>OY728132.1:923079429-924329429 GCA_963277665.1 Viscum album
TAACATGTGACCCATGTCTGTCTAAATAAAATTTGAAATTTAATAAGGTTATAAATTTTGTTTTATTATTGTTTATTTCTAACAAAAAAATATAATATAAATCCAATAAAGATATAGATCAAGTGAAATACATTATGTCTTTGGGGAAGGCTCTTGATCTCCAATTTTATATAATATAAAAAATATAAAAAATAGTTTACCATTGTTATTGGCATGATTTAGTGGTATTTAGATAATTTTAATTATTTTTAATGAATCATAAATGAAACTTACCAAAAAAATAGGAATGAGAAGAAATAGTGAAATGAAATTTTTACCTTATTATAATATGATATTTTGGAGAGACAACCCCTTCTTTTCAAAATAAGAACAGTGGAAATTTGAAATTAAAGATTAAAATGGTACAGAAGAATAGTAAATTTGTCAGATAAAAAATTCTAATAATTAACACATAACACGTATCATATGGATTTCATTTCAAAAATAATATGATTTTTAACAGATTTAGATACATATTCTGTTAAGTTGTCTATACATAGTCATAAAATATGATATGAAAGCTAGGATAATATATGTGATATTGAATCAGATACATAATTCTACAAATAATATTTACTTGAATAGTTTTAATATTAACTAATATAGAAGCCCACATCCACAACACTAAAAATAATCATTTTCAATGCTAAAATATCAGTAACTTGTTAAGTGATTATGAAGGGAGCTACTTATTTTAGTGCTAAAAAAGTGCTAATAAATGTCAAATCTATCATCCCTATAAAGAAGTAAAAAAGAGTGACTTTTATCAAAGTCTCTACAAAAACATAGAAAAAAATTACAGTCTAAATATTATATAAAACAATTATAGTAAAAATATTACAACAAAATAATATTACATAATAAAAAGAAACATAATTAAAATAAAAAAATTAAATATAATTAATTAAAAACATATTAAATTACACCTTATTAAACTTTAAAAACAATTATATTAGACTATAATTAAATTTAAATTATTGCATAATTTAAATTCAAATATTACTTTAAAAAACTACCCATTTAGGTTGTCAAAAAATTATTTAAAAATAATTATAATCACAACTAATAAAAAGGATAAACTCATGTATCTTTATTTCTCTAACAACAAACTAAATCTAATAAGATTTCATAAACCTATAATAAAATTATTTTTTTCATAAAATTACCTAAAAATAAAAACAAATTATAATCAAAATGTTATTGTATCCATGATAAATTTTAAACAACACTTTTGATCAAACAACAGAGTCAATCATATTGGGAAATTTTTGAATTAAATTAATGTAAAAATGATTCGATAATATAAAAAAAGGCTTTATTATCATCAAACTAGATTTTTTTTCACTAATTCAGGCTTGTTTGATTTCTTGGGAAACTTAAATAGATGATTTCTCTTTTGTTAATATTTATTTATGACAAGAAATAATATTGATATGTAATTTATTTCTCAAGATCAGAAATTATATTATGAAAATTTAATTAAGTTTCAATTCCAATCCAAAATCATCTATTTGGTTTTGGGCCCTGGATCAGTGTTATTTTTTCATAGTTATAAAATTAACTTGAAATTATACTTTGGATCACACTAAGAAATTATAGCATTAAATTGATGATCAATAGGTTATTATATATCACAAATAACCTGAGGATAATTTCCCTATGTTTTCATGCCAGTTTGATGTAATTTTCTTGGGTTTTACCCCATGATGAGTGATATTCCATTTGAAAAAAAGGGGAAATGGTACTTTGGATTATAAAAATAATTTAGAAAATAATATTGGGTCTAGAATTATTCCTATAGATCAAAAATTAAATGAGAATCACTTTCTTTAGTTTTCATGGAATCTCGATGTTTTTTTCATAGTTTTGACAAATCGAGGGATAATATATCATTTCAATAGAAATAAAATGGTTAAATGGTACATTGGATCAAACTATGAAATCTAAACATCAGATAGATTTGTAATCAGTTCCTATAAATGAAAATTTTAACATGTATAATTCTCTTATGATTCCATGAAATTAAGAACACATTTTATTAGTTTTGTCCTCTTTTAGGATATTTTTTCTTTGAAAACAGTGAGAAGTTGAAACGATATATTTTACCATGTTGATCAATTCTTGTATGATATTGATGTAATGTTGATTCCAACAGATCAAAATTGACTTTATGACATTTATCCTAAAATTTTACACTAATATTCTCTTATTCTCTCAATTATGACCCTTACACAGGTGTTTTATATTTTTTATATGTTTTAACAATATAAAATCATAATTTCCATCTTATAGGGAAATCTAGGAATCCAATTTATGTGATGATGATTCCTACATATAAAAAAGGATTCCTTGATCATTTTATAATTTGTTAACACCATCTAAAATCATCATCTCATTCTTCACCTCTTTATGTGTTCTAAGCCATTTTTATAAAAATTAGAAATGTTTAATGGTACTTTTGATCATATCTGTAAATTTTGGAATCATATTGATTGTGGTTAATTTACAGATAAAAATTGATTTGACGATCACATTTCAAGGTTTTTATAGAAATATTATCATTTTTTCATTGTTTTTATTTCTTTTAGGTGACCATACACATAGATAAATATATGATGGTAAATTAAAACATTCAATAATACACATCACTTTCGGTATTATATTGATGTTCACTTGATTCCAATTAATCTAAATTAACATTAAGAACATTATCCAAATTTTTCCTTCCAATATAAAACTATATTCATAAATTTTACCCCTACATTGGTGTTTTTTCATTTATTAATAATATTTAACTATTTGAAATAATATTTTCCATCAAACTATGAAATCCCTATATCAGATACATACTTGATTGATTCTTATTGATAAAAATTTCCCCAAGGATGATTTTCTTAATTTTTTCATGTAAATTTATGGTTTTTATCTCATTTTCAACCCCTTGATGTGTGATATGTCATTTTAATAAAAATGGAATGGTGAAATGGTACATTAGATCATACAATGAAATATTATAATTATATTGATGTATGGTTTCTTCCTAAAAATAATAAATCTCTCAAAGATCATTCTCATATGTTTATATGAAAACATAAACAAATTTTATCAGTTTTTACACCTTCTAGGAATTTGGAACTTTAATAATAATGTGAAGGTAAAATAACACAGTTGATGATGTTGGGAATGTCATCATTATCTCAATGAAATAAAGAAATAATTTCTGAAATTATAAGAAATCATCTCTCCATTATTTCGCAAATAGTTTGATAACATGTACTCTTCACACACATTTTTAAACATATCTATTTATTCTTTTTAATATTTATACTGTCTAAATTCGTTGTGCTACTATAAAGATATAGAAAAAATAATAATTAATTTTTTTTTAAATCAATGTTTAATTAAAAAATGTGATTAATATAATAAATTTACAAATATAATATCAAAAATCATTGTAATTATTCTTTTTGAGACACTATAGAAACATTAAGAAAAAATAATAATTTTTTTGATGGGTTTTTTCTATTTAAATCATATTATATATACCATAATATCTATCCATGTATTGGAATCTACTGGCTTCTTGTTTTGAGTCACCAACCTCATACCATAATTTTTTCGATATTTAAATATAGCCCCATCATAAAAAAATCCCCATTTAACATAACATAAAAAATATAATTTGAAGTTTATCTATAAATTTTGATTGTATTGAATTAAAAATTCATGACATCATGGGTGTTTGATTTGTGGAAACTCCATGCTTTGGATCTAGAAAATAAAAATATGGAGTATCCAAATATTCTATCATTAGAATCCAGTGCTCCCTAAATAATCAAAAATGAATAATAAATGAAAATAATTAAATTTTATTATTAATTTATTTATTTTATAGTTTACCCATACATTTTTGACATAGATATTATCCCATATTCTGTTATTTTCTATTCAAACAATTCTTGTAGTTCACCGGTTTCCCATGTTTTGTTTCTTTTATATCAAATGTAGTTATATCCTTAGAAATGATAGTTGTAACAATGAGTCTAGATTTTTATTTGTAGGGTATCCTGATTATATAGTAGTGATTTATACTCTTATTGAAAAAACGAATATAATTTTAATTTAATTTACATGATATATCATTTATTTGAAAAAAATTATGAAATTGTATATCATGTATACATTCAAAAGTGAGATACCCAACCATTAATCCAGGAAAATTTCATCTATATACTCAAGCAAGAAAATTATTTAAAAAAATTTACATACTTTTATTCATTATATTTAATGTAATCCATTTTTCCATCATTGAATTTTATATCCACAATTAATTATAATGATAGAAAGTATTGTAGAGGAATTAGTGGGGGCAATGGAACTCGTAGAGTGATATTATGATTTACTAGTAGCTCCACTAGATTATTTTGATCCAACCATATATTTACCTCTATCTTTCTTCATATATAATAAAATTCTCATTAAAAATCATTTTAAAAAAATTTCAATGGGTTATCATTTGAACAAAAAATTAAAGGTCATACCAGATGATTACCATGAATCTTTATAATATTAAACGATAGTGATATGAAATTTAAAATATTATTTTTGAATATGATAAAATCTAGATAATCAAGGAGAATAGGTCTCTTTCTTGATTTCTTTTGAGCTACTTGAATCCCCACTATCAAATGTCCATTTATGAGTGGATGATAATAGATATAAATCACAACCACATTCACCCTAAAATATTTTTTCATAATCAATTCATTGGTAGTTATTTGATTCAAATTTAGTAAAAAATTTATGAAAAACTTTATTACCTTAGGTAAGTCCCACAGTTGATTGGAATTTCTAGCTTCAATGCTAGTGCGGTATGGGTTTTCATATAGTGGTTGTTATTTTATTTTTGTTTTTCTTCGACCCCTTTTCAAATACTAGTCCATAAAACATGAAATTATAAAATTTTATTTTATATTAATTATTTATTCCTTTATGTAATTGATTTTATCATTTTTACCACCTGTGATTTTTTTTCCAAAAATTGATCATGGTGATACTCTTAAACCTACACCTCTAATGTGGTCATATTATCCTAACCACATCAAAGATACAATAGTTAGTCATTGATCTTTTAAGAATGATGAATATTCTTATGTCTAAATCGTATAAAAAATAATAATTATTATATAATTTTATATAATTTTATTATAAATCCTAAAAAATTACTATTTCATCACACATACACAATATTACAAAAACGTTTTGTGTGTTTTAATCTACTATTTTTCAAAATTTATTTATAGTATCCTATCCTCTTGTCATATTACATGTTATATATAGGGATTTTTATTTTGATTAATCATTATTTATATAAAAAAATGAATGTACTTATGTTTTAGTTTCATGAAACATAAAATTATTACTATAGATTTAAAATACATTCCTTTTTTTAGGTGAACGAACCCCTATCATTCTATTTGATAGGTGAAATTTGGTTTGGATTCATGTTTTTTATTTTTAGATAACATTTTTTTTATAAAATAAAAATTTTAAATAAAATTTATTAATAAACAAATTCAAAAAAATATTACGATTTAAATACAACTAAAATGATTCATTCTCATAGAAACCAATTAATGAATTCCACATTTCAGGATTTTCATTTTTGCACAAATTTCTGGTGGTTGGGGATTTACATTCCCCTCAACATCACTAAGATGTTGCTTCATCAAATTTGACTGAAGGTTCTTTGATCCTTTCCAGAGATCATTAATATGAATTTATTATAGAAATAATCATAAATAAACATACTCTATAAGGGATAATGAAATGTAAATAAATGTTTCACTATGTGATTTTTCATTAAAATTTATAAATTATATCGTAACATTATACTATTGAATTTGGAAATATGTTTTATAAGGGCATGTAGAATTTTTTTCCATGTATTTATATCAATAACCACATGAATTCATGTTATAAACCTAATATATCTAATGAATATTTAATTACTTGGGTCAATAGGTTAACCACATTGATTCCATACAACCTCAAATTATTGACCTTTTCTTCATATATTTATAGATTTTTTAACATGAAAGTGATACACTACCTATAACTTTCATTCACTTTTTGTTGACCTCTTAACAATGCGTTAGTTTAATATTTAAGGGTTTAATGTTCCTTGATATTGGTAAAATCAAAAATAGGAGAATCCATTTTATGTATTATTATTTAATAATTTAATTTAGACAATTTAATTGTAGTTCTGAACAAATAACATTACGTGAAAAATCATAATTCATTAATAAAAATTACATGTGAATTGAAATATAATTTTCTTCACTAATGGTTGAAGGCATTTATATCATCTATTGAGTTTATAATTACCCTTCTTGTAGTACCCTCTAATGTTTATGACACTATCTACATTAGGAACACCATGAAATTATTTTGATTATCCCATGAAAGGGTCATCCTAACCTAAATTTTCATCTAACCCTATAGTTTTTTAGTCTATAAAAGAATAATTAAATAATATCTATTTGTAGGATCTGAGACATAAAATACTATCACTACTAGTTATTCCATTATTAATAGTTCTTACATGATCCCTTCCACATTTAAAATCTCATTCACAAATACTAATTCATCATCTATAACTACACTTATGTAGTAAACTAATATTCTAAGAAAAAATGAAAATGACTTTTTATATAATCCTACTAGTATATTTGGTTAATTATGATGAATTGAAACACCGGAAGATTTCATAGTACATTATCTATTAAATGAAATTTAATATCTTATATTGCATTCAACACAAACTAGGCTTGCGTTATATGTAAGATTGAGTTTCTACGAAACAACACATTATTACTATAATTATTTAAATGATATATTTATTATTTAGTTAAACATTGTAATTTGAATAGTAAAAAATAAATTTTCAATGTTATTTATAATTTTTTCACCTAAATCAACAGTATTTATAATGAATTGTATTAGTTTTGTTAAAATATTTATATATTTAGAAGAACTATTTTCTTAAAAAACTACTTTTTATGTCCTTTTGTGAAGAATAATAAAATTAATTTTAGACACTCATAAAAATTGAATTTGGTAAAATAGACTTCATTTTTGATTTTGTATTATCAAAATTATCTTAGGGTGAATTTTTGGTATTTTTCTGAAAACATTCAATTTTTTGATGAATAGTGAAAAATACTCCATAGTACAGAAAATGCGAATTTTTCATATTAATTAATTTTTTAATCCAAATTTATCTTAATGGAAAAATAGATACACAATAAATATATTATACCAATGTAAGTCATTTGAGTAATTTTATAATAAAATTAGATATAAAAATTCATTGACCTTTTTTAACTTATTTTTACCCACCTTCTAGGCACATTTACCCATCTTGTGGGTACATTTTCAAATTTTCATAAATCATAATTTTACCACATCAGTGAATTTAATTTTAAAAATTTTATAGACATTATTTTCTTCAGTATATTTAATGTGATTCAATAGGATGAAAATAAATTTTTCATGAATAGTAACTTTTGAATTTTATTTACCACAGTTAAAAATTGGGTAATTAAAGGTAAAAATAATATTATAATAATGTCAAATTACCCCAAAACACGTCCTAATTCTATAGGACAAGTATTTTTCGACCAAAATATACCACAGGACAAAACTAAGATCCTTTTTGATCCATTTGGGTCGGACTAGGACATTTATTATATTTTATTTAAAGAAGTGTTAAAAGTGTTAAATACAAATTTTATTAAATAACCATTTTAATATAGAGTAATAGATAAGATAAATTAGACTATAAATATTCATTAAAAATCTAAAAATATTTCTTAGATCATGGTATTTTATTTATAATTTTTAGACATTATATAATTAAATTTATATATGACACAATGATGATGCAGAAATTACCTTATTAATGAATGGTTAAAATAATTGATATTATAAATATTAACATAAATGTATATTTAAAATTTTTATTCAATCCAAGAATTTTCTAGGTTAATATGACATGTTATATATGATTCAATGTATTTTTTTCATTGATGTAACCATGTTGTTATGAATTTCACAAAAAACCAAATACTAAATAGTGTCAAAATTGACGTAAATGTGTTTTTATAATAAATACTATTTATTTAAATGATATAATATTATTAAAAATATAATATTCATCCAAAGGACTTATATAAGAATAAATATGTCATTAATTAACAACTTTAGGCTTCCTTGTAATTTTATAGGATGTTTATAAACCATGTAATATAAAAATACAAGAAGACATGGTAAATTTTAAACTATTTAACTAAGAGTTGAATGTAAAAGACAAGGATATCATGGTCACCTAAACATTTCTAAAACATTTTGGTGGATAGTATTTCGACCCATCCCAACCTTAACCTTTAAATAAATCCATTTTTTACTATTATAAAGCGAATATGATTTTATAATAAATTTATATTTCAAGCTTTTCCAAAAGTGCCACTCACCTCTCTTATAAAATTGTACTTCCCCTTTTCTTAAATTCACATCACCAATGCCATTTGGATCCGCCCATACCTACTCAAATATCCTCTCAACTGACCTAATTTCAACTTAGTGTCCTTACATTGATCATAAAGCCATCCTATAGAGACATTTTGTTCAATTCGAAATGAAGAACCCAAAGAAGTGGTAAATATTTCAGCACCTCTTTCAATATTTTTTACTTCTTCCACTTCCCCTTTCTTTGTTATTTCCATACGAAAATAATAACTATAGTACCTTATACATACTGAGATGTTAATATAAATATGGTACAACCATATTAATTATTCCCTCTATCCTATGAATGACAAAAGTCACAATACGTGTGTTCGTACGACATACAATTTCCATGTCGTGGTGTAGTTTTTGATTCAATGCTTCATTATTTGGATGAGTATACTAAGGATTATAATTGATGTAAATAATATATATAACATGTTAATGATTATGTATTTATATAATATAAATCCAATTATATACAATTTCATCATCAATAGAATGATATCGTCACTCGTGCATACGTATGACTTACCGCCTCCACGATGCGATGAGATTCGTTTCCACGTTCACCATTCAATGATGATTATAAACAAATATTTTTAATAAGTATATAATATATGAAATAATAATTATAATAGAAATATATATATATTTATATATTTATTTATTTACATATATCTCATTCACTTAATTCCGAACAATACTATATGATAACAGAAACAATGTCTATGCGTACGTATGACCAATTGTCTCCATAAATGGTGTTTTCCATTTCATATATCTATATATTATACATAGTTATGTTATGAATATATATGATACATAAATAATGTTTTATATTTTTAATCAATTAAATCATGACATAAGTGATACGATGAAATATAACATGTTAAAACACATAAGATAAAAAAGTGATTATTACCTGAAATCTTATTTTAACATGGACATTATTATTAAATAAGTAGAATAAAGTCATAAAGGAATCATGTATGATATCATAAATAGGAATATAGTTCTGGTATAATTTAATATCATACTATGGTTACTATATAGTCGGATAAACATACCCTTGACCAATGGAAAGTACATGGTAAGGGTTAATTCCTCAATCTCAATATTATTCGAGATTGTTTATATGTATGATTTTACTGGGTCCTATTTATTATCCACGTCCACATTTTATAAAATATTTTTCAAATTTATTCTTTTTTAGAGACACGTTAACTAAAACATCATTTTAAATGGATTAAATTTTCATTATTCTTAATCATTCTCATTAATGTCCATATTTTCAAAATGCATTTATGGATTTATTTATATGGACATGAATTTTTTAAAATTTTAATTCCTTTGAAAAGATTCAAACTGCTATGAGAAACTTTGATTCAAAAATGTATTTAAAATTTATTCCTTCCAAAATTGTGTTACATCTTAATGATTTCATGAAAATGGTATATCTCTCTCAAAGAGTTTTACTGATAATTTTCAACTATGTCAAAATCTTTTACAGTATAGTATTCATGATTGAGGTTTACTTATTATAATAAAATATTATATATTTTATTGAATGAGTTATGATATTTTTAACTATGGATGTACTATTTTTATACAATTCATTGTTTACGAGTATTGTATTGACAATTCGTACTCTAGTTTTAATACAAATGTTTATGTTATATTTCACCATTTTAATATAAGGAATGCATTTGACATAGTAAGTTGCGGGCGGGGCCTTCTATATCCCCTCGATGCATCAGTTGGTCACAGTAGACAAATTAGTATCTTGGCACAAGGGATTGACAAAATTATTATTTGTAGTCATGGGACAAGGCATTCACTATGTCGTTATCATGTCCGAATTTATGAAATCCACCATTATGTAACTTTCTATTGATATTTAATGTGATTTTTCGACTAATAGAATATCCATGTGAATAAGTAAATGGTATTATTTGATTTATCTTTTCTATATTATGCTAAATTTAATGTTTAAAAGGCTTGTGTTTTAGTTCTATACATTACCTTTAATGTTTAGGCTTAATTATAAATGTTTCTACAATATTGTTATCCTTACTGAGCATCTGACTTCACCCCTTTCTTATGTTTTATTTTTCCCAGTATGTGAAAAAGTATATTATGATTGACCTATCGGGATAGGCTAAGGGATATGAGTGTGTTGTATGGAGGCACAATTTTTCTTTTTCATTTCATAATGTAATGAAAAATTTATGTTTGTATCTAGTACTTCCATGGACAATAAACTGATCGGTCTTTTGGTACATGATTTTTTATACCATTCCAATGTATTAAAATAATGCACCGACTCCGAGATTCTAGTGTTGGGGCGTTACATTTGTAACAAAAGGAATTTTAGTACAAACCTTGGAAACTAGATTTAGAAAACTCTGATTAGAGAATGTTACCTTAAGATAGACTTTGAGGATTAGTATATAAGAACAATTTTTTTTGGTAATTTAGATATTTTGTTTCTTTTCCTGGAAATAAATCCCAACATGGATACTACAAGTGTACATGGTTATGGAACAAATTTACCTAGGAGTGAAAACTCTAACAAGGAGTTTCAGGCTTGACCCGGGTATCCTGGTAAACTATAATATGCCTTACTGTGCATATGGTTTGATACTACTGGGGGATATACTTAGGATAATTCACATTACCTTTACAAAACATTATGAAAGATTTATGAGTAAATAAATCCCCAAAGAAAACATTTTTATGATATTGGATTATATGTATAAACTGTTCAATTTTTGTTATGTAATTTGCAGGTTTGGATTTATGCATTGTGATTCACAAAGTAATATTGTGTATGACATTAATCAGAATAGGCACCTAGTAGAAGGAATGAGATCTACAACAATATTCACTATCCAAAGAGTAAAAAGGATCATATCATTCATGGTTTTAAGCCTACATTTAGAAGGGAATTAGTCTCCCATGTATTCTCACTAGATGAATAAATAGTATCATGTGTTAATAAGATAAGTATATAATTATTTAAATCATATGGCTTTGAAGGGAAGCCAAAGAATAAGAAGATCGTAGAGAGAAAGATGGATAAAGGGAATAAAGGAAAGAAGTATTTTCCCATATGTTTTAACATTGCAAAAAATTACCCTAGGTAGTGATTGAAAGGAGTGGGAGTTTTTTATAATTGTCAAGAAAAAGGAAACCATGTTCATCATTGGAAGGTTAAGAAAAATGTTTCAAATTTACAATGCATCATCTTCATGTAGTTATGACACTACGCGAATCAATGTCTCAATCATTAGAGTATACCCCCAATGATGCTATCAGATAATAATCATGTTATGATACTACTGGAGATGAAGAGGAATGATAAGTGTTCTTATGATGTAAAATAATTATGTCATTTGAGTGTTGTATTAATGATATACAATTTATAAGATTTATAGAGTATATAAGTATTGTAACATAGTACTATTTCATTGAAGATTTGATATTGTATGCTACAATGAAAAGTGAGTGAATAACAAGTTAATATTTTTTGAAAATTCATGGCTGAAGGAAAGATAAACCTTTATATGGTGCTGATATCGGGGTATAGATTTTGGAATAGGAGATGATTGATTTGGAAAATTATATTGGTTATTATTTATTACCTTGAAACTAATTAATTGTTTTTTTACTTCATCATTGTTATAGGTTAAAATATTTTTGGATATAAGGAGTATATACTATATTCTATGTTTTACTGGAGGAATAATCGAGTACATACATATTCAAATAAGGATTTATGGTAATTCAGGGTGTTATCATGTTTTAAGAGAATACATGATGAAGGTATTTACATATTGGTACCTGGAAAAGTAGATGTTCATTATGTTTACCTTGCATATGAATATTGGATTGTGAGTTTGGACAAAAGTATTTTTTAGATAAGTCTAATGGTTGGAATGGATTATGTTGGAAATTTTTTGGTATTGTTTAAGGTTAAAACATTTCATAAGAATATTTTTGGATTTTAATAAAAAGGAAATCTTGGAGATCGGGTGACAACCATTCGCATCTGGCAAGGCCATTAGACTTGAAGCCGCAACTAAAGGGATACAAGGGTGAATCACCTACCACTAGTCTATGTGATGTCTTGGTCTTTATAATTTTGTTTTATTTTCAGACAGATTAATTATAAATTCATTTTTTTGGAAACCTATTGGATTAATATAAATATAATATTTTTGAGTTCTATTATCTTTTGTAATGAGAGATGAGTTTGTGGTAGAAATTAGCTAAAGGGTGAAACTCTACTTGTAATGTATTTTTTTCATATTCTTTAATGAAATTAATTCTTAAACATTAAGGAAAGGGTCATAAAATAAAAATTGTGTTATGTTAATACCTTATGTTTTTTTTAATTGATGATATTTTTAATCATCATAGATTTGTGGCTTTTAGGCCCTCAATTTTCAATTTATTGTCCACTTGTTTGTAATTGATGACCTCAATCACTCTCTATAAATATTTAGGTTTTTCCTCCAGTTATGTGTCTCTAATTTTCACTAATGTTATTTTATTTAAAATCATAATTTTGTGGTGAATTTTTCATTTTTGTTTCCCTCTTATTAAGATTAATTTTATTAACCCTATTTCCGATGTGGGTTTTCCACAAAGGTATATTTTATTTTATACCATTTATTTCTGAAAAAACAATTTCAAATTGTTAGGAAGCAATTTATTGAAGGAGGGGAGAATGTAAAACTACATGATTTCATAGTATATCATCTCATTATATTAATTTAATAGCTTATATTGCATGGAACGCCTACATGTCTTGCATTATACAAAAGATTGAGTTTATGTAAAACAACACATCAGTATTATAATTATTTAAATAACATATTTATTTATCAATTTAAATATTTTTATATGAATAGTAAAAATAAATTTTAAATTTTATTTATAATTTTTTCTCATAATGAAAACATATTTATAATGAAATGTATAAGTTATTTTAAAATAGTTATATATTTAGTAACACTATTTTCTTAAAAGAACTACTTTTTATGTCCTTTTCTGAAAAATAATAAAATTAATTTTAGAAACTCCTAAAAATAGAATTTTTTAAAATCAAATTCATTTTTGAATTTAGAATATCAAAATTATCTTAGAGCGAATTTTTTTTATTTTTCTGAAAACATTCAATTTTTTATGAATAGTGAAAAATACTGCATAGTACATAAGAGCCGACATTTTGATTCAAATAATTATTTTTAATTAAAATTTTCTTAAAGACAAAATAGATACATAATACATATATTAGCCCAATTTAATTTATTTGAGTCATTTTATAATAAAATTATATATTAAAATTCATTGAACTTTTTTAACATCTTTTTACCCACCTTCTAGGCACATTTACCCATCTTCTAAGAACATTTTCAAATTTACATAAAATGTCATTATAACTCCTCAATGATTTGAATTTAAAAAATTTGACAGACATTGTTGTCATCATTAAGTAAAATGTGGTTCAATAGGATGACAATAATTTTTGTTGAATAATAACTTTTGAATTTTATTTACATCAGTTAAAAGTAAATAGGGTAATTAAAGGTAAAAATAATATTATAATAATATCAAATTACCCCAAAAACACGTAATATTTATATTGGATATGGATTATATTAAAAAATATCAACCTTAGGACAAAAATAAGATCCTTTTTATCCATTTGTGTTAGATTAGGACATTTATTTTATTTTATTTTAATATGTGTTAAATGTGTTAAATTAAAATTTTATTAAATATCCACTTTTAATATGGAGATATACATATGATAAATTGGACTATAAATAATCAATATAAATTAAAATAAATTTCCAAAATTATGGTTTTTTATTTATAATTTTAAGACATTATATAATTAAATTTATATATGACACAATGATGATGCAATAATTACCTTATTAATGAAAGATTAAAATAATTGATATTATAAATATTAAAATAAATGTAAATTAAATATGTTATGAAATAAACTTATTTTCCAGGTGAATATGACATGATAGGGATGATTCTATATATTTTTTGAAGTAATCAAGTTGTTATGACATTCAGAAACACCAAATACTAAATAGTGTCGAAAATTGACATAATGAGATTTTAAAACAAATACTTTTTTATTAATTGATATAATATTCCTAAAAATAAAATATTTATAAAAAGGAATTAAAATAGGATATATATTTCATTAATTAAACACTTGGGGTTCCCTTGGAATTTCATAGTATGTTTATAAACAATGCAAAATAAAAATACAAAAAGACACGGTAAGTGTTATACTATTTAACTAAAAGTTAAATAAAAAAGATAAGGCTAATATGGTGACTTATACTTGTCTAAAACCAATTGTTTGAGAGAAATTTTACCAATCCCTACCTTATCCTAAAAATAGATTCATTTTTTAGATATTATAAACCGAAAATGATATTTTAATAACTTCATATTTCAAACATTCCCTAAATTGCCCCTCACCTCCCTTATAAAAGGGTACTTCCCCTTCATTTAAATTCACACCTCCAAATCCATTTGGCTCCAACAAA
Source organism: Viscum album (assembly GCA_963277665.1). Classification (NCBI taxonomy): domain Eukaryota; kingdom Viridiplantae; phylum Streptophyta; class Magnoliopsida; order Santalales; family Viscaceae; genus Viscum; species Viscum album. The sequence continues at coordinate 923,094,627 of OY728132.1, forward strand.
AACTGATAAAATAACATCCCAACTGGCCTAAATTTATCCCAGAGGCCTTATATTGATCAGAAATCCATTCTATGGATCCCTTTTGTTCAAATTACAAGGAAGAACCAGAAGAAGAGGTAATTATTTCATGACCACTTTCAAAGTTCTTTTCATATTCCACTTCCTGATTCTTTGGTATTTCCAGAACAAAATAATAAATCCAGTACCTTATACATAATGAGATGTTATTATAAATATGGTATAACCATATTCATTATTCAATCCATCCTATTAATGATGAAGTCACTATACATGTAAACGTACGACTTACCGTCTCCACGTCGTGGTGTAGTATGTTATTCAACGCATCATTGTTTGGATGCGTATAATAATGAGTATAATTGATGAAAATAATTAATATATCATTTTAATGATTCTATATATATAATATACCATCCAATTACATACTATTTCACCATCAATTGAATGATATCGTCGCTCATGCTTATGTATGAATTACCATCTCCACAATGCGATAAGATTAATTTTCACATTCACCATTCAATGATGATTATAAATACATATATTATTAATAAGTATGTAATAAATGAAATACTAATGCTACTGGATATATAAATATATATACATATATATCATTTACTTACTTATCTTTTATACGATATGAAAATGGAAACAACGTTTATGCGTACGTACAGCCTACCATCTCCATAAACGGTGTTTTTCAGTTCATATATCTATCTATTATACATATTTAAATTCTGAATATATATGATACATAATAAAATTTTATATTCTGGAAGCAATGAAATCATGATATATGTGATACGATCAAGAATACAAAGTTAAAACACATATGATAAAGAAATCGATTATTACCCAAAATGTTATTTTAACAAGTAAATTATTATTAAATAAGTAGAATAATGTCATAAATGAATCAAGTATGATATTATAAATTTTAATATGGTTATGGTATAATTTAATATCATACTATGATGATTATACAGTAGGAAAAATGTACCCTCGACTAAAGGAAAGTACAAGGTAAGGGTTAATTCCTCAATCTCATTATTAATAGAGATTGTTTATGTGTATGTTTTGACTTGGAAATATTTATTATCCATGACTATTTTTCAGAAATGAGTTTTCAAAAGGAATATTTTTAATGGAATATTTAACTAAAACATCATTTTAAATGGTTTTAATATTTATTCTTCTAAATCATTCTCATTAATATCCATATTTTTAAAATGGTTTTTCGGATTTATATATATGGGAATGAATTTTTAAAATGATAATTCCATTAAAAAGATTAAGAGTGGTATATGACTCTTTGATTCAAAAATGAATTTTAAATGTCTTCCTTTAAAATGTTGTGTGACTTTTAAACGATTTCATGAAAAAGGGATATTTCTCTCAAATATTTTTACCAAACATTTTAAACTATGTCGACATCCATTACTGGATATTATTCATGATTGAGGTTTATTTATTATAATAAAATATTATATATTGTATTGAATGGGTAATGATATGTTTGACTATGTATGTGATATTTTTATACCATTCATGGTTTATGGTTAATGTATTTACAATTCTTATGCTAGTTTTAATATGAATGTTTATGTTATGTTTCGCTCTTTTCATACGAGGAATGAATTGGACGTAGTAAGTGTTTGGTGGGGCCTGTTATAGCCCCTTAATAAATTGGTAGGTCTCACAAGTCTAATTAGTTTCTTGGAACAAGGCCTTGAAAAAATTCTTATTTGTAGTCTTGGTATGGGGCCTTGTCTATGTGGTTATGTTGTCCGGATTTATGCATTCCATCATTATAAAACTAGATATTGATATTAAAATTGATTATTCAACTAGTATAATATCCATAGGAATATTTAAATGGAATTATTTGATTTATCTATTCTGTATTATGTTGAAGTTTAAGTTTAAAAGGCTTGTGTTTTAGTCTAATACATTGCCTTAAATTTTTATGTGTATTTATGATTTTTTTTCTATATTGTTATCCTTTCTGAGTATCTGATCTCCCCAAATTATTTTGTATTATTTTTCTTATGATGTGAAGAATTAAATTGTGACTGACTTCCAAGGATAGGATAATGGAAATAGTGTGTTCTACGGAGACACAATATTTCTTTTTCATTTCATAATGTAATTTAAAACTTATGTATATATCTAGTACTTCCAATGCTATAAAATTGATCAGTCTATTGGGACATGATTCCTTGTATCATTAAAATTTATTAAAATAATGTACCATCTCTGGGCTTCTAGGGTTGGGGAATTACACTAATTATGAAATATTCTTTTAAATTTGATTCCCATCTTTGGTACATAAATGAACTACATACAATTTAAAAGTATCTCCGCTATTTTTTATCACACTATGTTCATCATGTCCCTTTATATGGAACAAATGTACATTAATTACACTAACATTGTAGGATAATACATGTAAACGTGGTCCACTGAATAAACATTGTATTCATTCCTAAATTAAATTCCTATTTTAGAATAAATTCTAAAAAATGGGCTCTCAAAACCATCATATAAATTTTTTATATAAATATTTTATATTCATCATTCAACAATTGATCGATTAAAATTCATAATAATTTCTTTTTAGATTTCAACATATAGATATACCTCTATTATATTATGTAAAATGTCATCATGATATTTCGCTGATCAATAATGGGAATTGTAACAAAAAATATCTTCCAAATATCCATTTTACCACAAGGCATACACTACAAAAATATTTGATGAATCAAATTTAGTCTATATCTAATAGGTATTTGGTATAAAATTTAAAAGCATATTTGACATCACATCACTCTGTAATATTACATTTTGACCAATTTTGATTTTTGATATACCCTATCAAAATTGGAAAATAACATTCAATGGGGTAAATCCATTCATAATGTATATGACCACACAAATAGATCTCTCTAACCAAGTGGACCATCATATCAATAAATGAAAACAAGAAGTGTAACAGCCCAAGATTTTATGAAAAATATTCTTTTTAATTTTATTAATGTCTTGTGTTGTATGCTACACCAAAAGGAGATTGCACAACACGCATCTTTGACTTGCCTTTAATTACACGCAATGACAACCTTCCTCGATAGCGTGTGTAGTACGCAATACTGAGTTTCACGAAACAACGATATGCTATTAAAATATTATTAAAACTAGCCGTTATGAATAGTAATAACCACTTTTTAAATTTTAGAAATTTTAGCTCTCAAAATGGACTTCATTTTTGGATTCGAAGTATCGAATTTAGCCTAAGGTGAAATTTTGGTACTTTTCGGATAACTTTCATATTCTGATGAATAGTGAAAATTACTAAATTATAATTAAAGACAACTTTTTTAATCGAAATAATTAATAGTGATAAATTATTAATTTTAGAGGTTTTAAAGTATATTTAGAATATATTTTTACAATTTAATTCAATTTTGGTCATTGAATGTAATTTCACTTTTAAACCAGACATAATCAAGTGTCAATCTTTTGATAGATATTGTTTCTTAAAAACACGCTATTTGTTTTAACAGCGGTATTTAATTATAAAATTAATTAATGCAACTTCTATGTTATGAATTTGGTAAAATAGACTTTATTTTTGAATTCTGAATATGAAATATAGCTTAGGATGAAATTTTGGCATTTTTCTGAAAAACATCAATTTTTGATGAATAGTGAAACTACTAAGTGGTAGTTAAAATACTAAATTTTTCATAAAACATAATTTTACCGCTTCTGTGAATGGAATTTCAAAAATCCAATAGACACGGTTGATGTCAGTAAGTAAAATGTGGTTCAATGAGATGAAAATAATTTTTGGTGAATAGTAAATTTTTACTTTTATTTACCACGGTTAAAAGTAAATAGGGTAATTAAGGGTAAGAATGATATTAATATTACCCTAACACATGTCCTAATTCTATTGGACAAGTGTATCTCTACCAAAAACAACCTTAAGTGTAAAATATTATAATTTAGGCCCACTCGGATTAGATTAGGACATTTATTATTATTTAATTCAAAGAAGAGTTAAAAGAGTTAAAATCAAAGTATATTTACCAAAACATTTTTAATATAGGGTTGTACATAATATAAATTCGATTGTAAATATTCATTAGAAAGATAAAAAGATTTCCTACATGATGGTATTTTAGTTTTAATTTTTAGACATCATATAATTTATTTTATTTATGACACAAAGATGATGCAGTAATTATATTATTAATGAAATATTGACATAATTGATATTATAAATACCAAAATAAATGTAATTTAAGACTTTTTATGAATTCCACTAATTTTCTAGGTTACTATGATATATTAGTGTTGATTTAATCAACTTTTTTCGAACATATAATTCTGTTATGACTTTCACAAAAAAATCATATATCAAATAGTGTCAAAATTGACACAAAATAGTTTTTAAATCAAATATTATATTACTAATTGTTATTTTATTCCTAAAAATCTAAGGCTCGGCCAAATGACTTAGATAAGGATATATATATTAATTATAAACAATTTGGGTTCGTTTGGCATGTTATAGTAAGTGTTTTAACCATATAGTGAAAGAAAACAAAAAGACACGGTAAAAGTTAAATTATTTAACTTAGAGTTAAATCTAATTGATAAGGTTAAAATAATACCCTAAACGTGTCTAAATACTATTGGTTGTCAGGATTTCGACCCATCCCCACTTTATCTTCGAAATAAGATCCTTTGGAACCATTATAAACCGATTTTGACTTTAATATAAAATAATATTTTGAGATATTCCTAAGGTGCCCCTCTCCTCCCTTATAAAAGGGCACCTCCTCCCCCTCCTCCTCACACAAATTTGAGCACTCAAGCTCGGCCAAACCCTGCCATTTTCTCCTCTCCACTTCCCTAGAATAATCATAGAGGTCCTGGTCTTCTTCAAAGACCAATCTTAGTTCCCTAAGTGGAGGATTCAAAGAGGCGTTCCAAAGAAGAGGTAATATCCATTACCGATCTTTTCAATTTATTTCTTCTTCAACTTCTTCTTCTTTAGTTGTTTCATTATAAAGTAATAACATCAGTATTACTTACATACTGATATGTTATTATAAATATGAAACAACCCTAATTCACCTTCTATCCATCCTACGGAAAAATGAAATCACCGCGCGTGCGTACGTACGGAATACCGTCTCCACGCCGTGGTGTAATCTATTTTCCACCATAACCTTACAAGGATGGGTATAATGGTGTAATGAGTAACTATTTATGATTATTATAATGTAATATTGATACTGAAATAATATATATATACTCAAATACAATTCCATGATCATAGGAATGATATCATCACTCGTGCGTACGTACGGAATACCGTCTCCACGATGTGATGCGACTCGTTCTACATGATCATCATTACATAGTAATTATATAAATGAATTAAATGAATAAATATGATATATGTTACACTAATACCATTCTGGATATAAGTAATCATGATCCAAGTAATCATATTAATAATTACAAGTTAAAAACACGAACGACAAATGAGACGATTTTACCCAAAACGCTACTTTAACATGAATTTACAAAAGAACGGGTAATATAAAGTCATAAGTGGACCATATATGATATAATAAAAATGAATATGATTCTGGAATAAGTCAATAACATGATTGAAATCATTATACAGGTGGTTCGGACATTTACAAAGCAAGTCGGACCTAAGGTAAGGGAAATATCACAATCTCATTTTTATCCGAGATTGTTTATTCGTAAGTATTTACTGGGGTGTATTTTATCATCCACATCCATGTTACTTCAATATATAATATTGTTTCCATCCACTTACAATATTTTAAATCCAATTTTACCCTTCGGTAAGTTTTTAGTAAAAGATATGAAAGGAATCTTTTGTCGTTTTTCATACGAGGTACTTTTTGACTTTTCCGAAAAAAGTATGAAGAATGTTTTTTTAACTTATACGACATGAATGTATTTTTAAAACATTATTTCCAAGAAGCTTCCTTTATAAGTTTTCAAGTTTATTTTTAATCAAATTCTTTTAGTTTATAATTGTATGACATGTCAAGAAAAGATAAGTGTTTTTGAAGTAGAAAGGATATTTTCCTCAAGAATGGAGTTCAAATGTTTTATCAAAATTATTTTCCATCTAAGATAATATAGGGTTCTGTTTTTATCCCTATTATTACATTGATTTGATTATGTTGTGAGGGAATTATATTTATGAAGTCATTTACCTTATATGATTTGTTTTATGATGTCATGATGTTTCAAGAATCCCATTTTCGTTACATGTGTTATGCGATGATGTATGATTTATGAATATGTGGCACACATAATAAAGGATTCATTATAAGATGGGTGGGACCTATATCTCCCTCCAATGCATTGGGTAAAGATTTTATATCTCATGAGATAGACATGGCTGGAACGGTAGGTTATACCGGTTCAGTGAAACAGGACTGAAACGAGGGTTACTCGATTCAGAAAGGGACTTTGTCCACTAAGATAGTCTTGGCAATGAGTCTTGACTAACAAGAAATTATTCTCTATGATTATGTGTGAATGCCACAAAGTTTCATGTTTTAAGTTATGATTATTGTGATTACATTTCACTATCATGATTTATCCCATGTTATGAAATTATGCTCTCTTTTGCAGGTTATGATTTCCAAAATGTTATGTTCTTATGAATACGATGTGATTGATATTTCTTTTGTTTACCCTTACTGAGCATTTGAGCTCACCCTTTTATGTTTTGTTTTCCCTAGGATATAAAGAAAGGTTTTAGGTAAAAAAAAGGAAGATCTTTATGGGAGATGTTGAAGATCTTTCACCACGATTAGAAGATTTTATTCCGAGTTTCCAAAGACACTAAACTATTAAGATCCTTGTGTGTGTGTTTTTGTTATGTACTATGTATTCCGAAAAAGTAATGTAATTTCAATGTACGTCAGACTTTGGGTCTCTAAAGTTGGTATCAGAGGAAAGGTTTAGTCAACCTTTGGAAACTAGGATGCAAAAACGTTATTGAGATCCCTAGAGATATTTCTAAGGTATGTCTAGGGATGTCCCTAAGGTTAAGTATACGTATAGGTTATAGTGCTAGAACTATGCTAACGATCATAGAATTAAACCTAAGATGTTAGATATTGAAGTTACTCCCCCTTTATTATGTTGTTTTCCCTAGCATGATTTTTGCCTCTCACACTATTCTTTTTGGGTTTTAGACGATGCCTGGAACCCGAAGGAACCGTGTTGATCAATGCAATGGACAATGCAATGATTGTCCTCCTAAACAAACAAATGTTATGGGAGATGGAGTGAAAAATCTTATTGCTATCCTTACACAAGCTATGAATCATTCTGGACTTCCAAATGAGCAGAGAAGGGAACAATATTCTATTGAGTACTTCATGAGGCAACGTCCACCTTCTTTCAGTGGGACTTTCGATCCACTTGTTGATGAACAATGGATCAGTACCACTGAAAAGATATTTTCAGTTGTTCAATGTTCTGAACATGATAAAGTCATATTAGCAGTATATCGTTTGGAAGGTGAAGCTGATCAATGGTGGAATCTTATCAAGAATACAAGGCCAAGAGATGAAATTGAGTCCATGGAATGGGACGAGTTCAAGAACTTGTTTTTCAGTAAGTACTTCCCTTGTATTCTTCGAACAAAGATGGAAAAGGAGTTTCTTGAGCTGAAGCAGAAGGATGATGAATCTGTTGGTATATACGAAGCAAATTTTACAAGACTTGCAAGGTATGCATCTGGCATTATCATCCTACCTGAAAGTAAAGTTGATCGATTTTTCAGTGGCTTAAAACCAAGTCTTTGAATGGCATTAGCTATAAGAGACTTCAGTAGCTATGAAGAAATTGTGCATTGTGCTATCAAGGTAGAAATGGAAGTTGGTGTTACATATCCATCTCATGGTTTTGACAAGAAATGAAAGATGGAGTTCAAGGAGAAATCTCAGAATAATGGTGAAAATAAGATGAATGTTTCCTTATGCACGAAGTGTGGAAAGAAGCATAGTGGAGATTGTCTTAAAGGGACTAGAAAATGTTTTAAGTGTGGAAAAGAAGGTCATCGAGCAGCTGAGTGTCGAAGTAATGGAAAAAGGGATTCTAATGATGTGAATAAAGCAAACACTGCAGAGAACGCACAACCAACACTTCAATGCTTCATGTGCAAGGAAATGGGGCATTATGCTAATAAATGCCCTAATCCAAGGGTTAGTGATGATCGACATGAGCAACCGCTTAAGGCAAAGGACAAAGGGAAGTCACATGCGATCACAATTGGCAATGTTGAATATGAAAACGATGTGGTGGAATGATTAAGTGTTTATGTAATGGGATTCCAAAATAATTTTGTATCATGGAATATTGGAATATTTATGTATTGGTCTAATGTGGTATTCAAAGTGATTGAGATATTATGCACATAATGAAGGGAAAACGAGAAAACGAAATGTTTAACAGTATTCATGAGCTCATGATTGATATAAGGACTAAGTGATATCATTGTTTAAGTATATAGAATTTTGAGGATTTTGGTATGTGGAAAGTGTTAAATTTTAACTGCATTCATGTTTTCACTAAGTTATTCAAGAGAATACATGTTTAAGGACTTTGAATGTTTGGAATATGACCAACAAAACATATCTTATGATATATGGGGATCGGCGATGGTGTTAAATCTCTGGTAATCGTTTTCACTATGTTATGAGAGTGGACTGCAGTATTATGGATAAGCCTAAATATTGGAATGGATTATGTTGGACATAAGTTAGTATTGTTTAAGGATAGATGTTTTCTCGATATTATTGATGGGATGTTATAGTAATATAATTTTAGAAAAAGGACAACCTGCAGGACGGGCGACAGCCCATCGCGTCGGACAAGGCTGTGGAAATCGAACCCACAACCGAAGTGCGACTGGCCTTTATCACCTACCACTGGCCTACAGGAAGTCCCTGTTTAGTAGAAACTAGTTTTATTATATTAATCAGTATGATATATGAAGTATAAAGTACATTTTAGGAACCATATATGATTAATCTCACTATAGATCGACTTATGTATATAAATTTTGCTAACCTTTTGTTTGAGACAGATAGAATGACCCGTCATTATATCACATGATCTGTTAAAACTTCACTAATAACAAATTTAACTTCATTTATTTAAGAGATGAAGTGGAAATTGTTCAAGACACGAACAACAGTGAGATTGTACCAAAATAAAGTAAGTATTTATTCTAATTAAAATTCTTCAACTTTAGGGAAACGATCTTGAAAACCAAAAATGTTGTCCTAGTGATCTTATATCTGATGAATCAGATGGTACCTTAAATCGTCACAAATTTATGGCATTGTGATTGCTGGCTTTTCCATAGCCATGTTCTCTACCACTCTCCATCAGAACATGATGGTTAGATTTCTCTTCCATATCCATATTTTCACCTATGTGGAAACCCAGTGATTAGTTTATTTGGGTAACTGTTACGTTTCATATTTTTGTTTTTAAAGATTGGTTTTGATATTCCTTTTTACGATGTGGGTTTCTATTAAATAAAATTTCGAATAGTAAACCATTTATAACCCCGACGAATTTCGAGGGCAAAATTCATTTTAAGGGGGGTAGAATGTAACAGCCCGAGATTTTATGAAAAATATTCTTTTTAATTTTATTAATGTCTTGTGTTGTACGCTACACTAAAAGGAGCTTGCACAACACGCATCTTTGACTTGCCTTGAATTACACGCAATCACAACCTTCCTCGATAGCGTGTGTAGTACGCAATACTGAGTTTCACGAAACAACGATATGCTATTAAAATATTATTAAAACTAGCCGTTATGAATAGTAATAACCACTTTTTAAATTTTAGAAATTTTAGATCTCAAAATGGACTTCATTTTTGGATTCGAAGTATCGAATTTAGCCTAAGGTGAAATTTTGGTACTTTTCGGATAACTTTCATATTCTGATGAATAGTGAAAATTACTAAATTATAATTAAAAACAACTTTTTTAATCGAAATAATTAATAGTGATAAATTATTAATTTTAGTGGTTTTAAAGTATATTTAGAATATATTTTTACAATTTAATTCAATTTTGGTCATTGAATGTAATTTCACTTTTAAACCAGACATAATCAAGTGTCAATCTTTTGATAGATATTGTTTCTTAAAAACAGGCTATTTGTTTTAACAGCGGGATTTAATTATAAAATTAATTAATGCAACTTCTATGTTATGAATTTGGTAAAATAGACTTCATTTTTGAATTAGGAATATGAAATATAGCTTAGGATGAAATTTTGGCATTTTTCTGAAAAACATCAATTTTTGATGAATAGTGAAACTACTAAGTGGTAGTTAAAAAACTAAATTTTTCATAAAACAAAATTTTACCGCTTCTGTGAATGGAATTTCAAAAATCCGAGAGACACAGTTGATGTCAGTAAGTAAAATGTGGTTCAATGAGATGAAAATAATTTTTGGTGAATAGTAACTTTTTACTTTTATTTACCACGGTTAAAAGTAAATAGGGTAATTAAGGGTAAGAATGATATTAATATTACCCTAACACATGTCCTAATTCAATTGAACAAGTGTATCTCGACCAAAAACAACCTTAAGTGTAAAATATTATCATTTAGGCCCACTCGGATTAGATTAGGACATTTATTATTATTTAATTCAAAGAAGAGTTAAAAGAGTTAAAATCAAAGTATATTTACCAAAACATTTTTAATATAGTGTTTTACATAAGATAAATTTGATTTTAAATATTCATTAGAAAGCTAAAAAGATTTCCTACATGATGGTATTTTATTTGTAATTTTTAGACATCAAATAATTAATTTATTTATGACACAAAGATGATGCAGTAATTATCTTATTAATGAAATATTGACATAATTGATATTATAAATACCAAAATAAATGTAATTTAAGACTTTTTTTGAATTCCACTAATTTTCTAGGTTACTATGATATATTAGTGTTGATTTAATCAACTTTTTTCGAACATATAATTCTGTTATGACTTTCACAAAAAAATCATATATCAAATAGTGTCAAAATTGACACAAAATAGTTTTTAAATCAAATATTATATTACTATTTGTTATTTTATTCCTAAAAATCTAAGGTTCGGACAAATGACTTAGATAAGGATATATATATTTTAATAATAAACAATTTGGGTTCTTTTGGCATGTTATAGTAAGTGTTTTAACCATATAGTGAAAGAAAACAAAAAGACACGGTAAAAGTTAAATTATTTAACTTAGAGTTAAATCTAATTGATAAGGTTAAAATAATACCCTAAACTTTTCTAAATCCTATTGTTTTACAGGATTTCGACCCATACCCACTTTAGATTCGAAATAAGACCCTTTGGAACCATTATAAACCGATTTTGACTTTAATATAAAATAATATTTTGAGATATTCCTAAGGTGCCCCTCTCCTCCCTTATAAAAGGGCACCTCCTCCCCCTCCTCCTCACACCAATTTGAGCACTCAAGCTCGGCCAAACCCTGAAATTTTCTCCTCTCCACTTCCCTAGAATAATCCTAGAGGTCCTGGTCTTCTTCAAAGACCAATCTTAGTTCCCTAAGTGGAGGATTCAAAGAGGCGTTCCAAAGAAGAGGTAATATCCATTACCGATCTTTTCAATTTCTTTCTTCTTCAACTTCTTCTTCTTTAGTTGTTTCATTATAAAGTAATAACATCAGTATTACTTACATACTGATATGTTATTATAAATATGAAACAACCCTAATTCACCTTCTATCCATCCTACAGAAAAATGAAATCATCGCGCGTGCGTACTTACGGAATACCGTCTCCACGCCGTGGTGTAATCTATTTTCCACCATCACCTTACAAGGATGGGTATAATGGTGTAATGAGTAACTATTTATGATTATTATAATGTAATATTGATACTAAAATAATATATATATACTCAAATACAATTCCACGATCATAGGAACGATATCATCACTCGTGCGTACGTACGGAATACCGTCTCCACGATGTGATGCGACTCGTTCTACATGATCATCATTACATAGTAATTTTATAAATGAATTGAATGAATAAATATGATATATGTTACACTAATAACATTCTGTATATAATTAATCATGATCCAAGTAATCATATTAATAATTACAAGTTAAAAACACGAACGACAAATGAGAAGATTTTACCCAAAACGCTACTTTAACAAGAATTTACAAAAGAATGGGTAATATAAAGTCATAAGTGGACCATATATGATATAATAAAAATGAATATGATTATGGAATAAGTCAATAACATGATTTAAATCATTATACAGGAGGTTCGGACATTTACAAAGCAAGTCGGACCTAAGGTAAGGGAAATATCACAATCTCATTTTTATCCGAGATTGTTTATTGGTAAGTATTTTCTGGGGTGTATTTTATCATCCACATCCATGTTCCTTCAATATATAATATTGTTTCCATCCACTTACAATATTTTAAATCCAATTTTACCCTTCGGTAAGTTTTTAGTAAAAGATATGAAAGGAATCTTTTGTCGTTTTTCATACGAGGTACTTTTTGATTTTTCTGACAAATGTATGAAGAATGTTTTTTTAACTTATACGGCATGAATGTATTTTTAAAACATTATTTCCAAGAAGCTTCCTTTATAAGTTTTCAAGTTTATTTTTAATCAACTTCTTTTAGTTTATAATTGTATGACATGTCGAGAAAAGAAAAGTGTTTTTGAAGTAGAAAGGATATTTTCCTCAAGAATGGAGTTCAAATGTTTTATCAAAATTATTTTTCATCTAAGATAATATAGGGTTCTGTTTTTATCCCTATTATTACATTGATTTGATTATGTTGTGAGGGAATTATTTTTATGAAGTCATTTACCTTATATGATTTGTTTTATGATGTCATGATGTTTCAAGAATCCCATTTTTGTTACATGTGTTATGCGATGATGTATGATTTATGAATATGTGGCACACATAAGAAAGGATTCATTATAAGATGGGTGGGACCTATATCTCCCTCCAATGAATTGGGTAAAGATTTTATATCTCATGAGATAGACATGGCTGGAACGGTAGGTTATACCGGTTCAGTGAAACAGGACTGAAATGAGGGTTACTCGATTCAGAAAGGGACTTTGTCCACTAAGATAGTCTTGGCAATGAGTCTTGACTAACAAGAAATGATTATCTATGATTATGTGTGAATGCCACAAAGTTTCATGTTTTAAGTTATGATTATTGTGATTACATTTCACTACCATGATTTATCCCATGTTATGAAATTATGCTCTCTTTTGCAGGTTATGATTTCCAAAATGTTATGTTCTTATGAATACGATGTGATTGATATTTCTTTTGTTTACCCTTACTGAGCATTTGAGCTCACCATTTTATGTTTTCTTTTCCCCAGGATATAAAGAAATGTTTTAGGTAAAAAAAAGTATGATCTTTATGGGAGATGTTGAAGATCCTTCACCACGATTAGAAGATTTTATTCCGAGTTTCCAAAGACACTAAACTATTACGATCCTTGTGTGTGTGTTTTTGTTATGTACTAAGTATTCTGAAAAAGTAATGTAATGTCAATGTACGTCAGACTTCGGGTCTCTACAAGAATCACTTTTCAAATTAGCATAATATGATATTAATTTCTTTTTCCATAATTGGTAAAAAAATTGTTCTATAACTTTAGTACACAAATAATAAAAAAATGAAACAAATCATGGTTAATGTGAGTGAATAAATTTCAGGGAGAATGTAATTTAATGCTATATGCATTACATATTACATCTAAACATGATAGTCATGTGATTTTAGGATAGTTATCTTCAAATAATTCATTAACATGATATTCATGATATTTGATAAATACCACTCTAGATCCTTTACATTATTTATATTGTTTCAAAACTCATATATATCTTTCCTAGAATGAGTGTAAGCTACTTAGAGAAGAAGATATATCCTTTCACCATTTAATAGATCCATGTTTTCCCTTATCCCTATGTTAATGATGTCCAACCTAGCCTTAATTCCATCATTTTTGTAAATTTTTTCATTTAGTAATGTTCTGATAACACTATCACATACAGTTTTTATATATTCATTATATCAATAAGGTGACTTACATACAAAAAATTCATATATGATAATTCAAACACACCAATAAATTTTTCCATCCTCATTTCATAAGGATTTTTGGAGATGTTTTACCAAAAATAGAGATTATATTCTATAGTTTCTCATACCGTTAACAGACCATTAATAGATATGGTGTTATTCCATGGCCTATATTCCCAACAAATGAAATCATCCTAGATTTTCATTTATATTTCTGGTGTAAAAATTTTCGTTGTCCTAAAAACACAGTATTTAAGGAATGCTACAACCTGACTATGTGTGATCCTTTTTCAGATATGGTACTCAAAAATATGACTTTAGTACAATATCTTCAAAATTTTCCAAAAGATGTAAATACATTAATCATCCTATACAACATGGATCTAAATGTGAACTCTTTACTTCAATATGAATCATATAATGTAACATCTATATTCTACATCAATTCCAACTTCAATAAAAATATGAAAATAAACATCAATGACCTTACGAAGTTGTTTTAGTAAATATATGTGTTGAGAAAACGTATTCTATATGTATTTTTGGCATAAACACGGTTGAAAGTAATAATTTACCAACATAATTAATCATGTAATGTGAGTAATACTTCATACACCAAAATGATTCACCCAATCTGTTGATATAAAAAGGCATAAGTTTCTCAGCACTTTTTCAAATTTAGTTCCCTCTTGATCAATCTTCATCCACTGAGGAGAGTTTATTTTTTGATGTATTTTTTTTGTATTTAATTCATTTATCTACATTACACATCAATTCTGTAGAACTCTCCTCGCATGAATATATGTTTCTAAACCCTATAATGATTGTAAAATACCATAAAACATTCAAAGTACTTCATTCACCTTTCTTTTTTCAATCCATTCCCCTCATAGTGTATTTTAATGTGATTTATGGTCAATGAAAAATTGATATATGGTCATCTAGAGAGCCACATATTCATTCATGGATCATACCAGTGAACATATCAATTATTTATCATATTTTGTTTTAAAAATAATCACATTTTCTTCTTGTAACATATCATTCAAGAGACCATTTTTTTATATAAAGAAGCCGTCAATCCGTCTACTACACGATTTCAAAATATATAGATTTAGTGGATTTGAAATGATTTATATTTAGTATCACTAATATACAATGGTATCTTTTTATAACAGTTTAACATCTCAGAAAACGTTGGATAATAATAAAGGTTGTATTTAGTTTCCATTTTTATTTATTTAATACAGTCTCCATCATCATTTACACTTGTAATCATATCAGATGATCTATAAATAAAAATTTCATCCCAGTCAGTATCTAAATTCAGTTCCTCCCAAAAAAATTTCAAAATTTATATCCTTGATCTATTCTATAATGGTTTAAATTTTTATACAACTCATCTAAAATAATTTATCTTGAATATCAAAAACGTAAACATAGGAAAAGGATTTCATAAGGGATTATGAATTCTCTATTGAAATATTAATGAACTCTTTAACCCCATAATAATACTCCCCTTCCATATGATTTGAATCGGTCTATTTTAAATTCATATCCATCCAATTTGGTTTAATAGTATTCATATTTTACAAAAAATAAATAAATATACACATGGTATGCATATAATGTATCTTATTTTATATCGATAAAATATATAAAGTATAACATTAAAAAACAAAATTATAAATTCCAATACATACATATATAAATTCTATAAAATAACACATATTGTAAATATTTTCAATAATAAAATGTAAAATACCTACATATAAAAAATATTATGATTTAGAAATAATTAAGTCTTATCTTTAAGTGAGAATTTTTTTCCTTGAGTAGAATATGTGAATTCATGAACGATGAGATAATATAATGTCGTAGTTTTTTCATGGATGCTTCAGGATTTAAATATAACAAAAAAATAACAATATAAAAAATTAAAAACACACACACACAGACACACACACATATATATATATATACATAAACATATTGATATATATATGCTCAAAAATACATTAAGAGAAATATATATAAATTTATAATTATACATAAAAAAATAATTGAAAAATAAATTTATTTATAAAATATATATATCTATAAAAACATCATATGTCATGTCATGTATCTATAAAAGTCTTTTAATCATACTCCTTGATCATTATCATTTTAAATGTCGTTTCTAGCTTAACCCAAACCATAACACCATGAAGAATATTGTATCCAATAATATTTATATATTTGATACGTATTTATAAAATAATGAATATAGATTTCTTGTATTAAAATTTCCCAAAATAATATTTCTCCACCTAATGATAAAATAAATTTTCATTCAATTGATCCTTATTAATATTTTCAATTAATATCACAATATATTATTTTTTATTATATTTTTCCAAGCCCTAAATGTTGTCTATTTTTTATGGAAAATTAAAACATGGTATAATGAAAATAATTTATTATTAGAGATCAAATCCACCTAGGAAAATAATAAAACCATGTTTGAGTGCATCCATCTATGTATCGACTCGCCAAGTGATTAGTTACACGGTTTCCTTCAAATATATAATTGGAGAATGTGAAATATAAAACATACCCCATCACAACATTTTTCTTCTTCAAAATTGGTCAAATTCATTGTAAAAAATTATTTTATTTTACAATATAATCAATAATGATATAAAAATAAAATTTAATGGAAAATTCATTTTAATTCAACTTAAAATACAACTCCATGTCCAATGTATTGTGCGAGAATTATTAACATGTTGTATCCAATTAGAGATAAAATATCTATTGAGAGATGAAGTTATCAAGTTGTGATGGTCCTAAGAAAGTAGACTTACACCCACCTTGTTTTATCTAGAAAATGAGGCATAAATTATAAAATTAAGGATAATATATGTCAGATAGATCTATTTAACCATATTGGTATCTATATATCTTATAGGATAAAAAAATATTTTAACATAAATGTAGAGAACACTTAAATTTAGCATGAAATGAAAAAGTAGTTCAGTAATCCAAAAAATTTGTCTAGAAACTCCATCGATTAGATCCAAATAATCTATGAAGACAATATAGGATCACAAATTTTTCAATAGAATGAGAAGTGACCTACTGGTTTATATTTTTTTGAAAATTGATGGAAAAATAAATGGAATCGACAAATTTCTCCTATGAAACATTCCAAACACCCCTAGATACAAGGAAATTTAGAATCTCATGTGGAGGGGATTCTGATTTTCAATGACAAATAAAAAACAAATGGACACTGGTGGAGTGATTTTTCAATTGAAAATCTCATATGGGAGGGATTATAAATAAAATTATCCATTATGATATCCTAATGTTTGGTAGGACTATTAACATTTATAGGCATTTCAATGATGGTACGTTGAAGAGAAGGAGAGTCAATAGTGAACTTGTACTAGATCTTGAAATAGTATGAATTAGAGGTCTCTATAAAATAGTATTATTTTCCTAGGTCTAATCCAACCATAATAGGAATGATGATAATAATATCATACTCCCTATTAATAAACATAGATGTAACCTTATCCAACCACTATCCATCCCTATTATCGTTAAATAACTCATGATCCTTGGAGTGTTCCAAGCCCGTGGAAACTTGTTTCATCACCCTTAATAAAATATTATCAGCATCCCAAGGTTTAGTCCTAATATTAACCCTCTCATCATCACTGATTCTCCAATAAAGACCCTAAATCAAGAGTTGATGTAAACCCCATATGATTATCAATAAAAATACATCCCCAAGACCTAAATATGAATTTCATAAATATTGATGAGAATAATTATTTTCATGGAGAGCCTGGGTGCTCAAAAAGTAGGATTTTACAAATGGTGTATTCCCTATTATGCCTGAAAATAATTAATAAAATAACTCAAATACATAAAACACAAACCCAAAAAATCCTTTTTGCACAAAATATATCACATGACACTAAGGGGTATTTCTTATACCTACTATGGGTTTCCATAAAAAAGTATCGAAGTCCAAATATAACTGATCAACTTGACCAAACGATATCTTAATAATAGAAATAATATATGG
The DNA here is from genome assembly GCA_963277665.1 of Viscum album. NCBI lineage: Eukaryota > Viridiplantae > Streptophyta > Magnoliopsida > Santalales > Viscaceae > Viscum > Viscum album. The sequence goes on from OY728132.1 coordinate 923,112,951, forward strand.
GGGGATTTATTCAGTTACAAAATTAAAAAGAATATATTTTCTAGCATTAATAAACCTCTTGAAAGGATACAACTAAATTTCATTATCAATTCAGAGAAAAATATCACAGAACACCTATTTCTTTTATCTTCCAAAAACCATAAGAAGGACACCATATTTAAATTTTTTTCCACTACCTGGATTCCTGATAAGTCTTAAATATTACTTTTATAGAATGGAAAAACACTTATACTAAAGGATACCTCAAATTTATAAAGGCTCAGTCTCCAACATGAATCTCATCCATAGATAGAAATAATATTCCTAATTGTTCATAACTAATCCTTCATGGACTAAGTAAATAATATGCTACAATCCAGAAAAAATGGGAGATAGTGGGCCTGTGACAAAAACCCTTTAAACCATGAATCATATTCTTATTTATTGAATATATGATAAGAGTTAAAAGAATATTTGTTATAAGGATAAATTACTACATGGAAAGAGGATGTTCTTTATGAAGGTATTGAGAAGGAATGATGCTTTGGGTGATAGTTTCAATAATCCTAATCTTAAATGATATTGACGAAACATAGAAAAAAATAACATCCATCCATGGGTTAATAAAACACATCCTAATGAGAAAAAAGTATATAAATGAACATTTAATCTACCATAATCTTTCTTTATTTGTATTTTCTAAGAAATCACACAACCTTTAAGGACAATAAGCATTCATTAAATGATAAATGTCATGATAAATGATGTTATTAGTTAAGACATGCCATTTGGGAACATAGTCACTTTGACATTAAAAAACAATAGAATGTAAAAATATTATAAGATAATTGACAATAATTCTTTAGAATATCTTACATGTCACATTGAATAGGATTATGGGCCTGAATTCCTTGCCTATGGATGTTTCACTTTGGGAATTATGGTAATCAAAGTCTCATTAATTGATTTGACGAAAGAATTTTTTCCATAAATATTACATGAGATGTATGATTCCAGATCCCATAATATGGAAAAAAATATTTAAAAGGAAGGGTATGTAACCAAGTAGAGATGGGGTCCTTATTTTAAGGGAACCATGAAAGGGGTGAAGTGACCTCCACATTAGTAATATATTTTCAAAGACCATTATTCATATAATATGTCACTACAGGTGAGATAATGGAGGTGACCTATCATTAAATAAATGATTCCCTATTTGAGTATATATCTTGCAAGAAACTCAAAATATAATATCTCGAATTTTAGTCACTCATCAAGTAAAACATCCTTTAGTCCTCTCTACCATTGAAATAATTATTGTCGTTCATCTTGATGAAACCTTCTCATGGAAGTATAAGATATTATTTTATCTTTTTTTAATGTGTGATTCCCTCAACCTATGAACCAAAAACTCCCTTTCTTCTTAAGATTAGTTTATAACACTTTATCAAGACCCAAAATACTTTTGATCATAGGTTTTGATGTTGGAATAGAATAAAAAACCTTGAAATAATTATCAATACAGTTTCCTATGATATCAAAATTATGGAATTAAAAGTTTCTGCATTTCTATAGGAAACTATCTACTATTAAAAATTTAGAACAGAAATTAGTTTTATAAGATCTCCTCATAGACCTGGCTGTGAAACCATAGTCATCCATTGTCTCCATTATTTCAAATCTAAAAAATTTTCTATTCATAAACATCCTCTGAAAATGATTCATATAGATAAAAATTATACAATGATCTAATGAAAGAGGATTGATGTGGGACTCCTGGAAAAAAATATTTTCCCATTGACAAGACCCCAAAAATATATTCAATCACTAAAAAATTATTGTACTCTACATATTTTACCAAAACTATGTGAATGAATTCATGTGTTTCCCTAATTATACAACCCCATAGAGATCCTAACATCTTATAAATCCTCCATTAGATAAGGATTATTAAAAAAACCTCTATATTTATTTTTGGTGAGGAATTTCTTTGAAAATAAAACGTAAAATTAAGTGGCCAAAGATTTAACTATGCACATACCTCAATAAATACAAAGTGTTTCATTTTCCTTCCTAGTTTGAGCAGCTATTGAATTGCAAAGAGAACCATTGTAGAGTCCCTTTTTCCTGAATGAAGGATACAATATGATTCTTAGAGTAATTTCTTGTTCGAACGAACAATTTATATTTTTAAAGAAGTCATAAACAATAACCCTGAACATATATGACAATGTGAAATAATATAGTGACATCCCATTTTAGATTGGAAAAAAATCATTTCCATACATTCCAACATGGATTCAGGATGAAAACCCACCCTTGGGAAGTATTTAGAGCACCAAAAATCAAATAACTGATCTATAAAAGGGATTAAAATCCCATGATAGTCAAGAAAAATAGATTCAATGATGAGGGAGCAGAAATTCTTCCCCTGGTCGATGAAATTTGGTGATTTTTTGATGAATGAGATAGCCAGATTAAAAATAAATGATGAAATTTATGAAACTGAATTGAAGATCACGATGAAATAGATCTGAAAAGATGATGAGAAAGATATGAAACTCCCAACAATTTAGAAATCAAGGCATTCAATTGGAAGAAATAATAATTCAATCCATCAAAATGAAACAAATAATAGAACCGAACAGATCAATCATATGAGAAGAATACACATCGAGAGAGAGAGAGAGAATGGGTTCCAAATCCTAATCTCTTGACTACTGAAAATCGAAATCTGAATCAAACTAGGGATGGCATAAACGAACCGAAATTCCATCCTAATCACCCAAGACTTGTCAAAATAAGTTAAAAGTTTAATTGAAGGAGATGTTGATCAAAAAAATTCATGAAATAACCCTAATGGTCCTGAAAAAATCCTATGATCTATATGAAACTGGTCAATTGTGCCAATAAAAAAAATAAAAAAATGAAACAAATATTCCTATTTAGAAATGAGAAAAAATCAATCCACCAAATGGTCAAAACTCAATGAAAAACCTTGATGATGGATCTCAGGAATGAGATAAAAATGTAATGATAGAAATATTATTTTCCTACATTTATATATACCAATAAGAAGAACTAAAAAACATCTAAAAAATAAAGAAATATCAATGAACCAAAATGGAATGCACCCAAAAATGGTTGATTCATCCAAAAAAATTGGGAGCAATAATGCACAAAATAGATTATAGAGGAATATGTAATGGAAGAGCCATTTGTGATGAACATGGGAATATAAACATAAAAAAATCACGGGAAACACATGAAATCTTTACTTGGAATCCATAAAAAAATTCAGAGTATCATACCATTTTTTTATGATATGTACGAAAAAAATTAGTTTGGTGGCTGAAAATGAAGAGGGGAAGAAAAAAAATCAAAAAACCCCAGGAAAAACACATGAAACATTAAATAAGAATCTATAAAAACAAGTTAGGAATTTCATACATATGGGTTTGGGTTTTTATTTATCCAAAATAATGACTTCAATTGTAGTAATTTTTTAGTTACATGCGATCTTGAATATAGTGGTAGGAGAAGAGATATTTTTGGGAATATATTAAAAATGATAAAGGCTCTTTTCAGTGTTTACTGAATAATGATGAAAAGGTTCATTCTATCATTGCAAAATATATATATACTGATAAATTACACTTTTTAAGTGAGTTTTTCAATGATAAACTAAAACCATTATCAATGCGTACAAATTGGTGACAAATGTGGTATAGGAGAGCTCTTTTTTAAGGAAGATAAAATTCAATGTTATCATCACTTAATCTAACGCTGAAAAAAATATAAATAAATGAATGAAAATGAAAAATTTAATAATATTATTTATATAAATAAAAAACATTATTAAAATAGAATTATATAGACTATGTAAATTAAAAAATATAAAAAATGGATTTAAATAAATTAGTAATATAATTAAAAAATTTAAAAAAATTAAAATTGTCAAAATATTAATCATATAAATTTAAAAAACATAGAAAATATTATAACATTATAAATAAATATGTATAAATTAATTAAAAAATGAAGGTATTCCAAAACTCATATAAATAAATAATGTTGAATAAATTCATAATAAAAATGAGAAAATAAATTTTAATAAATTATAAAAATATTAAAAATTGATTTCATAAAACATATTACATAAATTATAAACATTTAAAAAAATATAAAAATGAATAAATAAATAATATTATTTATATAAATGAAAAAAATTACAAATGAGTTACAGTTACTAATTTAGTTAAAAAAAATACATTTAAATATATGAATTATTTAAATTTTAATCATATTAAAAAATTTCAAACATAATAAATAAAAAAGAATAAATATTAATAATTTAAATTAAAATCATTTTAAAAATATTAAAACATATTAAATTAATATATAAAAATAAATATGAAAATTTCACAATTTAAAATATATTAAAACAGAAAAAATAGTATTAATTGAAAAATTATTAAAAGGGAATTAGATAAAAACATTTATAAGAGTGAATCCCTAAAATTATTTACCAGAATTAAAAACACATAAAAAACAAATAAAAATTATTTCAGAAATAATGTAAATTATATAAATAAAAAATTTATTAAAAATTAATTATATTAATTATATTAATAATAAACATATTTAAAATGTATTTAATGTATGTAATTATATAAATTAATACCATTTTAAAAATACTAAATTATGAAAAATAAAAATGAATAAATATTAATCACATATATTACATTCATATAGAATTTATTAAAATTTAGAAAATAAATATTTATAAATTAATTTTATGAAAGAAATTAATTCAAAAATAATAAATATTAATAAATATGATAAAATAATAAATAATATTAATTTAATGTATATTAAAATTTAATAAATATAATTAGGATTTCGAATATATATTTAGAAAATTGAATTCATAAAATTAATTACATGAATTTATATATACTAAAATATTTATAAAATATATAAATAAATTATATTAATTATATAAATAATAAAAGTATTTTAAATGAAATATACTAGCTCTTTAAATTACAATGATATTTGAAGATAAATTTTATTAAATTAATTATATAAATTCAAAACATATTAAAAAGTCCAAAAATTAATAAATAAAAATGATTAAATATTAATCATATTAATAACAAATATATTTAAAATATTAGAACTTGTTAAAAAAATATGTATTAATTTTAAAAAATGAATATATACCAAAAGTATTAAAAATTATTAAATATGAAAAATCAATAAATAATTTTAAATGAATGAATATTAAAAATTGAATAACTAAAAATGAATAATTAATGAAAATACTTTCTAAAAATAAAATTTTTTACATTACTTATTTGAATTATAAACACAAAAAAAACATAAATAAATAAATAGATAGATAAATATTATTATTATATATATTTAATGATATATGAATTGAATTGATTTTATGAAAAATATAGTTAATTATTAAGATTTATAGTTTTTATTAATTGTTAAAAATATTATTATTTAAATAAATGTACAAATATGTCTGCTTCTGATGACACCGTTATTTGTAAATGTCCAAATATTTGAAATTTTTTATAAAATATAAATTACAAATTAGATAAAACATGTTGAGGTCTATGTCACTTTGTTAAAAATATAAATGGTAGAGAAAAAAGTTAATCTGGTTAAACAAAGAATTTCATCCCTCAATCAAAAGTATTGCACGACTCAGATGATTTTCGTCAACATACAAGGAACAAAAATATCATTTCATGGATTTCCTTATGGAAACAATGTTCTGAAGATTTCAGCCTCATAGGTGAGGATGTCGACCCCTCCTCTGAGATAGAATTAGTTAAATATATATATATATATATATGTACATATATTCATATGAATGGTATATTAGTTGGGTTGTATAAACACCATTTTTTATGGGATGAGTCATTGTTTACTAAACTAACCCATTTAAAATATATGTTGTGACACCATTCATTCTATTCATCTAATTGTACATTGATATCTTCTACCTGATTAATTATAGCATCTATATAATTTAATATATACATTCATTGTATTAATAATAATAAATAAATATAAATTAAATTAAATATATACATTGTATTTATAAAAATATATACTATTTATTATTCAAATCAAATTAAAAAATATTTCTTTATGTATAAATAAATAAAATTATTCATAATACCTTTTAATATTTCTATTTTAGAAATGATAAAATTATCCATTTATTATCATTTTTTTAGTCTTGATATAAGTCATTCATTGTAATTGAATCAAATTAGTGTTGATAAAGGCAAGAATTTATTATCACTAAAAAAATCCACCTCAGAATAATGTAGAATCTGTGGTAATGTTTGTGAGATTATGTGTAAAAGTAATTACCAACATGTTTGGACTAGATATAGGGTTTCCCTTGGGGAAATCCCCATTAGAAATTTCACTATAGCTTCTAATGTAATTAGGTCAAGATTCATGGTGTTTGTCTTGGGCAATGAAATTTTCCAGGATGCTTCTAATTAGATTGTATAGATTGTTGAATCCATCATGCATGGTTCACAATAAAAAATCTTTATAAGTGTTATGATTGTTGATTCAAAATACATGAATTTCTAAGATTCATTTTAAATCCTTTGGAAATATCTAATTAATTTACATTGTAACAGCATGATTTATGGTAAAAAAATTAAAATATTAGTATATTTTTTTTAATTAATTATTTTTATACAATAATTTTTTGAAATTAATTTCATAAATCACGTATACTATTTACTGTTAATGAAATACTATATTACATGCTTATCAAATAAAAAGTAGAAATCAACACTAATTGTTATAAAATTATATTGATAATAATATTTTATCTAAAAGGGTTGAAACATAAAAATTTTCATTATGAAATCATCATAAATTCAATATATTGATTAAATATAGTAAATGGATGATTATTTAAATTTTTTGTTATTTAAATTTAAAGGGATGCGAATATGATTACATTTATAGGAGAATTAAAAAAATAAATTCATTATTATCCTTGTTATTATAGTTTTGTCTATTATTATTATTATTATTATCCCCAAAGGTGCAGATGGGTTAGTCGCATCCTAGTGGGTTCTCAAGGGGCTCTCAAGTTGGAGTCTCCCTGAGTACTTGTGCAAGTGTGTGTTTGAATATGGATTTTCATTGTAATTTTTCTCATCCCCAACATCACTGTAATTTATTATTATTATTATTATTATTATTATTAAATTACACTTGAGGGAAGAAAAAGTGTACCCCACACTTTCTATTATATCTCATTAGTATAGAATCAACAATATTTAGTGCCTCCCTTTATGAGTGAATAAGACATGGTGATATAGAATAAACCTTTATCATTGTGAACTAAAAGTGATAATTAATGTATAATTTATTAGAACTAAATAAATGAAAAAATACTAACTTGACCGTCTCTTATTTTATCACCAATAAATGCCACCTTGATCAACATTTTAGTTAGCACTGAGAAATAGAATAATGAATAATTTAATTTTATGTACATATTTATATATTTTTAAAATAATATTTTATACCAATAAAAATATATATTTATATAAATACAATATATATTGTAAAATATATAATATTATATATTATTCAACCTCACCCATAGAATGCAGAGGACAAGCAAATTCTCCCCACCACTTAAACTCGAGTGACCCAACCCCGACCCTATATATATATGATTTATATATGAATAATTACATATAATTTTTTAAAAAATATGATTTATAAATATGAACTATATTTAATTTATTTAAATAATTTATTAATTTTTTTGGGATATTTATGGATGATGAATTAGCATCTGACATACGAAATGTCGTAGGTGATGTCCCAAGTAAGGATGGAGACCTAAGTACCCATACCACACTAAAAGATACAAGAAAGGTTCATTGGGGAAGGATTATGGTTCCTTAATTGCATGTAATGTATTTAATGCTACAGATCCATTGGGGAATAAAATTGTAATGAGTCATCTATTGGGTGGGTCATCCCTTGGATTGAGTGACGAAAAAGTGAAATTAATGAACATGTGTTTGCACATGGGGAGAGTCATTAGTCAGATATGTAACCCCTATGGGTAATAACCTATTATATATGGGGAAGGAAACCAATTCATTATAGTTTCCCCATGGGGTCATATGATTAGGTTCACAGCCTAGGGAGGTAGGGTCTTTGAAAATAGTATTAGATCCAATACCTAGTCTGAAGTGTAGTGGAACTACCAACGTTAAAGGCGTGGGTTCCACAATGAGGACATTGTTATATAAATGGGTGTTGAGTATAGCACCCTAGGATGATGTGAAATAATAAATACTAAATGTTATTAACCATGTCAATATGCTGAACCTTCATTTTTTGGAATCTTATCTAATAAGAACACCACAGTTATGCATGGTGGATTGGAGTAGTTCCATGATGGGTGACCCCTAGGAATTTTCCCAAAGTATATGCGAGTGAAGAAAAATAAAACTGAATGTTCAATTTATTCATTTAATATTATTTATTTAGCTTTAATATTTATCATGTTTTATATTTTTTCTATAATTTATTTCTTTTTAATAATTATCAATTTTCAATGTTTATTCATTTATTAGTTTTTTAATGTCTTTCATTATTGAAGTTATTTAATCCTTTTTAAATATCAATATTCAATACATTAATATGTACATAATTTCTTTAATTAACATTTATTCATATTTATTTCAAAATATTATTATTTAAATCATTATACAATTATTATTTATTCATAATTAACTAGTAATTCATTAGAAATCTCGTATTTGAAATGTTATCTTAAATTTTTTTTAATTATAATGTTTATTCAAATTTAATATTTCATGAATTCATATTACTAAAATTATTAAATATTTATCTAATATTTATAAAAGTTATTCTTTTTTTAAATATTAGACATTATTTATTTTTAATATTTATTCATTTATAATTATCTATGAATTTCAAATATTTATTTATATTAAATATTTTCTATAATTTATCTATTTTTATTATTTATTCACACAATTTTTACATAATTTATTCTCCTAAATAATTTATTTAGTCAGTTTTTATTAATATTTTATATTTTTAAAATGATAAAAATTAAAATAATTAATATTTATTCATTGTAATTTTTAATATTTGTTTATTTATATATTTTTTCAATTATTACTTAATTATTTTTAATAATTAAATTATTTGTTTTTTTTATTTAAAATAAATTTTTTATATTTATTCATTTTTATTTTAATATTCATTCAAATCTGGTATTTTTTAATATACATATTTAATTAAATTCATTCTTTTTTTTATTAATTTTCTAATTTATAAAATTAATATTATTTGTTTGTTTAATATTACATATTATTTTATAATATTTTTATATTATATTAAATTTTAATATTTTTTAAAAAAATTTCATTTGTAATTTTCATTAGGTTTTATTATAAATTAATTTAATTTTAATTAATATTCATGTTTATATTATTATAAATTTATTATAATAGTTAATTTTAATTTTAATTTTTTTAAACTTGATACAAAATGATTTTCTTTTTAACATTGCTAAATGTATCATATATTAGTTCTTTTTATTAGAACTCATAAATGATTTCATTTCTTTTTAGAGAACCCATATAAGTATCTTGGTTCCTCATGTTGTTCATCATTTTTGGGAAATTTTAACTATGTTGTGATGTTAGGGAACATTTTGGACAAATCCAAACCCCCAAAACTAAATTTATGATATTTACATATTATTATTTATGTACATCTAAAATTATTTACTGTATATGCATCATTTTTTTGTAATTTTTTATAACTAGTTTTGGGCATGACACCCCTGGAAATCATCTAGACATGCACCACCATTTTCCCTTATTATATATTCTCATTTTCATGTTGTGTTGGTGGTGATTATAATATTTTTTTCCATCACTTATATTTTTTAAGGATACCATACAATGATCTATGTTCCTCATTTTGTTAAATACTACTTGGAAATCTAAACTCTATTGTAATCTTATGGAACATTTTGGGAATATAAAAACCCCCAAACTAAATGTATGATATTCGAGTCTTGTTTTTATTACTTATCCAATAATTTATTGTATATGAGTCATTTTATTTTAATTTTTTCTAATTAGTGGTAGATGTTACAACCCTGGTAACATTCTGGACTCGCACCACCATTTTCTAGTGCTAGATATTCTTATTTTCTTGTTGGTGTGGTGGGGATTATATTCTTTTATTCCTTCTGTTTTCTTGTATTCCTTCCACGTTTTATCGTATTGTTCTGGTGTCCACCCCTTCACTGGTTTCCAAAAATATTTTCATTTAACAATAAATAAATATTTGGTTTTAATTTCATAAATAAATTGTATTTATTTGATTGAATTACGTAATCTATGATGAGATTTTAGAAATATATTTGGGTTAAAATAATAAAATTTTGGTTTAGAACCCATGGGTATTATTTTGGGTGGTTTTATGTTGGAATGGAAATCTATAACATTATTTTTTAGATTTGTGATTTTACAAGTTGGTAGTTTGAGTTGATTTTAGAAAATTATGATGAATATAATGAAATGTTACATTAATTTATTTCTATTTTTCTTTTCATGATTCAATGAATATTTCAAATCCCTCATTTTCTATAATATTTTTAAATGGTCTATATATTATTAGTCAATGAAAATAAAATTGGTTTTCAGACCATATTCATTTACTGTAATATTTTTTTGTAATTATTTATGTCTTCATCAAAATGGATTATCACACCTTAAGCCTCTGTACACTGCAATAAAATAGAGAAAAATAAGTATTATGGATGGATATTTGTTTTGATAGCTAAATCATAGTATATTTTCAATAATACTTTTTTAGTTTAAGAAATCCATACGATTCATGTGAACTTTTAAGGCTGAAAATGGATAGACTAACATTATCTTTACTGAACTACTTGATCTCATAAATGATATGCTCTCCAAATATAATGGGCTTCCCTGATGAATAGATGATTGTAAGGAAATTATATGTTCATTGGGTATTATGTCTAAAAAATGAATGTCTATCTGAATCATTATATATTGTTTGATAAGGACCATGGATGATATTAAAAATGCACTAGTTATGGTGATTCTCAATATATGGGTGATAAATCATGTCTTTATAATTTACATGATACTTTTCATTCATTACAAGATTTCAACGCCTATATGTAAGTTTGGAGACTAGAAATAACTTCAAATGGCATGCATAAACAAGAAATGAAGATGAGAAACTTCATCAACTAATAGACTATCCTCGAAGGAATAAAATTAATCCTTAGTATCCTGAATTTGGAATCGAGAGGAAAAACATGTGTCTTTCACTATCTGTATATGGAATGAATCCTTTATATGCACAATGTTACATTCATATTATATGTTCAATTATGTGGATAAATTAAAACATTACACTAAGGTAATTCATGAAGAAGAAATACATAATATTATTACTTTTTATCTCAAGATTAAAACAACCATGTAATTATATTGATGTTTACTTCCCTCTAATGACCAAATATCTAAAATAATGGTAGGATTGAGGATATATGTTGTATGATTATTGTAGAAATTATAATTTCATATAGAGAGGAATGTTGTATTGGATTATACTTGAATTTCTCACTTATGGAATTTTTTTTGTATTTATCATTAAATTAATGTAAATTTACCCCATTTGTGATCAAGGTACACAATTAGTTAGATAGAAACATTCATTGAAGACTATTTGTCTTTCACATAATTTATTTACCTGAATCATATACAATGGTTAACATGATTTTTCTACTATGAGGAAGTCATTTACTATCATGTTAGGTCCATTAGACATGTACTTCCTACATTCATTCATTAATATAATGGTTCACATGATAATTTACTTGGATAGAGAGATCTGGCAGTGTATTCTAGTACATTATAGACAGATATAACCCATTAAAAAAATATGGATATTTTGAAAGGGTGCATCAAAAACTGAAGGCATCTAGAAGGTTTTATTTTAGAGTGATATATTGTTAAGGAAGTAATTGAGTTATATACTAAATATGTTTTTGATGTGGATAAAATTGATTTCCCAAAATCTCTTCACAATGGGAAACCAATGGGTGTAGGAATTTATAGATTATATGTTGTCACAATGACCATTAAAGTGCAGGAGCAGAGTCACCATTACATTTTACACAATATTTTATAGGTTGTTCCACATATTGAAACCCACAATGTAATTCTTAGGGGTTTTAATAAAATAAGAGATAAAATATAGATATCGAATACAAAAAAACTATAATTTATAGGATGTTTTCTAGATTATATTATTAAATATTCATATGGAAATACAAATTTAATTTTAGATCAACTGTGGTGGATTGCAAGAATCCATGTGGAAATGTATTATCCTATAATGTTTATATAATTAACGGTTATATTTTCTATAATAAGGATCATGATGGATATAATACCAGGAAAAATTATAAAGATTTTATTATACGGAATGGGATGCATGTATTTGGTACAATGGATAATAATCCAATTAATATGAATATGTCATACTTGGTAATCATAAAAAACATGGTAGTTGGATTATAAAACATTCAAAGTGATTATTTTAAAATGTAAATGGCTTGATAATTGGTGTTCAATTAAAATTAGATAACTGTGATTTCAAAAAGTGGATTTTAGTAAGGAAGGGTTCAATGATGAACTGTTCAAATTCAATTATTTTTAGTACAATAATTGTATGTGATTGATCCTATATATATAATGTATTAATTATTCGATTATTGATCAAAACCACTATAGGTTCAAATACCAATTCAATGGAGAATGACCATTTCATTAGGATCTCATAATCATTTCATGATTGGATAAGTTCTTTTATGAAATAGGGGACCACAACATGGGAATTTGGAAAATTGATAGAGAGGTCAAATCCCTTCAACCATTAATTAAGAAAAATAGTGTTCAGAAATCAAGTTGATGTTTTTTAGTATAAATTTTTTTCCCACTATAATATTGTTTTTTCATTATAATATTTATATTATATAAATATAATGTTCATCTAGTTCTGTAGATCATGGACTCTCCACATGATGATGCTCCCCATCCAAATGAATAGTAAGATTCTCTGCATGTCGATGCTACCAATTCCTTGAAAAAATATATTTACAGTATTGAAACTAAGGAAATAGTATGACATAAAGAAACTTTGTCTGAGAAAAAGTATCAGTGTTACAACATGGCAGTCTTAATAAAATCATTAAGGAAAGTAGAAAATTCATAAAATTTGAAGTCTAAAGGAATGGTAATTTCCAGTCTATTCATTCTAACAATTCCACTTTTATTAGAAACATTTTCCTCGCCACATGGATTAACACAATGATTAATGTATACTATTTGTAAATTATTATTACTACATAGAAGAAACTAATGTGGGAAGGCATTAGGGTAATAATAGCACATACATTATCTGTTTTACGTTAAAAATAAAATAGTAAAACATTTGTTTACTCTCAATTATCCCTTATATAGAGAATATTTTTCAGGTTATTGTCAAATGAAATTTGTAATTTGACCAAACCATTTTTAAAATTTATTTTTTGTTTACCCATACAAGTTAGAAATTTATATAAGGACATTTTCCTATGATTTGACAATAATTAATGGTTTTTTTCTATGTTTTTAATGTCTATAACATATTTTTAATGAATTTTATTTTTTTGAAATGCATCTTTATTCCGTCAATGTTATTTTTTTCAGCTTTGCATGCTGAGGAAGTCATACTTAGCCGCCTCTATATGCCTCTATTTGTGGATTAAATAAAGATAGATAATATCTTTGAGGAAATTAATTAAATTATTAATGTTCACGGAAATAAAATATCATCTTATAGGAATGTTACAGATAGTTATTTCCTATAATTCTTCAATTTTATAAATATAATACTTATTAAATGATTAATGTTCATTGAATAGTATGATAAAATCATTTTAATAACATATGATATATTATATATTCTTACAAAAAATTCTATAAAATATATTTTTGTTTTTATTTCAAATTCTATAGAGAGGTTTTTAATATTATAGTTTCCACAAGTAGAAAATTGATCATTCACAACCACATAAAAAACTACTAAAAATTATAGATGACCACCAAGTGGATGTAATTTATTGGGGGCACAAATAACATTTGGTGACCAAATATTTATATTTCCTTATATGATATATATATATATATATAATTTTTATCATCAGTGACTACTGATGGAGGGTTCCAATGGTGGCCATTGATGCCCATATTTATTAATAAAGTAAAAAATTAATAATAATAATAATAATAATAATAATAATTAATTACGAAAACATTAATAAATTCCAAAATAAAAGTGTTGAATCAAAATTTTTATAATCCAAATATAAAAAAATCATCACAAATAATCCATATTCTCATTAAACAAACTAGATACACAACAAAAATTGTTTATTACCTCTTAGTAAAACATGTGACTACCACCATATTACATAATTAAAAAAACATGCGTCAAATGTTCCATGATAAGAAAACTCACTCCGATTGTCATTATATAATATTATAATGATTTGATGTTAATTTATAACTTGTAGAAATATACCACACATCTTTCTGATGTGCGACGCAGTCAGAAGAACCAAATAAATAGTATCATTAGATTTCAAATACTTTTAAAAAAAAGTTAAAAAGTGTCCAAAACTTGAAAATTTCATCAAAATTTCATAAAATCATAATATACTGACATCTGATTAATTTTTGTGATGTTGGAATAAACACACATTAATCTGATGTGTGATTTTCTCAGAATTCTAAAATGTATGATTTTAACAATTTAAGTGCCAAATAAATATATGTTAAAGCAACAATACCTACCAAAAAATCTAAAATTATCATTAAATAGTAGGGGAATTATTTAAAAAAAAATTATATGATAGAAGAGACATTATATCAATATGTTGGGAAATGAACTCGAAATAACATTATGTGAATTTTTAATGATTCAAAATTCTATAAACACATGTTTGAAAGGGTCATTACCTTGATAATGACCCCATATTATCATGAAATCACATCGAAACTAATTTCATTTAATTTTTTATTTCTATGGTATACCTCATGTTAATTCGACATGCAGTATGGTCGAAATGAGAAAACATTTTTTTATTTAATTACCAAAAAATGATCTTCCAAGTGTCAAAATAGAGAGAGAAACCTCAAATTTTCATAGAATAATATGAAAATTTGTCAATTATTTTTTACTTATAGATATATACATTTCATCAATTGATAATTTAGTGATTTTAAAATAAAAAAATGTTTGTTTTAAAGCTTCAAAAATATTTCAAAAATGGGTCAATGGGTCAAAACTTAATACACATCCTCATATTGTCATGTAATCAAAATAAAATGACCATAATTTACTTTATGACCTATAGGAATATTCCTCATTTCATTTCTATGTACTTTGGGGTCAGAATAATTTAAAAATAATTTTACGCGTATATAATGATTAAAAATTGGTTATACGTTAAAAAAAGAAACAAACCTCATATTTTCATGGAATATAATGAAAATAAATATTTGATTTCTTTTTTACTTCTTGAAATATACCATACCTAAATACAAGTTTTAGTTTTCATAGATTGGTCAAAAGTTCTAATAATTGATTATAATTTCAATAGAAACTATGTTGAAAAAAAACCCTAGGAAACAGACCTTGAATTGGCATGAAATTAATGAAAATGATCATTGATTAATTTGAGACATATTGAAATAGTCTATACTTAAATCAGGTAAGGTCATAATGAGTTAAAAAATTTATTAGATCATATAATATTCAAACAAGTTCATCAAATGGTCAAAACCTTTCCAATGACCTCATATTATCATGAAATAATAGGAAAATTACCAATATTTAAATTTCGAAATGTAGACATAGATTACATGTTAGTATAACTCTCAATTTAATTTCTGACATGTAAGAATTGAAAACTTATTAATATTACTTGGGATTTTTTCATAATGACTAGATGTGTGTTTTTTTAACTCAAAATTCCAAAACAAGCATTAAATGGTTAAAACCTAGAAATGACACTAGATTGCTGTGCAAATACAATCATGGGGACATCAAAAATGGAATTTTTGAGCCTAAATTAAATACATTAATAATATAATCAGGTTGTCTTTGGTGTAGGTAGTTATTTGGGTGTTGTCTTATGTAGTTCAAATGGTTTAGATTATCAAATAAAAAATTTAATTAGATAGATTTGTAATTCAATAAATAAAGAAGTGTCTTAACCTCAGATGCCCCATAAATGCCCATTAAATTGAAGTAATAAAAAATTAAGTGTTTAATTCATCAAAATTGTAAAGGGAAATCTAATTGTATTGATCATAATGGGTCTAGTATGCCATCACATTAGTGATTATCGTATAACGAAATAATAAAGTAGTAAACAATATCAACTCTCTATCAATTAACTGTGTAAACACCCCTCTGTATCCATAATCGGTTCCCCTTCATATAATAAAATGATTTATTGTCTATTGTTTCCATGGGTTGAGAAGTGGATTTGGGAATTCAAGGGTTGATTTAGTCTACACTGATCTTCATGTTGGAAATAATGAAATTCTCGGAGTGGATATAGAAAATACATCAGGCACGTTGGAAATGATGACTAGTTTGGGATCCACCTTAGTGAGGCTCTTCTAAAATTATAGGCAAGAGTCAATATACCTAGATTTTAACATGGCATGATTAACCTAAAATTTATATCAACAGATTAGATTCACACGATCACAAAATCTTGATCGTAGTAATGGTTGAGCAAGAAACTAAAGGACAATGTCAATTTTTTTTAGAAATATGGTTTTGATTTGGGTCTGAATATTCTATGATGGATATAAATTAAATATATATGTTTGAATCTAGTTTCTTCTTGTAAATTCAATATCAATTTTAAAGCTCCTACTTGGGTGTCTCATAGATTGTAAAATTTGTTGGAATTTATAGTACCTGAATTCACAGGGAAGCAAGGTAGTTGATTTCATGTGAAATGGTGTAGCTATGAAAGTCTATTTGAAGAGAATGATGGAATCAAGACTCATGTGAACTTCATGTAGAAAAATCATAGAATTAGGTCTGGTTCAGGAAAAATTAGGATTGGTGGATATGGGTAAAATGATGCTATAATTAATGGTTCCGATCTTGAACTTTTTTGATGTGCATTGGGTTTAGGACAAACCTTCATAGTCCCCATAGTGAATGAAATCCTTTAACTGTTTTTGGGTATGTTAACCTTAAATCATCCTTAAATCAAACTCTAGCACATATATATGCAGATATTGTTTTGATTTACACAGTGGGGGATTCTTTTCTTATGAGAATCTACAATATTTCATTATTTTAAACACCTAGTATTCACCAATAAATAGGCTAGAAATTGTAGCAATGGGGACTATATATCCTTCATTTTATATTGATCGGAACTGGGACAAAATAAAAGACAATTGATATTCAGTCAGACTCTTAAGGAAATTACTATATCTGCCATGAAATCATTGAACCATCATATCTAAACAAATATAGATAGTCATCAACGATACTTATAACATCAATTAGTCCATCACTTCTATCCTCTAGCTTCATGTTTGAAACCATGTTATTTGTTTAACACACAACCAGCCTCAGGTTACACTTATTCAAAATGTAGTGGTCATATAAAGAGACTTGGCCTGTGTGACTTCACATTCATACCTCAATGAGTATTCATTCCTGATTCTGTAATGAGGCTTTCTATATTGTGAGATTTACACAGTCATATGTGGTAATGTTAAAAAGGGGATCAAAATTTGTTTGTGAAACGTCATATTTTGAGAGACGACATGAATAATTGAATTATTATAGCCTCAGGTTCCAGCCTCATGGTTGAATGAAGGTACAATAGCTTAGTTATGATTACCATTTTAGGTTGAAGAAGTGGTATTCATGGTAGTTGATTGCTTTTTTAGGGTATGTGAACCCACGACCACTTAGGAGTATTCATAAAGTACATAATTTTTCATCTTATAGTATTTTGATTGATGTATATAGGTATAGTGAACATTCCATGAAGTGTATGTCAATAGAAACCTTTTCAATTAATTAATTTCATTCATGTGGTAGGTAGGTGTGGTTTTTCATGGAGGCATGATAGGTGTAGTGATTATTAGTGGTCGTTACGTTAAGAGATTCCATTTCAGTAGTTGTATTTCCATCCAATGGTAGGTAGGTTTGGTTGTTCATAGATGAACAATGTGTTATATATGGCTTCTGCAACCTATTTATAGAATGAGATCTTGAATCATCAGGTGTTATTTTTAAGGAATGTGCTTCTCGTAGATTGGTGATTTTTCTTGCGGTTTGGTCAATGGCTTTATGTGGTTAGTGGATTTGTCCAACAAGTTGATGGTTACACTTTTAGTTGAGTGATCATGAGATCATCATGTTTTACTTTAATGATCTACATATGGTTAGTTGTAAATTTTTTCTTACAATTGTGGATGTTACCAAACATATTTCATGAATTATCATGATCTACCTTGAGACTTGCGAAAAGTTATGCCTTAACAATTTTTTTATCCTTAGATCTGTAATAGTGAAAATAATATCAGCATCGCATTTTGTCTAAATTATACTCAAAATGAAATAACAAAATTAAAATAAAAAATAAATTATTTTATTTCAAATAAAGCCAAGTTTCAATGAATTAATATATGGATCCAAAAAATTTAATAAACCATAAAAATTATACTTTTACCCATTGAACATTTTAAGTAAATATATTATTTAAGAAATTATAAAATAAAATTATATATATTTCAAATAATTAACATAAAAATTCAATTCATGAATTCAAATTAATTCAAAAAATAAATAAATCATATTAAAATTATTTTTAATCCATTGAAAAAATTAAATCCAATTTTCAAGTAGATAACAAAATCAATCAATAACATGGTGTTTAATTTAAATTAAAATATAAATTATCATTGTAAACAACATAAAATATTGATATTTTGGGCACTTATCACTCCCCCACTCTTGAACTATTTCACTAAAAAATGACATATTTGAACATCCAAAATAAAAATCAAGAGTCTATTATGATCAAATTTTCAAAAATAACGCTTTCAAAACAAATTAAAAATTCAAGAAAACGTGATATCTGGTGAAAATTACAATCTTATCACCAAGATATAATCATAACCACACTAAACTAATGTTAGGGGTGGGAAATTATTTTTTCGATATATTGTATATAAATGAAAAATCGAAAAAATGGGTTCATTTTTATACATAAAAACCATCATTGTAATAGTAGTTTAGTTGGATAATCTCGTAACCATTAATTTGAGTTTTGGTTTAGTTATGGTTGAGGATTAAACTTTATTTCCGAAAATTTCATTTACATAGATTCATGATGTTCTTCCTTTTCTCTCTTTATGGGCCCCATTGGGGAACTTGATTTTCCTCTCATATCTCCTTTTTATCATTTCTCGTGCTTCTTCATATTCTCCCTACCACATAATGGTTAGTGGATTTTCCTCCTAAATTTCTATCAAGGTCGATGTGTTTACCCTAAAGCATAGAAATAGTTCCTTATCCAATGAATTCCTCATGAAAAATTAGTAATATGCTACTCCATCCTGTTTATTATTCCCCCTTATAAAAACCCAACTTTGATGGGACGTGAATTTGGCTATCTAACCCAGTGGGTATCCTATAAGAATATAGTTACCCTACTAGAACAAAACATGATATTACTGATTCAGTTAAATTATATAATAAGGAATTTCCTCATAGTCCATCACATGTTCAATTAGTTTTTTTTCTCACTCACACACACCTTGGGAAACTTCACAAGGAGTTACCTATCCTGATAAAAATCCAAGAAAGAATACATAAATATAGAGTTATAATTCTATAGGATCATGAAATGAATGGGGATCCTTTTAGAAATGGTCAGTAACAATTATTAGTTTATGTATAACTGTTAAAGGGGTTTTAAAATCCCCCCCCCATATTATATAACTATGTCATCCTTGTAGACCCCAAACCTCAAACCTAGGTTTTCTCCTATCCTTCATGCTGGGTATTGGCTCTGGTATAATTTTTAATGATCTGATAGCCCTAGGATTTCACCCATAAAGAAACTATACTATGCCAAACATGCTTAATTATGGTGTTCTAATTAGTTTGGCTCTTGAAATGAAAAGTGTGCCCGTTTGACATGGGTAGGAACTTATATTCATTATGTATCAATTTTTTGGGGTGTTAAAAACGTATTTATTGTCTCAGTATTCATGGATTACCTATACATAGACCATATTATATTTTTCTCCCTTGTGTCCCTCAAGTTTGATATGGTCTCATCCATAGTAGGTTGTTCTTCCATGGCCTCAGTTGATTCAAATTTTATCCAAGAGAGAAATAACAAATTCCTATAACATCTAGTTTCCAAACTATGTTATACCCAAAATCATACTATACATTTATTTATGGTATTAATTTCATAATTTTTGTCTTTTCTTCTATCAGGCCTCAATTCAAAATAAATAAAAAGATTTACTTATTTATAAAATTTAATACCAAATCACAAAATTTAAAAACCCCCTTGGAAAACAATAGTATTATAGTAACAATTTTTTATTATATATATATATATATATCTTAATTCTTATATATTATTTGAATTATTTTTCTAAGAGTATTACAATGATGGAATTCCATGCTATAAAAAATGAGGAGTTAAATTTGATATTGTGTCTTTTCCCACATGAATAACTAAGCTACAATATTCTACTACAATATTCAATTTTTTCTATAAATTCAATAACATTTCAATGATGTAACATTTTTTCACTCTAAATGCAATATTATTTTCCATATTATAAACTATAATTTGATTTCTAATAACTAGTAAATATTTACTAAAATAAAGATTACAATGTCACTGTATAATCATACATTTCATTATGTAATATGAGCATACTGAAAATAATTCATGATATACAAAATCTAAAATATAGAAAAAATATAATACTAAATCACTAATATAAAATTCATATTTATTGGAGATATATAACAAATATACTCCTACATGGTAATTAATAATTTTAAAATTGCAATATTTTGTTTCTAAATATATAATACACAGATTTTGAATATGAAATATTAATTTCACATAATAATATATTTATAATATATATATCTTATATATGATATTCATTTTTAAAATGTAATAAAAATATTTTACTTATTAGAAATTCACAATTAGAATATCTATAATTTGTATAAAATGTTGCTATTTATATATCTATAAATATAGTAAATTTTTTAATTCCTTTTTAAAAAGTATCCTCCACCTTACTTATTTTCATTCTTCCATTTTTCATTCATATTCCCATTTATCCTGATTTAATGATACGACCAAAGCCTCCCTGCCCCCACTCTCAGCTTAATAAGTTTATAACCATTTTCAATTCCTTTGGATGTCTTATGTTGTATTTAAATGTTATGGATTTAAAATTTATACAGAAAAAGAATAACATCATCCCCTATAACATAATAACATTTCCCCTCAAATATTTTATTTTGATAACGACATATTATGATAGTAAAGAGAATTTTCAATTTTTTTAATATATTTTTCATAATGATCTTGATTTCACACGTATTGTTTCATTATAAATAAATTATATCCCTAATGGGTCATTATGTTGTTAAATAATTAAATTTTCATTATATACTTTTATGAGTACTATTGAAATTTTTATTTAAGATAATGATGGTTTATGGTTTATGTTATCTTTTATAAATTTATGATGATATGGTAAAATATATTTTATTTTATTTTTTTCTAGAATGAATATTTGAATTTTCAAATTATTTTTTTGTATATAAATTTGAAGAAATTGGATTAAAAATTCCTTACAACTTAAATATTCTATAAAAAAATATACATGATTTATAAAATATTTTAAATGTTACTTATGGTAAGGTTTTAATTTTTTTATTACTCATATGTTCTTTGTAATATATAAACCATAACATCTCAATATCTTATCTTGCCTTTTTAGGCATGAAAATTGTTATATTTCAATATTTTATATTGCAAAGAGCGGCTTCCCTATAGTTTATATACTGTATACAATGTCCCTTTTTCTGTGTTCATGTTATGTATAAAAAAACTATATGACAATATTTAATATACATTATCGAGTATATGTATTTTCTGTATATATATAATGAAATTTTAGTTAATTAATGTTGTACCATCATAAAATCATCACCTTTATTTTTTAATCTACCTATAAAATAATTCCTTTTATTCATTCACTATGAGTTGTTTCCAAAAAAATTCATATATATATTTGATGTTGGATTTGATATTTGGGATTTAGATTATAATTATTTTACATTTTTATAATTGCAAAATATATTTTTTGTTTTTATGGTGGAATATTATAATTTAATTTCACTTTTTATTGGATCATTCCACAGATTTCACACATGAATTCAAATTCCCAATTAACATTTATAGAATTAATATTTCAAATAAGGTTAATGAAGTTTAAAAAGAAATACATTTCTGATATAGGTTTTAAATTCTAAATTAATATTATTTTTAAAATTTGAATGAGATTTTATATTGAATTAAAAAAAATAAAGTCATTTCATTGTATATCAACTACTTTATGTTCTATTATTTCAAGTAATAAATAGTTGCATATCATTCTTAGAGGTATAATGTAGTCGATTAACATAGACCATAAAGCTCATGTTAGTTTCCCTTATAAAGTATAACATTAAATGGGGGTGTTTGTTAGAGTATTTCATTTTTCCTGATTTAATTCATTTAATAATATATGTCATTAATCATTGAATTTTTTAATTAAAAGAACACTTTTATAGATAATTATCACTATCCATACAAGATTTCATGAAAAAAACTATGGGACTAAAACATAAAATTAACAAGATTTTACGAAATATTCAAAAAAATTTAAATTATATTAATATTTTCCAAATATAGATTTGAAACCAATATTTAGAATATTAAAAATTATTCCAATTTTGTATTCATTTCATCTTTTTCCATGACTATAATGTCAATTTTATTCAAAATATTATTATTGACTTGCCTATGATGCATGATAATTTCAAATTAAAATTTAAATTGATAAGGAAACTAAGATCATTAAACATTAATGGAAACCTTAGCTCACTATCTTTCATTATACTTTCCTTCCCTTATTCAATAATATTAATTTATCCATTAAAATTATTGTAGTAACTATTTGAGTGATAAATATTATTGGGAAATTCAATTATAAAATTTCAATAGTTATATATTGAAATTAATATTTACAAAAAAATAATATACTTAACATTGAAATATATAGTAATTTAAAATGACTCATTAGGAATAGATACTAGTAAAACATATTAGTATACCTCTATATGAAATATTCAACCATTTACTATGTAAATGTAATTAGGTATACATTTAAAATCAAATAGTCACTTTAATTTTATACCAGGAACATAAAGTATGATTTCTTAAAATTGTCATTTTATTTATAATATTTCATTTATAATTAAAAATATTGTAGAACTATTTCATTATTTTGATTACTTCCTCTGAGCTACTTTTAAAATAAAAAATATATTCTATTAGATTTATTCTATCAACATATATTATTATTATTCCATTACTACCACATATTAACATATATATTATAACGTGAATACATTTACTCGTAAATATTTCAACTATAAAAACAATTCACTATACTTTTCATTATAATACTTCATATAACCCATAAATTGAATATGTATTGGTTTTTGTAGATTGTGTATGCAACAGTCGTTGCTATATATATAAAATAAATGTTTCATTTTTGTTAGATTTATACTTTTTTAAACATTTATATCCTACTACATACATGATATATAATTATAGTAAACTATATGATTTCCCAATACACATGTCACAATCTACTTCAATTTTTTCCTCCAATATCTCCTCCCTTTCATTTCATCAATCGAGAAACATAATGTCTATTAGATTCCATCACAACCAGTGATCTCACACCAACCCATTCTCTATTCCTGAATGTGAAAATCCTACCCACTCCAGTTCTAATCCTTGATGGATATTATCAATAAACTATTACATTTTATGTGAATTGATTGATTTTTTTCACATAATTCTTTCACTTCATCATTTATTTATGATCTATTTTTTAATCTAAAAATATATATTTTGATTTAATTCAATCTATATGGTGGTATACTAGATGTTTTTTAGAATTTCATATAATTTTTTATTTCAAAAATTATTAAATACAATGAATTATACTATTATTTGTTTTTATTTATTCCTTTGGTTTTAAAAAAAATCATATTATCCATCATAAATTTATGTTTTTGTACTCTATATTCTTTATTCAAATTAAAAAAAATTTAAATTCTATTTAAAAATTATTCTCTAATAAAAAATATATTTGTTTATTATGCTAATATATTTTGTTAAAAAAATATCATATAATTATTTATTCAATAATCATTGATTGTTATATATACTTTCAATGTTATTATGATATGTTATCATACAACTAGTATGAAATTTGAGTATTCACCATCCACTTCTTAGTATATTTTATACCAATATATCCATAAACTATTCAAAATTTATTTGTATTAAATTTTAAATTTTTATTAAATTTAGAATATAATTTTTTTTCAAATTATACATTCCTAGATCCCTTATTAACTCTCATTTTCATGTATTTTTGGATTAATGAGATTGATGATTTATTTTCATTGAGATATATATATTTAATATCTCGGTATCTGAGTGGGAACGTTTAGGTTTTGTAACTAACCATTAAATATGAAAGATATCCCCTATTTTCTATTTAATGATTTATGTCAAGAAACATTTATATCTCTTATAGAAGAATCAATATCAGTAATCTAACATATGAAAAAAAATATTTTGAGCTAATACTCTATATAAGATTATACTAAACCGGAATGTATCATGACCATATGTTGGTGCGATATTTAATAATTTAAATGACATAGAATCATTACATGATAAAGATGGGATCATGGACTCTTTGATCATTCTTGTAGTGAAATGGATGATGCATTAAAATCCGACTATTCATTTTTGGTTTGTCACTATAAAAAAGCTTTTAACATTCTCAAGAGTGATAAAGAGGTGAGAATCATTCATGCTACATTGTGATCACCTTGGGCCAAAGAGATTATCTAGAATTTGAATAGTTACATGTTTCAACTTACTCATCATGTAGGAAAAAATACTAATATTTATCACTTCTGAATGAAATAATCTATGATATTTTGATTATATTAGTTTATAGACTAAAAAATAAGCAGTTGAACTATCATCCCATTTTCAAACTAAATATGATATTGGGAATCCTGCATATGCACGTTCTCATTGTCACAAATTGGTTTTATATTTATTCATATCAAATATTTCCATTTTACAGTTAAATTTACGTTTCACTAATTTACTTACATTTTTTGTACAAACATGAATTTCTCAGTTTGATAAGAAACTAGAAATTCATGTTGAGTTTAAATTCGGCGCACCTTCCATTTGAAATTCAAATTTTATTTTGTGAGATAATTTCCTACGATCACTTGTTATTCTCTAATAAATACTCAATTGATGATGTTCCGGAGTCAATCCCTCTCAATGGACACATCATGGTGAATAGATGGTAAATAATAGTTCAAAACAACTTTTTCACTAATCTTTTTTAATGTTTTTATATTTTGTTATCTGAATTCACAATCTATATTATATATGTAGTTAAATATTACTCTATCGTTTCATTTTGGTTATTGATATTTTTTGTGGTTTTATTTTAAAAAATTTAACTAAAATATGTGTTTTGAATGTTTATATGATCTGATCTAATTTCACTTCTCCTTCAGTTGATATACTAACTTCATGGTCTTCCTCCCACTCATCACGGTATAAATAAAGTTTCTGATTAGATTCCATATGGTCCACTCTTTCCCAAGAATGTTTAATTAGAGGAAATCCAAATTTCACTCATAATTGGGTACCTGTATATTCATAATTTTAATTTTCTTTAAATCCATTTGTGGAAATGTCCAAATCCAGGTGATTTATCATGTAAAAAATGTTTAACTAGATGCATTATACATAAATAATGTCCATATATTTGGTTATTTATTCTCCTTGAAATTAGTTTAAAGACATCCACTACGTAATTATACATACATTACTTAATAAATGTTCATATAGTTGTTCATTTATTCTCTTCTATTTGAGGTCAGAACATGCACTATCTTCATAACATATCAAACTAACATCTACATCAACAAAGAGTGATTATTCATCACCACTTATATTTCATAATATCAAAAAAAAATTGAGATCATGTAATGTTTATAGGTGACTAAAATATTCATGAAATTTTTATTTATTACATGAAATTAATATACATCAATTAATCTCCTTTAATTTTTTATAATATAAAAAATATTTTTCGATAACTACTTTCATTCATTTTATAAAAAGTGTTTATTCCTACATGTAGTAATGATAAATTATTTTTAGAGTCATATTAAATTAATATAGAAACTTTTTCAGTAGAACTATTTACTATCTTCTTATTGATTCATTTCTAAATCCATTTTTAAATGTTTAAATTAGAGACTCATAATTTTGTTTATTGTAATTTATGTTTTTCCTATTTTGGAGTCCAAAATAAATTTCTCTAATTATATTAATAATTTATTTATTTTGAATAATTATTTACATTTTTAATAGGTGCTTCCAATGATGTCATTGAGATACAAATTTTAAACCATATTCTTACTTATATATTTTTTTAGGTAACCAATACATAATAAAAATTACATTAGAAATAAAATTTAACAATATTCATCCATATCTTAATGAAAATTCAACATTTTATTTTTAAATGACTTTTCTCAGGTGAAATGGTGTTAATTATTTTAATGTGTTCAATTATAGATAGGGTATTTTTTATATTATCGGTTTTCAATATTTATTTTTAAATTGATAAAAATTGATACATCCAACTCATTTTCCATATATATGCTATAATCTACACAAAAAAGCATCTACGTATTATGAATTTAATTATTTAATTTATTAACTTTTTTATTTGTTAAATTTGAAACCCACCTACCTATTTTGTTATTATATTTATTTAAAACATCATTCAACATTTTTTTGTTTCTCTTGTTAGATATTACATGATTAATAAAACAGAAAAGGATTTTTGTGAATACATAACAAAGAGTGTTTATTGTATGATTTACATTAATTATTGTGAACCACATTGATATAGAAATGTGACTAAATGAACTCCAATTGTATAATTAATTAACTTCATTAGGTATTCATAGAGTGATTCCAATTTAATAATAACAATTTACCCATTTATATTTTCATTTTCCATGGATATGTTTTTTCACTCAATTTATTATTTCCATTATTCATATAGTCAATAAGGCCCCTATCAGAAGATCTTCAATCAATATTAACCGTATATATTTCTCAAGATTTCCTACTACCATTGTCTATTCCCCTGTAAGTGTTGTTTATTGAGAGCGTAGGGATGTTCTATTGAAATATGATTGAATAAAATATATTGAATCCTTTATGTGATGTTTGGTAACCATTGAAGAATGAAATATATTAATAAGGGTTTTTATTGTTTTGCATGTGAAATTGACGAAAATTATAAAGTTTTTATACTAGGTCTAGCGTTTCATACATTTTTTCAAAAGTTTTTTAATGAAAATTATTTTAAATTTGTAGTATTAAATGTATACATCACATGTTTGTTAAATTTTATAGTTGAGGTATGTGTAAAAATATTTATTCAAGAATTTAATAGATTAAATGACTATTTTTCACTCAATGTACCAAATTTTAAATATTTATATTTTATATACATATCTAAATTTCATTAAAATATCTCTATTTTATTAAAATTAAACTATTAAAACAAAATATTTTGTTATTTTTTTACTAACCATTATTAATTATTCCACACTTTTTCATTTTATTCCATTATAGTTCTTATATTCTAATGAAAATTCCCACATAATAAAATCCATTAATGATCAATGTTGTCGGTTTACCCTAGGGTACACAATTTTATTCTTTGATATGTTATCAATCATTAAATTTGAAACGTATATCATGAATTTTTTTATTCGTAATTTTTTATAATTAATGATAATATTAATAATAATTATTTTGTCATGTTTTATTACATTTTATATGTAAAAAATCATTATCTTCTATTTCTATGTTATATTTTTTTATGTTTTTAATAAACAAGGATTTTTTTAGGAGGTTTTTGTCCCGTGAGAATGTTTTTTTAAATGTTGATATAACTTTACACAAACATCATTATACAATGCACTTACACTTACAAATTAAATTTGTTATATTCTTAAAAAATTATATTATTATATCTACTACATGAAAATTTTTTCTTCAAATTTAATCCTAAAAAAATTTATTGCAGTGAATCACTTCAAGAATAAGTATTATTTTTTTACAATAGTATTAGATTTTGTTTTCATTTATATACATAACTATATTTAAATTTTCTATACTACATATGATGATTATGTTGAGATTGAAAATGAATTTTCATGGCATGATTTTCCAGAAAGAAGAACTAATGTGTCCCCCATTATCCTAGCTTAAGAATCAATTTGGAAAACGTCATGGTTAAAGAGAATTTTGAAAAAAATGACCAATAGTACTGATTTCTGATTAAGGAAAATTTATGAGTATCACTTTATATTTATCATATTGTAAATATTTTCTTATTATTTTCATTCTGAACATGTGTATTACAGGGAGAATGAGCATTTTTTGAGTATAATTCTAGAATTTATAAATTTGGGAGGATACCAAACGTCTTAAAAATCATCATGGATGGCATCGAAATGCTCATTCTTAATGAAGGAATCTATTCAAAGATTATCTATGCATTGGAAAAATATTCCATGATCTGTACTAAAGATGGTTTTTATTTGGGTTCTACATTACATGATAACACACCCACACACATTTTAATACTTAAGGCTTAATTACATTCATTCCTCATTTTGTATTATATGTTTAGAAATAGAAATTGAATTTGATATTCCGACATAGTATCTCAATCATTAGCATACTAATTAATAATACATAATTAAAGGGTTATGTTTTTTTGATTAATATTACATGTTCATTGCATTCATAATTTGTTTGTTGGTGCTTTTAACCTTGTTGAAGAAGTGTCTTTAAAGCCATAGAAAAGGAAACACAGTTGCATTAGTTTGGAATTACTTATTTAATAATTTTATTACATTATTCTATATTTTATTATAAATAATTTACCATTTAGAATGAGATTTTATATTCCATTTACAATATTTTTGAAAATAAATATTTTCAAAACCATATGATTGTATTTTAATGTCCATAATTTATTTTTCTCATTTTATGAATATGTTTTTAAAATAATTAAAATTTTAATCATAATATTTCCAATGAAAAATAAATTTTTTATTTTGGGTTGTCAAATGAATAGCATAAAATATATTAAAATAGGAATCTCCAGATTGATATTATTGTGTGAATTTGAAATTTCATAATCCCATGCTTTCCATTCATATAATTCTCACTTTTAATTATGTCATTTAAATTAATAATTTCATACTCCCATGCATCTAAAAAAGATGACTTAGCACGTTTTTAACATTTCCTACTATAGAAATATGCATATCCAGTGGTGAGAAAAGCATTATCAGTGCTAAAATAGAATTGATGTGCTAAGTGAATACAATGAAACTATATTTTATTATAAATAAAAAAGTGATGAAAAAATCATCATCTGTTAGAACTATAATTGATTGATAAACTGTAACATTTATCAACAACTGTACAATTCCATATAGAATTAATCCAATTTAAAGATTAATAATTATAGAAAATAATTACTATACTATTATTACAGTAGTCCAATATTACATCTTAAACAAACAAAAAATTCAATTAGTAAAAATAATCACAATTAATTAACAACATATTAAATTATACCATATTAAACATAAGAAAACATTTTCATTACAATATAATTAAATTTACATTATACCATATTTTCAATTAAAATATTAAAATAAATTACAACAAAAATATTATTTAAAATTAAATTACAATGAAAATAATGGAAACCAATACAAAAGAAAAAAAATCATATATCATGTTTTCTCCAACAAGCATCATAATATCATTCAAAAGCATGTATTTATAAAAAAACATTTTTTATAGTGAGATTACATAAAAAATAAAAAAATTACAATTACAATATTATAAAATCCATGATAAATTTAAAATTATGTTTTTTATGAAATGAAACATTCGATCATAATGAGAATTTTAGGTATCATATCTAGGTTATATGTAATACTATAGAGAAACAATTGCTCATTTACATAAATTTTGGAACTATTTCGGGCTTGTTAGTTTGGTTATGACCCTTAAAGAGATGATTATTCATTTATTAACATTTGTTAACAGTGAAAAATATTCCTTTGAATAATGTTTGGAAATCCTAGAATCATTGCAGGGAATGATTGATTAATAAATATCATAAATGATTTGAAGATAAATTTCCAATGTTTTAATGCCAATCTAAACTCCCCTATTTTGTTTTGACCTTTCGATATCTGATATGTTATTTTAAAAAAAATATATATATATAAGTGAAATTTTAGTTATGATAATACGAGGAAATATAGGAATAAAATTGATGATTTATGGATTCCTATATTTAAAAAACAACCCAGGGATCATTTTCATATGTTTTCATTCCAATATGAGCACATTGATTAATTTTTACCCCATGATGTGTGATGTTTCACTTTAATAAAAATTCAATGTTGAAATGGTAATTTTGAACATACCAAGAAATACGAGCATTAGATTGACGCTACATTGATTAATATATACCAAATATGATATGGGGTTCATTATCATAATTTTTCATGTCATCATGATGACTTTTTCTAAATTTTTTCCCATTTATGGACTATAAATCATTTCAATAGAAACAAAATAGTGAAATGGTACATGGATCATATTAAGGAATATCATAATCATATTGTTGTGCAGCAAATTCTAATAAATAATAAAAGTTACATGGATCATTATCCTCAGTACATAAGAAAATAAGAACACATTTTCCCTATTTTAATCCTTTGAGTATACATGATAGTTTAATAAAAATGTAAACGTGAAATGACATATTTGAACATTTCTATCAATTCAGGTATTAGATTGACATGATGGTGAGTAAAATTCTTCATAATTTCTTAATGATATTTATCCAAATTTGACACACCAAGATGATCTATTTTTATTTATTATCATCCATAAGTAGTTGTTTTTTAATTTATTAATAAGTCTTAACAAAAAAAATCATACATTCATTATACTGTGATATTAGGGATTCCAGTTGATATGTAGTTGATTCCTATAAGTGATAAATGATTCAAGTATAATTTAATAATTTTTGACATCTATATGAACCATTCTACTCTATATTGACCTCTCAATGGGGGATATGTCATTTTAATAAAAATAGAACGTCGAAATAGTACTTTGGATCATATCGATCAATTTGGGCAACAGATTGATGTGTGGTTAATTTTTACTTATAAAAAATGATTGGAGGATATTCATGGTATATCTTTAGGGTAATTTGACCTCGTTTTATTTTATTTGAAAACTTTTAGGATATCTAACACTTTAAAATCAATATGATGTTCAAACAAAAAATTAGATCATATATGACAATTCATTTATTGGATTGATGTGAATCTGATTCATTTGTATATGAAATGACTTTGAGATCATTTTGAAAATTAATTATTCCATTACAAACCTATTTTCTTAATTTTTACACCTAAACTGGTAATTTTACATTTCATAAGATTAATTAACAATTAGAAATAATATTCTCCATCATACCAAGAAATCCATATATCATATTGATACTTGATTGATTCCTATAGATCCATAATTACCCATAGATCATTGTCCTATAGTTTAATCTCAATATGAGACTATTTTATCTATTTTTTCAACTTCATGTTTGATATGTAATAATAATAAAGAGATAAATGTAAAATGGTACACTGGATCATATCAAGAAATAAGATCATTAGATTGATTCATAGTGAATTCCTAAAAGTACAGAATTTCCCAAAGATCTTTCTCTTAAGATTCCATGAAAAATGGACTAATCTTCTTCAGTTTGACCCATTTTATGTGAATTTTTAATTTAATAACAATGTGAAGGTGAAATGAAACTTTTTATCATGTCGATCAACTCTTCATGTCTCTACAAAATAAAAAATTAATTAAAAAAATAAAAGGAAATCACATCTTTTGGATTTTTTGAAAAAAGTATGATATTAGGTACTCTTCCCACTAATTTCTAAACACATCAAATTATTTTTTTGAATACATAAAGGGTAATCAATCATTATATTACCTGATCAGTACAGACTAACAAATAATTAAAAAATATATTAAATTGATGTGTAATTATCATCATAAATACCTCTTGGTGGATGATACTTTTTTGATTGAATATGATATTTTCCAAAAATTCACAAATGTAATGCCCAAAATCATTATCAGTATTTTGGTTAAAACACTAAAAAAACTATGAAAAATAAGAAATTTCGTTATATGTGTTTTGATAGGGAAATAATATTATATATACAGTAATATTTATCCATGTGTAGAAATCCAAATGCATCATGTTCTCTTTCACTGGCCTCATACCATGATTTGGTCAATATTTAAATATCTCCCTATTATAAAAATGTTACCATTAAAACATAATATAAGACATATAAATTTATATATATCTATAAAATTTTGACTTCAATTCATTACAGAATCACAACAGACATCATGTCTGGTCAATTTGTTGGATATCTATGTTTTGGATCTATAAAAAAAAACTTTATACTATCCTATTTGTCTTCAATGAGAATAAAATGCTCTGAAAACAAACAAAATTGAATAATTAATGAAAAAATGAAAAAAAATATTTTATATGATAATACTATACATTTTACCCTTGAATTGATGGCATTGAAGAGATCTCATCACCTATTATTCTCTGTTCACACATTGCAGCTAGTTAGGTTTGTTTTTTAATTTTTTCTAAATTAAATGTGGTTATTTTCATTATAAATAATAGTATAATTTGAGTATAAATTTGTCATCATAGGAATTCCCCTTTATATAATAATGTTGCATAGTTATATATTAAATATGAATAGTTATTAATTGTAATTCACATAATAGATCAATTATTGGAAAACTATTGTGAAAATTTACATAATGTATACATTCAAAAGTGAGATTCCCAACCATTCATTGTTGTTGATTTCATTGATACTCAAAATAAAAAACACTTCTATAATGAAATTTCCTAAATTTTGTTGTTTATATTCATCATAAGCCATATTTCTACCATTTAATGTTTTTTCTCAAGAACAAATAATGTCAAAAAATACAATAGTTGAACTGGTGGGGTTAAAAGTTCTCCTGAAATTTCCATTTGATTTATTAGTTAATTAGATAGATTACTTTGATTAAATGTTCTATTTCCCTTGATTTGACTTTATATTTCCAATTCACTTTATCTATAATTAATAACATTAATCATCTCAATACTTTTTTCAACAATTATTAATGTTTTATCAGTTGAAAAAAAATTAAAGGGTGTAGTAGATGATCATCGAGCATATTTAAAATATTGAATGATAATGGAGAGAAAAATATAATATCATGTTCGACTGTGGGAACTTTTAGATCATCATGGAGTGGTCAAATCAAAATAAACATGAATACCCACTTTCACATGTGGTTTTATTTGTTGTTTATTATGTAACATCTATCATTGGTTATTTCACAATATACCAATCACAATAAAGTTATGGGTTGGTGATCCTAGATATATATCACCTTAACATTTTCCCAAAATAATATTAGCATAATAAATTAAGCTATAGTTGTTTTATTAACATTTACTAAAAATAATTTTTAAAAATAATTTACCGTGGGTAAGAAAAGTAGTTGAGGGGAATGGAAGGTCTCAAAGATAGTGGGGCCTAGGATTTCATGTAGTGTTTGTTGTTAAATTTTATGGTGTATTTGACCCATTTGAAAATAATCATCCATCAAACTAAACATGATAATAATTTCTTTTAGAGTATCTATTTTTTTTCTTTCATTCTGTCATTTCCACCCCCTATTACTTTTAGTTCTCAACAAATGCTCATTATGACACTCTAATACCTACACCACTAATGGTGAAATTTTTTTATTTACACATCATATCTATTATTAGTACTCATTATTTTAGTAAGACCAATGATTATTCATATGTATAAATAAATAAAAAATTAAAAAAATAAGAAGATATTTTTATTTAATGTTGTTTTAAATTAGAAAAAATTTCTATTAAGCCATTCTTACACATTATTCCAATACTTTATGGGAGTTTTCATATACTATATATCAATATTAATTTACACTATACTTAGTCTACAAAAAATTATGTGTTATTGATGTGGATTTGGATTTTTATTCATCATTACGTGTATAAGAAATAGAAAATAATTATGTTGTTGTTTCATGAAAGATAAAATTACTATTGTATATTTAAAATTCATACTATTTTTTTAGTTAAAGCATACCCTAACCTTATTTTAATAAAGGGGTTCATTGTTTTATATTGAAGTTTTTTATTTTCATCACACCTTTTTTTGTTTTATAAATTAATACTTTTGAAGAAAAGTAAATAACAAAAAAATGTAAAATAAAATATTACCAATTATAATGCACCTGAAATGATTCATCTGTGTAGAAAATAATGAATGAATCCCATGTTTCTATCTTATCACATGTTCACACATAACTATTTGGTGGGACATTACATTCCCCCAAACATTTGTATGATGTTGCTTCATGAGAAGTTTCATAACTACTCTAATATCCTCTCACGAAATCATTAAAACAAATTCCATATAATAATATTTTCAAATAGACATACTCTGAAAGATATTGTTAAAAGTAAATCAATTTTTCTTTATGGTATTTCTCATTAAAATTGAGAAAGGATATCATAACATTACCATAATTTATCCCTAAATGATTTTATTCAGTACAAGTAGAATTTTTTGGCGTGTATCTAAATCAATTTAAAATGCATTCAATTTTGGACCCCAATTTAACTAATCTATAAAGACTTATTAGGATAAACTAGTCATCCGCATTAATTCTATCCAAACTAAAATTTTATACCTTTTTTTATTTACTTGAAATCTTTTATTAACATGATGGTCCTACATAGGTAATGTTTTCATTCATCCACTTGTTTTTGATCTCCTAAGGATTCCTCCGTTTTAGCATTGAAGGTTCTTGTTCCTCGAGATTGGTATCATGAGCATGTCGAGAGTCCATTTTCTATATTATTAGTTAAAAATATAGTTTATATAAAAAACTACATTAGTGAACACATAATATTAGGAGTGAAATAATATTATATTAAAAAAACATTTACATGTATATTAAAATATACTTTTAATATTAAAAGTTTTAAGGGATTTAGATCCTCTTTTAGGTATCAAAATTCCCTCCTTGTGGTACACTATGAGGTAAAAGACACTTTCAACATTTGTAACACCATGAAATGATTTGGATTTCCCAATAAAAAATTCATCCTCAATTGAATTTTTATCTAACTCCCCTATTTTTTTATTCACGAACCGAATAATTAAAAAATTTCTCTTTGTAGGATTTGAGGCATAAAATAATTGAACTATTGGTGATTCCATTATGAATGGTTCATCTTTAAACCCTTCTATACTTAAATTCACATTTACAAAACCCAATTATTAATTTTTAACTATCCTTATGTTTTAATCCCATTTTCGATGGAAAACTGGCATAATAAAAGTTATATAATGAAACTTCTCTTTTTTTTTCAATGATGATGGTGTATGAAATATTCATTTAAATTTTTTTCCCATAATTGGTATTGAATACATGAATCGCTTATAATGAATGTGTAACTCAAATATAGTGTTTATTACTGTTTTCACCATGTACATTTTTAGAGAATGTGCAATTATTAATTATACAACCATTGTATGACAATATATGTACAATTTTCCCAATGACTATTCAACATAGTAATTCACAAATTGACTTCGTATTTAAAAAAAGTCCTTAAAAATATGATCTTCAAACCATCCTATAAATTATTGATTTTATGTATTTGATATCCATCATTTTTCTCTTGATCGATTCAAATTCTTAAGAATTACTTTGTGTATTTCAATGTAAAAAATTAACCCTTATACAATTATGTAAAATATTAGGTGACCTTGATTTGGTCTATATTTATAAATATAAAAACATTTTTTTTGAAATCCTTTCACACACAAGGAATGAACAATGATGATATTTTTGGAGTCCAATGCTATTAACTTCTAATAGGTACTTGGTATAAAATTTCATAGCTTATTCAACAATATATATATCTTCAATACATTCTTTTGGCCAAATTATATTTTATTGCACCCTTTCAAAGTCTTCGCATACCATTCAATGGGGGTAAATCTATTGAAAATTTATGGGACCACATATACATATATCTCTAACCAAGTGAACCAATAAGTAACCATAATATAAAGGAATTAATTTGAAAAGTACATTTCTAATTTTCTCAATATGAAATTAATTTAATTATCTATAGTTGAAAATTTCTGAGGTCTATAACTTTACTTCAAAAATCATTAAAAAAGAATCACATATTTGTTAATGGGATTCAAAATAAAATTTCTTAGAGTGCATTATAAATATATATTTGTTAAATATTTCCTCAAATCGTCATAGTCATGTGCTTTTAGGCATGTTAACATCAAATCAATAATTGACTTGATATTTTTCTTATTTGATGAATTTCTCTCAAGGAACATTAAATTATTCATAAAAATTGAAAATTGATATATCATCTTCTTGAAATGTGTGTAATATTCCCGAGTAACAAAATATGATCTTTAACACTTCACAAAATCTACCTTTTCCCTTATCCCCATTACAATCAGGTCGTTCCTAGACTTAATTCTATCCATTTTTACCATGTTCATTTGATAACATTCCAATAACATAATCACATCCATTTTTTTCTATATTATTGAAATAAGAAAATGTATTACATACCAATAATTCCTTTATTTCAATTAAAAATAATAATCACTTTTTCCAACCTCTATTAATATATTTTTTTGTATATGGGTTATTGAAACCGGGTACAATATCCTTCACTTTATCAAATTATTAACTACCCTTTAATGAAGATGGTGTTGTACCTTTTTCTATTTTCCCATTGAATTATGTCATCCTATATTGTAATTTTTATCACCATTGTAAAAAAAAATATATCCTTAAAACATAGTCATCGAAATATTTTTCATCCAAATTTTGTGTGGACCTTTTGAAGAGATGTGATACCAAAATAATATTTCAATTCTATATCCTAAAAAATTCCCACAAGATGTCAATTCAGTTATCGACCTATAAAAAATGGATCTCAATGTAGTTTCTTCACCTTTATAGGCATCATACTATGTAACACCTATATTCTACATCAATTTTAGAACATTGATCTATATTTCCAAATATACATCAATATCATTATCATGTAGTTTTGTTGTATATATAAGTAGAGAAAACATAATGAATTTGTGTTCCATTCATAACCATGGTGTAAAGTAATAATTTACCAAAATAACATGCTATGTACTATGAGTATTATATTGTGCACTAAAAGGATTCACTTCATCTATAGATAACAGAATACATATGCTTCTAATCTCATTTCCAATTTTAGTATAATCATTGTTAATCTTCTTTCCCAATGGATATTCCATTGGGATTCATAGCTTCCTATAATAAATTCATGTATCTCCCTTCCATGTCAATTTTATAGTGGTATCCTTACATATATATTTCTCTCTGAACATAAGAATGATTACAAATTAAATACAAATTTTTAATGACATGATTCATCATTGTTGTATGGATCCATGCCACACATAGGTTATTTTTAAGTGATTTATGTTCCTTGAAAATGTTATTCAGATATTTGGATAAACATGGATTCTTGTAGTGATCATACCATTGATCATTACATTTATTAGAATGATATGTTTTAAAAATAATCTTACTTTCTTCTTATAGCATATCATTCAAGAGACTAATAAGTTATGTAAATCTGACATCACTCATTTAACATCCGTCTTTAAAATTACATTGATTTAGTGATATATTTTTTTTCAATAACAAAATATTTGTACATTGATTACATGGATATTTAATGTATTTAAATAATAAACATCTTTTAGATATTGTTCAATATTTTTTCAGGACTATGATGTAATAATGTCATATAGTATTTTTTGCATTGATATGGTCGTGGCAGTTCCCCGCTATAATAAGAACCTTGAAATGATATTAAAATATTATTAAATATAGTTTTGTGGTTGGATGACATACTATGATGGGAAACCTAGTATACAGAGTGTCAGGTTCAAGTACTCATAAGTAGATGATTCTTCCGCTCACAATGTTCACACTTAGAAATTTCCAAGATAATAGATTATGAGAATAGACCCACTAGTAGAAATTCTACATGTTTTTGTGCCATCAGTTATTCCTATCTATGAGAATGTATAATATTCCATAAACATTAATATTATCATTAAAACATGTCACGACTCACACACTTTGATTTAATAATGAAAACTGTCACACCTTATGTTGGTGGGAAGTAAGGCATGTTGGGTACGTCACAAGTGGAATGTTAGTCATGGATAGGTCAAGGAAGGATTTTCCCATCCATTTGTGAAATTTGATATCTCGGCCCTTTTATTGAAATAGAACTGTCACAAAAAATTCCATTTCCTTGGTGTAACGATGAGTTTATATTAGGTAGTCAAAGAATGACATATCAAGAAAAAAGGTTAATGACACTATCATGAATCCTTCTTGATAAGATATTAAGATAATTTCATTCTTCTTCACAATGAGTGTTCGTATATGGATGTTGTTGTTGGATATTTATGTTCTTTCTCATGGGTTTCTTAACTCATTTCTATATAGTACTCTTGGACTTTAGGCAAGCCCACCTAATATCAACGGGAAAGAATCCTATAGGGTCACACAGTATGTGTTTCTGGTAATCTCAGTTAAATTCTATTTGAATTTAATTAATGTAATATATATTATTCTCAAGAAAGTGGAATAATTTTATTCAAGAAAAATTTATTTCATAAATTAAATATAGAATTATTCACTAGATTGTGGGTAAAATATATTTATTTATTTTATTAAACAATTAATAAATATTTATTTACATGATTGTAAATAAAATATTAATTTAAAAGAATATATTATTTATTTATTTATTCAGGTGTTCAATAAATGGAATTGTAGTTCGAGCGGACCAAGGCCGGTCCAGAAGAAAAATAATAATTTTCAAGATGATAAATAATTAGTTAACTAGTTGGCAGAAGCTAAAATTATAATAATGTTTCTATTATTTTGTGACATGGAATTTTTTTTATAATTATATTTTCTGCAAGTTGGATTACCATTAATAATGACATAGTATTATTATTATATTCATGGGGTTTCTCTAAGGTTTTGAATGTATTTAATTACTCATATGAAATTAAATATTGTAACTTAAGCCCCATGTCGACAAATATACACGTACATCTATTTTGAGATATACCAAACTACATACCTGGTGATTTGATAATTATGGAACTAAATGATTTCTCTCTTGAATCCTCTTCCCGCCCTCTCAAGAATGAGAGACATTTTTTTTAAGACCTAAGAACAAGTGGTCAATAATTACCAACATAAGACACTCACTATGCTGCAGTGGCACCCAAATAACGATTGGTGTCGATTGGAGGCCATTAGAGCATGTGTGGATCACTGATAGAGGGATTCTGGTTTAGATTTCCACAAGCACAACTACATAATCAAGGGGGGTAATTTCAAATGATCAACATCATCAACTAATAATGTACTAACGATCAATATATTATTTTCTTTATGAAATAAGTTATATTAATTATAAACATGACGTTCAAGATCTTCTCTAGATGCTTCAATCCTCTCCCTTCTTTATCTAAAGCATTGATTCTATTATATTGAGACTGGCCCTCATTGTTGTATTGATCCCAGAATAATCCTTGATCATGGTAAAAATTAATGTTGCGTGCCGGCCCAACCACGCTTTTGCTACGCAGAGAACCTTAAATTGGTATCAGAGGGGTAAAATCATAGTTTATAATTATTTAAATTATTTATTAATGATTTAAGATTTAATAATTTAGTTTTTCAATCAAATGTTAATCGTTCTTGTAATATATATTTTGCGATCTCTTCTCCCTCTTTTTGTTTCCCGCATATTTCACAGAAAAAAATATTTTTTAATAAAAATAAAAATAGAGAACTCATCAGGAGGAACCGACGATTCATCCCAGGTGAGACGAAAGTATAAACTCTGTGGTTATACATAGATGTTATGTTCTCTACTATACACACAGTGTAATGTGGACAACACACAGTGTAGTCGTGTTCACACTCTGTGGCTCACTGCACACAACGTGTAGTACCTTCGGGTCAGTGAGCCAAACTGTGTATCCCTTACATGGCTAATCTGACCAGTTGATGTGTAATACAGAGACAACATAGTGTGTATCCCACCGTACATACAATGAACTCAAAAAATTTCTAAAGTATGCTTCACACGCTGAGTCCTGAGTCATGTACATCGAGACAATTGTTGAAGGTCGTAGACCTTGTGTAGTCAAAACTACACGCCATGTACTTTACTTGATTACACAAAGATAACACTTTAATAATTGTGTAATGTTTATAATTACACATCAGGTATAAATTGTACTACAGTTTGTTACTCTATGAATTGAAACATCTTGTATGCCATATGTAATAAGAGTAAGACAATATGAAAATATAATACATGTTGGGTAGAATCATATAGGTACTCACCAGGATACCTATAAGGTGCATTTTATGTAAAAAGATCAGATACTCAAGAAAATTCAGAAATGGATTAAGATAAAATGATTGATTCATTAAATATATTTATAAATCCATTCAAGAAAAATTTATTTTAATAAGAATGAATAAATAATTGAATTATAGTTTTATTAAATGCGTAACTCGTTACATGTATGTGGGTGATCATGCACTAAACCAGACCTTTGTATGTGATTTGTTTTAGTTATAATTTATCTATTAAATTAATTTGATGGAATGTGATCTATCTCTCCTCATTAATATGTAGGGATTATGTTCCCATGGTTTCTTTTATCTAAACACCCTTTTACCCCTCAACTATGTGTGAGTATAAAAGAATACATAATGGATTGAAATCCCATGAAAGTAGAGGTAGATCATGCAGGAGCTGAGACGAAACCAATCCCAAGAGATACAGAGGTGCGAAGGTGGAAAGTTGTAAACACAAACCCCAAATCTTCAAGGTGTTTCTCGCCTCTGACAGGGTTAATTAATCAACTTCTAGATAAACTAACCATTAGAAAATCTCATGATCATTCCATTTTCTTTATTTTATTTATTTTAGTTGTATGGTTTATCATTATGGATGTGTGGTCGTGATCACATAATTAATGAAATAATGAAGCATGCAAGATGGAACTAAAATAAACTAGGAGTATGCATAAATATTATCAAGATATGGTTAATCAATTAAGTATGTTCCACTTAATATTAACAAGAATGTTATAATGATAATAATTAATTCACACATAAGAGATAAAAATCCCTCAAATAAAATATTTTTTCAGAACAAGGATTATGTTACATGATTAAGGGAAAAATCAATAAAACTATTTGTTGGAAAACCCCTTGTTGCGAAACATACCTTTTTACAAGAAGCCCTTAAGAAAGGTTTTTGGTTGACTAATCCACATGACATCAAGAGGATTAGCCCTTTCTAAACATCGTGTAATATTGGAGGCAAGAGTTGAGGAAATTCAATGTTGGGATTTTAGGATTGGGGAGTCCAATCAACATATCAAGGAGATGCAATCCCACAGTTGGAAAAGTCCTTCCTACCTAAATACCTTCAAATAACTTATCCAACCCTTATTGGGGTTACTAATAGGGTAATATAGATCCTTTCCACTAGAATGTCATGAAAACTGGACATTCTGAGTTCAATGGAGATGGCCATTCAGACTTGATAAAATAGTGTGAGACTTAATGAAATTAATTTATTATTTCTCATAAAATGTAATCATGAAAGTACCAATGATATGATCTTTTAATTGTAGAAAAAAATTACAAGTTCGTCAACCACACTATCCCTATGATCAATTCTTGATAAAGAAAACATCCTCAGTAGCAGCAAATTTTAGCTCTGGTTTTGACACCTTCGGGTTATCCTACGCAAAGAATGGATGTCTTATGTGTTGGAGTCATCATTACCTAATATGAATACCAAAGAGGCGAGTGAAAAAATATTGTTTGGTCTATGAGAAACATATGAAAGACACGGTAGAAATTCAATGTTTGATGCTATCATCGAGGTCTACTGAGCTCATGATGTCTCATGAAAACATGGATGCTTATATCATGTTTGAGGACCTCCAAGTCCTTTACCAAGAGAGAAATAGACAGAAATGTTTTCATATATCCAAGGCACTCTTTTTGAGTAATCATGTAGAGGTTTCCCCAGCTGGGCCTCATGTAGTCATTCTCATTGGATACAATGAGCACCTAAAGGATCTACTGTTTAAACACCCCAAAGAACTGGGCACCAATCTCATTCTCACATCACTCCCTCGGAGCTTCTCCATCTTTTATGTTAAGATCAATATGAACAACATTGATATGTCTCTATCAGATCTTCTTACCCTCATTTGCAAAATTGAAAATGATATGAAGCATGAAAAGAGATCTATACTTATGGTGAATAAGGGGAATGGAATGAGAAATAGCTTTAACCCCAAAGAATCTTCATGCCCTTCCAAGAAATATAAGATCAAAGGGGAGGCAAGAGAACTTGAGGATGTTTGTTTTGCATGTGGAAAGAAGGGCCACTAAAAGAAAAACATCACCCAACCTACGACACAAAGGGAAGCCTTAGGTGCATTTGTTATCGATTTTAATCTTTCTATTTCTACAAATTTGGTATTAGATATAGATTTTGGTTCTCACATATTTATCCAAGTATAATAACCAATAAGATTTAGGAATATTGACTGAGAGG
Source organism: Viscum album (assembly GCA_963277665.1). Taxonomy (NCBI): domain Eukaryota; kingdom Viridiplantae; phylum Streptophyta; class Magnoliopsida; order Santalales; family Viscaceae; genus Viscum; species Viscum album. The sequence continues at coordinate 923,156,576 of OY728132.1, forward strand.
AGGTAGATCTACGACTATCCAATGGATCTAGACTTGCTGTTGTAGCTGTTAGGGACTACCACCTCACATTTCCAACTAAGATGATATTGGTGTTAAAGGGTTGTTATTATGTGTCATCTATTACTAAAAACATTAATATTTTATCCATATTAGATACATATGTTTTGGATTTCATGTTTGGAAATGAGTGTTTATTCTTTTACAAAGTTTGCATTTTTTTGGTAGGGCGCATTTATACAACAATCTTTATATGTTGGACTACACAAACCAAGTAATGACAATCGATAATAAAGATACATCACATGAATTATACCACACCCAACATTGGGATCACTCGGTAGGTCATGTAAATGAGAAACACTTGACAAAGTTACATCATGATGGATATTTATATTCCTTCAAACTAAAACCACGTGGTGTATGTCATGCATGTTTAGAATGAAAATGACCGAAGCCCCATTTTAGTGCGAAATGTGAAAGGGATATAGAGCTTCTTGAATTGGATCATATCGATGTGTGTGAACCATTTCTAGTTGAACTAAAGAGAGGGTACACATACTTCATAACTTTTAAAGAAGATTTTAGTAGATATGGATATATCTACATAATGAGGTTTAAGATATATTCTTTTGATTTGTTCAAAGAATACAATAAAAATGTTGAGAAACAACTTGGAAAGATGATTAAGAAAATCTACTCAAATAGATGTGGATAATATATTACACAACACTTCAATGATTACTTGTGGGAGTTTGGGATCCAATCCCAACTCACACTTCCTTACACGCCAAGCTGAATTGCATGATCAAAATGAAGAACCACGCCTTATTGGACATCATGAGATCAATGCCGATTCATGCGATTCTTACATTATCCTTTTAAGGATATGCATTATAAATAGTGGAACACATTCTAAACCAAGTCCAAACGAAATCGATAAATGGTACTCCATAAGAGTTCTGAAGTGGACAGAAATCCATGTTATCAAATTTACATTTATGGGCAAGCGATGCATTTGTTAAGGACTATTCAGGTAAGAAACATGAACCCTGAGGCACAAACCATACTTTAATAGGATATACTCAGAAAACAAGGGGATATTACACATACAACCCTTCGGAAAAAATGGTTATTGTGGAAACACACAACATATTACATGAGAGGGAGCACATAACCAAAAGAGATTGTATGGGAGAGATAGACTTCGATGAAGTCAAGGCTCAAGGTAACCAAGAGTTGGTATAGGAGAAGATTCTTAAAATCCCCATGGAAGAAAGAACTGTTCTAGAGACACATGAATGTTGTAAGAGTACATGAGAGGTTAGGGAACCAGAACGGTATAGTTTTCTAGTTACAAATTATAGGGCCTCATTTATTGTTGATAATAATGATCCTCCAACCTTCATAGAAGCTGTAATTGGCACATTCGTTTCCATGTCGAATGAAGCCATGAATTCTAAAATGAATATCAAATAATTGTACATTTAAATTTCATTTCCCCATATAATGTACATCATACATTAATAAATCTTTGTTTCTTTTTCAATGCTATATGAAGAAATTTTATAGACCAGATGAAATTTCCAACAATGCAAAAAGAAATTTCTATCATATTAAGTAAATTGGATATGTTTCTCTTAATGAAATTATTTGATATTATGGTTCACATGATGGTTCATGTGGTAATAGATATTATACTATGTGGACCTATATATAATAGATGGATGTACCCCATTGAATGGTATATGAATATTTTGAAAAGTGTTTGTAAAAAATAAAAGTTGTATAGATTGTTGTATTACACTGGAATATTTTATTGAGGATGTCTTTGAATTATATAATGAATACATTTTTTATTTGAAAATCATTGTTCTACCAATATATCATCACAATAGGAGGCTTTTGGGTGCAGTAATTTTCATAATATATTTTTTCACAATTATCATTTCATAGTGGTAATAGGGTCACCTTTATTTTTTTCATGACATTTAATGTTTTTTCCAAATTTTTAATCACACAAAAATATTTATCAGTTATTTGAATCCATAAAGGGATGAAAATATGGATATCAATAATACATAGTAAATAGTTTATAGAAAAATTTCAAGACTATATTTTCAATGAGTCAACTAAAAATATAGATTCAATTTCAGAATGATTTTAATGGATTTGTAGAGAACCATGTTTTTTTATCTAATAATTTATATGTAATTAATTATTATACATTCTATAAAAATAAATAGGATAGATGTAGTACCATGAAAAATAGTAGAGTTACATCTATGGATAACGTGATACATGTATCTAGAACCAAGGATAGATTTCTAATTTATGCAAATATTTTGTAATTTTATGTCATCAAACAAATCTGGGAGTTGGATTAGAAAAATCCAATGATGATATTTCAATGTATGTGGGTTGATAACAGGAGAGGAGCTAAAATAGACGAATTAGGATTCTTGAAAGTGGATTTATATAAGGAAGGGTAAAAATAAGAACCATTTATAATTGTGTCATACAGTATAAAATAATTTTATGACCCATATCCAACAAATCCAAAATTGGTCATTGGATATATTATCGACCCAAAACACTGAAGGTTAAGATGTCAATTCAACTGAGGATAACCTTTTCATTGGGAAATCATAATAATTTTACATCAGTACTATAATGGCCCGAGGTTTTGGGGTCCATTACTTGGTGAAAATCTGATGTTTGAGGTGTTCTGGGTGGTCTGGAAGGCTATCACATCTTCTTAGGGAAGCTTATGACTCCTAGCAGTGGACTTGGCCTATCGGTAGCCTCGGCCTATCGGTCTCCTTGGCCTACCAGTGGCCTCGTCCTATTGGTAGCCTTGGCCTACTGGTATCTTGGTTTACCAGCAGACCTAGCTTACCGGCGACCTTGGGGTATCAGTATCTCTCGCCTACCAGTGGCCTTGGTGTAACGGCGACCTCTCCACGGGTTTTCCAGTAGTGCCACCTTTTTGCGCGAATTGGTTTTTAAACTATGTTTTAACCCCTTTAAGCCTGTTTGGAAGCCCATTAATGAATATTAATTAAATGATTGGTGAGGTACCCTCCTTAAAGGGAAAACCATGTGTTTTGGTCATGCCATTAATGGCGTTTTCAGAAACGCATGTAGGGAATCTTGTGAGGAGTCTTTCCTTGGATAAATAGGTGTGCATCAGTTTTAACCGCCCCGAAGAGAAGGTACCTTTTATGTTGGACGTGTGGGGTGGACCAGCGATGTGGTCAACCCACCATCCTGCTTCTTCTGGGGTTTTGAGTTTTTCACCATATCTTAACAGTCCTCGGAATGGTGTATCTTAGCCTTTGTAACCTAAAGGATTCTCTTCTCATTGATTTTTTTCTTCTATCACCCTACAATCGGAGTACCCTTCCTCCCAACGAGTTGTACACCCATTGCGAAGTTTTCCTTGATCATGTTCCATGGGGTTCCTGCTACTCTTGCATTCCAGTTTCCACATGAGGAAATAGCGTCGAACCTTGAGAAATCATGTAGGGATCTTACCTTTGTCTCTCCTCCTTGTTTATCATGTGGGTTGGGTGTTCTATGGGTCCCATGAGGTAGTTAATCAATTCTGTAATGAAGATAATAGCCGGTTAAAGAATGGGGACGAGGATGTTTGTTAATGTTGTTACATTGTTTTATCCATGATTTCCCGATGATGTTGTTATGAATTCAATGGGCTTAGGCCTACTAAAAATCACAGACATTGGGGGACTTTGTTTATGCACCTATCCTATACTTTGTTTTATGCATTGTCTGGTGATTGGGAATCATGCATGAATCCGTTAAACACCTAAACTCGGTTGTTGAATATGAATGACCATAACCTTGTGTGATCACCCCAGTTGAACTAAATAATATAAAATAATAAATTATGAACACTGGGATGGTTCAGTTGTGGATGGGTGAATGGCGGGGCTGTGAATGGTGTGTTTGGAATGGAATGAGTTGTTGTGTGGCTATGGTGGTTAATGGAAGCAGGGCTGCAGGTTGGGTTTTGTACATGAATAAAAGTGGAATGTTAATAATGAACTGGGTGTAATGGTAATGAAATAATGTGTGGATAACCAATGGTTTGTTGGGATTTTTCATTAGTTTCAGTATTTTGAAGGATTCCACAGATCCCACATTATTGTAATTATTTACAAGAGAACCGGGTGCGAATGCTTAAATTACCTGATGGTTTTCCTTCCTACTTTATTGTTGTTTAACCTGTGATTGTACCTACTATTCTCCCAGTAGTGAAGGGATTAACTCATATTGAACTGTTATGAAATGATAACTTGAATAGGGAAACTATGAACTATTTGTTTTGTACCTTTTTTCTGAGGCAGCAGTGCTTGGGCACCTTTCTGTATTTGTTTGAGGAGCCATAGGTTAGGATCTGTGTTGGTATATATGTGTAACTGTATGTTTTGTGTTTAGTCACACCCCACCCACGTTGGGCAGTTAGTGTCGGACACCCTATCTCACGGGGGAGGGTGTTTTCACCTAGTTACTCTCCTTCCTGCTCCCTCTTCCCTAGGTTGTGATGGCTGGAGGCAACCTTACACACAAGACTCTTCGGGTTGGTTTTGATTGGTGTGTTGTTAGACCCAGGTGTGTGAGAACATGGATGTGGAAGTTTGTGTCCCATGTGTGTGTGGGCCGGAAGAGCATGGTAGCTTCAGGACGTTTTTTTGTTAGGGATGGGCAGCTAACTAGTGGGGGAAATGGTGGTGCGGGATACCTAAATGTTTTGTTCTTTACTATTACATTACTGCTTGTGTTATTTGGTGAGCGTGGCCGGTGAGGGGGGATGGATATATTCCTTGATTGATGTTGGTTCTTTTGCTTCTCATGATACTTTAGGACTTCTCCCCACTTGTGCACGATTTCTTTAGGTTTTCCTACTGAGAATACATTGTATTCTCACCCTATGTTTACTTTCAAGATTCCAGGAGGACTTTGGAGGCCGTGTGGGACCTTACTAGTCTGGATGATGGAGTTGTTTTTGGTTGCTGTTGGTTTCTGCTTAACCTTTTTTTTTCTTTTCTTGGTACTTCACTTTTGGAGTTCTCGTGGCATGTATCTTTTACTTTTGGACATGCATATGGGAAAAGTTTACTTTCAGCTTTACCTTTACTTCTATCCTTGGTGTTGTTGGGGTTGCTATCTTATCTCCTGATCCTATAACAATAAAAGGGTAATTCCTTCCATCCAATGTGTAATTTTATACCCTTGGTGCTGGTCGCCACTCTGGGACCTATCGAAGGCGGGTCTCGGGGGTCATTATCTCTCCTTCAACTTAAATATGAAAGGGTCTGGAAATCTTCTATCTTTTCACTCCTTTTTGGTGAAGGCGGGTCGTGAAAAAATGGTATCAAAGGTGAGGTTGAGGGATATGATGGACTCTAGAGTTAGGCACAATGAAGATTTCATGGGATGGTAGGGAAACAATGTTAGGTGATATTGGTTAATGAAATAGACCAGGGAGGACCGACTTGGACACATGATTTTAGGGCCCCCCGTGATCCGATTCAAGGAATCTGAGCCTATCAAAATACCAAGTGAGACTACATTGATTGTAGGGTAGAGACCATAGGAAACGTACATGAATCATTATGAATGTCTTTTTACAGTATTTGCGGCATCTTGGGGAGAAAATTTAATAATAATACTAAGGACACTTTAAAAATAAATCCCGTGCTTCTCGGGATTAGGAATTCTTTGTTTACCTTGTAGCTATGGCACCCAGACGTTATCCATGAGAAACTCAGGAATTTGAGGCCCAACGGATCAAGGAAGTTGACCAGCAGAGGTTTGACCGAGATGAGGAGGACGACTTGTGGAAGAGGACTCTATGCTCCTTCCAGCCACAAACCCTCGAGAAGTACGAGGGAAGCATTTCTGACTCAGTGACAGTGGGATAGCTCGAGGAACAACCAACACTTTCTCTTTGATCAGGGCTCCGTGGGAGTAATGGGTTTCATTGGCCGTTAGTCAGCAGAGAGGAGCAGCGCGTCAGTGGTGGACACTTTTCCTTGGAGAGAAGATATAAGAAAAGGTTTCATGGGATGGTTTCGATAAGGAATTTTGGGAGGAGTTCCTCAACTCTATGGCGAAGTCTTAGAAGAGACATGAGTTTCTCTCCCTTCAGCAGGGAATCATGTCAGTGAGGGAGCTAGGGATCTGGTTCAATTATCTCTTGTTCTTTGACGCAGATCTCTTTCTGGATGAGGAGTCTCAGGGAAAGACGGTTTGAGGAGGCACTCCGTCCTTCTCTTCAGTACTCTATCACTCCCTTCAACCATCCGGCGTACCTAGCAGTACAGAAGAAGGCCGATATATTATAGATGATGCATTCGATGGGAGGCATGCGACGAGAGGGGAACCAACTGGGTTCATCAAAGGGGATGGCGATCAGCAGCAGGTCTCCAGCGACGGGGACTTTCAGTTTTCGACCAGCAGGGAGTATGCCTTATCAGTTCTAGTTCTGAGCTTCTATCCATCTCCCCTTTTCCATTGGGCTAGGACCAAAGTGTTTCTCTTGCGGATTTTTTGGGAACATCCTGAGCAGGTGTCTGACTCTAGATCCACATGGTGGAGGTGGGCAGTTTCAGCACCCCCCTTAGCAGTATCCGTTGCAGGCGAGGCCTTTCCAGCAGCAGCAGCAGGCCCCTTCCCCTCTGAGGGACGACCATGTGGGAAGAGACCGACAACAGGGTGCTCTTCAAGGGCCTCGACCAGGGCGTGGTAGGGGGTTGGTCGACAGTAGCGAGGCAGGGGAGCTGGGCGTGGACATTTGCACGCCGTGGAGTTAGTAGCTCCAGCAGGACCAAAGGTTGTTCGAGGTACGATCAATTTATTCAGCACTCTTGTTTCTTACTTGTTCGATTCGAGAGATTCGTACTCCTTTGTTACGCCTGAATTAGCCCATGCTCTGGGTCTGGATGCCGAGAGACTTTTTGTGCCCCATGTGTTGAGCACACCATTTGAGGGTCAGACCAGCGTATCGTACATTTTCCGGGAATGTAGCCTATTTTTGGGACCACATATGTCCAGTGGATACCTTCTTTCATTACAGATGCAACAATACGATGTCATTATAGGAATCAACTAGTTATTCTCCGTGCATGCCATCATTGACTGCTATCATATAAGGGTTGAATTCTCCAACAAGGATGAATAGTGTGTAGATTTTTTTGGGGAGCAGAGTTTTTAGGTGGGGATTCGACATGTGGAGCCTCTCCATTCTATGATGGACGGGGAGTTAGTGGAGTCAGTAGACGTAGGAATGATGGATGTCCTAGAGGTTATAAGATAATTCCCTAATTTCTTTCCTGATGAGGTTGTGAGTCTACCCCCTAAACGTGACGTTGAGTTTGGGATAGACTTACAGCCTGGTGCCCACCCGATCTCGATGGATCCTTATTGGATGGAACCTTCTGAGTTGTGGGAGTTGCAGATTTAGATTAACGATCTGATGAAGAAGGGATTTGTTCGACCCAGCATGTCACTATGGGGTGCTCCAGTTTAGTTCTTAGAGATAGCACATGGTAGTCTACGGCTGTGCATAGACTACCATAGGTTGAATTAGGTGATGGTCAAGAACCACTACCCCCTACTGAGGATTGAAGATATATTCTACCAGCTGAGGGGAACAGGTTGGTTCTCTATGATCGATCTGTGGTCTAGATACCACCAATTGAGAGTGAAGGAAGGTGATATCTCAAAGGCAGATTTCAGGTGTAGATATGGCCACTTTGAGTTCGTGTTCATGTCATTTGTCGTTATGAACCCACCATATATGTTCATGAAACTCTGGAACTCTATCTTCTGAGAGTTTTTGGACCAGTTCGTTGTGGTGTTCATCGACGAGATCCTTATCTACTCAAGATCAGAGGAAGAGCACGTTGAGGATCTTAGGGTAGTTTTGGGAGTCCTTAAACACCACCATATTTATGGGAAAATCTATAAGTGAAATATCTTGACGTGAGATGTACATTTACATGGACACGTAGTGTCTCATAAGGTAATAGCAGTGGTCCCATCGATGGTCGAGGAAGTCGTTTCATGGGTAGCACCCTAGAATGATGCAGAAGTTCATAGTTTCCTGGGTTTGGCAGGCTATTACTGGAGGTTAGTGCCCGACTTCTCTCGAGTTGCAGCTCCGTTTATAGATTCAACTAGGAAGGACCAGGCCTTTGTGTGGAGAGACCAGTGCCTGATAGGTTTTGGATACCTAAAGGAGAAACTGTTTAGTGCTCCAGTACTCAGATTACCAGAGGAAGGGGTATTGTTTGAAGGATGCTTTGATGCTTCTGGCCTTGGGTTGGGATGTGTGTTGATGAAGTAGTGAGGAGTGATCTGTTATGGGTCTAGGTAGTTACGTCCTCATGAACGTAACTATGCCACCCACGATCTGGAGCTTGCAGCTGTGGTGTTCTTATTGATGTTGTGGTGGCTTTATCTCATTGGAGAACACTTTGTGGTCTTCTTAGATCACAAGAGCTCGGGTTATGTCTTTTCCCAGTGGGATATGAACTTGCGGCAAAAGAGATGGGTTGAGTTACACCAAGACTATGACATCAAGATCTATTATACCGAGGGAAAGGGTAATGTTGTGGCAGATGCCCTGAATAGTAAATCACAAAAGGAAGTAGTTCGGGAATCAACAGATGCTTGGAGAGCGATGGAAGACTTAACAGCCTTGCATTTGGATGGAAGGGTGGAATGTGGAAGAGGATGTCTATTTCAGATGACTGTGGATTCTTCTTTAGTGGTGTAGTAGGAAGGTTCTCAGTGGGGGGACTCAGAGGTAGAAGTGATGCGAGATCGTGTTTATCAGAGAAATGCCCCTAAGGGATGGTCTGAGGATGGTCAGCATCAGATGCTCTTCCATGGAAGGTTGTTTGTTCTAGAGATGATGCATAAAAAAGTTCTCCATGAGTTCCATGGCTCGTCTTTAGCGGTACATCCTGGGGTCTTAATGATGTACCAAGTCCTGAGGGGACAGTTTGGGTGTCCCAGGGGTAAAGCAGGTGGTGGATGAGTTTGTGGCTATGTGCCTAGTGTGTCAGCAAGTGAAGGATGAGCACCATATTCCTGGAGTGTAGTTACAGCCTTTAGATGTTCCCTAGTGTAAGTGGGATTACATCTCTATAGACATCATCACAGGGCTACCCAGAGCTCGGGGAGGCTATGACTCCATCTGGGTAGTGGTGGTTCGGTTGACACAATCATCTCACTTCTTGGCGATTAAGGAGTCGAGCTTGTTGAGTACCTTATCCCAAAGGTACGTCGATGAGGTCATGCGGTTTCACAAAATTCCGAGATCTATTTTCTCTGATCGAGACACGCAGTTTACCTCACGGGTCTAGAGGGGATTACAGCATGCCTTTGGCACCCAGCTACGCCTTATCACTACTTTCCACCCTCAGATAGATGGGTAGATAGAAAGAATTATCCAGACATTGGAAGACATGCTGCGGGCATGTGTTCTGGATTTTGGGGGATCATGGGTACCACACTTGCCTTTGGTAGAGTATTTGTATAACAATAGCTTCCACTCCACTATCGTCATGACACCGTTTGAGGCCTTGTATTTAAGGCCATATCGTTCAACCGTTTACTAGAAAGATATTGGAAAAGAAACTATTCTTGGGCCAGAAGTTGTGCAGGGCACCACAGAGAAGGTTCAGCTCGTGCATGAGAGGATGAAGGCAGCCCAGAACCGGCAGAAGTCTTAAATCGATCGTAGGAGGGGGCCCTTGTAGTTTGAGGTTGGAAATCATGTGTTCTTGAAGGTTTCTCCATGACATGGACAATGAAGGTTTGGGAAGGGTAATAAGATCCCTCCTAGGTTCATCAGACCTTTCGAGGTGCTGGGACGAGTTGGTGAGGTGGTGTATCAGCTGGTTTTGCCACCATAGTTGGAGAAAGTTCACATTGTCTTTCACGTCTCCCAGCTTCATCGATATCTACAGGATGACTACCGTGTCATTTATTGGGGAGAGTTAGATGTCTAAAATTAGGCAACCTTCGTAGAATGACAAATCAATATCAAGGATCGTAATGGAAAAGGTCTTTGTGGATGAACCATCCCCTTGGTTCGTGTGTCATGGAGGAATGGTGGCCTCGAGGAGAGCACTTGGGAGTGGGAGGCCCAGTTATGCGTTCAGTACCCAGAGCAGTTTTGAATTCGTTGTTTTTTTGTTCTGAGTTTTGTTGAGATGTTTTATATTATGCTTTAATATATGAAATGCTTGTTTTTCTTAGGTACTAGATGATCTGTTTCCCTGTTTTCAATGTGTTTTTTTGTGTCCGAAAGTGTGATTATGGGAAGATATGACTGCTAATCATGACGCATTAATGTGGATGTGATTAAACCCTTGTGGGCGAGTCAGTGCCACCCAAAGCGGATAATATCCTAACATGTCGGAAAGGACTCCCCGACCCATGTGTTGGATAGTGTGATCCTTCTGCTTGTTGTGGATGTTTGGGGTTTATATCTCTTATGGGAGAATTCTTGGATGTATGGGGGGTTCTATTCTAGCTTTCGAACAACTCAAGGTTTTTCCCCAGAGAAGTATCTTTAGATGGTTGTAGTTTGGAGCCCTCTTTTCTTCTTTCTAGATTGTTCATATATTCTTGGGGGTGATAATAGTTTCACAAGTATCTGATGTAATGGACCGGGGTTTTGGGGTCCATAACTTGGTAAAAATCGGATGTTTGAGGTGTTATGGGTGGTCTAGAAGGCCATCCCAGCTTCTCGGTGATGCTTAACACTCCTAGCGGTGGCCTCGGCCTACCGGTAGCCTCGGCCCACCGGTCGCCTCGACCTACCGGTGGCCTCGGCCAACCGGTCGTCTTGGCCTACTGGTAGCCTCGGCCTACCTGTCGCCTCGACCTTCTGGTCACCTCGGCCTACTGGTTCCCTCAGCCTACTGGTGGCCTCATCCTACCGGTATCCTCGGCCTACCGGTAGCTCTCACCTACTGGTGGCCTTGGTGTAACGGTGACCTCTCCACGGGTTTTCCAGTAGTGCCTCCTTTTTGCGCGAATTGGTTTTTAAACCGTGTTATGACCCCTTTATGCCTGTTTTAAAACCCATTAATGATGATTAATTAAATTATTGGTGAGGTACCCTCATTAAATGAAAAACCATACGTTTTGGTCATGCCTTTAACCACATTTTCAGAAACGCCTATAGGGCATTCTGTGAGGATTCCTTCCTTGGTTAATGAGGTTTGTGTCGGTTTTAACCTCCCCGAAGGGTGGGGACCTCTTATGTTAGATGTGTGGAATGGTCCATCTACGTGGTAAACCCACCATCCTGCTTCATCAGTGGTTTTATGTTTTTCTTCATATCTTAACAGTCCCGAGAATGGTGTATCTCAGCCTTAATTACCTGAAGGCTTCTTTTCTCCCTGTGTTTCTTTTTATTCTTCTATCATCCTACGCTTGGAGTAACCTTCCTCCGGACGAGTTGTACCCCCATTGCGATGTTTTCCTTGATCGCATTCCGTGGAGTTCCTACTACTCCTGGTTTCATGTTTCCACGAGAGGACTTAATGTTGACCCTTGAGCAATCAGGTTGGGATCTTACCTTTGTCTCTCCTCCTTGTGTATCATGAGGGGTGGGTGTTCTATGGTTCCCAAGAGGCAGTTAATCAATTCTGTAATGATGATAATAACTGGTTAAAGAACGGGGAAGAGGAACTTTTTTAATGTTGATACATGTTATTATCAATGATTTCCCTATGATGTTTTCATGAATTGAATGGGTTTAGGCCTACTAAATATCATGTTCGTTGGGGGCCTTTTTTTACTCACCTCTTCTATGCTCTGTTTTATGTATTTTTTGTAGATTGGGAATCATGTATGAATCAGTTAAACACTTAAACTCTATTTTTGAATATGAATTCCCATAACTTTATGTGATCACCCTAGTTGAACTAAATAATATAAAAGAATGAATTATGAATGTTGGGATGGTTCAGTTATGGATGGGTGAACAACAGGGCTGTGTTTTGTTATGGATGGGTGAACAACGGGGCTGTGAATGGTGTGGATGGAATGGAATGAGTTATTGTGTGTCTTTGGTGGTTTTTGGAAGCAAGGTTTTAGGTTGGGTTGTGAACATGAATAAAAGTGGAAATTTAAAAATAAACTGGTTTGAATGGTAATGAATTAATGTGGGGATAACCAATGGTTTGTTGGGATTTTTCTTTGGTTTCAGTATTTCAATGGATCCCACTGATCCCACATTGATGTAATTATTTACAAGAGAACTGGGTGTGAATTCTTAAATTACCCAATGCATTTCCTTCCTACTTTATTGTTGTTTCACCTGAGATTGTGCCTCTTAGTCACCTAGTAGTGAAGGGATTAAATCATACTGAACTGTTATGAAATGATAACTTGAATAGGGAAACTGGGAACTATTTGTTGTGTGCCTGTTTTCTGAGGCAACAATGCTTGGGAACCTGCTTGTATCTGTTTGAGAAGCCATATGTTGGGCTGTGTGTTGTTATATATGTGTAACAGTATATTTTGTGTTTAGTCACACAACACCCGCGTTGGGCACTTAGTGTCGGACACCCCATCTCATGGGGAAGTGTGTTTCCCCATAGATACTCTCCTTCCTGCTCCCTCTTCCCTAGGCTGTGATGGCTGGAGGAGACCATACACCCAAGACTCTTCAGGTAGGTTTCGATTGGTGTGTTGTTAGGCCCAGGTGTGTACGGGAAATGATGTGGACGTTTGTGGCCCAGTTTTGTGTGGGCAGGAAGATTGTGGTAGTGTCAGGACGTTTGTCGTTAGGGATAACCTACTAGCTAGTTGGGGAAATGGTGGTGTGGGGAACCCAAATGTTTTGTTCTTTACTATTAGCATACTGCATGTGTTATTTTCTGAGCATGGCCAATGAGGTGGGATGGATATATTCCTCGATTGATGTTGGTTCTTCTGCTTGTCACGGGACTTTAGGAAGTCTCCCAACTTTTGCACGAGGACTTTAGGTATTTATACTGAGTATACTTTTTATGCTCCCCCTACGTTTACTTTTAGGTTTCCATGAGGACTTCAGAGGCTGTGTGGGACCTTACTAGTCTAGAAGTTGGAGTTTCTGTTGGTCGCGGTTGGTTTCTGCTTAGCCTATTTTTCATTTTCGTGGTACTTCACTTTTGGAGTTCATGTGGCTTGTATCTTTTACTTTTGGACATGCATATGGGAGTGGTTTACATTCGGCTTTAACATTACTTCCAGCCTTGGTGTTTTTGGGTTTCTATTTTATCTCCAGATCCAATAACAATAAAAAGGGTAATGCCTTCCATCTTGTGTGTGATTTATTACCCTTCGTTCTGGTCGCCACTCTGGGACCTATCGAAGACGTGTCTCGGGGGTCTTTATCTCTCCGTCAACTTAATGAAGGGAGGGTATGGCATTCTGTTGTCCCTTCTCTCTTTTTTGGTGAAGGTGGTTAGTGACAAGTACCAATGTAAAATGGGTTTTAAATATCATAGGAGACCAAAATAAGTAGATGTAGATATTTGATATAGGACTCAAATTTTATCAACCATTGAAAAAGTAAGTTAAATAACCAGAATAATTGTTTTTCTGAAATATAAAACTAGTTACCATATATTATTTAATATTAATAGAATCATTTACATAATCTAAATTAAATTATCAACCAATTATGTAGATAATGAATTATGCACATGTCTTTTCTCTTAATTAGGGAGAGAAATTGGTTCCTCAACAAGCTGGTGCTCCTAATACAGAGGACCAACAAACATATGCACATGTTGATGCTACTTATCTGGAGGAACAACATATTGACTGTGTTAATGATGAGGAAATGGTATACGGGGATCAAGTTATGTCCCAAGAAATAGGGGTGTCGTACCATGATTTTGTTAAAAAAATATTTTTGATAGGGTTAATGGAATCAAATTCATGGTCGGATAGAATGCATGAGGTAGTCCTATTATCCCCATCATGGCCACGTTCAGTAGTAACATTTGGTAAACCACGTGAATGGATGGTATGGTTAATATAGAATAATTGAATAATGTTGTTCCCATTATTTTGGAGCTAATTTAGGAAGATATTATATTAAAATTATGATATAATCTAATTATTTTACTAGATGAAAAAAATAATGATACATTGATTTACCTATTCATTATCCAATACAGTGAGCATTTATAGTAGATGGGTGCTGAATCAAATATATATTAATGGTATATAAAAAGGATCAAAGAGGAATTTTGATAATTCTTATGAAGTATAATCACAATGATAATGAAGAAAAATAAATCCACACACACAACATATGCATACAAGCCTGATAAACAAATAAATGTGGAATGCGTTTATTAGTCATCATGAGGAGACAAATATTTAGTTGAATTGTGATTGTAACTACAATTCATAAATATATATACATTAATTACGTTGATAAATAATTTTATATTCAGTAAATAGGAACTAAGTGATGAAAATAATCATCGTTCAGTAAAACCAATGTATCGCTATCGTGGGTAAAGGATGGGGTAGGATTCAGTTGAAAAAAAATGGTATGTATTTTAAATATATAATAATATTTTTTTCACATGAAACACAGACATAATTATGTTCCTTTTTTTATATAAAAATTGATGTATAGAAATCCAAATCCACTTCCATCCCCTGTCATGTGCTTTGAAAGGATGCTCTTGTAAATTAAGATAGGATTTTAATATATGAAACCACATAAAAAATTGGTGAAGCGTGTGGAATTATGACATAATAAAATATGTATCTACTTTAAATCATTATTATGTATCAATTGATACTTTTTTCCTATATTTATTATCCAACATATACAAAAGATTCATCGTTATCTACATATGATGAAAATCTACTATTAGTGTGAAGAATAGTATGACCATGTCTGCGGTTTAGGATTTGGGTATCACAAAAAAATATTCTGGGAAAAGAAATAATCTATCGGCTAATGATAATAAAATGGATGATATGATTTCATGATTACTTTCTCTAGAAGGAAAACATAATTACTTTTCAAAGTTGTTATAAAATGTTGTGGGAAGAAATCAAAGAGAAGAATCAACATTAGAACAACCACTACTTGATGATACCTTCCACCCGACCTTTTTTGAGGAGATCCATTCCCCATAAAAGGATGTTTTATAAGATGAAATAATTATTTTCATAATTATATATATTAAATTTTAATCAAGAAGATGTTGATACCTTTCCATCGTTGATATTCTATAGGTAGAAAATGAATGTGATTTATATCAATCAACACCCATCCATCATCTTTTTAGTTGGTGTATCATGTAAAATATCGAAGGTGTTATTATATAGAACAAATAACTTCTAATAGGTCATGTTAAGGAGTGGACTAACATAGCTCATGATCCATGCAGTAATCTACCTATTTCACTTGATGATCCAGATGTTCATACAGTAACTGTTTTCTCCTGAAACATTACTATATTAACTCTTTGATCTTGTAAAAATACATTTGGGTAAATAGTTATTCCTTTTCAATGAATTTTATAATGAAAACGTTTTAATAGTTAATGAATAAAGACCAGAATCAATGAATATGTTTATATAGAGACAAAGTGAAGGGTTGTAATGGAGGGTAAAATTAAAATTATCTAAACAATCAACCAACCAATTAAAAATAACTTCAAAAAATACATTTACCCCACCCATTAAAGTTTCACATTCATTAACATTAACGGATCATGCATATATTAACATGTGGTGATTCTGTCATAATTTATTTTGAATAAAAAAATTATGTAGAGGCCGTTATAACCTATCCTAGTTTTGAGAATGTAAATGAAATACTCAATCAATTATGGTGAGGCATCTATGTTTTAAAAGTACACAAGAGGCATTTTTTCATGATTTGATTCTTTAATAGAGGATCTACTATGTCAATTTTGACTAACAAGTATTCAATTTTTTTACAGGCATATATATTGAAACAATTTTAATGGAAACCCCTATAAACAGAAATTTATACTCATTAGTACTCAAATATCTTCTATATATGAATTCATATTAACCAGAATATTATTTTATGAAATATTAGAAATCCTATCTGTAATGTTTTAATGAAATCATATAGTCAACAAACTCATCTAAGTACCCATGATGTAGGGGTACAACACAAAAAAAAAATAATCATATCAAATATATTTTCATTCTATTTATAACATATTTCGTACTATTTTTTATTCAAAATTGTTTACTCATTGAAATCATTTTGGAAACTCCAAATATTTATTTTTCGGATTGAATGTATGTATTCCAAAAAAACCTACCACACGTGATAATGTTAAACAATATACTATACACTATATGAATCCATATACAAATAAATTTCAAGTTATTAATTTAAAATTATGTTTTAATGAAAATTATGTTATGATAGGGTAGTGTTTAAATATCATCAAAATATTGGCATGAGGAGATTCCTTGAGCATAAGGAGCCTATCGACTTCTAAATGTCGATAGGTATTTAGGTCTATATAATAATATTTCACTACCAAATAAAATAACTATTGAAATTTATATTTTTATCAATTTTTCAGTTGTGTCTAAAATAAACTAATTGAAAATAGTGTGGTCATTATTTATTACAAATTTAAAGAGATATCATTCAATATATAAAACTAGCATCACAAAAGAGGTATTGTCAATTACAATTATAGTATCATTGAATATATTTATTAATACTTTGTTAAATTATATTTTTATCGGACTAACATGTCCATATATATTCCCATATTTAAAATAGGATATATATATTTTTTAAATGAATGGGAGGACAAACTGTTATTAGAATGTATATAGACATCATGAAGAGATCACTTCCTTCAACATAATTTGTTTATTTTCTCATTATTTTTTCCCAATATGAATTGATATTTATTTTTTAGTTTAAAATTTAAATTTTATTTCAAAATACACATAACATACCCATAAATGAGATAACACATTTATATTTATTTTATAATGTCAAAATATGATCCATAAATCATTTTTGGTGTGTTGGAATCATCCATACCTCTATCTGAGACATATTGTGCCTTTTCCGACTCAAAGTGTATGTTATCAGTTTAATATTAACATAGTTTAAAAAGAGTGTCACTATATAAAAAATAATGAAAAAATGACCATATTGACTTTATACTTTTGGGAAATTATTCTTAAGACATTTTTTATGTTCAGAAATCAATCTCACATCAGACTAACACATGATGTGTTTGGTACGAATCAATGTGTGTGTAATAAATTTAAGATGAAATTTTATTTAAAATGAAAAGCTACACATTTAGAATTGAGAACATGAATTAGAATAGTTTTTATACATTATTAAAATGATCTTTAAGTCATTTGTTATGTGCAGGTACTTTCCACACCTCAATCTGAAACATAGTGTGACAGATATGACTCAAACTGTGTCTTTTAATTTAAATTTGATATTTTAGTATAACAGAAATGTGGCATACTCAAAATTGATCAATCAGATTAAGATTATTTTTTTACCTAATTAAAATGATCTAGAAGCCATTTAGGACATGTAGGAATGAATAACACCACAATCTAATAGATAACGTGTCCAGTATGACTCAAAGTGTCTGTTATCATTCTAAAATTTACATTTTAGTTCAAAAATTTTGTCACTAAATAAAAATAAAGAAAATAAATGTAGGGATTGTCTTGATACATTAATTTTTCAAAAAGTTATGATGCCTAGGTCAATGATCAAGACACAAAATATAATAATAAAAAGGATGGGATTACAAAAGTCTAAACAACATAATCTTTTCAACATCATTGTCAAAAAAAGAAAGAAGATCATCAGGAAGGTCAACCAGCCATGTAAGGTTCTGGTTAACACACATATTAGCTAGGTCGTCTGATGCCATGTTGTCTTCATGGAAGGCATGAGTGACAATATATCTCATCTCAAGGAGTGATTGAATACAATTCATCTAATGGGTTGTAATTGTCCAAGCAATAAGAACCACTCCATTCAAAATAGACTGAATGATCATGGTATAATGTCTTTCAATCCAAATATTGTTCCAACCCTATTTCTTGGAGAATGAAATAAAATGGATCACACTCATCATTTTCGCCTCCAGGGACACGGCAATTCCACAACTGCCCATAGAAACAACCAAGGAATTTACCAAGGTGGTCATTGAAGAGATCAACATAACCCGAGGGACCTAGATTGCCCTTAGAGGCATTGTCCATATTAACTTTGATCCATCTTGGGAGCGGGGCTTTCCAGAACACTTAAAAAGTATTCCTAGGTTGATGATAGATACTGTAAATATGAATATGATGAAGAATCCCAATGCCTCTAATAAATTTGTCATAGATTGTCTTGATAAGTTAAGAAAACAATTATTATATCATTTTTAAAGGGTATGAATCAGTCTCATTTCAAACCGACACATGATGTGACCTATAAGAGTCAAAGTGCATGATTTCAGTTTAAAATGGAATTTTAGTTAAAAATAATTGTAAAATATCCAAAAAAAATAAAATACATTCATATTTAGTTGATTCTCTAGGAAATTCATCCCTATATAAATTTTTATTTTTAGGACCATTTATACCTCAATATAATGCACAGTATCACCGATATGACTCCATTTGTGTCTTTATATTTAAAATTGACATTTTTGTAAAAAAAAATTGACAAACTCAAATCTATGAAAACACATACATCTTATTTTGATACTTTTGGAAAACAAACCATATCTCAATTTTGACATGTAAAAATCAGTCACACCGCAATCCAATACAAAGTGTGCCTGGTATGACTCACAGTGTTTGGTATTAGTAAAAAATTGACATTTTAGTTGAAACAAAATTTCACACACTGAAAACCATGAGACCACACTCATATATTCATGATAGTTTATAAAAAAATTCGTATAACTTTTGTGATGTTTTCAAAATTAGTCTCACATAAAATTGTTATAAAATGCGATTGGTGTCACTCAAAGTGCATGTTTTTAAATTCAAATGACATTGTAGTAGAAATTAATAGTGAAATAATAAAAATAGATAAAACACGTTTAGAATGTTTTTTTATGTTAGAAAAATGATCCATACAATATTTGTGACATTTAGGAATCAGCGACACCTCAATCTAATATACAGTGTAACCGATATGACCCCATGTGTTTATTTTTATTTAAATTTGTAATTTCAGTAAAAAAAATACAATTCACATAATCAAAATCAATAAAATACATTCTAAATTTTTATTTATTTGTTATAAATCTATCCATAAGTCATTTTTTGGGTAGAAATCAACCACACCATAATCTGATAAATGGTGTTCTCTATATGAATAAAAGTTTCCTTTATCAGTGAAAAAATAACATGCTATTTAATAATATGTTTAACTCACTAAAACAAGGAAAACAATCTCATATTGTTTTTTTACTTTAGTAATACAATTATTGTTTCATTTGTGACTTGTAGGAATCAGTGTCACAGAATTCTGACACATGATATGACTGGTACGACTTAGAGTGCTTGTTTTCAGTTTAAAATGAAACTTTAGTAAAAAGGACAAGTGAAGTACTCTAAACAAAGAAATTGAATTCATATTATATTTATACATTTGGAAAATGATCCACAAATTATTTGTGACATATTGGAATCATTTCCACCTAAATTTGATGCACGGTGTGACTAGTATGACTCCAAGTACATATTTTTTTTAAAATTCACATTTATTAAAAAAGGCTAGTGACATACTCAAATACATGAAAAAACATTCATATCCTTTTTATACATAAGGAAAACTATCATTAAGTAGTTTTTGGCATGTTTAAATCAGCCACACCACAATTTGATATCTGGTGTTCATCATATGACACAAAGTTATTCTTATCAATCTAATGAAATTTTACTTCAAAATGTTTGTCAGTCATTAAAAATTGAGAAAAATGCAAGTATTTTATTAATATATTTGAAAAATTATTCATAAGACTATTTGACTTGTGGGCATTATCCTCATGTCAAATAGATATATTATGTGTCCATTACGACTCAAAGTTCATGTTCTTAGTTTAAATAGAAATTTTAGTAAAAAAGGCAATTGACATACTCACAACTAAGAAAACACATTTATATTATTGTTATACATTAATAAAAATATCTATTGGTCATTTATGATGTGTATTAATTAGCTGCACCCCAATTCAATGCTTGTTGTGATCTGTATGACTCCAAGTGGGTCTTTTTATTTAAAATTGACATTTTAGTAAAAAAGGAAAGTGACATACTCAAAACTGAGAAAACACATTCATTTTTTTGATACTTTATAAAATATATCTATATGTAGTCTCTGACTTGTAGGAATCAGACACACATTAGTATAAAATTGAAATTTTAGTTCTAAATGCGTGAGACTCACTATAAACTAAAAAAACATTTTTTGATTTTCTTGAAAACATTTTAAAACTATTATTTAGTAATTTTATTTTTTATAGAATTAATCTCACATCAATGTGACACACAATGTGACATGTATGACATAAAGTACCTATTTTCAGTTTAAAATTCTATTTTAGTTAAAAAAGGAATGTTATAGACTCAAAAGTTATAAAAGAACTCATATTTCCTTGATAAATTAGGATAATAATCCATAAATCATTTGTAACATGAAATAATTTTCCACACATCAATCTAACGTATGGTGTGAATGACATGACTCCAAGTGTATCTTTTTATTTAAAAATGACATCTTATTAAAAAAGTCAATTAACATACTCAAAACTAAGAAAACACATTTGGATTAATTTGATACTTTAGTATAGTGATCCATATGTAACTTGTGATGTGTAAGAATCATCCTACCCTTAATATTATACATGGTGTGCCTAATATGACTCAAATTTTGAGTTATTAGTCTCAAATAGGAATTTTAGTTCAAAACATGTTTCACATAATGAAAAATGATAAAAATACATAGATTATCATGACACATAAGGAAAGTAATATTAATTTCATTTTTGATGTGTAAAAATACGTCTCAAGTAAATATAAAACATGATTTGACTAGTATGACTGAATTTGTGGTATTTACTTTATAAGGATATTTTAGTAAAAACGACAATAGATATACCCAATTCAAGAAAACCTATTCAGATTTTATTATTCTCTAGTAAAATGATCCATAACATAGTCATAACAAGTATGAATCAACCACACCTCATGCTAACCCATGTTGTGACCTGTATGACTCAACATGTGTCTTTTTATTTAAATTTGACATTTTAGTTAAAAAGTATGTGACATACTCCTAACCAATAAAAAATATGGAATGTTCTTATAATTTTGGACAATGATCCCTAATTAAATTTTGATATATATATGAATCTGCCACACATCAATTTGATAAATGGTGTGCCCTCTTTGACTGAAAGTGTTAGTTTGCAGACTAAAATTGACATTTTTTTCCAAAACATGTGTCACTCAATGAATGAAAATAAAACAAACACAAGTTTTTTTATAGATTATTAAATTTATTTTTAATTAAATTTTTATATATTAGAATTATCCTCACATCAAACCAACACACGATGTGATTAGTATGACTCAAACAACGTGTTATATGTTTAAAATGAAATTTTATTAAAAAAGAATTTTGAAATAATCAAAACTGATAAAATAAATTCATATTATATTTATAGTTTTGAAAAATAAAACATAAGCCATTTTTGACGTGTGAAAATTATCCACACCTCAATTTGACACACTATGTGGTCGGTATGACTCTATGTGTGTCTTTTCATTTAAAAGTGATATTTTAGTAAAAAATAATTGTTACAAACTCAAAACTAATAATATTCATTCAAATTTTTTTAATACTTTAATAAAATTTTGTATATGACATGTGACCTGTAGGAATCATGAACACCTCAATCAAATACATCGTGTGCCCAATATGACTCAAAGTGTGCCTTATCTGTCTAAAATTGAAAATTTAGTTCAAAATGTGTTTCGGTCTCTGAAAAATCAAAACACACACATACCATCACGATACTTTATAAAAATGAATATTATATCATTTTTTATCTGTAGGAATCAGTATCACGTGAAACCAACACATGATGTGACCTATTTGACTCAAAGTGCATGCTTTAATATTAAAATGGCATTTCTAAAAAAATGACATACTCATAACTAAGAAAAAACATTAATATTGTCTTTATAGTTTAGGATGACACCCCATAACAGTTTTATAGCTTTAAAAAATTTTCCACACAGTGACCTGCATAACTCAATGTGTGTATTTTCATATTAAATTGACATATTAGTAGAAAAGGATATGTGACATACTCAAAACAGATAAAACACATTCGGATTATTCTAATATATTGGCAAAATGATTGATAACTTATATTTGATGTGTAGTAATTATCCACTCTTCAATTTGACACATGGTATTCCTATTATGGATCAACATGGTCAATATTAGTCTTAAATTGACATTATTTTGGAAAATATGTTTCACCCACTGAAATAGAAACAAACACACTAGTATTGTCATGATACATTTGTAAAATTATTATAATGTCATTTTGGATGTGTAGGAACCAACCTCGTTTCAAAACGACACACGATTTGACCAAAATGACTCAATGTGTGTGTTTTCATTTTAAAATGGAATTTTAGTAAAAAATAAAAAAGACTTACTCACAATATAGAAAACTCATTTTTATTGTTTTTATACTTTTTGAAAATGATTAGTAACACATTTATTATGTTTAAGAATCATCTAAACCTCAATAAGATTCATGGTGTAGCTAGTGTTACTCCAAGTGTGTCTTCTTATTTACAATTGACATTTTAGTAAAAAAGTGTAGTGGTATACTAAAAATTGATAAAACAAATTCTTATTTTTTCATACATTATTAAAATGATCCATTAGTCATTTGTGATATTTAAGAAACTTACAGAACTTTATCTATTAAAAGGTGTACCTATTATAACTCAATGTTTCTATTTTCAGTCTAAAATTAACATTTTTGTTCAAAACATGTGTCACTAAGAAGAAAACATAGAAAACATGTTTGAATTGTCTTAAAATGTTAGCTATATGATTCTTAAGACATTTGTGACATGTAAGAATTAGTTACTCATCCAAACGACACAATATATGCTCGGTATGACTCAAAGTGCATATTTTTAGTTTATAATGAAATTTTAGTAATAGTTAAAAGTGACATACTCAAAACTTAGAACAGATTTGAAATTTTTTTGATATAATATAAAAATTCTCATAACATATTTTTAATGTGTAGGAATCACCCACACCACAATATGATTTATAGTGTGACTGGTTTGACTACTAATTTGTCTTTTTATTTAAAATTTAAATTTTATTAAAAAATATAAGTGACACACTCAAAAATGTGAAAAAGGATTGTTTTGATACTTTAAATAAACAATCCATAAGTCATTTATGATGAGCAGGAAGAAGAAACACCTCAATCTAATACATGGTGTGCCCGGTATGACCCAAATATTCTATTAGAAATGGAAAATCAACATTTTACTTCAAACCATGTATCACTCACTGAGAATTGAGAAAAAAAATACTCTGATTGTTTTGATATTTTAGGAAAACAATTATCAAGTCATTTGTGACATGTATGAATTAATTTCACATCCTAAAAACACATGATGTTATTTTTATTAATCAATGTGAATTTTTTAATTATTAAATGACATTTCAGTAAAAGCAACAAGTTACATACTCAAAACTGAGCAAACACATCCAACTTTTTTTTATTCCTTAGGAAATGAATCCATAAATCATTTTTTATTGTGTTTGAATCATCCATTCCACAATCTAGTCTATGGCGGGATTAGTATGGATCAATGTGTTTATTTATTTACAATTGACATCATATTAATGTATTGTTTCATATTTTTTATAATTTATTTCATTATAGTATTAATAAAATATGAATTCTTTTCTTATAGATGTAGATTATTTTTCTTCAGATGGGTTGGTTTGTTTGGAAAATTTTACCATGATCTAGCTTTACCTAGAGGGGGTTTGGTGCTAAATGCAATCAAACTACAAATATTTTTGAATATTTTTGTTAAATTTTACTTCCTCATATAATTATGCATAATTTTATTTGAAATTTAGATAATAGAGTGTTTTTTCTAGTATTTTTTATGTAATTACAATCTCAATTATATTATGAATTTTCAATATACTAATTTCTTCTAATGTGTGTTTTAATTTTAACAGCACAATACAATAGTATTGATTTTATAAGCACAATTTATAGAACTAATATCGGATAAACATTATAAGTGCTAAAAGAAGTGCTAATAAGGGGGTACCATTTGTCACTACTTAACTGACACAAATAAAGGACCACATTTGTCAGTGCTTTTCTAGCATTGATAATAGGGTCCCCATTTAAATGGTTGACCGATCAAAAACGCCTTTTTAGTAATGGTAATGTCTTTTTAGGAACTGTCTATAGCCTAAACAGTAATAGTGATAAAATATATATATTAAAAAATATATAATAAAATATATTATACATAAACCCCCATGGAATGTAAAGAAAAAAAAATTATCCCCAGGACATATACCCCAACGATCCAACTCTCGAACCTGTATATATGTATATGTTTATTAAAATATGATTTATAAATATGAACTCGATTTAATTAATTTATTTAATTTATCAACTAATTTTGGGCTATTTATGACCGATGATGTAGCTGCTGATGTATGTAATGACATAGGTGACGACAAGTGTATGGGAGAAAAGCTAGGTTCACACTGCCAGAAGAAAAGACATTAGAAGTGGGCCATTGGGGAATTATTATGGGGCCTTCAGGTAGTGTGATGGATTTCAAGCTATTGGGTATTTGGCCACAAAATTATAATGAGTCAGTTATGGACTGGATCATCCCTTTGAGGGGGAGTAACATTTCGTTTCTAGATAAGTGGTGTTTTTATTATTTCATCTTCTTGTAAACTCCATGACCATTATAAATTTAAAAATTATATTAAATGGATTTTATATTGTAATTTACATACTTTTATTCACATTAGATATTTAAAATATTATAACATCATTGGAAAAAGTGAAACATTATAGAAGATATGTTACTACCCATGTCAATACGGAGAACCTTTATTTTCGATAGATTTTTTATAAGAACACCACCATTGAGTGTTCTTGGATTATCATAGTATCCGGATGGGTGAGCCCATGGGATGTTTCTGAGTGTGTGTGTGTAAGTGAGGATAGAGGGAACTAAAAGTTCATGTGATGGCATGTGGGGAAAATCATTATTTTCATAAGAGACCATATTTGGTAATAACCTATGTTGTGCTAGGAAGGTAATCAAGGTATTAAAGGAGACCAATGGGGATAGATGACTAGGTTCATGGACTATGAAGGTTATGCCACAGAAAATGGGCTCATACAAATACATTGTCTAAATTTTATAAGTACAACTTGGGTTTAAGGTGTGGGGTCCACAATGAGGAAATTTTTCTTTGAAGGCATGGAGACAGTAACACCCCTAAAAAAGTGAAACATAAAAGGATAAAAATTACAACACTTGTCAACAAGCTGAGACTTTCTTTTTGGGATCATATATGATAAGAACACTATAGTTAAGCTTGCATGGAATAGAGTAGTGTCATGATGGGAGAACTCCCATGATGTTTCCAAGGGTGTTCGTGAGTGAGGAAAAAGGACGCTAAAGGAACATGTGTTGGACTTTGGGGACAACCATTTGTGTGATAAGTGATCTTGGTGGCTAATGACTATGCTATATCGGGAAGGAAACATAAGAATCATAGGATACGTATGGGGTCAGATGACCAGGTTAATTTCCTCTAGTGGCTAGGTCATGAAAAATTTACATATAAATATTTGTATGTATGTCCCAAAAGGTGTATGTATGTAGATTTATGTGTATGTATGTATGTGTATGTATGCATGTGTATGTTTGAATAGGACTGTGTATATATGTTTGTGTATTTTTATATATGTGTATGTATGCGTATATATCTTTATTTATGCATATATATGTGTTTTATGGGTATGGATGTACTATTAATTCATTTAATAATAATATTTTTTTTAATGTTTATCATTTTTTAATTTCTCCCTATAATTTAGTCAATATTAATATATTACCATTTTAAATGTTTATCCATTCTTTATTTTTGTAATGTATTCTCTTTTATATTTATCTTTATGTTTTTAAATATTAATATACAATACTTTAATATCATTGTAATTTCAATAATTAATAGTTATTCATTTTAATTTTATTTTTTTAATTAAGGCTTTATAAAATTATTCTTTGTTAATTATTAATTAGTACTTTATTATAGAACTCATGTTTTTAAAAGTAATTTTTTTAAAAAAATATTTTATTTTTATACATTATTAATATTTTATTAATTTATATAATTAAAATAATCAATTCATTTCATTAAATTTGTGCAATTTATTCATTTCATAATTACTAAAATATAAATTTTTTAAATATTTATTCATTTACTATTATCTATAAATTTTTAATACATATTAAATTTTAATATTTTTAATAAATTTATTTAATATTTTTTAATAAATTTCTTTAAAGTTTTTATTTGTTTAATATTTAAAATAATTTACCCATTTTTTTAAAAAAATTATATATGTTTATATATTGTTATTTAATATTTTCATAATTTCTTAATTTAGATAATTTATGTTAATTTATTTTTCTCTTACAATTTTATGTTTGAATAATTATATGGTTATTACTTATTCATTTTTAATTAAAAATTTATTACAAATACTTTTAATTAATTTATTAGTATTTATTAATTTTTAATTTAATATTAACCCATTTTTAATATTATTTAAATTTTGGTACTTAATATTATTTATTTGTTTTTAATAATTTTATAATTTATATAAATAATATTTTTTATTATTAGAATGTTACACATTCATTTTTAATATATTATAATTTCTAAATTGATTGACTTTAAATACTTATTTATTTTTATTATATATTAAATTTTTTATTTTTATTATTCATATTTTCTATAATTACTAATTTATGATAATATTTAAATTTAAATTTAAATATTTATAAACTAGTATTTATTTTTTATAAATATAAACTTATTGAGCTTTAAATTATATGCTGATAATTCAATAATTTATCGACACTGATAAAAAAGTGATTTTTGTTTTTTTGATTTAAAATTAATCTCAATTAGCACTATTTATTAGCACTAATAATTATCTTTCCGTTCTTTTAAAATAACCCTAATAGATATATGTGTTCCTTGTGTCATTAAATCATACAGTGAAAGACGAACTCTATTGTGATCTCAGAAGATATTTCGGACAAATCCAGACCCTAGATACTTATGGTATGATAATTGAATCTTATTTTTGAGTAGTTTTCAAATGATTTAGTGAATATGAATCACATTATATATTATTATTCCTGACGGGTGGTGGGCGTGACACCTCGGGTAATCTTTTCAACTTGGAAACTAATTTTCCCATGATTTAGATCATTATTTACATGTTATTAATGTGTTGATTCTTATAATTTTTTCCAACCCTTGACTTATATACCTTCCTTGTTTTTTCACATTGGTCCATTTTCCACCGCTTCATTATTTTGAAAATATATGTTCATTTAATGAAAACGAATTATTTGGTTTTAACATGATAAATATATGGTTATTATTTAAAGAAATACAGTAATGCAGTATTGGATTTTGAAAATATATTTGATTTAAAATTATAATAGTTGGGTTTTTAACACATGGGTATTATTCGGAGAGGTTTTTACCTGAATACAAATCTAATTAATTATTTTGGAGTTATGTGAGCTTGCATGTTGGAGGCTTGAGTTTATTTTTGAATACTACTATGCATATAATGAAATTTTAAATTAGTTTGTTCTCCTTATTCTTTTCTAAATTATATGAGTAATTCAAATAATTTTTTTTGGGTTGTTTTGAAATGGTTAATTAATGAATAGTTATAGAACATAAAATTGGTTTTCTGCCTTATTCCTTAATTGTAATGTGACATTGTAAATTTAAATTTATTCATTAAATTGGATTATGACACATTATTCCATCGTAAACTCAAGAAACATTGTGATAAATAAATAATTGTACTAATATATGATTTGATAGTCAAATAATATTATGTATACCCTAATACTTATCCATTGTTATAAATCACTTGGTTTCTTGTGAACTTTGATAGTGAATGACAATGAATTATATTCCATGCTAAATCCATCCAAAAAATGGAATGAAGTATGATATTTGTCATATTGAAATAAAAAATATGTTTTATTATAATTTTTATTAATATAATTGTTCCTCTATGAATTTTTTAACAAGTGGTTGATGTAGTGACAATTTATATCAAATATTCTGACTACATTCATATGTGAATAATAAATAGCCTTTCAAGAATCTAATCTCATACCATATGTATATTTATTTATTTATTGTTAAATATAAATATTACTAAATCAAATAGGATGGATATGAATCAAAAATGGATTGATTCCAATCATTTAAAAAAGAGTGTGAAGATGGGGTTAACGAGTACTTCATGTTTAAAAAAGTTTATACATATAACCCTTTTCAAATCCATTAGTTGTGTTAATGCTATTTTTTATCCAAATATATTTATTCCAGAGGAGTAGGAAGAACACCTTATCATTCATTAAGTAGAAATTTTTTATAAATATTGTAATATGTACGTGGATGAATTGAACGTATATTGTGAATAGGAGGGAATTGTAGTTTATGAATCATATGATGTGATTACAAGTGTGAACAATGATAAAGATCATTTCAAGGATATTATTACAAGTGTAAATAATAATTATGATCAAATAGAGTAAATGAAAATGTTATTTGAAGACGAACTATGTTATTGTCCAATGTTTCTTGAGATCTTAAAGAGCATTGAAAATATGTCATTATATGATGGTTTTAGTAAATATAAAACATTTTTATCAATACTGAAGCTGTATAATTCGAACATAGGTAACATATGGGGTGACCCCATATTTACTAAACTACATCCTTTCCTAAATGACATGATATAAAAATATAGTGATCATCCTAGATAAATAAATGATTCTAACAAGTGATTTATTCAGTTGGTATGATCACTATAAAATGAATGAATATCTGAATGAATGTTATTCTTTGTAAGGACCATGGATGACTTAAAAATTTCTATAAGTATGGTTCTTCTCAATGCATGAAATATGAATCATTTGCATTGAATGTTTTTGTTAATTTTCTATCATTCCAAGGCATCAGAACCTTTATGTATTTGAGGAGTTTTTGAAAAAAATTGATGTGGCATGAATATACAATAATTATGGAGGAGAAACATCATCCCCCAATTTACACTTTGTAGTGTAAGAAAATTAATCATGAGTGGCCTACATTTTTAAATGATCCATGAATCCTCCATTTTGTAATTTCAACAAATGGGCCGAATCATTTTACGGCACAAAGTAACAATCATAGTACATTGAGGCTTATATTGGTAAATTATAACTCTCCATTATGGTTATGCATGATGAAAAAATACATCATGCTATCTCTTCTAGATTTAGGACTAAAACAACAAGGTAATGACATTGATGTATATTTCCCTCAATGGATTAACGATCTTGAATTAATGTGTGATTCATGTGTTATGTTCTATGATTTTCAATGAATTTAATATTTCACATATATAGTGATGTTGAATGGGATGATAAATGGCATTCCAGCTAATAGAAATCTGTTAGGATATAACATTAAAATAATTCTAGTGTCTCCCATTTGTGAACATGGTACACACTCAATTAGGATGAAATATTCATTGTAGACCATGTTTCTATAACATGACATGTTTTACCTAGATGATATAAATACCGATCATAGAAAACATCATTTAATGAGAATTCCAAAAAAGTTACAACACTTTTTCCACAAGCAACTGATCAATTTTGGAGAAAGTGAAGGATCGGGTAACCCATTTTGAAAAACCCTTAAAAACCAATATGAAAAGTAGTTGGAAAATGTGAACATTTTTTCTAATTACCGTACTTGAATTATTTAGACATTATAAATTATATTGAAGGCATGGACATTGAAAAAAATTTATGTGATAGTGTCATTGGAACATTACTAAATTCACCCAATAAAAAAAGGATGACATAAAATCTAGGTTTCATTTGATTGAAATGGGTATATGGGATGTGATAGCACTGATACCATGTCCATGGAATTCTTTTCTTCCACCCACATCTTACACTCATTATAGGATGTAGATATTTCATTTTTTTTCAACATTCAGAATGTTATAAATGTTCCAATGGGGTACTCATCAAATATCAAGAATTTTATTTCAATGTCTTCCTTAATGTTAAAGAGAATAAAATCACATCATTGTCATGTTCTGATTCAAAATATAATGTTAATAGGTTTTTATGCATTTTTCTTAAAAATTTATGACATTCAATGACCAATATATATTTTATTTTCAATGCTAAATGCAGTATATATATATATCGAATAAAAATTACAATGAATGAAAAGGAAATTATGGTCATATTCAGTTAATTAGAGATGTTATTCCTACCATAATTCTTTCATATGATAGTTCACCTGATGGTTCACTTGGTTAGATACATCTAGATATGTGGACTTGTAAAGTATAGTTGGATGTAATATGTTAAAAAATATTTGAATATTTTGAAAGGGTATATAAAAAATCAAATTCATCCAATCTATTTTATTATAGATTGATATATTGTTTAGTAATCCATTTAATTTTGTAGAAACTCCCTGTATGATGTGGAGAACATTTATTTCCCAAAATCTCATCATAAGGGGTAGTTTGTAGGTGGGGGAATTTGTAAGAGTTGCTGTCCTGGAACCAACTATTTTTACTTCTATTACATGAATATTTAATATATCATTACATATTGTTCATTGTTCCGCAATACAATGATGTAATATTGTCCTAGAGTATTTGTTGCATTGATAAGGTCATGGCAGTTTCACGCTATGACGAGATCCTTGAAATGCTATAACAATATTCATAAATATAGTTCTGTGTTTGGATTACAAACTATGATGGAACACATAGCATAAATACCTTCAGGTGTGAGTACTAGTAAGCAGATGAGACATCCTCTCATGATTTTTGCACAAAGTAATCTCTAAGATATGAGATTATTAGAACATGCACGCTAGTAGGAATTCCTCATGTTTTTTTGTGTCATCATATATTTCTATCTTTGAGCATGGGTAATGATCCTTAGACTTTAATATTATCATTAATATGTATCACGACCCGTGCATTTTTATTTAGTGACAAAAAACCGTCACGCAGATAGTTGGCGGAAAGTAGGGTACATTGGGTGCATTGTGAGTGGCATGCTATTAATGGATAAGTCAACAAAGGATTTGTACCTTCTATTTATGGATGTTTATATCTCATCCCTTTTATTAAAATAGAACCATCATTTGAATTTCCATGTCTATGGTGTAACGATTAGTTTACTTGAGGTTGTCAAAGAACGACGTATCATGCATAAAAGTGGATGACACTATCATGAATCCTTCTTGATGAGATATTGAGAAAAATGGATTATATGAATTAGTGAGCGTTAATATGTAGATTTCATTGTTATGAAATTACATTCTTTCTCTTGGGTTCCTTGAACCGTTGCTAGATAGTACTCTTGGAATTTAGGCAAACCCGCCTAATGCCAACAAGAAAGAATCCTAGAGGGTCAACCATTAAGTGTTTTTGTTGGTCTTGGTTAAATTCTATTTGAATTTAATTAAGGAAATAAATATTTTTCTCAAGACTGTGGAATAAATTTATTCATGTTAAAATGATTCCATAAATTAAATTAAATATATTTATTTATTTTATTGAAGATTTAATAATGTTTTTTACTAGTTTGAAAATAAAATATTTATCTATAAGAATAAATTATTTATTTTTTTATTTTGGGCATCAATAAATGGAAGTGGAGTTCAAGTGGACCATGTTTGGTCTGTTAGTAAAATAATTATTTTCAATATGGTATATAATTAATTAACTAGTTGACACAAATTAAAATAATAATGACAGTTCTATTATTTTGTGATGCAGAATTTTACTTATAATTCGATTTTACGCAATTTGGCACACCATAAATAATGACGTGGTATTATTATTATGAGCATGGGGTTTCTCTGAGTTCATGAATGTATTTAATTGATGGGTTGTAATTAAATATTGTAACTAAAATTCCATGTATATAAATATACAAGTATACCTATTGTTCCATACACCACACCACACTCCTGGTGAATTGAGAATTTTTGAGCCAAAAAATTTCTCTCTCAAATCCTCTTCTCTCCCCTCTCATGAATGAGAGACGTTCTTCAAGAACAAAGAACTAGCGATCAAAAATGATAGAAAGATGACAATTTCTTCACTGTTCTAGCACCTGGAGAATGCGTGGTGTTGATAGGAGGCCGTCGAAGCACGTGTGGATAACTGCTAGAGGGATTCTAGTTTGGATCCATGCAAGTGCAATAAGATAATCCGAAAGGATAATTCTGAATGATCAACATCATCAATAAAGAAAATACCGAAGATCCAGGTATTATTTTCATTATGAAATTAATTAAATTAATTTTAATCATGATTTGCAAGATCTTCTCTAATGGTTTTGGGTCTCCTAATTCTTTATCTAAATATTTGATTATATTCCATGGAGGCTGAAATTTATCATCATATTTATCCCAGAATAATCATTAATCATGGTGAAAATCAATGTTTGGTTTCATCCCAACCATGCATCCGCTATGCCCGGAACCTTCAAGTGGTATCAGAGGGGCTACATCATAGTTTATAATTATTTAAATACTTTTGTGATGATTTACGCTTTTAATAATTTGGTTGTTTCAATTCATGTTAATCTTTCTGCAAATCTGAATCATGAGATCTGTTTCTCCTCTTTTGTTCCTCTTTCACATTACAGAAACAATATTTTCATTTGATTTTGATTAAAAAAGAATAGAGGATATCATTCGAAGTGGCCAATGGTTTGTGGACATACAACACCAGAACACACGGCGTGTATTGGGAAGTACACGTCGTGTAGTCCAGTTTCAATGCACTGGGTCTGGTCTGCCAAACCAAGTTGTGTTATTATAGTTTGTCAATGTCTTAATGACTCCACGTCTTTCCTAGGAATAGGTGGCACACGGTTTTCAGATTACACACCATCTGGCCCAATGGACACATCGTTTTTTCCCTTCGGGTTAGGGTTGGACCGTGTACCCAATACATGGCTTGCCCGACTGGAGACCGTGTAATGAGGAACTACACAGGGTGTGGCCTACTAGACATGTCGTTCACTCCAATGATTTCCAAATTACACTCACACGCTATTTCCCTGGTATTGTTCTTTAGGTGGATAGTGAAAAATAATACATTCTGTGAAGTGGGAACTACATGCCATGTACCCATCCAAATTATGCTGATTTATTAAAATTTATTATTATATTATAAAAACTCTTGAGATGTGTAACATTTTCTAGGTGTAAATCTGAGTCACAACATGTGATAGGTATTTTATATATGTGTTATTAATTTAACATTGCATAATTTTCATTTCTACTCACTGGGTAGTTATGAATTGGAATTCACCGGGTACCCTCCAAGGTACAAGTTACGTACAAAGATAATTTTAAATGATTTTATTTGTTTAAAAATATGATGGAGGAGAATCTCAATGAAATTCATAAAAGGGTTTATGATAAAAGGATTTCTTGATTAAATATGATAATTAATTGATTTGAGCGTGATTTAACTTAAAAAGGAACGATTAAATAATTGAATGATAGTTTTATTTATACGTAAATATCATTGCATCTATGGATGATCATGAACTAGATCATGAACGTTGTATATGAATGGTTTATTTTAATTTATATATTTCAATTAAATTTGTTATCCTACGAGCCTTCTCCTCATTAATATATAGGTCCTGCATGCCCAATATTTCTTTTATGTAAATCCCCTTTTAACCCTCCCCTACATGTGAGTTAAAAAAGGCATATATAATGGATGGAACTCCCAATATAGTAGAGGAAATTCAAGCTGGAGCTGAGACGAAACCAATACCAGGAGATACATAGGTGGACAGGTGGAAGCTGTAAACATGAACCAAAAAGGTTCAAGGTGTTTCTCCCATAGGTCAGGGTTAGTTTATCAACTGTCAGATAAATTAAAAATTAGAAAAGCTCATGATCGTTCCATTTACTTTATTTTCTTTCTGTCAGGTGCATGGTTTATCATTATGGATGTGATTTCATGATAACATAATTAATGAATTAAACAAGCATGCAAGATGGAACTAAAATAAACCATACTTATGCGTAAATATTATCAAGACATGGTTAATTACTTAAGTAAGTTCCAATTAATATTAAAAATCATGTGATAATGATAATAAGCAATTCGTTCATAAGAAATAAAAATCCATCAAATAATATATTAAGTCTAAACAATCGTTCCATTACTTGATTAAGGAAAAAACTCAATAAAACTATGTGTATGACCAACCCTTGTTGGGAATCATACTTTTATACATGATGCCCTTATGAATTTTTTTAGGTTGACTTAACCATATAACATCAAGAAGAGTATCCATTGCTAGAAATGGTTTAATATTGAAGGAAAGAGTTTAGGAAATCCAAAGTCATGATATCAGGATTGGGGAGTCCACTCAAAAGATCAAGGAGCTGCAGGCCCGTAGTTGGAAAAGAACCACCTTCCTAAATACCTACTAATAGCTTAACCAACCATTATTGGGGTTATTCAAAGTGGAATATGGATCCTTTCCACTAGAATGTCATCGAAATTGAGAATTCTGAGTTCGACGGTGAGGGCCATTGGGACTTCGTAAAATAGTGGGAGGCTTAAAAAATGTATTATATCTCATAATATGTAATCAAGAAAGTACTAATGATATGATCTTTTAAATTTTAGAATAAACATGAAAAACTCGTCAACCACACAATCTCTGTGTTCAATTTTCGATAAAGACAACATCAACATCATTTGTAACATCCATGAATGGTTTTTATGCCTTTGGGTTATCATATGTCGTGAATCAAAGTCATACATGATTGAGTCAACATTACCAAATCCTCTTTCCAAAGAGGCGAGTGAAGAAAATTTCCTAGTCTATGAGACACATATGAACAATGTGGTTGATGTTCAATGTTTGATTTTATCATCAATGTATAGCAATATCAATAAGTCTCATGAAAACATGGATTCTTATAGTATGCTCGAGCACCTTCATGGTATTTACGAGGAGAGAGAAAGACATGAATGGTTTGAGATCTCTAAGTCTCTCTTTCAGAGTATTCCTAGGGAAGGTTTCCCAAATGGGCCTCATATAGTCAATCTAATTGGATACATTGAGTGCCTAAAGGTTCTATGGTTTAAAATCCACGAATAAATCAGAACCGATCTCATTTCTGCATCACTCCCTCAGAGCTTCACTAACATTGTAGTCAATTTCAATATGGGAAATATTCAGAAGTCTCGATCTGATCTTCTTATCCTCATTCTCCAAGAGGAAAAATATGTGATGTGTGAAACTCCTTCTGTTCCTATAGTGAATAAGAGGAAAGGGAAGGCGAAGACCATTAATCCCAAATCTTCTTCATGGCCTTCCATGAAAAGTATGATCAATGGGTAGGTAAAGAAACATGAGTTTGTTTGTTTCTCATGTGGCATGAAGGGTCACTGGATGAAGAACAACACCCAAACTAAGAAGAAAGGGGAAGCTTCAAGTGCATTTGATATTGAATGCAATCTATCTGTTTCTACAAAATTGGTATTAAATACAGCATGTGGTGCTCACATATGTATCCAAATAAAGGAACCAGGCATATTCAGGTAGACTAATTGAGGTTAGGTGGATCTACGAGTAGCGAACATAGCTAGACTTCCTCTTATAATTGTTAGGGACTACCACCTCACGTTGCCAACTAGGATGTTCATGGTGTTAAAGGGTTGTTATTATATTCCTTCTATTACTAAAAACATTATTTCTGCATCCATATTAGATACTGATGGACTTTTTTCATGTTTGGAAATGAATGTTGATTTTTTTCAATGATATCATTTTTTTGGTAGGGCACATTTATACAACTGTCTATTTGTGTTGGATTACAAAAACCAAGTAATGGAAATTGATAACAAAGATACTTCACATGAATCATACCACACCCAACATTGGAATTACCGGCTATGTCATGTAAATGATAAAATCCTAAAAAATTTACATAAAGATGTATATTTATATTCCTTTGAACTAAAAACACTTGGAATATGTCATGAATGATTACAAGAAAAAATAAACAAATCCCCAAATGGTGGGAAAGGTGAAAGGTCTAAAGTGCTTCTTGAGTTAGTTCATACCGATGTGTGTGGACTATTTCCATTCGAAGAAACGAGTGGGTACTCATACTTCATAAATTTTACCGATGATTTTGGTAGATATAGATATATCTTCTTAATTAGGTATATGTTGGATTCCTTTGATAAGTTCAAGGAACACAAGAATGAAGTTGAGAACCAGCATGGTAAGATGATTCAAGAACTACACTCATATCATGGTGTGGAATATCTTAATGAGGATTTCATTGATTACTTATAGGAGTTTGGGATCCTATCCCATCTCAATCCTCCTTACACTCCTCAATGGAATGGTGTAAGAGAAAGGAATAACCACACCTTCTTGGACATGCTGAGATCAATGATGATTCATGCAAGTCTTCCATTATCCTTTTGGGGGAATGTGTCACAAATAGAGGCACAAATACTAAACCAAGTACCATATAAATCTATAAATAGTATTCCATATGTGTTTTGGAGTGTAAGAAAATCCATGTTATCAAATTTAAATGTGTGTGGTAGCGAAGAATTTGTAATGGTTTCTTCAAGTAAGAAACTCGCACCCATGGCACAAAGTGTACCTTAATAGGATATGCCAACGAAACAAGAGGATATTAACTTTACAAACCATCAGACAAAAAGGTTATAGTTGAATGAAATTCCATATTCCATGAGAGGGAGAACAACTCCAAAAGAGATAGTGGGAGCGTGATAGACTTCGATGAAGTCGAGGGTCAAGGTACACAAGAGTTGGTACATGAACAGATTCCAAAAAGCCTCGTGGAAGAGGAATCAGTCCCAGATACACAAGTACAACATAGGAGTAGAAGAGAGGATAGATAACAAGAACTGTACGATTTTCTAGTTACCGAGGATGGTGAATCATTATTATTTGATAATAATGTTCCCTTAACTTACAAGGAAGTAGTATGTGGCACAGACATTGCCATCTGGAAAGAAGCCATGAATCATGAAATGGATTCCATATACTGAAACCATGTTTGGAATTTGGTAGATCTTCTAGTTGATGTAAAGCATGTTAGTTAAAAATGGTAATTCAAAAAGAAAATGGACATGGAAGGACTATTCAATACCTATATATAATGATTGGATTCAAAAGGGTTTAAACGATGTCAAGGAATTGACTATGATGAATCCTTTTCACTAGTTGCACTGCTGAAATCCATCAGAATTATTCCTTCCATTGTGGCATACCATGACTATGAGATTTGGAAAATGGGTGTTAAAACAACATTCCTTGACAAGAACATTCCGGAAGATGTCT
This sequence comes from Viscum album, assembly GCA_963277665.1. NCBI lineage: Eukaryota > Viridiplantae > Streptophyta > Magnoliopsida > Santalales > Viscaceae > Viscum > Viscum album. The sequence continues at coordinate 923,194,463 of OY728132.1, forward strand.
ACATGACACCACCTGAAGGGATTGTGACTCCAAAGGATTCCAATAATGTATACAAGTTATAGAAATCCATTTATGGATTAAAGCAAGAATCTAGGTCATGGAACATTCATTTTGATGAAGCCATAATAGAATTTGGTTTTATCAATAATGAATGTGAGCCTTCTATCTACAAATGGTTTAGTGGGAGTGCAGTCAATTTCCTAATAGTATATTTTGTAGAGATATTACATATTGGAAATGAGATAGTAGTCTTACAGTCTGTTAAGGCATGGTTGAATCAATGCTTCTCCCTGCAGGGCTTGGGCATGTAAACATATATTCTTGGGATCAAGATCCATCATGATAGATCGAAGATATTGTTGAGCCTAGGTCAAAGTAAATTCATTGATAATATACTGAAGAGATTCAGTATAGAACAATCCAATATGGGATTATTTCTAGTCTCAAATGGCATACATCTTTCCATGAAAATGCATCGTCAGACACGTGCGGAATGAAAGATAATGGAAAAGACTTCATACAGATCAACGATTGGGTCAGTCATGTATTCCATGCTATATAATAGGCTGGATATCACCAACGCATTGAGTGCGGTAGGCAGATATCAAGATGACCTAGGTGAACACCATTGGATGGATGTCAAGACTATCCTAAGGAATATGTGGTTCACTAATGATATGTTCCAGGTTTATAGAGGAGATGAGGATGTATTCATCAGAGGATATGAAAATGCTAGTTTCCATACTGATCAAGATGACGTGAAGTCACAAACTAGATACATCTTCACTTTGAATGAAGGATCAGTGAGCTAGAAGAGCTCAAAGAGGAGTGTGGTCGCAGATTCTATAGTAGAGAATAAGTTTAACGCAGCTTTTGAGGTAACTAAAGAATCATTTTGGATGTGAAGATTCATCGAGGAGCATGATGTGATACCTAGAAGAACAAATCACATCCCACTGTACTATGATAATACGACAATGGTGGCTCTCGCAAAAGAGCCAAGGTCGCATCAGCGAATAAAGCACAGACTTCAGATGTATCATCTCTTAAGGGATTTTACTCAAAGAGGTGAAGTTGCAGTGTGCAGTATTTCCATAGATTACAATTTGGGAGACCCCTTCACTAAAGCATTAACTTAGTTGAAACGTGATCACCATGTGAGGATTAGCGGACTGAAAGTCATAGACAGTTTGCTCTAGTCCAATTAGGATTCTGTAAGAGTTGGTGTCCTAGATCAAACAACTGTTAAATTGATTACATGGATACTTAATTCATTATTAAATAATTTTCATCGATCTACATTACTATGATGTAATAATTTCCTAGAGTATTTGTTGCACTGATAAGGTCATGGAATTTCCCCTCTATGATGAGAACCATGCAATTCTATAACAATATTCTTAAATATAGTTCTATTGTTGGATGAAATACTATAATAGGAAACATAGCATGTAGACCGACTTGTGTGTGTACATGTAATCAGATGAGACTGTTGGGTCGGAAGAACACCCAAGGAGGGAATGAAGAGGTGGAGCTATCACTCCATGTTGCCTTTGAAGCCTTCTTCTTCACCTTTTTCTTGGCCCTTTTCTTGTGAAGTGGGCATGCGGGCACGAATTTTTCATCGGGTTCTTGCTTTTGAGCGGGTTCTTGCTTTGGAGCCTCGCTAGTACCTTCATAGGTTAGTTCTAAAAACTTCCAAATATCATGAGAAGATGTGCAAGAATAAATACAATCAAAAACATTACGATCTAACCCACAATGTAGAGCATTCATGGCTTTTCCATCAAGCTCGAAATTTGCAATGTCTACGGGGGTCCATTGAGATTCATCTTTACTAGAGAGAGTATAACCATGCATGACAATTCTAAAAATAGGATAGTTAATGCTTTTAAGAAATGTGGTCATGCGGGTTTTCCAAAAACTATAATCGGCTCCATCAAAAAATGGAGCCCGACCCAAAGAGTAGCCCTCGGGGGCGAAAGAGGTGGATGCCATCACAATGGATCTTTGAATTTGAAACCTTTTAAGGTATTACTCAAATTACCCCTCTGATACCAATTGTTGGGTCGGAAGAAAACACGGAAGATGGCAAGAGGGGGGGTGAATTGCCTTTTAAAAAATTAATTAACAAATTAAAATCAAAGTGAAAGATGCAGCGGAAATAAAGAAGGCAAGACACACAAAATTGATAACGGAGTTCGGCCAAAACCCGGCCTACGTCTCCGCTCCCAACTCAACCGTTGAGAGATTCCTACCGCTTGCTTTTCAATGGTTTTAGCAAGAAACCCACTAGGCTTTGAGGTAGCACTAGGACCTATTACAGCTTGCTTTTGGTGGTTAAGCAAGAACCCACTTGCTTTTAATGGTATAGCAAGAACCCACTAGCCTTTTTAACGGGTGAAGGCTAGCTCACCGAAACACAATCCTTTTAAAAGGAAAGGCTTGAAGAAACCTCTTCACACCTTAATGGTGGTGTGAAAACCCAAAGAAAGGGGGGATGAGAAAAGTTTGGGGTTTGTAGGCACAAACCCAATTTTAAGCTCAAAATAATAAATACAAGAAAAACCGTATTGGAGGAAGACTTGGGCGCCTTTGATTGATTGGAGATGTTGAAGGCCGCTTCCAAGCTTCTTTGGAGGAGCTCCTTGGATGTGGAAGTCGTTGGAGCTATTGGGGTTCCCTTGGAGGAAGTCGCCGGAGGTTGGCCAATTGATGCAAAATATGTCCGTGGGCTTCCGTATAGTTCCGGTAGATGTCCGGGGCTTCCTTGGCCTTTATTTATAGGCATGGAACCCTTGGGGAGGCTTTGGAGCCGTTGGAGAGGCTTAAAGAGTCGTTGGAGGCCAAATGGGGGTTGACTGGTCAAAGCCAACGGCTAGTTTGACTGGGCCACCGGCTGGCCGGTACAGATCCACCGGCTGGCCGGTGCCTTGGCAGAGGAGAGGAGATTTGGTCCAGGCTCTACCGGTCGACCGGTGAGGAGCCACCGGCTGGCCGGTGGCAAGACAGTAGCAAACACTATTTGGGCTGGGTGCCACAGGTCGACCGGTGACAGAGCCACCGGTCGACCGGTGGAACCTGGCAGTGGGCAATCCCTCTGCCAGTTCCACCGGCTGGCCGGTGCTATCACACCGGTTGGCCGGTGGACTGAATTTCAGTCCATATGATGTCCATTCTTGGGTCAACTTCTTGGCAACCTTGTGCCTTTCAATCAAAAACACTTCAAACAATGTTAGATAAACATGAAAGTGATTGTGACCATGAAAATTAAACCACGAGGGGATACGAGAGGTACAACAATCTCCCCCTATTTTGATGATCACAATCACCGAAACAATCAAAGTAAAAACATGAATTGAAAGGAATGCTTAAATAAAATGAAATGTAAAGCAAAGCATGATCAAAAAAGTTTCTCCCCCAATCAATCAAGAAATTCTCCCCCTTTGTGATTATCAAAATAGAGTGGGGCATAAAACTTGATTGAGGGAAATATTTGAAAAAAAAGATTTTAAACCAATTGACAATAATACCAATTGTTGAAAATTTTGAAATGAAAATTGAATAACAGTTTGAATTGAAAGTTTTGAATCAAAAATTGAATTGAAAATTTTGAATTGAAAAATTTGAAACCAAGAGTTGAAATTGAAAGTTTGAATCGAAAATTTTGAAATTACAAAAAGGCTTAAAAGATCCTAACTCCCCCTAAATAAAAACAAAAAGTCACCGGGGAGAGGGATTTTGGAAAGAGATGATTTTAGGCCCGGAGAGACTCGCTAAGAGGGATTTTTCAATCCACACTTGCCTCAGGGCGGGTCTTCTCCTATAAAATTCGTCCGAATAAAAAATCGATTTGGGTTGACCGTACCGGGCGTTTTTACAATTACATTCATAAATAAGGTGCCCGGGTTTTTTGCAATAATTACAAAATTTAAAATCGGAGCTCCCCCTTACAAAAACAGTGGGTGCATGGGAGGAGGAGGCTTTATTGGTATAGCCAAGTCCATGAGTGGTCCTAGAAACCCTTTGAGAACCCAGCAAATTTGAAAGATTTTGTTCCCCTTGGGAGAACTTAACTAGGGTCTCCCTTAGGTCTTTGATGGTTGATTCCATAGAATCAACATTTGGAAAATTTTGGATTTTAAGGGTCAACTCTTCCTTCTCTTTGAGAAGTTGTTCTTTTTCGGAAGAGAGTTTTTTGAAAGACTTTTTTAAAGCGACAAATTTTGAAGAAAGCTCATGAAAACCATTTTCTAGTTGATCTCTAGCATGTGAGAGTTCTTCATAAGATAAATGATTTAAAGAATTTGAATTTGAAGAACAAGAGGAGGAGGAATCAGAAGAAGTTACCTCATGGAATGCCATTAGGCATTTGTTACCGTTGTCGCTCGAGGAGGAGGAGGAGGATGATGAGGAGTCACTCCATGTGGCCTTGAGGACCTTTTTCTTTCCTTTCTCCTTGTGCGTGGCCCGTTTCTTGTTGAGTGGGCAATCGGGCTTGTAATGGCCCTTTTCGCCGCACCCGTAGCATTTCACCTTGGGCTCGGATCTTGCGGTGGGTTCTTGCTTTCGATGCTTGCGGGATTTCTTCTTCTTCTTGTGCATCTTCATAAATTTGTGCATTTGGCGGGCGAGATTCTCCATTTCCGAGTCGCCGCTTGAAGAAGATGAAGATGAGGAAGATGAGGATGAGGAGGAGCTTACTTCTTTTTGTACCTTGAGGGCGATGTTCTTTGGTGTCTTGATTGGTGTGCCCTCCTTTTGAGCTTGCCTCCTCATTGTGATCTCATATGTCATTAGGGATCCGATGAGCTCCTCTACCGGCATATTTTTGACGTCCTTAGCTTCTTGGATCGCCGTCACCTTTGGTGCCCATGAGCTCGGAAGGACCCATAGAATCTTCTTGACCATCGTCTCGGCTGAAACATCATCACCAAGAGATTTTCTACCACTGCAAACGTCAGTGAAGCGTGTAAACATTTCAGAAATAGACTCATTTGGATGCATTGAAAAAGATTCAAAGTCTTGTCTATACATATCTAACCGAGTATCTTTAACTTTGTTAGTGCCCTCATGGGTTACTTCCAATAGTTTCCAAATTTCATGAGATGAGGTGCAAGTGGAAACTCGGTTAAATTCATTTCGGTCAAGGCCGCAATGAAGAGCATTCATGGCTTTGCCATCTAGCTCAAAATTTCTAATGTCGGCTTGGGTCCATTTGGATTCGTCGGGGGTAGACAAAGTGTAACCTTGCATGACAATTTTATAAATGGGATACCCTATACTTCTAAGAAAAGTAGTCATGCGGGTTTTCCAATAATTATAGTCGGACCCATCAAAAAATGGAGCCCGACCCAAAGAGTAGCCCTCGGGGGCGAAAGAGGTGGATGCCATCACAATGGATCTTTGAATTTGAAACCTTTTAAGGTATTACTCAAATTACCCCTCTGATACCAATTGTTGGGTCGGAAGAAAACACGGAAGATGGCAAGAGGGGGGGTGAATTGCCTTTTAAAAAATTAATTAACAAATTAAAATCAAAGTGAAAGATGCAGCGGAAATAAAGAAGGCAAGACACACAAAATTGATAACGGAGTTCGGCCAAAACCCGGCCTACGTCTCCGCTCCCAACTCAACCGTTGAGAGATTCCTACCGCTTGCTTTTCAATGGTTTTAGCAAGAAACCCACTAGGCTTTGAGGTAGCACTAGGACCTATTACAGCTTGCTTTTGGTGGTTAAGCAAGAACCCACTTGCTTTTAATGGTATAGCAAGAACCCACTAGCCTTTTTAACGGGTGAAGGCTAGCTCACCGAAACACAAGCCTTTTAAAAGGAAAGGCTTGAAGAAACCTCTTCACACCTTAATGGTGGTGTGAAAACCCAATGAAAGGGGGGATGAGAAAAGTTTGGGGTTTGTAGGCACAAACCCAATTTTAAGCTCAAAATAATAAATACAAGAAAAACCGTATTGGAGGAAGACTTGGGCGCCTTTGATTGATTGGAGATGTTGAAGGCCGCTTCCAAGCTTCTTTGGAGGAGCTCCTTGGATGTGGAAGTCGTTGGAGCTATTGGGGTTCCCTTGGAGGAAGTCGCCGGAGGTTGGCCAATTGATGCAAAATATGTCCGTGGGCTTCCGTATAGTTCCGGTAGATGTCCGGGGCTTCCTTGGCCTTTATTTATAGGCATGGAACCCTTGGGGAGGCTTTGGAGCCGTTGGAGAGGCTTAAAGAGTCGTTGGAGGCCAAATGGGGGTTGACTGGTCAAAGCCAACGGCTAGTTTGACTGGGCCACCGGCTGGCCGGTACAGATCCACCGGCTGGCCGGTGCCTTGGCAGAGGAGAGGAGATTTGGTCCAGGCTCTACCGGTCGACCGGTGAGGAGCCACCGGCTGGCCGGTGGCAAGACAGTAGCAAACACTATTTGGGCTGGGTGCCACAGGTCGACCGGTGACAGAGCCACCGGTCGACCGGTGGAACCTGGCAGTGGGCAATCCCTCTGCCAGTTCCACCGGCTGGCCGGTGCTATCACACCGGTTGGCCGGTGGACTGAATTTCAGTCCATTTTATGTCCATTCTTGGGCCAACTTCTTGGCAACCTTGTGCCTTTCAATCAAAAACACTTCAAACAATGTTAGATAAACATGAAAGTGATTGTGATCATGAAAATTAAACCACGAGGGGATACGAGAGGTACAACAGAGACATCCTCTCATGATGTTCTCAATTGGTAATCTCCAAGAAAGATGATTATGAGAACAGACACGCTAATAGGAATTTTTCATGTTTTTGTGTCATCAGATATTTCTATATACGAGCATGTGTAATTATCCTTAGATTTTAATATTACCATTAATATGTGTCACAACTCACGCACATTGATTTGCTGACAAAAACTGTCATGCAGATTGTTGTTGTGATTTAGGGTATGTTGGGTGCGTCACGAGTGGCATGTCATTAATGGATATGTCGAGGAAGGATTTGTCCCTTTCATTTATGGAAGTGGATATCTCGGCCCTTTGATTGAAATAGAACCATCACGTGAAATTCCATAGCCATGGTATGATGATGAGTTTATTTCAGGTAGTCAAAGAATGACGTATCAATCATAACAGTTGATGACACTATCATTAAAACTACTTGATGAGATATTGAGAAAAAGGGATTATATTTCACAATTAGCGTTCGTATGTGGATGTTCCTGTTGTGAATTTACGTTCTTTCTCTTTGGTGCCATGACACGTTACTAGATAGTACTCTTGTACTTTAGGCAAACCCGACTAATGCCAATGAGAAAGAATCCTAGAGGGTCACACACAAAGTGTTCTTGGTGGTCTCGGTTAAATTATATTTGAATTTAATTAATGAAATAAATATTATCCTCAAGACTATGGAATATTTTTATTCAAGATAAAATAATTTCATAAAATATATAAAATATATTTATTTATTTTATTGAACATTTAATAAATATTTATTTACTAGTTTGTAAATAAAATATTTATATAAAAAATAAATAAATTATTTATTTATTCAGGTGTTCAATAAATGGAAGTGGAGTTCGAGCGGGCCAAGGTAGGTCTAGTTGAAAAATAATTATTTATAAGATGTTAAATATTTATTTAACTAGATGGAACATATTAAAATTATAATTACACTGCTATTATTTTCTGACGTGGAATTTTATTTATAATTCTATTTTGAGCTGGTTAGCATACAATAAATAGTGATGTGGTATTATTATTAGGAGAATGGTTTTCTCTATGATCATGAATTTATTTATTTTTTTTCAATTAAATATTGTAACTATAATTCCATGTATATAAGTAGAAAAGTATGCCTATTGTGATATACACCACACCCCACGCTTGGTGAATTGAGAATTGTTGAGCCAAACAATTTCTCTCTCAAATCCTCTTCTCTCCCCTCTCAATAAAGAGAAGTGTTCTTCAAGACCAAAGAACAAGAGATCAAGAACGACCAACACAAGACACCCACTTCGCCATGCTAGCACCCGAAGAACATGTGGTGTCGATCAGAGGCCATCAAAGCCCATGTGGATCACTACTAGAGGGATCCTATTTTGGATCCTTGCAAGCGCAACAAGATATTCCGAAAGTGTAATTCCGAACGATCAACATCATAAATGAAGAAAATACCAAAGATCCATGTATTACATTCTTTATGAAATTAATTAAATTAACTATAGAATTGAGTTACAAGATCCTATCTAATGGTTTTAGGTCTCTTCTTTATTTATCTGAATCTTTGATTATATTCCATGGAGACTAGCGTCCATCATCATATTGATCCGAGAATAATCATTGACCATTGTAAAAATCAAATTTGGGTGTCATCCCCACCACACATCCACTTCCCCCAGAACATTCATAATTTATAGAACATATGATATCACAATGTTCAATGTTTATAGGGAGTAAACATACCCTTTAAAAAAATATGTTTTATCATATTTTTAAACGCATAAAGTAATTCATTGACGTTTTAACCCATAAATGGATGAAATCTATATGTCAAATACATATAATCAATTGTTTAAGGGATGATTTGGAAACTATTTTTTAATGTTTAATATGAAAATCCCAATTCAATTTTAGAACAAAATTGAATTCTAGATAGGGGAACAAGTGGGAATGTATTTTAAAAAAAATTATTATTTAGTTAATGGTTATGTTATATAAAAAAGATCTGGATGAACATAGTACCATGTGAAATAGTAGAGTTTCTCTTGAGGCATAGGATATGCATGAATTTCATACAAATGAACTAAATCTAATTCATATGAATATGTAAAACATTTTCATCATAGAATAAATTTGAGATTTGGATTATACAACAATACTAGTGTTTATTTTTCGATTCAAGTTGGATGATAATTGGAGTATAGTCAAAATCTATGGACTAGGATTTTTGAATGTGGGGTTTAGTATGAAAGGGTATACAGATTAACTTGTAATAATCCCATTAAATTAAGTAAAAGTATTTTATGGTCTAGATCCAATACATTATTTTTGAATTCTTCTATTATCGATAATAAACACTATATTGTAACATCTAAGTTCAATTGATGATTACAATTTCATTGGGATGCCCTAATAATTTCATGGTGGTCCCAATATAGAGTGGGTCTTATATTACAATGTGAACCACAATGATGGATTTTTATTATTGATTGAGAGTTCTAATACCTTCAGCCGTTATAGAAAATAAGAGTTCAATGATGATGTTAATGTTTTTATTATACATTACATTAACTTGTACTATTTTTTTCTCACTACACCATTTTTATAATATAAATAAAATGTCTCATTACTTTTGCAGGTAATGGATTGTATATAATCAAATTCTACCAATCCTATGGAATAATAATTTTCTCCACATTCTGATGCAACCAATACCAAGAAAAAACATACTGAAAATGTTGAAATGATGGAAATGGTATATGGTAAACAAAAATTGTCTATGAAAAGGTAGGATCATCACAACATGATATTTTTAATACAAATTATTATAGTGAGAGGAAATGAGATAAAATTATTGGTTTGATTGAATAGTTATAACTAGTATGTTGACCCGATTATGTCTATTCTCATTTGATACATTGGTGTCACAACTCAACGACTATGTAGATCAATCTGACACATAGTGTGACTGGTATGGACAATGTGTGATATTTTATTTTGAATTGACATCTTATTAATGCATTGTTTCATATTTATGTTTAATTTATTACATTAATATATTAATAAAACATGAATTGTTTTCATATATAGGTGAATTATTTTTCATGAGTTGGGTTGCTTTGTTAGGAAACTGTTTATATGACCACGATTTTTTGAGAGGGATCTTAGTGCCAAAGGAAATGAAACCATTGATATTTTGTAATGTTTTTAATAAATTGTTCTTTCTAATGTAATTATAAGGAAAAATGTTTGGAAGATATATAATATAGTTTATTTTTCTGGTATTTTATTTTTAATTTATATCTCAATTAAATAAGTTATTTTCATATACCTATTTCTACTATATCATGCTATAATTTTAATACCTCATTGCAACATAATGGATTTTAGATGTGCTATTTGAAGCCCTGATAATGGATACACTTCATCTGCTAAAAGAAGTGTTAATAAAGGTTTCACTTTTATCAACAATAAAATATCACTGATAAAATACAATATTCATCAATACATTTTCATCACAGATAAAGGTACCACTTTATTTGTCCTTTTCTAGGACTAATAAAAGGGGGGGCCTTTAAACGACACACAATTCAACAACCCTTTTTATAACTGATAAATGATTCTTGTATCACTATCTATATCCCAAACTATCTTAGCATAAATAGAATATATATATATATATATATATATATTATAAAATATATACTTTAATATATTTTAAATTCACCCCAATAGAATCTACAAGGCAATGAAATTATCCCTAGGAATTGAATTCTCACGATCCATCCCCAACATATATATATATAAATAAATATATATATAAATATTAATATAAACATGAGATCCATTTAATTAATTTATATAATTTATGAATTAATTTTGGCCTATTTTTGGCCAATGATGAAGCTATTGATGTATGAAATAACATAGGTGATGATGAACATATGAGCGTAAACCTAGGTTAATGTTGTTGAAGCATAATCATAAGTAGGAGGTCATTGGGGAATGGTGATGCAGGACTTTAGGCCATGTAATGAATCGCATGCTATAGGGTCCTCATCGCATAAAATTGCAATGAGTCGTCTATGGAGTGTGTCATCAGTTGGAGGTAGTGGTAACTTATCCATAATGGCCTAGGTGTTTGTATTATGTATTTTATTCTTTTAAACATTTCATCCTCAATAAATTATATAAATAAAATAAATGGAGTTTATATTTTAATTTACATATTTTTTTCACACTAAATATTTTAAAAATTATAACACCCTTAAAAAATGTAAATCTTAACAGAAATGATGATACTACCAATGTCATTAATGTAAACTATTATTTTCAAGAGCTTGTCTAATAATAACTTCATTGTTATGTGTTGTTGACGTAGAGTGGTATTAAGTTGGGTGACCACTGGGGTAGTTTTTCAGGGTGTGTGTGAATGATGAAGAATAGAACTAAAAGAACATGTGGTGGAATGAGGGGACACTCATTTGTCTAGTAATTGTCCCTAATAATTAATAACTTATGTTATGTTGTGAATAAAACCATGGTATTATTTGAGATCCATGGGGTTAGATGATGCGGTTCATGGACCATGATGGATGGGTCATGGAAAATGGTATTAGAGGAAATACCTATCATGGGTTTAATGTGTGGTTTACACAATGAGGAAATTTTTCTTTAAAGGGGTGGAGAGTGTAGCACCCTTTGAAAAAGAAAAAAAATACTAAATGTTACTACCCTTGTCAACAATGTGCACCATTATTTTGTTGGGCCAATATGATAAGAACTGCAACATTAATCTTGCATGGCTTGGAGTATGTCCAGGATAGGTGACCTCCCAAGAAGCTTCTAAGGGTGCGTGTGAGTAAAGAAAAAGAACACTAAAAGAACATGTGTTTCCTATGGATACTATCATTAGTCTGATAAGTGAATTTGGTGAGAAGAAAACAATGTTATTATAGAGGACCCATGGGGTAATTTGAATAGGTTAATGGCCCAGCAATGCTACATCATGAAAAATTTACATATAAATATATGTATATATGTGCATGTATGTGTATGTATGTGGTGGTATTTGTACGCCTCTATGTGCATATATGTATGTATGCGTACACATGAAGATATTTTTGTATTTATGTGTGTGTATTGGTATATATGTGTGTGTATGTGTAAATATGGTTACGTATGCATATATATATGGTGTATGTATATGAATGTGTTATTTATTCATTTAATACCATTTAATTATTTATTATAATTATAAATTTTTAATTATTTCCTATAATTTATATTTTTAATAGTTATCCATTTTTAATTTTTTTTCATTATTCTTATAATTTTTTCTTTTTATAGTTAAAAATACATTTTTAAATATTGATATTCAATAAATTAATGTTTATGTAATTTCCATAATTTATATTAATTAGTTTTTTAACATTTTTTATTTAAATTATTATAAAATGATTATTTATTCATTATAAATTAGAACTTTATTATAATTCTCAATTTTTTTTAAAAATAATTTTTTTTAAAATTGAAATTTTTATTACATTGTTTATTCAAATTTAATAATTCATTAAATTATATATTTAAAATTATCAATTCATTTTTTATTATTTTTACTAATTTTTAGTTTTTATTTAAGAAATTATATTAATTTTTAATATTTAAACTTTCATTATTATATATAAATTTTAAACACTTATTCAATTTTAATATTATGTTAATTAATTAATATTAATAATTAATCATTTATTATTTACATAATTTATTCATTTTTAACATTTTTTTATATATTTAAATATACTAATATATAATGTTTTTAATATTGTTTTAATTTACATAAATAATATTAATTAATTTTTACTTAAATATTTATTATTTAAATATTTATACCTTTTTAATTAATTATTTGAATTAGAGAATTGTTATAAATTTTTTTCTTCAAATGAAATGTTTATTAATTATTCATTTTTATTTTAATATTTATTCATTTTTAATATTATTTTCATTTACATAATTAATATTATTTATTTTTTAATAATTTTTTTAATTTATATAAATAATATTATTTTTTTCATTGATTATTACATATTCATTTTTATTATTTGTCAAATTTATTAATTTTCAATATTTTTAATCTTATTTTTTTAATATTTATTCTTTTTATTCTAAAGTAATTTTTTGAAATTTATTTTTCATGTTTTCTATAAAAAATAATTTATTTTAATTTTTTAATTTAATTATCGAATTTTCTATACTACTATTTATTTTCTCTAAAAATAATATTTATGAGTGGAAAATTTTATGTTGATAATTACATACATTATCAACAGTTTGAAAAAGTGATTTTCATTTTACTATAGCTAAATTTATCTTTTATCAACTCTTATTATTTTCACTAGTAATCCACTTTCTATTCTTTTTAAAAAAGCCTAACGGAGTTCTCTATTCCTCATGTCATTAAATCATGTAGTGAATTTTGAACCCTATTGTGATTTCATGGGAAAATTTTGACAAATCCAAACCCTCAAAACCAAAGGTATGATATTTGATTCTTGTTTTTGTGTATTTCTAAAATGATTTAGTGCATATGTGTCATGTTTTTTTTATTCTTATTTATTAGTGGTGGGTGGTAAAACCCATGTAATATTATGGACTTCAACCACAATTTTCCACTTCCTAAGATTCTTCTTTTCAGATTATGGGGGCGATTCTTATCATTTTTTTTCATCCCTTGTGTTCTATTCCTCCCTTGTTTTATCATGTTGGCTTAGTGTCCACCCCTTATCTGTTTTCAAAATAATTGTTCATTTAATGAAAATTAATTATATGGTTTTAAAATCATGCATATTTGTTTGTTATTTGAAATAATGTGGTAATCTAGGAGGACATTTTGTTATTATATTTGAGTTAAAATGTTGACAGTTGGGCTTAGGAACCATGGGTCGTATTTTGAGAGATTTTTTTGTTAAAATTGAAATCTATAGAATTATTTTTGAGCCATGTGGGATTTCATTTTGGATGTTTGTGTATATTTTTGAAAACAATTATGCATGTAATGAAATTTTAAATTAGAATTTTCTTCTTGTTATTTTCTTAGTTCTATAAGTATTTTAATGAAAATATTTTTTCAGATATTTCGAAATGGTTCATAAATGATTCATTATAGAGTATAAATTTTGTTTTCACAAATTATTATTTCATTGTAATGTGTATTTGTATATTTTTATGTATTCATTAAAATGTATTATCGCTCATTATTACTTAGTACACTACATAAACATTGATAAAAGTAAACAATTTGGATTGATATATGTTTTGATTGTGAAATATTATTATATATACTTTAATACCTATCTAGTTGTAGAAATCTATAGGATTCACGTCCTCTTTGATAGTAACTGAGAGTGAATTATCTCCCATGATGAATCTATCCCAAATATGTAATGATGTATGAAATGTGTCATATTGGAACAAAAAATAAGCGTAATTATAATTTTTATTCATATATTTCATCCAATTAAAATGTTCTAAAATGTTTCTGGCACAATAACTATTTATTTAAAATATGGTGACTATATTAATGTGTTTATAAATAATAGTTTTTTTAATCTAAGATCATACTATATGTGTATTAATTAATTAATTTTAAATATAAATTTTATTTCATCAAATAAGATGGATATGAGTAAAAAATTAATGGATCATAGTAGTATAAAAAAGTGTATGAATATGTGGTCAATGAGTTAATCATGTTTACAAAACATCATACATATGTCCCTTCTCAAATCATTTGTTTGGGCTTTTTTTGTTTTTATTCAAGACTATGTAGTCAAGAGGATTTGTAAGAACACTTGATCTATCATGGAATTCAACAAATTTATAAATATTGGAATAAACACATGCAAAACATGAAGGTATCTATTGACTAGGATGGAATTGTAGTTTATGGATCATCTGATTTGATTATTGGTGTGAATAATGATAAATAGCATATCAAGGAAAGGAATAAAACTGAAAAAGATTATAAAGATCATATATAGGAAATGAAAATGATAGATGAACATGAACATTGTGATATTCATTTTAGTGAGAACTTAATGACCTTTAAGAAGTCACTATTCTATGCTTGTTGTACAAAATATACAACATTTTCAACTATACTAAATTTATATATTTTAAAAGCATACAATGGATGGAGTGAAACTAGATTTACTAAACTATTTCATATCTTGAATTCCATGTTATCTAAAGAAAATGTTATTCCTTGATAAATAAATGATGCAAAAAAAAATCCTTTGTTTAGTGAGTATGGTCACATAAAGAATTTATTCCTGCCCAAATTATTATATATTGTTTCACAGGGACTATATATCGCTTAAAAAATTCCCAAATAATAGTTGTTATCTATACAATAAAGATGAATCATTTCCATAAAATATGATATGGTAATTTTAAATAATTCCAAGGTTGCATGACCTATTTGTAATTGAAGAGACTGAAACAAAAATGATGTGGAATGAATATACATGAATTCATGATGAGAAACTTCATCACCCAACTAACACCACATAGATAATTAATATTAATCATGAGTATCTTGAATTGGTAAATGATCCAAGAAGCATCCATTTTTCAATATCTTCAAATAGAATGAATCATTTTGGAACACAAAGACACTCTAATAGTACATGGAGAATAATTTTGGTGAACTATAATTCACCACTGTGGTTATGAATGAATAGAAAAAACATTATTTTTTCTTGATTAGCTCAGGACTAAAACAACTAGGTAAGGATTTTGATGTAAATTTTCCACAATTGGTCGAAGATCTATATTTAATGTGAAATTCATGTGTTGTGTTGTATGATTCTTATAGAAATGATGATTTTAAATTGAGAGTCATGTTGTATGGGATGATAAATGACATTACGTCTTATTTAAATTTGTTAGGATATATAATTAAATGATTTCTAGTGTCTTGAAATTGTGAAAAAGGTACACACTTATTAGGATGGAATATTCACTATTGACCATGTCTCAATAACATCACATTTTTTCCTAAATAATATAAATACTGATCTTAAATAACTTCATTCAATGTGAATTCAGAAGAAGGAACAACACTGTTTCAACTATAATGTGATCAAGTGTTTCACAATATTATGGATTTGGTTTCTTTTTTTTGGAAAAACTTCTTAAAAACCCTTTTGAAATCCAGTTCTATTTTTTTTCATTTTTTAATTACTGTACTCTGTTTTTTTGTACAGTAGACATTTTTTGGAAGTCATGAGCATTGAAAAAAAATTAATGTGATAATTTCATTGGAATGTTACGAAATTAATCCAATAAAAATATTATGACATAAATTCTTTGGTGGATATTATTGTAAAGGGGAAAAGGGAAGAGTTTTAACTAATACAAGAGAAAGGAAGACTTTTCTTTCACCCACAACTTACACTCAATATAGAAAAGAGAAATTACAATTTTCAACATTCAAAATGATCTAAATGTTCCAAATATATTCTCATCAAATATCAATAATATTTGTTAAATGACTTTTTTAAGGTTAATGGTCATAAAATCACCTAACAATCATGTTTTTATGAAATATTTACTGTCTATAGATTTACATTGCATTATCTCTAAAAATGAGCAGCATACAATAACCAAGATGTGTTTCATTTTCAGTTATAAATTCAGTAGTGTTATAGACCTAATGAAGTTTCAAAACATGGAAAACGAAATTATTGTCATATTAAGTGATTTGGACATGTTCATCCAACCACCATTCTTAGATATGATGGTTCACGTGATGGTTCACTTGGTTAGTGATATCTGGATATGTGGTTATGTAAATTATATATTGATGAAATCCATTAAATAATATAAAAATATTTTGAAATTGTACATAAAATATTAAATTCTTCAAGAATGTTGTATTGTAGAGTGATATATAGTTGAGGAAGAAATTGAATTTGGTACATAATACCTCTCTGATGTGGATAAAATTGATTTCCCAAAATCTCATCATAATGGGAATCTTGTGGATGGAGTAATTTATAGAACATATGTTGTCACAATTACCCTTACATAGTGGGAGTAGTCTCACCAATAGTTTTTTCATGATTGTATAGAGGTCATGTCATATGTTGAAAACATAAAGTAATTCCCATGTGATTTAACCCATCAAGGGATGGAATATGGATATCAAATACACATAATCAATATACTATAGGACGGTTTGAAACCTATATATTTAATGTATCACATGAAAATCCAAAATCAATTTCAAAACAACTTCAATGGTTAGCAAGGGGACTAAGTGGGAATTTATAATCAAATAATGGTTATATTTATATAAAAAGGATAATGATGAATATAGTACCATGTAAAATAATGGAGTTTCACTTGAGGCATAAGGGATTCATGTATCTGGTATAAAGGATAAGAATCCAATTCACACGAACATATCAAACATTGGAATCATTGAAAAAATATGCATGTTGAATTATATAACATTACATGAGATTATTTTTCAATGTGAATGGTTTTATAATATGAGTGTAGTTAATATATATGAAGTACAATTTGTGAAATTGGATTTCATTAAGGAAGGTTAGAAGGTTTAACTTTTCAGAAATCCATTAATAGAATTATAAAAAATTCTTTCCTAAGTTATACAAACAGAAAGTGGGAATTATTCTATTGTTGATCAAAACCACTACAAGGGTATATATAAGTTCAATTCAGTATTAACCTTTAATTTTGATGTCACAATCATTTCATGGTGGTCCCAATATAGATGGGGTCTTATTTACCAAATTGTATAATAATGATGGATTTAGATTCTCAACAAAGATTTCAAATAACATCAACCATTAAAGAAAAAAATTAGAGTTCAATGATCAAGTTAATGATTTTAGTAGACATTATTTTCCCCCTAATATTTTTTTCACTACTCATTTTATATAAAATAAATTAAATGTCCAGGTACATTTACAGGTAATGGATTCTCCACATGGTGAATCTCTCAATCCTAAGGAATAGTAATTTTATCCACATATTGATGCTTCCAATACCAAGTAAAAACATATTGAAAATATTGAAACCATGGAAATGGTAGAATAAATACATCCAATATCATAGAAAAGTTAGTTGCATCACAACACGATATTATTAATAAAAATTATTAATGTGAGAAGCAAAGCAATAAAATTTGAGGATAAATGGAATGATTATGAATAGTCTATTGACCCCAACATGTCCATTTTCATTATTTACATTATGGTAACCACTCGAATGCATTTGATGATTGATGTATATATTTTGAAAACCATTTTACATTATTTGACGAAAAAATAAGATGATATTTGGGTAACAATTTGATATACTTTATCTATTTTACTAAAAAAATAATGAAACATTTATTTAATCTTTATTATCCCTTGTAGAGAGCATTTATATCATATGGTTAGGAAGTGATTTTTTTCATACTACAACCTACATAAAATTTATATGTCGTCTATCTATACTTTTTACAATTTAATGTAATACCATTTTCATAGCATTTCATGCCAATTGATGGTGATTTCTAGGTTTTAACCCTCTAATACATTTTTTAAATAATTTTATTTTAGAAAAACATTTGTAGTCAGTTGTAGTATTCATGGGTACGATTTTCACACAACTAATGTAATATTTTTTCACCTCTATAAGCCTATTAATGTGTCCTAAAACTTCGAGAGAGAAAGTCTCTAATGATATTAATTAAATTATTAATGTTCTCGAAAATAAAAATAACATTTTCCAGGATTTTCACCAACAATTACTTCCTATAATTCATAAAATCTATACATATAAAATTAATTAAATTATTAATGTTTATGGAAAAATGGGGTTAAATCATATTAATAACATATGATATACTATATATTCATAAACATATTTTTATATAATACATTTAGGTTGGTATTTGTAATTTTATATAGAGGATTTGAATATATGATTTTCCATAGGTAGAAAATTGATCTATTGCAACAACTAAAAGTGGGCACTAAAAAGTATTGTCAAACGCCTAGAAAAAAGAGTTAATGAGGCCACAGATAAACTTTTGTGGAACCATAATGATGATTTCTTATTTGATATATATATATATATAGTCACACACACTCCCAACTTTTTTCATCTTTGACTTCCAATGGAGGGTTCCAATGGTGGACATCAATGACCCCATTTATTTTACAAAATAAACATTGATAATAATAATAATTTCTAAATTTCATTAATTAAAAACAAAAAAATATAAAAAATAGTATGAATTATGAAATTTTATCATCAAAATATAATACAATCATTACAAATAATCCATATTATCAATAGAAAACAAGATATATAAAACAAAATATAGATGGCTTGTTAGTCTAATATCTAATTACCTTTTTTTAACAGTTGTTAAATTTTTTATCAAGTAGTTAAAGCCTAGAAAACAATATCAAATTATCATGAAATAATAAGAAAATATTGATGGTAAATTTTTGACATATATGAATAACCTACACATCAATACGATTTGCGATGTGTTTAGAATAAAAAATAATGCAGTTTCATTTAATATTAATGTCATTAAAAATATGCTTTGAAGTTTCAAAACCATGATAATGAAATTATATTCTCCTAAAATAATCCTCCATTTAAATTATTCAATGCTATAATAGTCGACACATCAATATGAATGGTGGTTTTCTCAGAATTCTCATAAGTATTTTTTATCAATTTAAAAGATAAAAATTACTGTGTCAATGGGGAAAAACCTATTATATGATCTCAAATTATCATGAAATCATTTTAAAATGATTTATGAATAATTTTTGAAATGGTAAAATACACGAGATTTCAATATGATATACAATGAGATTAGAATAATGAAAAGTGAATTTATAATGATTGAGAAGACATTAAACTCATGTATCAAATGTTAAATATGTTGATAAAAACCTTAGATTATTATAAAATCAAATAGAAATGAATTTTAATTAATTTTTTATATATATTAATATAACTGACATTAATTCCTCTTGTGGTTTTATAATAATGACCAAAAGTATGTTATTTGATTTAAAAGTAAAAAATTTTGTGTTAAAGGGTAAAAACCTAGAAAATAACTTTAAATTATCCTGGAATCATTTAAAGACATTTAAAAATTAGTTTCTTACAGATAAAAATATATATCTCATCAATAAAATATATTTTGATCTCTTAATGACAAAATTTTTGTTTTAATGATTTATATGTCCTTAAAAAACAGTTGTCAGAGGGTCAAACCATACTAAACAGCCTAAAATTTTCATGTAGTCACAATAATGTGACCACCATTTATGTTATGACATTATGGAATATACCTCCGGTCATTTTGATGTAATTTTTTGTCTGAATGATTGAAAACGATGTTTTATTGTATAAAATTATTTAAAATTGGTTATGCTATCAAAACCTTGCAAAAAAATCCATGGATTGTCACGAAATATCAATAAAATTACATCTTCTTAATTTTTTGCATTTTAAAATATACCATACATCAATATTACCTGAAATTTTTATTGAATGATTTTTTTTCTTTTAATGATTAATTGGTCAAAAAAAATACACATTGAGAAAAAAAGACCATGAATTGGAATGAAATTATTGGGAAATTATCATCAACTAATTTGTCACAAGTATGAGTGGACAACACTTAAATGTGATTTGGTCAAATTAACAAAAAAATAAATTTCTTAAAATATAAAATCATGAAAAACAATCATGAAATCATCACAACCTAGTGAATAACCTCATATTTTTATGAATTGTTATTAAAATGAAAACAATTTTATTTTATATATTCTAGAATTATAATAAAAATCATTCTAACTCACAGTTCAATTTTTTCCATATAGGATTATATTGTGTGTTAATTTGATTCATGTTTTTTTCATAATGACTAGAAGTGTGTTTTTATTGAATTAAATGACAAAAAACACAATAAAGTGTTAAAACCTATAAAATGACTATATATTTTGATGAATGTCCTATTATAGAGACTATATCAAACAATGTATTAAAATCATATTAATCAGAATAAATAGTAGGCTCATGTTGTCATTAGAGAGGAGAGTGTTTTGCATGAGTTATTCTCGTGTTTAGAGGTTTTAGAACATGCTATCAAAAATTTAATTATATTTTTTTAATTCAACTATTAAGGAAGTGGAGTAACCTTAAATATCCTCCTATTTACATATTAAATAATTATTCCATTTAAAACATTATTCCATTATACATTTAATTAGCCTCAATTATTTCATATTAATCATAGGGATGAAATAATATCTAAAATATCCAATCTCACCTAGACTACTAATATGATAACTCCAATCACTCACGATTCCCACAATACATTTGATCACAACATTGAAGAAACTATAGTAAATTTTGAATGTAATCTAGGGAGTAAGGTTGTTAAACAATTCTTGATAGTTATATGGATGATAATTAACATTTAATTTTTTAATTCATCAATAGAACAAAGGGGAATCCCCTCAAATTGGCCAAAATGGGTAAAATATTTCATCACAGGATTTATTATAGTATAATGAAATAATAATGTTGTAAACCATCATATCAAATCTTGTTTATGTAACTATAGAAATATACCACTTTTTCAATAAATTGTTTCCCATCTTATAATGAAATTATTTGGAGTGTTCATAGACAATACAAGAAGCATGATGAAAGTGATTATTAGTTCAAGATCCATTATTCTATGGCTCTACTAGATCCCTTGGGAATCTCTAATGGATATTGATTTTCAATTGGAATAATGAACCTAAATATTATATCAATACTTGAGATTGGAAAGATCACAATAGAAAAGGAACATTAATGGTTGATATTAGAACTAGATGATAATTTAAGGGTTTATGTAGGTATTTAGTTTATATTAGGGATTGAATATCCTATGATGGTTGGGAATGGAAAATGGAGTTATAAATCTAGTTACAACTTGTATATTCTACAATCATTTGAAAGGGTCTCATTTTTTGTTCCTTATTTCAAAAACCATTCAAGAATTTATATTACATGATAGAACAAGGGATCATTGAAATTTTTTTGAAGTGAAATAATGCGATCAGTATTTTATATATTTTGAACTAGGCGGAATCAAGCATCATGGGAACTTTATGCAATGGAATCTCAGACTCAGCCATAGTTCTGGACAATTGCGTCTTGCTGAATTTGGGTGTGAAGAGGCTAAGATTAATGGGCTTTATCATCCACATGGGACGATGTTTTTGGGATTTATAACTGAACATCATAGACTTTTCATTGAATTAAATTATTAAATTGGTTTAGGGTATGTTCATATTCAATCATCCAAAATAAAACTCTAACACATCTCCATACTAATCTCGCATTGATTTTCAAAGTGGGTTAACCTTTTCTAAGGTGATTATTCATTGAGTACATATATCAATCTCCGAGTATGTACCCATAAATTGGATGGAAACTATAGAATTGGGAATAGTCTAGGTTTTCTTCAATATTGATATTCAAAGGGAATAAATATAATACATGTGATCTCCGAACTAACACTTCTAGAAATTCCTATATTGGTGATTCCATATCCAAAAAATATTTTTCAAAAATTTATTCATAGTTATCAATGATCTTTATAACGTCATTAGTGAATAATTTCCTTCCTCCAGATTGAATTTTGAAATCATGTTGTTGGGGTTTAGAAAAAACAATCATCAGGCTACTGCTCATCAAATTCTAGTAGTGATCGCAAGAGAATTGGCCTATGTGTCATTATATTCAAAACTCGATGGGGTTTCTACTGCACTACTGCAATGAGAAATGATTTATGGTTCAGTGGTGACACATATTATCATGTGTAGTGTAGTTAAATAGGGTATCAATTTTTTTATACTTTTAATTGGGATATACGGTGTGCTCGATTGAGTTGTTGATGTCTAGTTGTTTGACCTCATAGAATATTGAAGTCATAATAGCTTGAGGGTGATAACCATAATATATGGAGGAAGTGGGATTCATGTTCAGTGAGTTATTTTCATGGTATGTGGACCCACGAGAACTTGAGATTATTCATTAGATAAGATATTTTTGGTTATTATTGTAGCATGAGCTAGTTATAATAGGTAGAGTGGCCATGAAATGGGAGGTATGTCAATATGAACCATTATAGTTACAGGATTTACATCCTATGGTAGGTAGGATTGGTTGGTCATTGAGGAATGATAGATGGAGTGACAATACAGTTTGTGTCAGATCAATATTTTCCTTTGTGGTAGTTAGATTTCCTTATTATGGTATATATATGTGGTTGGTCATAATGGAATGAGGGGTTATCTATGCCTCCTGTAGTAAGTTGAGGGAAGGAGAGACTGAATCATAATGTGATCATTTGAAATAGTGTTCATAATGTAGATTGGAGATTATTCTATTGTTTAGATCAAGGGATTCATTCAGTTAGTTGATCGTCCCAATAGGATGATAGTTATGTGGTCAGTTGAGTGATGATGATAAATTTATGTAGTAGTCTGATGGTATAAATATGGCTAGTTGTAATTTTAATCCTATTTTTTGTGAAGTAACCATGTGTCCTTCATGAATTAGCTTCATCTATAATGAGGCATAAGGTATGTTATGAGTTTTCAATTTTTTTAGTATATGATCTACAAAAATGAAAATAATATCTATTGTGAATTGTGTCTGAAATAAACTCAATATTAAAGAAATATTCAAAAATAAAAAAGACATTACAACAACAAAACCCAAATTATAGAGAATTAATATATGGATTCCAGAAATTGAATAAACTTTAAAAATTATATTGTAATCCGTTTATCATTTTATATTCACATTTGATTTAAGAAATTAAAAATGAGAATTAAATGAGTTTGAAATAACTAAATTCCAAATTCATAGTACAACTTCAAAATAATTTCAATATTTAATAAATCATCTAAAAATGAGATTCAATCCATTTGTGAAATTAATTTCAATATTCAAAAAATTAAGAACAATCCAGCAATTACCCAGTCTTTAATCTAAATTAAGGGGTAAATTATCATTGGAAATAGATTAAAAATTTTAAATTTTGGTCTCTTATCACTCCCCAGTACTTGAACTATTTCACTCAAAATAAATATTATCAATTGAAAATTCTGATGAAAAATCAGTAGTCCATTATTAATTTTTTTCCAAAATAAATCTTTTGAAACAAAAAAATATCTTTCAACAGGTTATTTATATATAATTCCAATCCATCC
Source organism: Viscum album (assembly GCA_963277665.1). NCBI lineage: Eukaryota > Viridiplantae > Streptophyta > Magnoliopsida > Santalales > Viscaceae > Viscum > Viscum album. The sequence goes on from OY728132.1 coordinate 923,218,491, forward strand.
CCTTTCCATTAAACATATCTACTGTTACCTAATGATAGGGGTTTGAAGTGATTATTTTTATTCAATTTGGACTAATATAAAAACCAAACAACAAATTTTTTTAGGTATTATACATAAAAAATAATCTATTTACTATTAGTTTAGTTGAGATTAAAAAATTCCTAGTCTAGTAATTTGTGGAATAGATTATTTTAGATTGTGACTGAACTATTATTTGACAATTTAATTTATATAGATTCATTATGGGTTTTCCTTTCTCTTGTCATGGATCCCCTTGGTTATCTTCATTTTTCTCTCATCTCCACTTTGTAATATTTCCCTTGCCTCATCGTTTCCTCCCAACCAGTCTATGGTGAGTAGTTTTTTCTGCTATATTGGTTTTTCTTCTATATTGGTTTTTCATATATATTTTTATCAAGGCCAAAATATTTCCATTAAAACATAAATATGGTTCCTTCCCCAATGGATTCTTAAGGTGACATCTACACTATGTTATTCCATCACGTTCATTTATTATCTATATCGTGACCCATCATCCATGAGACATGAATTTGGACATCGAATCACATGGGTATCCTGTAATAGCATGTTTTCCTACATAACACACCACATGATAAAAACCATCAACATGAATTATTATACAAATAATTGACCCAATAGTCCCACACATGTTCATTAAGCGTGCATTGTGGTTACTCACACACAACCTAAGAAACTTCACTACAGATCACTTATTCTAACACAACTATTAGGCTTGCACATTTAAAAATATAGTATTAATCAGTTAGGATCCCTAAGATAATTCTCATCCATTTTTATTTGGATAGTAACATTTACCCTTTGAAGTATCACTTTTACTGGGGTGTTATAATATCCCCCCTATAAATATTAAATCCCTCATTGTGGATTCCAATCCTCAAACACAAGTAGTGGCTCTGTATTATAGGATGAGTATTGGAACTATTTCCATTTTTTATCACCCAACCTCCCTAGGACACAAACTAGGTCATTTGAACCCCTGGGTCTCTTTAAATTCCTTGGTTACCATTCTATAACATCACATGTTATTACCCACATGGGATACCTATCAAAAAAATGACTATCCCCAATTCCCAAAATATATTCATTTTGTGTGAATTTTCCTTAGTCACACACACATTGTCAAACATCCCACATGATTACTCGTCCTGAAATTTCATTAGTCAAAACATTCTTAAATGTGGTGTTCTAATTGTTTAGTCTTATGAAAAGAAAGGTGTTCTTTTTTTACATGGGTAGTAACATTTAGTTTTTTATGTACAAATTTTCTAGGGTTGTAACAATCCTTTTTCTTGTACCTCTCCTCTAGTAATTCTTTTATTTATACAATATTTCTATTTTCCTATCCTTATGGTCAATGGGTTTGATCTGGTGTCATCCCCCATATGTTGTTCTATGATGGCATTTTTTATTCATATTTTATAACATAGTGGTTCTTACAACCCATATAACATCTTGTTACCAGATTTAAGTTTATTTTAACCCTTTGTTTGATAATCATTTGTTTAGATCATGTTACAGTTTTTGGGTATTTTTTAAAAAACATTGGATGTTTTTTTGGGGCATTTCACAGTTGTGAAATGAAGAGGAAAATTAATTTGGGTCAGCCCGAGAAACAATGTGGCCCAATTAGGGAATTTAAAAGGGGGAACATAGTTCTTCCAACCCCTATAGCCTCTTAAAAACTACATGGCTATAGATAGTGGGGATCACATGGTTAGAACACCATTTTTAAAATCATGAATCCAAACCATGCACCCTTATCCAGTGGCCTAGGATAGAAGAAATGGTTTTTTCGATGATGTGTCCTAACAGTGTGCACTCTCTTCAAGCCTCGTAACGGTGCACTGCTAGATCCAACCATGTGGACAAACCTAATAAACCATGAAAATGGATTTTCAATCCCTAATGAATATAAATTAATGTCACAAACTCCCCATTATAAATTCTAAACACCCCCTAATCAAAAATAATAAAACCATTTACCTTTTGAAGGTTCTCTAGAGATGATTTTATTTTCTTCGACACCATTCCTCTAGGATTGAAGTATCGATGTATGTGATTGATCTCTGTTTGGTAAGTGATCTCTCTTTTCCTTGTAATCATCGCTTTAAATATTCTATGATCCTTTTATAATGATTAATTCAAATTTTTTTGGATGTTTTAAAACTCAATTTTATGGAGTTTAATTCTATTAATTACTCTTTGGTATTCCTCACCTTAGACACTTCATTGGAGGTTCTCATTTTGGGTGATAGATTCATCTTGTAACATTAGGAAGGTGGTTCCACAAGGCCATTCCCAACACATAGTACCTTGATTTTGATTCTTGTTTTGAAATTAATTTTGAATCTATCTCCTTGATTTGAGTGTTTTTGATGTTCGATTTCAAAAATAATAGATTTATTAAATAAAATTCATTTTCTAATGCTCTGATAAATTGGGTGCATTTTTATAAAGTTGTATTGAAATGAGAATTTATTTTTTGTCGATAACTGTGTAAAAGGGTTTAAATGAATTTTGAAAGTCTTAAACTTGATAAAAACATAGGATTTTGATTTTGAAATATCAATGTCAAATTGATATAGGAATTATTCATTTGAACCATGAATGGATTTGAAATTAATGAATTTACCTTGATTTAATGAATGAATGATTTCATTAACATGTGATCTTGGGTAGTTTATGGGTGATTGGGACAAGTACATTAGCACTATAAACCCTATAAATGGATTGATAATGAAAAAATTTACAAATTTTTTTTATCATTATTTCCCTAATGGGGTGTGGATTTATTATCATGATGGTATAATACATGGGTACATGTTCACAAACTTTGAGTCGTGATGATTTATTAAGTAGTGAATGGATACTAAATCTAGAATTTAATGAACCCAAGAACTTATGATCATATTTCTTGGCATTTAAATAATTATTTCATGTTTGTTATTATAGTTATTTTTCACTCATGCATTATATTTTGGTTAAAATGGTCAATTAATCATTTTTTGATAATCCATTCATCTAACTCCACAGAAAGGTTTTTTTATTGATAATGTGAAATGATTAACCCTGCCTTATCTTTATTAAATTAAAAAATAAATAGTTTTTTGTATTAGAAATGCTTATGGAACATTTTGTGTAAACTAATAGACTTTTTAGATCAAACTACATTTTCCGTCATCTTTTTTTGAGGATGGAGGAAATCAGTGGGGTTGTGACCCACACATTTCATGGATATTCATAGTTTAGACTTTATGGATATTATATCATCATTTGGATGATATATCACTATGGGTTTTCTATATGAATTATTTTGGTCTAATTATCTATTTAAGTGTTTTGTAATCTAATTGTTCTCTCTTTAATCTTCTATGTTTTTATATTAACTGTTTACTATTGTGGTTATATTGTTCCCTGTGACTATTTTTTGATTCCCACATTCAATTTTTCATCCCGTGGAGATTGGGAATTCCCTTCAAGTCATGTCAGGTCCATATCAGGAATCATTGTACCAGGGCTTCCAGGTTGGATCATGAAAAAATTTCTTATATTAAGGCATAATATCGTTCCTTGATATTGATATACTCTATAGGATTTCTTGGTAGATAGGTATATGGATTTTTATGACATACGATATATTTTACACGCGATTTCATGGACAATCATAATCATTTAATTCCATGAGTCACTGTGGGTGTTTTGAAAAAATGAATTCTTTGAATGAATTGACATGATCCATGTATTTTACGAATCCTGATAATTGTATTTTGAAATCCTTGAAATTTGAATTTTATCTTATGGAATTGATGTTTCAATATGCCTTGTTTGATTTGATGATCATAGATTCCATGTTGATTTTTTTATGTTTCAAAGTGATGTTTCCTAGTACCATTCCCATAAGAAGTTATAATATTCTGCATGAGGGCTATGTAGGTTAACCATTGAAATTATACCTTTCAATAGATTAGAATAGCATTGACATTATGGTTCTCATAGTCCATGATTTGGGATAGGTTGCTACACCCATTCCCTTTTAGGTTCCCATGGTGGGATCTTGATGATATTAAATAATATATCATTCTAAAGAGTTTTATTGTAAGAAAACACAATACTTACAACTATCAAATGATCCTCATGATGAAATTGATTGTATAAAAAATATTGAGCCACTTTTTGATATATTATGGATTTTTGGGGATGAGGGTTCCAATTTTTTTGGGAGGGGTGTTCATGGTTTTTTGGGGTTGAGGGTTCAGGGATTCTTGGAGCTGTGGATTTAGGGTTTTGGGAGACTTCGGTGCATATATTTTATGTTGACGATTCATGGATTTTTTTTGCTGAATATTAAGGGGTTGTTGGAGATACAAGTTTTTTATTGAGGAGGGTATAGGTTTTTTTGGGCCTTAGGGTTTATTTTTTTTGGGGCATAGGGTTCATAGTTTTTGAGAATGAGTATTCTGAGTTTTCGGAGGATGCGGGTTCATGGTCTTATAAGGTTAAATGTTTCTATATTTTATGTGTTGATGGTTCAGACATTGTTGTGGTAGGGGGTTTTGTGTTTTTTGGTGATAATGGTTATGGGTTTTTTAGGGATGAGGGTTCAGGGTTATTTGGGGGATGATTGTTCATGGTTATTTGGGGTTGAGGGATTTGGGGGTTTTTAGGATGAATATTTTTTGTTTTTAGGTCTGACAGTCCAGGGATATTTGGGTATGAGAGTTTGGGGTTTTTTGGGACGAGGGTTTAAGGGATTTTTGGGGATATGGGTTTCTGTTTTTTTGGGGATAAGGGTTTAATTATTTAGGGGGATATTAAGAAATTGTTTTTTGGGGTCGAGGGTACATGGTCTTTTGGGTATGAGGTTTTTGTTTTTGTTATTTGATGAGGGTTTAGTTTTTTTTGTGATGTGGGTTCATGGATTTTTTGGGTTGGGGGTTCAATGTTTGTGGGGGATTCGGATTGTGTGTTTTTTGGGGATGAGGGTTTTTTGTTATTTTTCACTAAGGGTTAAAGGTATTTTGGTACTAAGGGTTGATGGTTTTGTTGGGTGTCAGGGTTGAGGTTGTTTTGGGGCTGGGTGGTGGTGGTTTTTGGGATGAAGGTTTATGGTTTTTTGTGGATGAGGGTTTAAGGTTTTTAGGGATTTGGATTTACAGTTTTTAGGGGAGACTACTTAGTGTTTCTTTGGTCCAGGGTTTATGGATTTTGGGTGCTAGGTGATTATGGTTTTTTTGGGGTTGAGAGTTCTGGGTGTTTTTTGGGTAGAGGTTTGAGGGTATTCTGGGTATTAGGCTCATGGATATTCTGGGGGTGAGGGGTGACAGCTTTTTGTGTCTAATGGTTCGTGATTATTTGGTGATTAGGGTTTATGGTTTTTTGGGACTGAGGGTCATGGTTTTTTAGTCTAACAATATAATGTTTTTTTGTTGTTAATGATTTATGCTTTTTTGGGAAATTAGTTTAGGGTTTTCTAGGGTTGAGTGTCGAGATTTTTTTTGGGGGGTGAGAATTAAATGATTTTTTGGTCTATTAGATTAGGATTATATTAGGGACAAGGTTTCATGATTTTTTAATGATGATGGTTTAGGGGTTTTTGAGGACACAACTAACAGTTTTTTGGGAATGAGGGTTAGCGGTTTTTTCAGGTGAATGTTTTAGAGTATTATAGGGTTTATGGTTTTGGATTTTTGTTTCTAAGGGTTCATAGTTTTTAAAGTATGAGTTTCGATGATTTTTTTCGGTATGATTTTTCATGTATTTTTCAGATTAGAGGTTTATGGTTGTTCAGATATGGGGGGATATGGTAATTTTGTGGTTAGGGTTAATGGTTTCATGGGGATATAGTTTAAGGGTTTTTTTTGGGGGAAGATAGTTTATGGTTTTTAGGTCCATTATTACACGATTATTTAGGGTAATGGTTTAATGGATTTTTGGTGTTGATGGTTCGGGGATTTTTATGGCTTAGGGTTGATATTTTTTTGATGATAGTGTTCTAGGGTTTTTTTGGGCTAATTCTTCATTATTATTTTTTTGATTGAGGGTTTGAGTTATTTTGGGGACGAGGGATTACTAATTTTTGGACCAAGGGTTGAATATATTTTAAGGATTATGGCTTAAAGTATTTTGGGAATATGGGTTTAGGGTTCTTGGGGATCAGGGTTTAGGTCTATGTGGGTGAATGTTTAGGTTTTTTTTTGGTATTATAGTTTACGGGTTTTTTGGGCTGAGTTTTTTTTTGTTTTTTGGGGATCCAGGATTAGTATTTTTTGAGGCTGTGGTTTTTGGGTGTTTTTGGGATGAGGATCTACATGTTTTTAGGTATAAGGGTTTAGTATTTCTTGGGGCTGTGAATGTATCGATCTTTGTGGTGGTGGGTTCAGGTTTTCTGGTATTGATGGATTATGATTTTTTAGGAACTAGTCATCAGGGGTTTTTGTTGATGCTAGGTTTATGTTCAGGCTAAGGATTTATGTATTTTTGGGGTTGATTGATCATTTTTTTAGGGTTTATGGTTTATGGTTTTATGGGGATGATGTTTTAGGGTTTTCGGGGATGAGGTGTTAGGGGTTTTAGGGTATATTATTGAGTATTTTTTCGGTATGAGGGTTTAGGGTTTTTTGGGGCTAGAAGTTTTGGGATTTTGGGGGAATAGGGTAAAAGGTAATTTTCCAATGAGGGTTCAATGTGTTTTGGGGATGGGGTTTTAGTGGTTTTTTGTGGATTAAGATTTATGATTTTTTAGGAATGTTTTTCATTTTTTTGGGTTGTGGCATTTAGGAATTTGTTAGGATGATTTACGGATTTTTGGGGATTTTGGATTCGGTTTTTTTGGGGCTGATGGTTTTTCTTTCATTATCTGATGGTTTAGGGTTATTTTTTATTAAGGGATAAGACTATTTTGGGTAGGAGTGTTTAGGTATGTTTTGGGATTATGGTCTATGGTTTATTGTGGGTAAGAGAAAAGGGATTATTGGGTTGATGGTTGATGGTTTTCTAGGGCAAAGGGTTGAAGGATATTTTGGATCATATATTTGAGAGCTTTTTAGGGATGATAGTTTACTTTTATTTGGGAAAAGGGTTGAGGGTTTTTTTTCATAGATATTTGAGGGTCTTTTTTCAAAAAGTGATTTATGTTTTTTGGGGAAGTGGGTTTAGGGATTTCTCAGGATATGGTTTTAGGGGTTTTTTGTATAATTGTTTAGGGGTTTTGGGGATAAGGAATGAGGGCATTTTGGCCCAATTGGTAAGTGTTTATTTGAGCCAAGGATTGAGACTTTTTTTGGGATGAATGTTGTAGTTTTCTATGTCTGAGGGTTTAAATTTTTTTGGGGATGCAGGTTTACGGTTTTTTAGGTTGAGGGTTGAGTGTTTTTTGGGTATGATGGTTTATGTTTTTTTGGGTCTATAGGTTTATTGTTGTTTGGGGATAAGAGTTGAAGGATGTTTGTTCTTGAGGGTTTAGGTTTTTTTGGTGATTATGTTTTTGTGTTTCGTAGGGAAGAGGAATGATGGTTTTTATGGGTCTAGGGTTGATGGTTTTATTGGGATTACAACTTATGATTTTTTAGGGATGATGGATGAGGAATTTTTGGAGTTGAGGATTGATGATTTTTTATGAGGTAATATGGCTGTTTAGGATTATTGGTTGACAGTTTTATGGGTCTCAGGGTTGGGTTTTTTAGGGGGATGTGGGTTTAATTTTTTTTGGGATGAGGGTTGAGGGTTTTTTGGGGGTGAGGGTTAAGTGTTTTCTAGGGTTGAGGATTGAGTGTTTTCTTGTGGATAAGGGTTGAGGGTTATATGGGATAGGGGTTACCATTTTTTTGGGCTACGGGATTTGATATTTTCAGGATGAGGGTTAATATTTTTTTGAGAATGAGGAATTATGGGTTCTTAGGGATGAGTGTATAGGGTTATTAGGGGCTGAGGTTTGAGTGTTTTTTTGGGCGTAGATTAATGATAGTTTTTTGGGGATGAGGATTGAGGGTTTTTGGGGATTTGGGTTGATAATTTTATAGAGATGAGTGTTGAGGGTTTTATTGGGGATGGGGGTTGAGGGTTTCTTGTGGTTAAGGGTTTGGAGATATTTGACATGAGGGTGTGGTTTTTCTTGGGTTGAGGGTTGACGATTTTTTTTAGATGTTGGTTTATAATTTTTTAGGTTTTAGGGTTTTGGTTTTTTTTGGGAAGAGGTTTGAGTGCTTTTTGGTGCTGGGTGGTTTTGGTATTTTAAGGCAGCTAGATTAAGGATTATGGAAATGTGGTTGTAGGATTTTTTTGGAGACGAGGGCTTATGTATTTTTTGGTCAAAGGGTTATGGTTTCTTCTGGGTAAGTGATTATATTTTTGTGGGGTGAGGGTTTGTATATTTTGGTTCCAAGGATTGAGGATTTATTGGGCTACGATTGAATGTAATTTGGGGGTGAGGGTTGAGGGTTTTTGGGGGATTAGTTTTAGGGCTTTTGGTTTATATGGAATAAAATTTTTTATGGATGAGGTTTGAGGGTTTTTTACAGATGAGGGTTGATTATTTTTAAGGGTAGTGCGTTGAGGGGGTTTGGTATTGGGGTTTAGAGACTTTTTGTGGTAATTGTTTAGTGTTTTTTTGGTGATGAGGGTTTTGGGTTTTTTAGGGTTGAGGTTTTGGGGTTCATTGGTGTGAGGGTTTAGGGGTTTTTTGGGTTGATATTTTATATTTTTTGGGATAAGCGTTTAGTTTTATTGGGGGTGATATTTGGTATTTTTAGGGCATTGAATTTAGGGATTTTTGGCACTGATGGTATATTATTTTTTAGCACTGAGTGTTTAAGGGGGTTTTACAGCAAAGGGTAATGTGTATTACGAGATAAGGGTTTACAGTTTCTGTGTACTGAGGGTTTAGTGATTTTTTGTGGATGAGGGTTGAGGAATTTTTGTGGTTGAGTTTTGAGTGTTTTTTGGGGATGTGGTTGTTTGGATTTCTGGGGATCAGGTTTTAGGGTTTTTTTGGATAAAGGTTCATGTTTTTAGGGGGCTATGGGTTCTATGTTTTTAGTGATGAGAGTTAAAAAAATTTGGGATGATTGTTTTGGTTTATTTGAGGCTGAGGGTTGATGGTTTTTGGGTTATATGGATGGTAGTTTTTGTGGTTGAGGGATGAGGGATTTTTGGAGATGATTGGGGATGATTTTTTAGGATGAGAGTTGAGAGTTTTTTGGGTCTTGGGGATGATGGTTTTTGGGGATGATTATTTTTTAGGGATGATGGTATTGGGTTTCTTAGGGATAAGGGTTGAGGGTTTTTTTGTGGACAATTCAGTCTTTTTTGGGGAATAGGATTTAGGGGGTTTTTTGGGGATGAGGGTTTAGTGATTTTTAGGCTTGTGGTTTATGTTTTTTTTTGGGAAGTAGGGTTATGGATTTTGGGGGAAGATGGATTGAGGTTTAAATTGGTATAATGGTGAGGGTTTTTTTGTTGAGGTATTAGTTTTTTGGGAACGAGGGTTTAAGGTTTTTTGGGGGGAAGAGGGTTGAGGATATTTTGTGGATGAGGGTTAAGGATTTTTTGATGGTTAGGGATAACATTATTTGCTGGATGCGGTATTAGGGTCTTTTAGGGAGGAGGGTTTAGTGTGTTTTTGGGATGAGGGTTTATGGTTTTTTAGGGATGAAGGGTTTAGTCTTTTTTATTTCTGAGGTTGGAGAGTTTTTTGGGGTTTAGGTTTTACGGTTTTTTTGGGGGATGTGGGTTTTTGAATTTTTGGCACTAAGGGTTGAGGGTTTTTTAGGGATGAGCATTTAGTGTTTTTTGGGGATGTGGGATTACGTTTTTTTGGTGGAGGTGGGTTTATGGTTTTTTTATCAAGAGGTTTCAGGGATTATTAATGATGAGGGTTGGGGGGTTTTAGGGGATGATGGATGAGGCTTTTTTTTGGCTGAGGGTTGAGGGCATTTTGGGGATTACTGTTGAGGGTTTTTGGGGATGAGGGTTGAAGGGTTTTTAGGATTATGGATGATTAATTTTTTATTATTGAGGGTTTATGGTATGTGGGGCTGAGGGTTGATGTATTTTTGGGGATTGAGGTTGATGATTTTTTTGATTTTGATGTTTATAGTTTTCATTGATATGGTGAATGGTTTTTTGGGCTATGGGTTGAGGGTTTTTTGAGGATGATGGTGGATCGTTTTTTCATGATGTGGATTTCAGGTTATTAATTAAGAGGGACTAGGTTTTTAGAGGCTAGGGGTTTGGGATTTTTAACATCTTAGGTGTTTTATATTTTTGGGTATGAGGGTTTATGGTTTTCTGAGGAATTGGGTTTATGGTTTTTTGGGGGTGAGGGTTGAGGGTTTTTAGGGGCTGGGGGATGGGGTGTTTTGGTTCTAAGGGTTGATGGTTTTTTGGGGCTGAGTTTTGAGTGTATTTTGGGGATGAGGGTTTAGGGTTTTTTTGGATTTGAGGGTTGAGGGTTTTTTTAGGCAGAGGGTTGAAGTTTTTTTGTTAGTGACATTTTAGGGTTTTTGGGGATGGGGGTTGATGGTTTTTTGGGGATGTGGGTCAATTGTCATTTAGGTATTAGGTTAAATGGGTTTTCAGGTCTTAGGGTCGAGTTTTTTTATGTGTTTGATGGTTTAGTGGTTTTTAGAGATGATATTTGAGGTTATTTTGGGGAATATGGATGAGGGTTTTTTATGGATGAGTGTTTTATGGGGATGAGGGTTAATGGGTTTTTGGTGCTAAGAATTTTTCGTTTTTATGGGATGAGGTTTAGGGTTGAGGGGGTTGAGGGTTTTTTGTTTTTATGGCTTAGGAGACTTTGTTTTTTATATGAGTTTTCATTTTTTGGTGAATTTGGGTTTACTATTTTTTGAGGATGCATATTGGGGGTATTATTTGTGGCTGAGGGTTTAGGATTTGTTTAGGATGAGGGTTTTTGGTATTTTGATGGTATGGTTATAGGATTTTTTGTGTATATGGTTTGCGGTTATTTGGTGCTAATGATTTATGGTTTCTTCCAACTGAGTGTTTAGGGGTTTTTTAAGGCTAAGGGATTTAATTTTTGGGGGCCAAGGGTTGTTGGTTTTTTGGGGATGACAGTTTACATTTTTAGGGATAATTTTTTAGGATTATTATGGATAAGGGTATAGTGTTTTCCTATGATGAGGATTTTTTTTGGGGATGATTGATGAGATTTTTTAGGGGTAAATGCTTAGGGTGTTCTAGAGTTGAGTGTTGAAGGATTGTGGGGTTGAGTATTGATTTTTTTGGGGTTGGGGGTTTTTTGGGATGATAATTTATTATTTGTTATGGATAATGGTTTATAGTTTTTTTATGGTTTATGGGTCCGGGTTTATTGGGGTTGAGGGTTTAGATATTTTTTGTTGAAAATATTTTAGGGTTTTTTTGGTGTTGAGGGGTAGGTTTATTTGGGTCTGAGGGTTGTTGGAGTTTTGATTTTAAGTTTCAAGGATTATTTACGGATGAGGGATGATGTTTTTATGGGGATATGGATTTATAATTTTTTTAGGTTGAGTGATGAGGATATTTTGAGATTATGGATTATGGTTTATTGGGGATGAAGATTTGGGTTTTGGGGGGCAATGGGATGAGTTGTTTTAGTGCTAAAGGGTGAAGGGTTGGGGGTTGAAGGGGTTTTTTTGGGGGCTATGGGTTGATTGTTTTTAGTAGATGAGGAGGTATTGGGACAAGGGTATAATTTCATGGGGGAATATTGTTGAGTGTTTTTTTGTGGAAGAGGGTTTATAATGTTTTAGGGATGATGGTTTAGTGTTTTTTAGGGACGAGGGTTCATAGTTATGCGGGATTGAGTGTTTAAGGACTTTTGTGGCAATGGGATGAAGTTTTTTAAGGATGAGGGTTGATGGTTTTTTGGGTATGAGGGATGGGGGTTTTTTCATTTGAAGGTTTCTAGAGGTTTTAGGGAAGAGGGTAGGGGGTATTTTCGGTGTAAGTGTTGATGGTTTAGCGGATTTCTGGATACGGGTTGAGGGATGTGTTTTTTGGGGATATGGGTTGAAGCTTTTCTGGGTAAGGGTGTGGGGTTTTTTGGGATGAGGGTTTATGGTGTTTTAAGTATGGTAGATATTTGTTCTTAGATAATATTATTAATATTTTTTTGGGTTGGAGGGTTAGGGTTTTTATATTTGAGGTTTGTAGGATTTTTTTGGGATGACAGTTAATGTTTTTTGGGGTTTAAGGTTTAGGTTTTTTTGGGGGAAATGATTTAGGGTTTTTGGTAGCCATGTGTTGATGGTTTTTTAGGTATGGGGGATTATTGATATTTTGGGGGTTATGGTAGAGATTGTTTACTGGATATGAATGATATCTTTTAGGGAAAAGAGATGAATGTTTTTTTGGGGATGTGTGTTTATTTTTTTTTACAGTTGTGTTTTGATGGTTTTTTCGGGATAGGGGTTGGTTGTTTTATGGGGAGGTTTTTTTAGGTTTTTTATGGAAAATGTTTTTTTACAGAGGGTTAGGGGAATTTTTTGGCTCAGAGTTTATGGTTGTTTTTCAATGGGTTTAATGTTTTTGGGGTGGATGGTGGAGTTTTTGTTGGGGACAATGGTTTATCATGTTTTAGGGCATCGAGTTTTGGGAATTATGGGGCCAAGGGTTTAGGGTTTTTATCCTTAAGGGTTTAGGGATTTTGGGGGGACCTAGGTTATGGGGGTTTTATAGAATGAGGGTTTAGTTATTTTTGGTGCTAAGGGTTTATGGTTTCTTGAGGAAATGTTTTAGAATATTTGAGGGATGGTAATTTACGTTTTTTGGGGTTGAAGGTCTATAATTTTTTGGATTGGGAGGTTTATAGTATTTTGGGGATTAGGGTTTTGGATTTTTTGGGGATGATTATTTAGGGTTTTTTGGATTGCGGTTTACGGTTTTTTGTGAAGAGGGTTTATATTATAGGATTATTTGTGGATGAGTGTTTGGTGTTTTATAGGGATGAGGGATTAGGGTTTTCATGAGTTAAAGGGTTAGTAATTTTTGGTGTTATAGGATATAGTTTTTATCGGGACAAGGATTACGTTTTTTAGAGATTATGGTTTATATTTTTTTGAGGATGAGGTTTAGGGTTTTTTGTTGTTAAGGGTTTATGTTTTTTTATGATCACAGTTTAGGGTTTTTGGGGGTTGTGTGTTTATGTTATTGTAGATTTATGGGTTTTTGGGGTTCAAGGAATGAGGGTTTAGGTTTTGTTTGGGACTGTGGGTTTAGTGATTTTTGGTGATAGGGGTGACACTTTTTGGTGTTGAGTCATTAGGTTTGTTTGGAGCTGACAGTTGTGGGGTTTTTATTGATGAAGGTTCAGGGTTTTTTTATGATGAAGATTTAGGGGTTTTTCGGTGTGACGGTTCACTGTTGTTTTGGATTGAGGGTTCAATATTTTTTTGGATGAGGGTAGAAGGTTTCATAGGGATGAGGGTACCTAATTTTTTGGTCTGAGGGTTTAAGGTTTATTGGGGGAGAGTGGTCATGGGTATTTAGGGCTCAGAGTTCAGGGTTATATTTTTTTAAGGATACAGGTTCATGGGTTTTCCGGATGAGGGTTGAGTTTTTTTAGTGTTTAGATTTTATGGTTTTTTAGTGTTGAGGGTTCAGTGTATATTTAGAGATGATGGAACATGGTATTTTTGGGAATGACGGTTCATGGTTTTCTGGGAATAGAGGTTGAGGGTTTTTTGGGGATGAGGATTCATGACATTTTGGGGTTTCGGGTTGGGGTTCTTTTGGTGGTAAGGGTCATGGTTTTCTTAGGGAAGATGTTTTATGTTTTCTTGGTGACTAATTTTTGAGGAATTTTTGGGCTAAGGGTTTATGGCGTTTTGATGATGAGTGTATAGTATTTTTTGAGATTGGGAGTTGAGGGTCTGCTGGGTATGGGTGTTGAGGTTGTTTTGGTGGTGTGGCTTTTGAATTTTTGGAGATTATGGTTTAGGGTTTTTATATTAATGAGGGATTATATTTTTTGGGGGCTACGGGTTTAGTTTTGGGGGGGGGGTGAGGGTTTTGGGGTTTTTTGGGAGGATAGATTAGGATTTTTTTGGTGCAGTGGGTTTAAGATTTTTTGGGGTTTAAGAATGTTGGTTTTATGTGAAAGATCATTACGGGTTTTTGGGTCAAGGTGTTAGGTATTTTAGGGATGAGATTGTAGGGTGTTTTGGGTCGAGAGGGTCAGTGCCCTTAGAGGATTGGGTTTTAGGGTTTCTTGGGGTAGGGTTTTTATGATTTATTAATGCTAAGGGTTTAGTGTTTTTCGGAGATGGGAGTTTAGGGTTCTTTTGGGTGGAGGGTTTAATGTTTTTTGGGGGATATGGATTTAGTATCTTATGGGGTAGAGGATTTATGATTTTATGGGGCTCAAGTTTTCAGGTTTCTTAGGGAAAAGGGTTTAGTATTTTTTGTGTATTACTTTTAGTGTTTTTTGGGGATGAGGTTTTAGGGTTTTTTTTGGAATTAGGGTTCATTATTTTCTATGGCTGGGGGTTCATGTTATTTTGGAGACGAGGTTTTAGAGTTTTTTGGGGATGAGGGTTCATGGTTTTTTCAGGCTGAGTGTTTAGTGTTTTTTGTGGCTGAGTGTTCTGGGATGTTTTGGGTTATAGGGTTAGGGGTTTTTTGGGTGTAGGGATATATGATTTTATGTGTTTAAGGTTTTATAATATTTTGAGGTGAGGGTCCAATGTTTTTTTTGGGAAAAGTGTTTAGAGATTTTTCGGGATGAGGGATCAGTGTTTTTTGGGCTTGAAGTTATAGGGTTTTTAGGTGGTTTGGGTTCAAGGTTTATTGAGGATGAGGGTTCAGGTTTTTTTTGGCCCTAAGGGTTATTTTATTTTTAGTGACGTATATTAATGGTTTTTTGTGATGAGGGTTCAGTGTTTTTTTGGTTATGAGGGTTTATTGTTTTTTGGCATTGAGGTTTCATGGTTTTCTGGGGATGAGGGTTTGTTCTTTTATTGGGAAATGTGTTCAGGGTGTTTTGGGGTAGAGGGTTCAGCGATTTTGAGGATTTAGATTGAGGGAATTTCTTAGATTGAGGGAATTTCTGGAATGATGCATCAAGGGTTTTTTTTGGTCAAGGTGTCAGGTTTTGATGGGATTGGGAGTTCATAGTTTTTTAGGAATATGTATTCTAGATTTTTTGGGGCGGAGGGTTTCCTTTTTCATTATGACGATCATTAGTGTCTTATTGTTAAAAGTGTCTGGTTTTATATGGGTACCAATTTAGGGATTTTAGGGGTTGAGGGATTAGTGTTTTGTGTTTTAAGGGTTTTATGTTTATTTGGGGCTTAGGGTTTAGTGCCTTTTGATGAAGATGGATTAGTATTTTTTTTGCGATTAGGGTTTTGGGTCTTTTGGGGGTTCAAATTTTTTTTTTGGGTCTGATGGTTATATGTTTTTGGAGGAAGAGTGTTTGGGTTTTTTGGGGATGATGGGATTTGGGTTTTTTGGTCTAATGGTTTTGTGATTTTTGGGAATGAGGGAATTGGGTTTTATTGGATGGAGGGTTTTTGGTTTTTTGGTGCTGAGGGTTTAGGGTTTTTTGGGGTTGAAGGTTTTTGGTTTTTTTTTATATATGGTTTTATTTTTTATGAAGGTTTAGATTTTTTTGGGTTGGGTGTTTAGTTTTTTTGGTATGCGGTATTAGTTTTTTTTGTGTGAGGGTTTAGTTTTTTTCATTGCTGAGAAATTAGTGTTTTTAGGGGATTATGTTTTAGGCTTTTTGTTGATCAGGGTTTAGGTGTTTTTGGGGATGAGGGGTCATGTTTCTTTAGTATTGAGGGTGTAGTGTTTTTTGGGGTTCAGGGATTCAATTTTTTTGGCCTGAGGGTTCATGGTTTATTGCAGGTGAGTGTTCGGGGTTTTATGAGGATGCGGGTTTTGGGTTTTTTGTTGTTATGGGATTATAGTTTTTTAGAACTGAGGCATTAGTGTTTTTTTAATCATAAGGTTAATGGTTTTTTGGGGATGATGTTTCTAGTATTTCTTGGGCTTCATGTATAGTTTTTTTAGGGTGAGTGTTCAATGTTTATTGGATTGTGGGTTCATGGTTTTATGGGGCTGTTGGGTTAGTGTTTTTTAGGGATGATGGGTTAGGGTTTTGGGGGTAAAGGGTTTATGGTTGTTTTGGAGTAGTGGGTTAAGGTTTTTTCAATTATGTGGGTTCATTTGGTTTTTTATTGAGGATATAGGGTTTTTTTTGGGGAAGATGGTTTTTTCTTTTTTAGGGAACATGGTTCGTCAATTTTGTAGGGAAAGGGTTTATGGTTTTTTGTTGATGAGGGTTCATATTTTTTTGTGGATGAGGGTTCATGTATTATTGTGTCTATGGGTTCACAGTTTTATGGGGCATCAGGTTATGTCTTTGTTGATGTAGAGAACTCAAGGATTTTTGGTGATGAGGGATAAATGTTTTTCGGGATAAGTGTTTAAGGAACCTTGGGACTTAGGGTTCAAGGATTTTTAGGGATAAGGGTTCTAGGTTTTTGGGGACTGAAGGTTCATGATTTTTTTGGGGATGAAGGTTTAAAATTTTTTGGGACTGAGGGTTTTAGTTTTTTGGGGATGTGGGATCACGGTTTTTTGGGGCTAAGGGTTCTGGTGTTTTGGGGGCTGGTGGTTGATGGTGTTTGGGGCTAACAGTTCTGGTTTTTTTGGGTTGAGAGTCAATGGTTTTTTAGGGATGTGGGTTTAGTGGTTATTGGGTATGAGAGTTATGTTATTGATGGGAATGAGGTTTCATATATTTTTTTGGCCAAGGTTTTATATTTTTTCATGGTTGAGGGTTCAGGGTTTTGTGTGGCTAATAGATTAGGTTTTTTTTATTACTAACAGTTCATATTTTTTCACAACTGTGGGTTTAAGAATTTTTGGGTAGATGGTTTTGGTTTTTTGGGGTTGACGGTTTAGGGTTACTTTAGGAATAGATTTTAGGGTCTATTTGTTTTGAGGGTTCATGGTTTTTTGGTGATAGGGGTTCAATATTTTTTGGGGAAGGGGGTTGTGGTTTCTTTGAGGTTGAGTGTTCAGGGATATTTGGGAAAATGGTTCTGTATTATTTGTGGATGAGGGTATAATGTTTTATTATAATGAGGATTCTTGGATTTTTTGAGATGAGAGATCAAGGTTTTTTGGGGGATAAAGACTCTTTGTTTTTGTGGGATACAGGTTTAGGGTTATTTAATTATGAGGGTTTAGGGTTTTTTGGGGCTTAGGTTTCAGGTTTTCTTGGCGACGTGGGGTTCCGTGTTTCTTAGGGTTGAAGGTTCAGGATTTCTATTAGACGAGGGATTGGTTTTTTTATGAGGGTTCAGAGTTTATTGTGGCTGAGGGTTGTGTTTTTATTGGGTTTTAGGGTTTAGTTTTGTTTGGGGAAAGGGGATTAAATTTATTTGGTGAAAAGGGTTCATGTTTTTTGGGGGGTGTGATATTAAGGGTTTTGAACAAAAGGTTTTTGGTCTTTTGGGGTTATGGTTTCAAAGGATTTTGGGGTATATCTTTCATTTTTTGGGGGGATGAGGGTTTAGTGAAATTTTATGATTGTGGTTTATGGTTTATTAGGGATGAGGTTTTAGGAGTTTTTGTGGATAAGGGTCCCTGGTTTAATTTGGGTGATGATTTAAGGTTTTTTTGGGCTAAGGGGTCATATATTATTGTAGATTAGGGTTCAAGATTTTTTTGTAGATAAGGTCTCTAGGTTTCATGGGACTGATGGTCCAGTGTTTCATTGGGATAAGGGTTTATCATTTATTGGGGACAATGGATTAGGCTATCTAGTAGATAATGGTCTAGGGTTTCTTGTGGTTTTGGGCTTTGTGCTTCACGAGGATGAGTGTTTTGGGTTTCTTCAAGATGAGGGTTCATGGATTCTTATCGACGAGGGTTCTGGGTTTCATGGTCATCATTATTCTATGTTAGTTGGTTTTGAGTGTTAGGAGATTTTAGGGGTTGGGAATAAGGTTTCTTGAGGGTGATGGTTGATGATTTCTTGGGTCTGAGGGTTCAGGCTTTCTTAGGGATGAGGTTTTAGGGATTCATAGGAATAAGGGTTCAAAGATTCTTGGGGCTGGGGGTTCTGGTTTTTTTGCGCCTCATGATTCAAGGTTTCATGGGGATGGTTTTTAGGGTTTGATGGGGTAACGATTTCTGTTCTCATGGGGATGATGGTTTAATGTTTCTTGGATCTAAACATTCAATTTTTCATGTTGTGATGGTTCTATGTTCAATGGGGGTGGGTCTAAGGGTTCAGAGTCGCTTGGGGATATGTGTTTACGGTCTCATGAGGATATGGGTGTAGGACTTCATGTGGTTGAGAGTTTAGGTTTTTTTGTGGATGGGGGTTTATGTTTCCATATAGATCAGGGTAATGTGTCATTGAAACTAAAGTATAATGGTTTATTAGGGTTGAGTGTATAGGTATTATTTGGGCTCAGGGTTTTGGGATTCATATGGATGAGGGTTTAAGGTTTCTTTGAAATATGTATTTATGGGTTATTAGGGATAAGGGTTTAGGGTTTATGGGGAAAAGGTTATGGGTTTCTATAGGGATGAGGGAATAGGGTTTCTTGGGATAAGGCTTTATGTTTTCATTGGGTTGAGGTTTAGTGGTTTTGGGTGATGATGGATTAGGGCATTTTGGTGGAGTGATTAGTTTTTTTTGTTGAGGTTATAAGTAATTCTTGTATGAGGGTTTTGGGGGTTTGGGGCTGGGGTTTGGGGGTTTGTGTATTTTCAAGCCATGTATTTAGGGTTTAATGGGGATGAGTGTTATCTGATTTTAGGCCTAAGGGTTTTGGGGTTTGGGGGGGTAGGTGTTTAGGGTCTTTTGGGGACATAGTGTTCAGATTTTTTTCGGTGTTTCAGGTTTATCATTTTTTATGTATGAGGTTATAGAGTTTATTAGGGATGAATGATTAGTGTTATTTGTAGCTACTGATTTTGGGTTTTTTGGATGATGGTTTAGGTATTTTTAGGCTATAATGGTTTATGTGTTCTGGGGAGAATTGTTTCATGTTGTTAGGGGCCAAGGATTTATGGATTTCTATGGTAAAGCATTAACAGTTTTTTGGAACATAGTGTTTTTTGGTTTTTTGTGATGAGGGATTAGGGGTTTTAGGGGATGAGTGTTTAGTGGTTCTGGGGAAGAGATTTTTGTGGTTTTGGGAGATGAAAATTTTGTTTTTTTTGGATTTTATGTTTTAGGGATTCATTGGGTTTAATTTTTTTGGTTTTTTGGGATTAGTATTTATGGAATTCTACAAATTATTGTTTAATTTTTTTGGGATATGTTTTTGTGTCTTTTGGGGCTAAGGGTTTGGGGTATTCAGGGGTTGAGTTTTTGGTTTTTTTAGGGATGATGTGTTTTGGGGTGAGGTTTATCATGTTTTGGGGTTGAGCATTTAGTATTTTTAAGATAAGGGTTTGCAATTTTTTGTGACTGATAGTTCAGGGATTTTTTCGGGTATGGATTTTTTATATTTTTAGTCATATTTTTGATATTTTTATAGAAATTAGGTTTTAGTGATTTTTTTCTAAGGGTTTAGGGATTTCTGGGGCTACAGGTATAGGGTATTTTTTGGGATTATGATTTATGTGTTTTGAAGTTAGGGGTTTATGGTTTTTTGGGGATTAAGAATAAGGGGTTATTTGGGGATGAATTTTTATGTGTTTTTGGGATGAAGGTTTAGGGGATTTGTGGTTGAGTTTTTTCTACTTATTTTGGTATAGGGTTTAGGGTTACTTGGGGAAGTGAGTTTATGGGTTTTTGAAGATGAGTTTTTGGTTATTTTTTGTGCTAAGGGGTTTGGGACTTTGGGTTGAGCATTTTAGGGATTTCTATAGTTGAGGTTATATGGTTTTTGGATCTTATGATTTTGGGTTTTTTGGCTGGGGTTTTAGGGTTCTCTTGGGTTTAGGGTTCCTATTTTTTGGGATTTGAGTTTAGATTTTTTTGTGGATGAGGGATTATTGTTTCTTAGGGATAAGGGTTGAGGGTTTTATGGGGATGCAGGTTTATGATTTTTAGGTGCATATAAATTTGGTTTTCCTTATGGTTAAGATTTTAGGTTCTCTAGGGAATAGGTGTTAGGGATTTCTAGGCGTAAGGGTTTTGGGTTTTCTTGGGAAGGGGTTTTAGGTTTTCCTTGGGTTTAAGGTTTAGGTTTCTCTAGGATAGAGGGTTTAGAGTTTTAGGGATGAGAATTCAGGTTTTTTCTAGGGATGAGGGTATCGGGTGTTATAGGGATGAGTGTTTGGGGTTTTCTAGGGCAAGGAGTTTTGGGTTTTCTATTAATGGGAGCTTAGGGATATCTATGGATGAGGGTTGGCAGGTTTTTTGGGGCCATGGGTAACGTTTTTATCAGCCTAAGTGTTTAGGGTTATCTAGGGATGAGGATTTAGTGTCTTTTTTTCGATTATGGTTTAGGGTTTTGTTTGGATGGGGGGTTAGTTTTTTCTAGGGATGAGAGATTAGGGTTTTCTAGTGATGAGGTTTCAGGGATTTATATTGATGAGGATTCATGGTATTCTGGTGCTAGTGTTCTAGGGTTTTCTATGGATGAGGGTTTAGGATTTTATTAGGACTATGGTTTAGGGTTTTCTATTGCTTAAGGTGTATGTATTTCATAGATTAAGGGTGTAGGGTTCTCAAGGTTTAGGTTTAAGGGTTTTCAAGGTATGAGGGTTTACATTTTTCAATGGTTGATGGTGTAGGGTTTTCTGGGGATGAGGGTTTATGGTTTCCTAGGACAGCAGGTTTTGGGTTTTGGGGGATTATCATTTAGGGTTTTATGGAGCTTAGGGTTTATGGTTTTATAGGATTGGGGATTAGTGTTTTCTAGGACTAATAGATGTGTTTTCACTGGGGTTGATAGTTTATCGATTTTTAGGGATGAGGGTTTAGGGTTTTTTTATAGTTTAGGGTTCAGGTGTGTTTGGGGATGAGTTACACCAACATTCTAGGTCTAAGTGTTTTGGATTTTATAAAGTTGAGGGAATTGGGGTTTCTAGGACTATTTTTAATGGTTTTTTTAGGACTAAGGGTTTTTGGTTTTCAATGGATGAGGTTTTTCGGATTTCTTGTGTTGAAGGTTTAGGTTTTACTCTGTATGTTGGTTTAGCGTTTTCTTATGATGTTGATTTATGGTTTTATGGGGAAGGGTGTTTTGGTTTTTGTTATACTATGGGTTTAGGGTTCTTTAGGGTTGGGGAATTATGGTTTTACAATGTTGAGGGTTTATCATTTTTTGGGGTTGAGTGATGTGAGTCACACGGGGTGGCCTGATCTTCACGACATAGGGCATTGCGGTTGTGGGATAAGTGGTAGATGATGGGTATGAATAACAGATGTATGTAGTAAATCAACTCTATAAGCATCCCTACCTACTACTTATACAACACAATCAATGGATGGATGTTATAGCTAGTCAACACAACAACGCACTTGTGTGAGGCATGGAATTGGGGGCTTTGTTATCGTGGGTCACCAATATGACTTGTAGGTTGACATGGAAAGAATGCACAAGAGTAAGGAGAAATACCAGGATAATCCTCACACAATGGAGATAAACAAAGCACAATCTCTTAATTAAATCTTGAATGCCAATACCATTCCCTAGGGTGGCTATTTATAGACAAAGGGTGATACAATAGTAAAGGGTATGATACCCTAAAGTCATAAGGGATAAATCTACCTTGTCCCCATAACATAAAAAAGATAAAGTCTAAAAAATTCTTTTGGGGAAAGTAGCACATGTCATTCAACCAATAGTCCACAAGATTTATCTCTGAATACCATTCCCACCAGATTTTACTTTGTTTTCCAAAGATTCCTTTCAAGAATTCTTCATGTCCATTTAAAACTTTTGAGAAACCATGTGAAAAAAATATAAACATCATATTTGGGCTTCAATAAGTGCGATAATAGTCCAATTTGCACTATCCATGCAAGGCATGATCTATTGGGTCTATAATGAGGTGATAAGGGTGCCTGTTATTGCATTAAACCTCTTTAATCTCCCATTCATCATCCGGACGTGCAAATCCAATTCCTCCTCATGTGCAATTGACTTGGTTCTTTTAACATGGTTCTCATCATCCTCCACCTCTTTAAAAGGATTCATCCTTTACTCTTCATCCTCATCACCCAAAAAAGTAGAAATGTCAGAAACATTGAAGGTGGGACTTACACCATACTCACCTGGAAAATCTATCTTATAACCATTGTTGTTAATCGTTTCAAGAACCCAGAAAGGTCTTTCTCCACATGGAATGAGTTTTGATTTCCGCTTTTCAGGAAATATTTCCAAGAACAAATGAACCCAGACTAAGTCATAGAAATCAATGAACATTTTTTTGTGATGCTTATTTAAAAGATCAATGTATTTTTGGGCCATCTACTCTATATTTATCCCTACCTTTTAATGGATTTTCTTGATTAATTTTGCATGCCCATTAGCATCAATATTAGTTTCTTCTGGTAAAGGAAAAGGAAATATATTAACAGGGTAAAGGTTTTTAAAGCCGTAAACAATTTCAAAAATGTGAAAATTGTGTTGTGGAATGCCTGGCCATGTTATATTCAAATTACACATGATGAATTCACTCCTCCCAATTCATGACGTTATTAATGAAAATTTTTCATAGAAGGGATGATAGTGTTCAACTTACCACCTCTGTTTTTTCATCAGTTTGTAGATGAAAGGTGGTAGAAAATAGTATCTGTGTCCCTAGTTTGCTCAATGATGTCTTCCTAAATTAACTGATGAATTTTTTGTCTCAATATGACATAATCATCCTTGTAATTCATTTGAGTTTGACTACTTCTAGAAATAAAAGTGTATCAATGTTAGTGGAATCATCTTCTTTGTGATTGGGAATAAAATGTTCCATTCTTTGAAAATTGATCCACCATAACAAAAATGGAATCTCCCAGAAATATCCCACATCCAACAACTCTTGAACATTCCTCTAAATCCCTTTTGTCTCTTCTGGGATACTGTGATATGAAAGGAGGTTTGGTAGTGATTCTCAAGGTATAAGGCCAATTTGATGCTCAAAACCTATAACGGGTGTAATAGAAGGTGGCACCTCATCGGGAAACACATCTTAAAATTCCGGCAACATAGACTCAACAACAAGTAGAAAAGGAGATGTTAAGTCGTTAGTGTTCAACATTATCACTTCGTACATAAGTACTAAGAAATTTTTCTGAGAAATCAATGAATCCTTAACCAAACTCTTTTTTTCCAACATCAAACTTTTCTCTCCTCTCAAATATTTTTACCTCTTGATTTTTCATTTCTCTCCATTTCTTTTCTTCTATCATTTTCTATTTTCCCTTCATTATATCCTTTTTCCTTTTCTCTCTTTTTTTCCTCATCACGTTTTTTTCTTTTCTCTCAAAATGTGATCATACAAAATATTCTTTGTGGACATGGGGTTGAGGGTTTTATGATCTCCTCGGAGTACAAACGATTGACAATTCAAGAAACTGTCATGAGTAACATGCCGATCTTATGGTCATGGTCATCCCAACCACAAACGGAATGTCTTCATAGGAACAACATCGCACAAAACCTCATATATGTACTTACTGATGGTGAACAATACATTCATTTTCTTGGTGACCCTCAGTTTATTGCAATCATTCAACAACTAATTTTGTTATAGATTTTGATGCCTCAATGTTGGCAGTCCTAACTTCTCGACCAAATCGGTGCTCACCACATTGCTAAAACTTCCCCTATCAATAATAATGATACATTCCATCCCATTGATCTTACATCGTGTGTGGAAATGGTTCTCTCACTATTACTTTTCTCCAACAGTCATTTGTTCACTTAAAATTATCCTAGTTACAAGAATCTCAATGTCTTCTACATATTCTAAATTATAAATTTATAGAGATTATTCATCCTCCTCTTTTGAGATCTCTCCATCAGTCTCTCATTCTCTACACTTGTTGTGGTCATGGTGCACCAGTTTGGTCACCCACTAGCAATGGAACCCCTTAATTGACATTTGTAACAATGAATATCCCGATTCATTGTTTGGTTAGCCACAAAAGTAGGTTTCTTAGGTGGAATAATTACTTGGTCACTTTTGCAATCAACCACCTCTTTTTCCTTTTATGGTTCTCCAATCACCTTCCATGAATTTTTCCATGGAGTGAAAGGGTTATTGGGTTTCCTCATGTTGGTCCTCCTTATAATTTGTTTCTATATATTGGTGTATTGGTGGATTATATCCTGTATTTACACACGGTGGTAAATTTGTTCTTGATATGAAATCTCCTGGTTGAGCCCTAGTAAGAAGAATGCCAAAGTTGCCTCCATATCTTCTTCAATGATAGCTCAAATCATGGCAAATGACATCTCCTTATACTAATCTTCAGCACACTTACTCTCTTTGGTGAGACAATGATGTTTGTTTTAAAGATGTATATGATAGTGTGAGGTAACAAACCCCTTCCACATTGCAAACTTCATCTCATCCCACGTATGGATAGGATGCCCCCATATCAAGATATTTCCTTTTGACCTTCATCCCACTATATTAGTGCATAATCAATGAATTCAAGGGCTACATGTTTTAAAATTTTCTCCTAGAAATTTATTGACAAGAAAAGACTTTCTTGATCCATATCTCCAACTCCAATTATGCTTCTTGATATCTTTTTCCTTGAAACGAAGGGACCTTAAACTTGATCTTACAAAGTTGGTCAGCATCATGTTCTCTCTTTTTTCCTCTTATAAGTTGTTGGAACAACCTTATCCATTGTGGGACATACTCTAAATCACCATCATGGTTTCCTATCTCCTCCTCCGTGATGTGGGGGCGATGTGGTGAAAGAGCATGCTGTGGGTTATCAAGAATCATCCTTTAGCTTTATAAATTCTCCATGTTGTTAATCCTCTCATGTAGCAGCTACCACTTCTGATTAAGAAGCTTCTCAAAATTTTGCAACAAATCATGCATTTGGAGGTGCAACGCTTTCGGTGTGGGATACATTAATCGGCTTCCTTCATCACCAACATCTGCCATTTTTTTCTCACGATCTTCAGCCATGATATAGTACACAAATATAAACACACTCGAGGAGAAACACACACAATGTTACACACATTCACACACACGTGAAGACACACACACACACACACACACACACACACGTAAATACACACACAAGATGTACACACTCACACACATGAGATGGACACAATTACACTCACACACACAATATCAACACACTCAGTCACACGAGATGGATTGACTCACACACACACACACAAGATGTACACACAGATGCACATGATATGGACACACTCAAACTCACACAGACAACAATGTTTTTAAGATTATTTCTCTATAATCTCAACACTCAATTAAAATTCCATGCTCTTATGAAATATAGTACCATGTTTGGGATGATCATGTAGCACCAATCCTTCTTAATCCATTATTGCATTATTGTATGATTTAACACAACCCGTTTGAGTGGTAATGGCTAAAGGGAAAAAAGGATGTTAGAAAATGGATAAAGGGTGGATGTAAAAGGGGCTAAATGTAACAGCCCAAGATTTTATAAAAAATATTCTTTTTAATTTTATTAATGTCTTGTGTTGTACGCTACACCAAAAGGAGCTTGCACAACACGCATCCTTGACTTGCCTTGCATTACACGCAATCGCGACCTTCCTCGATAGCGTGTGTAATACGCAATACTGAGTTTCACTAAACAACGATATGCTATTAAAATATTATTAAAACTAGCCGGTATGAATAGTAATAACCACTTTTTAAAATTCTGTAAATCTTATTTTTCAAAATGAACTTCATTTTTGGATTCGGAGTATCGAATTTAGCCTAAGGTGAAATTTTGGTACATTTCGGATAACTTTCATATTCTGATGAATAGTGAAAATTACTAAATTATAATTAAAAAACAACTTTTTTAATCGAAATAATTAATAGTGATAAATTATTAATTGGAGTAGTTTTAAAGTATATTTAGAATATATTTTTACAATTTAATACAATGTTGGTCATTGAATGTAATTTCACATTTAAAGCAGTTATAAACAAGTGTCAATCTTTTGATAGTTATTATCTCTTAAAAACACGCTATTTGTTGTAACAGCGGAAATTAATTTAATTAATGCAACTTATGTGTTGTGAATTTTGTAAAATAGAAATCATTTTTGAATTCGGAATATCAATTATAGCTTAGGGTGAAATTTTGGCATTTTTCTGAAAAACTTCAATTTTTGATGAATAGTGAAACCACTAAGTGGTAGGTTAAAAACTGAATTTTTCATAAAACATAATTTTACCGCTTCTGTGAATGGAATTTAGAAAATCCGACAGACACGGTTGATATCAGTAAGTAAAATGTGGTTCAATGAGATAAAAATAATTTTTGGTGAATAGTAACTTTTTACTTTTTTTTACCGCAGTTAATAGTAAATAGGGTAAGTAAGGATAAATATGATATTACTATTACCCTAACACATGTCCTAATTATATTGGACAAGTGTAATTCGACCAAAAACAAGCTTATGAATAAAATATGACCATTTAGGCCCACTTGGATTAGATTAGGACATTTATTATTATTTAATTCAAAGAATAGTTAAAAGAGTTAAAATCAAAGTTTATTTACTAAAACATTTTTAATATAGGGTTATACATAAGATATATTATATTATAAATATTCATTAGAAAGCTAAAAAGCTTTCCTACATAATGGTATTTTATTTGTAATTTTTAGACATCAAATAATTTAATTTATTTATGACACAAAGATGATGCAGTAATTATCTTATTAATGAAATATTGACATAATTGATGTTATAAACACCAAACTGAATGTAATTTGAGACTTTTTATGAATTCCACTAATTTTCTAGGTTACTATGATATATTAATGTTGATTTAATCAACTTGGTTCGAACATATAATTCTGTTATGACTTTCACAAAAATCATATATCAAATAGTGTCAAAATTGACACAAAATAGTTTTTAAATCAAATATTATATTATTAATTGTTATTTTATTCCTAAAAATCTAAGGTTCGGCCAAAAGACTTAGATAAGGATATATATATATTAATAATAAACCATTTGGGGTTCGTTTGGCATGTTATTGTAAGTTTATTAACCATATAGTGAAAGAAAACAAAAAGACATGGTAAAAGTTAAATTATTTAACTTAGAGTTAAATCTAATTGATAAGGTTAAAATAATACCATAAACTTGTCTAAATCTTATTGGTTGATAGGATTTCGACCCATCACCACCTTATCTTCGAAATAAGACCCTTTGGAACCATTATAAACCGATTTTGACTTTAATATAAAATAATATTTTGAGATATTCCTAAGGTGCCCCTCTCCTACCTTATAAAAGGGCACCTCCTCCCCCTCCTCCTCACATCAAATTGAGCACTCAAGCTCGGCCAACCCCTGAAAAAATCTCTTCTACACTTCCCTAGAAACATTATAGAGGTTCTGGTCTTCCTCAAAGACCAATTTTAGTGCCCTAAGAGGAGGTCTCAAAGAGGCGCTTCAAAGAAGAGGTAATTACCGTTACCAATTCTTTCATCTTTATTTCTTCTTCCACTTCTTCTTCTTAGGTTGTTTCATTATGAAGTAATAACATCAGTATCACTCATATACTGATATGTTATTATAACTATGAAACAACCCTATTTCACCATCTATCCATCCTACGGAAAAAGAAATCACCGCGCGTGCGTACGTACGAAATACCGTCTCCACGCCGTGGTGTAATCTATTTTCCACCACCACCTTACATGGATGGGTATAATGGTGTAAGGAATAACTATACACAGTTATTACAACATCATATTGATTCTGATATATTGTATAATCCACTCCGATTCAATTCAATATTTATGAAAATGATATCATCGCTCGTGCGTACGTACGGACTACCGTCTCCACGACGCGATGAGATTCATTCTCCATGTTAACCATTTAAGAATGATTATAAAGTATATATAAGAAATAATAATGAAATATATGACATTATAAAGCTACTGTATTATGTATATATATATATGTATGTCATCTACTTACTTCCATTTCAAGACAATAAGGAATGGAAAACAACGTTCATGCGTACGTACGGACTACCGTCTCCATGAACGGTGTTTTTCATTTTATTTATCTATCTATTATATATATATATATATACTGAATATATATGATATATAAATCAAATTTTATAATTTGGAAGTAAGTAAATCATGATATAAGTAATAATAATGTCAAGAACAACAAGTCAAAACACCTACGATAAATGGAACGATTTTACCCAAAACACTTCTTTAACATGGAATTTACAAAAGAACGGGTAATATAATGTCATAAGTGAACCATATATGATATCATAACAATGAATATGATTCTATAATAATTCAATTACATTATTTAAATCATTATACAGGAGGTTCGGACACATACGAAGCAAATCGGACCTAAGGTAAGGGAAATATCACAATCTCATTTTTATCCGAGATTGTTTATACTATGAAATTTACTAGGGTGTATATTATCATCCACATCCATGTTTCCTCAATATGTAATATTATTTCCATTCACCTAAAATTTTTTAAAACCTATTTTACCCTTCGGTGAGTTTTTAGTAAAAGATATGAAAGGAATCTTTTGTCATTTTTCGTACGAGATACTTTTTGACTTTTTCCAACAAAAGTACGAAGAATGTTTTTTTTTACTTATACAGCATGAATGGATTTTTAAAACATTATTTCCAAGAAGCTTACTTTACAAGTTTTAAAGTTTATTTTTAATCAAATTCTTTTATTTTAAAGTTGTATGACATTTTATGAAAGGAAAAATGTTTTTGAAGAAGAAAGGATATTTTCCTCAAGAATGGAGTTCAAGTGTTTTATCAAAATTATTTTCCATCTAAGATAATAAACGGTTCTGTTTTTATCCCTATTATTACATGGATTTGATTATGTTGTGATGGAAACATTTTTATGAATTCCTTTATCTTATATGAATTATTTTATGATGTCATGTTGTTTAAGAATCCCATTTTTTTTATTACATGGGTTATGCGATGATGTATGATTTATGATTATGTGGCACACATAAGAAAGGATTCATTATAAGATGGGTGGGACCTATATCTCCCTCCAATGCATTGGGTAAAGATTTTATATCTCATGAGATAGACATGGCTGGAATAGTAGGTTATACCGGTTCAGTGAAACAGGACTGAAACGAGGGTTACTCGATTCAGAAAGGGAATTTGTCCACTAAGATAGTCTTGGCAATGAGTCATGACTAACAGGAAATGATTCTCTATGATTATGTGTGAATGCCACAAAGTTTCATGTTTTATGTTATGATTATTGTGATTACATTTCACTACTATGATTTATCCCATGTTATGAAATTATACTCTCTTTTGCAGGTTAAGATTTCCAAAATGTTATGTTCTTATGAATACGATGTGATTGATTTTTCTTTTGTTTACCCTTACTGAGCATTTGAGCTCACCCTTTTATGTTTTCTTTTCCCCAGGATATAAAGAAAGGTTTTAGGTAAAAAAAAGGGAAGATCTTTATGGGAGATATTGAAGATCTTTCACCACGATTAGAAGATTACGTTCCGAGTTTCCAAAGACACTAAACTATTACGATCCATGTGTGTGTTTTTGTTATGTACTAAGTATTCCGCAAAAGTAATGTAATGTCCATGTAAGTCAGGCTTCGGGTCTCTACAGTTGGTATCAGAGGAAAGGTTTAGTCAACCTTTGGAAACTAGGATGCGAAAACATTAGTGAGATCCCTAGAGATATTTCTAAGGTATGTCTAGGGATGTCCCTAAGGATACGTATACGTATAGGATATAATCCTAGAACTATGATACCGATCTTAGAATTTAACCTAAGATGTTAGATATTAAGGGTACTCCCCCTTTATTATGTTGTTTTCACTAGCATGATTTTTGCCTCTCATACTATTCTTTTGGGGTTTTAGACGATGGCTGGAACCCGAAGGAACCGTGTTAATGCGGAATGTGATGGGCAATGCAATGATTGTCCCCCTGAGCAACCAAACGATATGGGAGCCGGAATGCAAAATCTTGTAGCCATGCTCACACAACTTTCTCAAGTTATGAATCATGCAGGACTTCCAAACGAGCAAAGGAAGGAGCAACATTCTGTTGAATCCTTCATGAGGCAGCGTCCACCTTCTTTCAGTGGGTCTACTGATCCATTAGTTGCTGAACAATGGATTAGTACTACTGAAAAGATATTTTCAGTTCTTCAATGTTCTGAACATGATAAAGTCATCCTAGCAGTGTATCGTTTGGAAGGAGATGCTGATCAATGGTGGAATCTTATTAAGAATACGAGGCAAAGGGATGAAATTGAGTCTATGGAATGGGACGAGTTCAAGAACTTATTTTTCAATAAGTACTTCCCTCGTATTCTCCGAACAAAGATGGAGAAAGAGTTTCTTGAACTGAAGCAAAGGGATGATGAATCTGTTGGTACCTATGAAGCGAATTTTACAAGACTTGCATGGTACGCTTCTGGTATTATCATTCAACCTGAAAGTAAAGTTGATCGATTTTTCAGTGGCTTAAAACCAAGTCTTCGAAGGGCATTAGATATAAGAGACTTCAGTAGCTATGAAGAAATTGTGCGTTGTGATATCAAGGTAGAAATGGAAGTTGGTGTTACATATCCATCTCATGGGTTTGACAAGAAACGAATGATGGAGTTCAAGGAGAAAACTCAGAATAATGGTGAAAAGAAGATGAATGTTTCCTTATGCACAAAGTGTGGAAAGAAGCATGGTGGAGATTGTCTTAAAGGAACTATAAAATGTTTTAAGTGTGGAAAAGAAGGTCATCGAGCAGCTGAGTGTCGAAGTAATGGAAAATGGGATTCTAATGAAGTGAATAAAGTAAACACTGCAGAGAACGTACAACCAACACTTCAATGCTTCAAGTGCAAGGAAATGGGGCATTATGCTAATAAATGCCCTAATCCAAGGGTTAGTGATGATCGACATGAGCAACCGCTTAAGGCAAAGGACAAAGGGAAGTCACATGCGATCACTATTGGCAATGTTGAATATGACAACGATGTGGTGGAATGATTAAGTGTTTATGTAATGGGATTCCAAAATAATGTTGTATCTTGGAATATTGGAATATTTATGTATTGGTCTAATGTGGTATTCAAAGTGATTGAGATATTATGCGCATAATGAAGGGAAAACGAGAAAATGAAATGTTTAACAGTATTCATGAGCTCATGATTGATATAAGGACTAAGTTTGAGTATATAGAATTTTGAGGATTTTGGTATGTGAAAAGTGATTCATGTTTTCAGTAAGGCATTCAAGAGAATACACGATTAAGGACTTTGAATGTTTGGAATGTGACCAACAAAACATATCTTATGATATATGGGAATTGACGATGGTATTAAATCTCTGGTAATCGTTTTCACTATGTTATGAGAGTGAATTGCAGTATTATGGATAATCCTAAAGATTGGAATGGATTATGTTGGACAAAAGTTAGTATTGTTTAAGGATAGAAGTTTTTTCGATATTATTTATGGGATGTTATAGTAATATAGTTTTATAAAAAGGACAACCTGCAGGACGGGCGACAACCCATCGCTTCAGACAAGGCTGTGGGAATCGAACCCACAACCGAAGTGCGACTGGCCTTTATCGCCTACCACTGGCCTACAGGAAGTCCCTGTTTAGTAGATACTAGTTTTATTATATTAAGCAGTATGATATATGAAGTATAAGTCCATTTTAGGAACTATATATGATTAATCTCACTATAGATCGACTTATGTATATAATTTTTGCTAACCTTTTGTTTGAGACAGATGGAATGACCTGTCATTCTATCACATGATCTGCTAACACTTCACGAATAACAAATTCAACTTCATTTATTTAAGAGATGAAGTGGAAATTGTTCTAGGCACGAACAATAGTGAGATTGTACCAAAATAAAGAATGTATTTATTCCAATTCTCAACTTTAGGGAAATGATCTTGAAAACCAAAAATGTTGTCCTAGTGATCTTATACCTGATGAATCGAATGGTACCTTAGATCGTCACAAATTTTTGGATTTGTGATTATTGGCTTTTCCATAGCCATGTTCTCTACCACTCTCCATCAGAACATGATGGTTAGATTTCTCTTCCATATCCATATTTTCACCTATGTGGAAACCCAATGATTAGTTTATTTGGGTAACCGTTACGTTTCATACTTTTGTTTTTAAAGATTGGTTTTGATATTCCTTTTTACGATGTGGGTTTCTATTAAAGAAACTTTCAAATAGTAAACCATTTATAACCCCGACGAATTTCGAGGGCGAAATTCATTTTAAGGGGGGTAGAATGTAACAGCCCAAGATTTTATAAAAAATATTCTTTTTAATTTTATTAATGTCTTGTGTTGTACGCTACACCAAAAGGAGCTTGCACAACACACATCCTTGACTTGCCTTGCATTACACGCAATCGCGACCTTCCTCGATAGCGTGTGTAATACGCAATACCGAGTTTCACTAAACAACGATATGCTATTAAAATATTATTAAAACTAGCCGGTATGAATAGTAATAACCACTTTTTAAAATTCTGTAAATCTTATTTTTCAAAATGAACTTCATTTTTGGATTCGGAGTATCGAATTTAGCCTAAGGTGAAATTTTGGTACATTCCGGATAACTTTCATATTCTGATGAATAGTGAAAATTACTAAATTATAATTAAAAAACAACTTTTTTAATTGAAATAATTAATAGTGATAAATTATTAATTGGAGTAGTTTTAAAGTATATTTAGAATATATTTTTACAATTTAATACAATGTTGGTCATTGGATGTAATTTCACATTTAAAGTAGTTATAAACAAGTGTCAATCTTTTGATAGTTATTATCTCTTAAAAACACGTTATTTGTTGTAACAGCGGAAATTAATTTAATTAATGCAACTTATGTGTTGTGAATTTTGTAAAATAGAAATCATTTTTGAATTCGGAATATCAATTATAGCTTAGGGTGAAATTTTGGCATTTTTCTGAAAAACTTCAATTTTTGATGAATAGTGAAACCACTAAGTGGTAGGTTAAAAACTGGATTTTTCATAAAACTTAATTTTACCGCTTCTGTGAATGGAATTTCGAAAATCCGACAGACACGGTTGATATCAGTAAGTAAAATGTGGTTCAATGAGATAAAAATAATTTTTGGTGAATAGTAACTTTTTACTTTTTTTTACCGCAGTTAATAGTAAATAGGGTAACTAAGGGTAAATATGATATTACTATTACCCTAACACATGTCCTAATTATATTGGACAAGTGTAATTCGACCAAAAACAAGCTTAGGAATAAAATATGACCATTTAGGCCCACTTGGATTAGATTAGGACATTTATTATTATTTAATTCAAAGAATAGTTAAAAGAGTTAAAATCAAAGTTTATTTACTAAAACATTTTTAATATAGGGTTATACATAAGATATATTATATTATAAATATTCATTAGAAATCTAAAAAGATTTCCTACATAATGGTATTTTATTTGTAATTTTTAGACATCAAATAATTTAATTTATTTATGACACAAAGATGATGCAGTAATTATCTTATTAATGAAATATTGACATAATTGATGTTATAAACACCAAACTGAATGTAATTTGAGACTTTTTATGAATTCCACTAATTTTATAGGTTACTATGATATATTAATTTTGATTTAATCAACTTGGTTCGAACATATAATTCTGTTATGACTTTCACAAAAATCATATATCAAATAGTGTCAAAATTGACACAAAATAGTTTTTAAATCAAATATTATATTATTAATTGTTATTTTATTCCTAAATATCTAAGGTTCGGCCAAATGACTTAGATAAGGATATATATATTAATAATAAACAATTTGGGGTTCGTTTGGCATGTTATAGTAAGTTTATTAACCATATAGTGAAAGAAAACAAAAAGACATGGTAAAAGTTAAATTATTTAACTTAGAGTTAAATCTAATTGATAAGGTTAAAATAATACCATAAACTTGTCTAAATCCTATTGGTTGATAGGATTTCGACCCATCACCACCTTATCATCGAAATAAGACCCTTTGGAGCCATTATAAACCGATTTTGACTTTAATATAAAATAATATTTTGAGATATTCCTAAGGTGCCCCTCTCCTCCCTTATAAAAGGGCACCTCCTCCCCCTCCTCCTCACATCAAATTGAGCACTCACGCTTGGCCAAACCCTACCGAAATATCTTCTCCACTTCCCTAGAAACATCCTAGAGGTTCTGGTCTTCCTCAAAGACCAATTTTAGTGCCCTAAGAGGAGGTCTCAAAGAGGCGCTTCAAAGAAGAGGTAATTACCGTTACCAATTCTTTCATCTTTATTTCTTCTTCCACTTCTTCTTCTTAGGTTGTTTCATTATGAAGTAATAACATCAGTATCACTCATATACTGATATGTTATTATAACTATGAAACAAACCTATTTCACCATCTATCCATCCTACGGAAAAAGAAATCACCGCGCGTGCGTACGTACGGAATACCGTCTCCACGCCGTGGTGTAATCTATTTTCCACCACCACCTTACATGGATGGGTATAATGGTGTAAAGAATAACTATACACAGTTATTACAACATCATATTGATTCTGATATATTGTATAATCCACTCCGATTCAATTCAATATTTATGAAAATGATATCATCGCTCGTGCGTACGTACGGACTACCGTCTCCACGACGCGATGAGATTCATTCTCCATGTTAACCATTTAAGAATGATTATAAAGTATATATAATAAATAATAATGAAATATATGACATTATAAAGCTACTGGATTATGTATATATATATATATGTATGTCATCTACTTACTTCCATTTCAAGACAATAAGGAATGGAAAACAGCGTTCATGCGTACGTACGGACTACCGTCTCCATGAACGATGTTTTTCATTTTATTTATCTATCTATTATATATATATATATATACTTAATATATATGATATATAAATCAAATTTTATATTCTTTAAGTAAGTAAATCATGATATAAGTAATAATAATGTCAAGAACAACAAGTCAAAACACCTACGATAAATGAAACGATTTTACACAAAACACTTCTTTAACATGGAATTTACAAAAGAACGGGTAATATAATGTCATAAGTGAAACATATATGATATCATAACAATGAATATGATTCTATAATAAGTCAATGACATTATTTAAATCATTATACAGTAGGTTCGGACACATACGAAGCAAATCGGACCTAAGGTAAGGGAAATATCACAATCTCATTTTTATCCGAGATTGTTTATACTTTGAAATTTACTGGGGTGTATATTATCATCCACATCCATGTTTCCGCAATATGTAATATTATTTCCATTCACCTAAAATTTTTTAAAACCTATTTTACCCTTCGGTGAGTTTTTAGTAAAAGATATGAAAGGAATCTTTTGTCGTTTTTCGTACGAGATACTTTTTTTGACTTTTTCCGACAAAAGTACGAAGAATGTTTTTTTTACTTATACAGCATGAATGTATTTTTAAAACATTATTTCCAAGAAGCTTACTTTACAAGTTTTCAAGTTTATTTTTAATCAACTTCTTTTATTTTAAAGTTGTATGACATGTTATGAAAGGAAAAATGTTTTTGAAGAAGAAAGGATATTTTCCCCAAGAATGGAGTTCAAGTGTTTTATCAAAATTATTTTCCATCTAAGATAATAAAGGGTTCTGTTTTTATCCCTATTATTACATGGATTTGATTATGTTGTGATGGAAACATTTTTATGAATTCCTTTATCTTATATGAATTGTTTTATGATGTCATGTTGTTTAAGAATCCCATTTTTTTATTACATGGGTTATGCGATGATGTATGATTTATGATTATGTGGCACACATAATAAAGGATTCATTATAAGATGGGTGGGACCTATATCTCCCTCCAATTCATTGGGTAAAGATTTTATATCTCATGAGATAGACATGGCTGGAATGGTAGGTTATACCGGTTCAGTGAAACAGGACTGAAACGAGGGTTACTCGATTCAGAAAGGGAATTTGTCCACTAAGATAGTCTTAGCAATGAGTCATGACTAACAGGAAATGATTCTCTATGATTATGTGTGAATGCCACAAAGTTTCATGTTTTAAGTTATGATTATTGTGATTACATTTCACTACTATGATTTATCCCATGTTATGAAATTATACTCTCTTTTGCAGGTTAAGATTTCCAAAATGTTATGTTCTTATGAATACGATGTGATTGATTTTTCTTTTGTTTACCCTTACTGAGCATTTGAGCTCACCCTTTTATGTTTTATTTTCCCCAGGATATAAAGAAAGGTTTTAGGTAAAAAAAAAGGGAAGATCTTTATGGGAGATATTGAAGATCTTTCACCACGATTAGAAGATTACGTTCCGAGTTTCCAAAGACACTAAACTATTACGATCCTTGTGTGTGTTTTTGTTATGTACTAAGTATTCCGCAAAAGTAATGTAATGTCCATGTAAGTCAGGCTTCGGGTCTCTACAGTAAAAATGTGATATTTGGGGTTTTTCCAGTTCTAAAAGATAAGATAAATTATTAACAATGTGAACCAATTATAATATGAGGATGAAGTAAAATGAGTGGGAATGTGATTTATGGAAATAATGTCAATCATAAAGAAGTAATTGTATCCGGTTTTTTTCTTTTTTTTTTGTTAAAATCTCCCCAAAAAGTGTTGTTCTTGGAGTTTGGAATCACAAGATGAGTGAATGGAGAGTAAGAAAAACTATTTTATTGAAATATCTCAAATAAATGATGTTCATAATTTTGAAAAGCATAAAATGATGATACGATAGAATTAGAATGTTTTTAATTTTTTTCTGGATACAAATCACATAAAGTGAATCAAACACACAAGAAGATGAATGAAAATTTGGCTAAATTTATAAGAATCAAACATTCAAAAAAAGGCAAATTCGGGAGTATTTCAAGAAAATGGATTTTATTGTTGAAATAGTGAATAATATTAGAGGATGAGGAGGGTAAGTTGTAAAAGTAATGTCAATGAAGGGATAGATACCTACCATGGTAACCAGTGCTTTGATACCAACTGATGTGAGATGTACGGTGTGGCATGATCTTCACAGCATAGGGTAAAATATGATGGATTTAGTTCATGGATAAGTGGTGGATGATGGGTATGGATATCAGATGAAAGTAGTTGGTCAACGATATAAAGAGAATGACCTAATACAGAGACAACACACTCATGGGATGGATGTGCTAGCCAATCCACAAAACAATGCATTAGGTTTGAGGCACGAAATTGGGGGCTTTGTGATCTTGGATCACTAGTATAACTTGTTGTTTAAAAAGGAAAGAATGCACAAGAGCGAGGAGAAAAATGGGGATAATACTAACACAACATAGACAGACAATGCATAAGCCCGCAATTAAATTTTGAATGTAAATACAATGTCATGGGGTGGCTATTTATAGACAAGGGGTGATAAAATAGTCAAAGGTCTAATACACTAAATTCATAAATGATAAATCTACCATGTCCCAATAAAGTAAAAAATAAATAGTCTAACAATGAATTTTGGGAAAATTAGCACATGTATTTTCAACCATAGACCAACAGATTTGACTTTGATTACCTAGCCCATCAGATTTGACTTTGCTGCCTATAGATTCCATTCTAGATTTCTCTATGTGGGTAAGGCTTATAAATTTCATGAAAACATGTGGGGAAAACTATAAACAACATATTTGGTCTTGAGTAAGTGAGATAAATGGCCCATTTTCTCCATTCAAGAAAGGTAAGATCCATTGTTCCTTTAATGAAGGGAGATGGGTGTGCACTATTGAATTCATGTTTTCTAATCTCCTAGGATTCATCGGGCCTTACAAATCAAACACCTCCTCCCATGCAATCAATTTGTTGGCTTTAACATGGTTCACAAATTTGAGGGCCTGTGGTTTTTAGGGAATGAGGTATTAGGGTTTTTGGGGTCCTGGGGATTAGGTTTTCTTATAGATGAGGGTGTTGATTATTATGGAAATCAGGTTATAGGGTTTTCTATAGAGGATGGTTTTATGGGTATTTTGGGGATTATGGTTTAGGTTTTACATGAGCCAAGGGTTTTGGTGTTTCAAAGGAAATGTTATTAAGGTTTACTAGGATTTATATTTTGGATTTTCTAGGGATGAGGTATTATGGTTTTCTTGGGATAATGGAATAGGGATACATGGGGTTGAGGTCATATTTTTTTTTGGGGATGAGGGATTATGGTTTTCTTAGTTGAGGGAATGTGATTTCATGGTATGAGGGATTATGGTTTTCATGGTTTTTTGGGGAAATGTGATAAGGGTTTTCATGGTTATTGGGTTTAGGGTTTTATAGTGCTGTTGTTTTAGGGTTTTTTGGGGCTAATGACTTAGGGTCTTCTATTGTTTAGGGGTTAGGGTTTTTTAGGGACTAGGGTTCATGGGTTTCTAGGAATGGGGATTTAATTTTTTTCCAGTGCTACAGATTTAGGGTTTTCTTGGGTTGATGGTTTTTCAGTTTTATGGGACTACAACATTAACTTTTTTTGGGGTGGGGGTTTATTGAAATCTTTGGATTTAGTTCTTATGGGTTTTATGGGGATGAGCAATTATGGCTTCTAGGGTATGAGGGTTTATGGTTTCTTGCGGATGATGGGTTTTATTTTTTTTCAGTGCTGAAGGATGTGGTTTTTTAGATGAGGGTTTAGATATTTTTGGTATGAGGGTTTAGGGGTGTTAGGGGTAAAGGGTTTAGTATTTTTAAGGGTTGACGGATTAGTGTTTTTTGGGGGAGAGGGTTTGGGCTTTCGAGTGAAGAGGGTTTAGGGGTATTTTCAGAATGAGGGTTCTGGTTTTTTAGATTAGTGGGTTTGATGTTTTTTGGTTTTTTGGGATTAGAGTGTTTATTGATGGGGTTCTTGGGGTTTTAGGGGTTTTGGATTGGGGTTTTTTATGTATTAGGTTTTGGGATTTTTTTGTTTTTTCTGGTTTGAATGTTTTTGGGATGTTGGTTTATGGTATTTTTGGGATACATTTTTATGGTTGTTTGGGGATGAGGGTTGGGTTTTTTGAGGTTGAGGGTTTTCATGGGGGATGAGGGTTGGGGGTTTCTTGGGAATTAGTGTACGATATTATTTTGGGTCTAAGGTTTTGGGGTTTTGGGGATGAGGGTTTGGTTTTTTTTGGCTTATGGTTTGGGATGATTTATGGTTTTTGGTCTGGGGTTTTTTGGGGCTGAGGGTTTTCTATTTTTTAGTGACGAGATTTAGGTTTTTCTAGGCTATGGGTTTAAGGTTTTTTTGGGGATGCAAGATTCAGGTTTTTTTGTGCATGACAGATTGGGGTTCTCTAGGTCGCAGGGTTAATGTTTTTTTGGGGCTTAGGGTTTTGGATTTTTGGGATGAGGGATTTTTTTTTGTGATTGGGTTTTCGGGTTTTTTGCAGTTTAGGATTTAATGTTTTATATGTGTTAGATTTTTCAATTTTTGTTAGACGTGGTTTTAGGGATTATAGGTGAAATTACTTTGGGGTTTTTTGGGATGAGGGTTTAGTCTATTTGGGGTAGAGTGTTTTTGGTTTTTTTGTAGAGGGATTAGTGTTTTTGGGGATTAGTGTTTTGGGTTTTATGGGGTTGAGGGTTGTTATTTTTTTGGGGTTGAAGGTTATTTTATTTGGGGATAAGGGTTTAGGGATTTCTAGATATAATGGAATTTGTTTTTTTGGAAGAGTGTTTATCCTTTTTTAGGATGAGGTTTTCTACTTCTTTTGCGATGAGGTTTTAGGGTTTTCTAATAGATATTTGGTTTATCACCAAGCCTCTATACCAATGGTTTAAGGAAACATTAGGTATAGGGTTTTTTTATCAAGGATATACCGAGAGTTATTTTGGAGCCATTCATATAGATTGGCATATACAAATGGGTTTTTGAAACCATTGGTATATGTTTTGAAAAAATATGGCTTCTCCAAGCCTCCCCCAAGTTGTGATATCCTACCCTAATTCCCTACCCATTGACTGATCCATGACCTACTGACTGATTGAAGAACTATTGATTGGAGACCTCCCAAGAGATCGACGACCACCTGAGCGACAGATGACCTCCAAAGCGGAGCCCTCCTGAATGATCGGGGAGCAACGACCTCCATCTACTCCCGCGATATCCTATATTTTAATAATTTTTTGATTTGAATTTTCATCAACATCACATAAGCGAGTTTTGAATATTTTTTATAATATAATTCGTATTAATTTTAAATTTTATTAGTGTTTGTTGATTCCATTAAGTAAACCATTCAAATTCTTTTTAATTTTTCTAGATATAGTTTGAAATTATTTTTGGTTTAATGAAATTTGTTGGTTTTCCTTCTTTTAATAGGATTTTATTTGTTCATTTAGAATTTCACCTTAGATTAGTAGTGTTTGGGTCAGTTTGATAATAAGTATGATGCATGTGGTGTTTTTGATTTATTTTTACAGATAGTTTTGATGATTTTGTGTCTATAGATTTCTTGTTTATTGATACGTTATCATTAATCTTATTATTTTTTTGTATATGACTCATATATTCCTTGAAGTAAAAATATGTGACCCAAAATATTAAGGGTTCATAACAAAAAATCCTATAATTAAATCAATATCCATTAAAAATGGATCACTTATAAAAAATAAAATTATTTCCATAAATCTGCCTTCTATAATTCTATATTCCTATACAAAATTTTTCTAATCTCTATTAATTTATAGGGTTGTTTATTTTCCTGGTAATATTTACTTATCTGTAGATGTGGGAAATATTTCTTATCATCCTTCATTGTACATCCATTTATTTATTTTCAAATTTTAAAATCGTAATTCGAAAAAACATATTTAATATTATTTATATATTTTAGTTATTTTTTTTAATTTATGATTCCCTTTATTCTGGGTGTTGAAGGATGAAGTTATGAATTAAACCTAATTTAATGATATTATTTAACAAAATGATTTTATTTAAAATTATTCATGATTTTATGAATATAATTATTATTTTTACATTGATTTATGTTATGTTTCTATTTTGAGTAACACTTTATTTAGCTTATATTTAATTCAAATTGAATTCATTAGAGAATTTAAAACACGTCAAAATTTTTATTATACTGAAGAAGTGATTTCAAATATTGCACGTCATGAAATACATGTATGTTCATTAAAATTTACCCACACAAATTACTGGAACCCATTATGCTTCTAAAAATGATGCATAAAATATTTGTATTTCTCATGAATGTTTTTTGTATTGATATAGGATGGGTTATTATCATCCACTCATTTTATCAACATGATTATTCTATAATTCTTTGTAATTCTATTTTACAATCTCCAAAATTTTAAACTACTTTTGATCTTTACCCCATGTATTATTTTGATGTATTTTATCTTGACCATTAACATCAAATGCATTTCTTTTCTTCTTAGGATTTTTTAGTGAATAATGTCTAACACCTTCATATCAGAATAATATAAAGCATTGTTTTACATAATAATTCCCCTTTATTTTTCTAAATATTTTATATATTATGGTACCAATTCTTTGAAAATACTCATCTATCTCACCTACGTAGGAAAATTCAGTAGATTCTTTAGGTTCTTCATATTTCAATACATGAATCCACATGCATTCAAAATCCATGTCTTATTTTTTATTCTTTATAAAGGAAAATAGCTTTTTAGTTTCATAAGAAATGTAAATATATGTTACTTATTCCAATGAAATAGATATGGTTTATTATATATTCAATTTTTAGTATAAGTCGTATACAATTTAGTAGATGTTGTTAATTTTATTTCATATAATCCAATGGCCTATTTTATTATAATAATTTTAAAATAGAATGTCATATTTTTTTTCCTAAATATTATGCATAGATAATTTGGTGTAATCCTAAAGGAAATTAATTCTAACAACCATTATGCACAATTTCTATGCATATAGACTTGGTCTCATTTCATGAATGTAATAAAAATAATATTCCTTCAGATAATGGGAATTTTATGTATTTTTATTTATTGGATGATATAATATAAGGGATATGCAGACTTTCCACATAGAAATGGGTTGATGTACATTTTTTTCTATTATACATTATATTATCTTACATTTTTAGGTTTATATCCTCTTGGTTGTTAAATCCCCTATTACCATTATTTGGTATCTTTTATTTGATAGTTAGATATATTTAAAATACATTGATTTTGTTTATTTTTTATTTATTTATGTTTTATGATACATTAAATAATTCATTATGATATTATTCTATGATTTAATAATCTTTATTTAATAAACTATTTTTTAATATGTATTAATTGAAAATATATGAATTATTTAATTAGTGTCTTCATTATTGATTGGAACATAATGTTTTCCCATATAATATAATAGATAAGAAGCTGAATACATCAAAATGATCAGATTTCAAACAAAATCTAAAAGAATATAGATTTTAATTAGATTTTTCATTTAACGATGATATTTTCAGAGGTTTTATACAGTGTTCATGCTATACATGCATTGTAAGACCATGGTTAAGATGAGAATAAGTTTTCTACAATAAAACAAAATCTGGATATCAAACAAATATTTATTATTGGTATAACAATGAATAAATGATACATTATTCTATTGTTCATGAATTAAATTAATGAATTTGTATGATGAATTTGATATTTTATAGGTTTAAATTTGTGAATCATTAGAAGGGATATAGTATACCAGTGAAAGAAGGAAATGATGTCAATACACATGAGGAAAATAAAAAAGATAATGATATTGAGAGAGTGAAAATTTTAATGGATGATACCAAAGCCATAGATTTTCTATAATGAAGAAAAATGACCAAGTTGGAATATGTAATGTGATTATATTAAGGGAGAAAACATTTTGAATTTCTGATATCTCCATTCATTTTATTCTTAATTTCCTGAAAGGCTTGTTACGTGATATTGCAGATATTTTTTCAAATCTTTATCAGGCATGGATGTTAATTAAAAATCTTGGATTTTCTAGTAATTATCTTCAGGATTTTTTAAAATAATAAAAATTATTTTGGGAGAAAACAAATGATCATAATGACTAAAA
This sequence comes from Viscum album, assembly GCA_963277665.1. NCBI lineage: Eukaryota > Viridiplantae > Streptophyta > Magnoliopsida > Santalales > Viscaceae > Viscum > Viscum album. Next base: position 923,261,819 of record OY728132.1, read on the forward strand.
AGAATTCGGTAAATCATGAAGGATGTAAAATAGAAATGGAACACCATTTCATGTTCCACATAATGTCGTGAATCACATTCTATTGATTCAAATTATTCAAAATATATTCTCGTCTACATAAATCTTAGGCAATACAAAATGGAATGATGTTTATATAATTAAAGATAATGGTGAGTTGTTTCATCTTATAGAAGGATTTCCATGACAATCATTTTATACAAAACATCAATATTTTTCATTTTTTGTGAGTAATATCAGGTTGGGTATATGATGTGATGGTTTTAATCTGTTTGGTTAGATTTTTACTACACATAACAGGTGGACAGTTTTTTTCATGTTATAATATTCCTCCATGGATTTTTATGAAAAAACCTTTCAATTTCTTGAGTATACTAACACATAGTCCATCTGATCATAGTAATGATATGGATTTCTAGTTGAAACTTGTAATAATAATGTTGAAGTAGCATTGGGATATTGGTGTGTGCACATTTGATGCATCTTAAAAAAATATATTTATGACACGTGAGGCCCTTTTATGGCCTATAAATGATTCCACTTCCTATGAAATGATGTTTTTTTGGAGTAAAAAGTGAAAACAATCATGTCCTATTTGTTTCATTAATACAAGATCAAGATGGAAAAATATCATCGTAGTTTTAGTTTCATGGTGAATCAATGATTCGTGGAAAGGAATCATCAATACAAGAATAATCACAAGAGGATTGATAATAATATTGAAACTGGAAAAAAAGATCAACATATTTCAGGAATTAACATGATTTTTGAATTGAAGGATTTCAAATTTTCATTAGGGGAAGGTCAAATAAAATCTAAATAAAGGAATAATGTTTACACTGATGTCACTTACAATTGGGAAAATAGATGTGCCCTTTTTGAGTTTCTATATTGGTATACCAAATTTATACAGAATTGTTTAGACGTAATTCAAATTGAGAAAAATATATTTGAAATTTCACTTTTTATTTATCTAAAAATTAAGGGAATGACAAAAGATGAATTTTGATCATGTCAGGACATGATGGATTTGCATATTTGACTATAACTGTATGATTTTTTTATCAGTGAAAACAAATGGTATGCTCTATGTGTTTCTTATGTGATGAAACCAATAAAAAAATCAATTTTTGGAAGTATTGGAGAATATTAAGGTTCATGATGGCAATTATAGAAAAACGTCAAAGTGATCCAAGATAAGGGATTTGTAAATAAAATCTTTATAAGCTCAATATTATCACATCATTATTCATTAAATAATTCCACTATTAATTAGGCATTTGATATCCAATAATTTAAGGGTGACATTCATTAGATTGAGCCCTTTTTAGAGACCTTTTTCTAAAAGGTCACCCATATAATTATTCATAAAAATGTAGCAGGATGTGCCAATATTATCGTGTGAGTAGGAAAAGAAATTTCCTCCACTATTTTTCAACTATGTACTGCATTTAAGAGTTCATATTCGAACTGAAATACTTTATGGTGGACCAATTGATTTTCAGTTGATGTGTCATTCTGAAATAAATATGATCAAAATGAAATCTTATGACCGAAATATGATTTTCCCAAAATGATCAATTTGGAGATGTTATATAGAACATGAATTTATGGATTTTTTTTCAATTTATTTGTTTGATGTGAGTACAAGACTTAACTAGATAATGAGATAGGAAGATGAGAATTTTTGGGAAATGGTTACCTTGTTTCCATTTCATCCCCAAAGAGGTGGAATTCATGGGTCATATAAATTGGCTACATTGAGACTTGATGTGTAGGATATGGAACATTACATAGTCCTATTTGATTGTGGTTTGTTTTATGACTATATCAAGTAGGTAATTTGGATATTTATATGTAATCTCATACTATTTCATTTCACATATACCTTATCCTTTTGTTATCATTTTTTATATTGAAAATAAAAAAATTAAAAGTAGAGTTCATCTATCTTTGCCATTGAGAATGGGAGAGGCTTTACATTGTAGGATCGAAATATAATATGAGATGCTCAATATACAAGAGGGGGGGTGAATTGTATACTTTAAAAATTCCTTTGGAACCTTTAAAGTTAGTTATGAACAACTAAAGTTTCCTTAAGAAAAGGAAAGAACTATGTTTAACAAAGTTAAACTAAGTAAATTCACAACACCTCTAACACCGAACTAAACTTGGAAAGAGATTCCAAAAGCAGATTCCGGAAATATGGTTCCGGAAATTGAAACTTAACAAAAGTTTCAATATAAGATTCTACCTTAAAGCGTATAGAATCTAAACTAATCAGAGTAAGTAAGGAAGTATAAGAAAGTTATACTTTCCTTAAGATACAAATTGCAGCGGAATAAAGACAAGTAGTAAAACTACTAGTAACAAGATAATAGTCTTTTAACCCAAAGAGAAGGGTATCCAACAATCTTGGATAAAGGTCCCTTGATTTATACTTTCAAGCAAGTCTGTCTTACCCACACCAGGGTAAGCCCTCGATATGAAGATCGGTGTCTCTGTCTTGCTATCCCCGCAAGCCCTCAACTTCAAGGTAGTTGGCAACCTCTGTCTTTCTCAGCAAGAAAGCCCTCGATATTTAAGGTAGTCGGCACCTCTGTCTTTCTCAGCAAGAAATCCCTCGATCTTTAAGGTAGTCGGCACCTCTGTCTTTCTCAGCAAGAAAGCCCTCGATCTTTAAGGTAGTCGGCACCTCTGTCTTCCTATCCCCGGAAGTCCTCGAATGTAATCACCAACATTCGGAGTCGCACGAAGCTTTGAGAGTTAATAAGAGACTCTCTCTCTAGAAATCACTTCAACAGCATGTATGCACAAAATCCAAATTGTTCATCCATCCGTTATTCATCAGCTCTGAGCTCTTTCAAATGAGCTCATATTTATAGGTAAGGTCGGCTCCTTCTCCAACGGTCATATTTCCCTTAAAGTTCGGAGGGACCTGTACACGTGTCACTTAGACAACGGTTAGTTTATAACAAAATGGACGACATCGTTTTATAACAAAACAAGTGTAACAGAAAGTACGACATCGTTTTAAACTCTAACATAAAGGTTCGGAATAGAAATTTCGGAGTGAAGGTTCGGAGTGAATAAATTCAGAGTGTATAAAACAATGATAATCAGATTCTGTTTGATAGGTGAATTCGGAATGAGAATTCAGAATAGGAATTCGTCATCAGAAATCGTAATGAGAATTCCTCATCAGAATTCGTAATGAGAATTTATCATCAGAATTCGTAATGAGAATTTATCATCAGAATTCGTAATGAGAATTTATCATCAGAATTCGTAATGATAATTCGTCATCAGAATTCGTAATAAGAATTCTTTATAAGAATTCGTAATGAGAATTCGGAATGATATTTCTTCATTAGAATTCGTAATGAGAATTCTTAAATGGAATTCGTAATGAGAATTCTTCATTGGAATTCGTAATGAGAATTCTTTTTCAGAATTCGTAATGAGAATTCGGAATGGGATTTCTTCATTAGAATTCGTAATGAGAATTCTTCTTCAGAATTCGTATCCTGAATCTGGAATAGAACTAAGTCAGAATTCATATCTGGAATTCGGAATGAAACTTCCTTATAGTTCTTGTCCAGGACCGAATCCTAAAAACAGAATGCTTTTATATCAAAGTTTTTATGACTCCGAGAAAGTGAATCTGAATCTCAAACTTAAGAAAAATATTAATGAAAATATGATAAGGATAAATTTTTCTTATAAAAGCGATTTTCCTTAAGAAAGCATTTTTCCTTATAAAAGCAATTTTCCTTAAGAAAGCATTTTTCCTTATACAAGCGATTTTACTTAAGAAAGCATTTCTCCTTATAAAAGCGATTTTCCTTAAGAAAGCATTTTTCCATAAAGATAAGGTGTTTGTGATTTACAAAACAAGAAGGAATGGAAAAGTCATAAAGAAAACCTTATTGACTCAACAATCTCCCCCTTTTTGGAAAGCACAAACATCCTTACGAAAAAGCTATTCTAAGAAGAAAGAAACATATTAAATCTTATCTCCCTTGGTTTAAGAATATAGATGAATACGACTAAATCCCCCTTAGGCTTTGAAACTCTAAGGATCGTATTCATATTTCCGGAGTGATGTTTCTTTAAGAAAAACTCCCCCTTAAACAAACTCTTATTAGAGTTCTTTTTCCTTGGGTATTTTTTCTTTCTCCCCCTTTGATAAGCACTTATTAGATTTCCTCTTTTTCTTAAGGATCTTTTCCTTCTCCCCCTTTGTGATTTTCAAAAAGAATTGGAGGGAATGGAAAAAAAATAACAAAGTACCTGAAAAGATTAGTAACGACAGCAATAGAAACAACAAGCACAATTTTCATTATATTTGAAATGTCAGCAACAAAAACAGATTACAACAAAAAGATCGGATTGGTCATTTCAGATCTTTCTCCTTCGACATAAGCCCCTTGAGAATTTTCTTGATCTTCTTGAGGTCCTTATGATCTTCCTCTGCTTGCTTTTCTAAGGCAACTATTCTTGCTGACTGAGCTTCAATGATTTCTTCCTGAGCCTTCAACTTTTCTTCTTGAGCTTCGATTTTCTCTTCCTGAGACTTTATTCTTTCTAGAAAATTGATCCGATGATCCCTTTCAAATTTCCAACTCTGATTAACAGAATTGAGCTTTCCATTCAGATCTCTTACTTCCTGACTCCGAATGTTCTTTTCCTCTGTCAATTTCTCATCGAATGAAGCAGTCATCTCATGAAACTTCTTGTCCTCAGTTTGAAAAGCATCCTTAACATTCTCCTAAAACTCATCCAGCAACCTCATTTCTTCCACATTCTTCTTCGACCAGCTAGTCATCCTTTTGCAAGATCTTTTATGGGATTCGTAACCAATAAAGAAATTTTTGAACTGGGCTTCTATCTCAACACATTTATCCATAACCATGGATACGGAGTCGGTTTTATGATTCATCGTATGTTGAAGCATCTGGCATCTAGAGTCTATACTGGAGAAGGTCGGAATTGTTCCCACCAACTTCTTCAAGGACTGAACAACAATATCGTGCCCCAACGATGATGACTCCGAATCAGAAATCTTGCTAGGAGAATTTTCTTCCTCAATAAGCTCCAACTTCATCTTAGAAGAGCTACCAGCTTCCTTCCTCATACTTTTTTCTGAACTCGGGGTATCAGCAAGAATTTGCTTTCCCTTATCTTTTTCCGGAATTGAAACCTGTTCCGGAGATCTGTTCTCACTATCAGAGACTTGAACAATTTTATCTTCCTCATCAGCAACTTCTTGAACATTGGCTTCCACGTTTCCCATCTGAGCAGCATCAAGTAAAATATGTTCTTGACAAGTAACTTCTTCTTCTCCCTTTTCTTCTTCCATTGCAGGAGTAGCAAGCTTTGAAGATTGAGCTTCAGATGTTCGGAGCGAGAGGTGATCCGAAGGAGTTCCCTTATATTCATCTACTTGTTTGAGCACATCTCCTGTCTCACCACTTCCTTCAGCCGCTTCTTCAACCTCTTCTACTAGCTCTACTTCCTCAGTAGCAACAGCCTCTTCCGGAGTTACAAGATTTCTTCCTGGAGTCTCAGGTAGAGATTCCAGAGAAAAAGATCTCGGAACGGGAATGGTTGCTGAAACCATTTCATTAAACTTTAACAACGCTTGCACAGCCTCAGCTTCTGACAACTTCTTCTTCAGCTTCTTTTCCTTAGCTTGCTTCTCAAGCTCATCAGCAGCCTTTTCTTTCAGAGCCTTAGCCTCTGCAGGATCCAATCCGAACTGTGGATCTCCTTCCTTCCTCTTTTCCTTGTCAGCTCTCCACTTCGCTGCAACCTCATCAGTATATGTCTTCTTCTTCTTAGACTTAGGAGGTGCGGAATGGACTTCCTTAGACTTAGGTTCCTCAGCATCGACAACCACTTCTTTCAGCTTCCTCTTCCTTACCGGCTTGGATGATTCCGGATCAGCCACTTTCGGAGTCACTTCTGCTTGAGGAGGTAGATCAATAAATTTCCCAGACTTCTTGTCAAATGCTATATTCATCCTCTTAAGAGTGGCATCACTGAGCAACATGATCTTACAAACTTTCGGCTCAGAACTACAAGCAACCTTGAAGGATTCTAGGCACCGAACTATCAGCTTCGACAATATTGCCGGGTACATCACTATCTGAGCTCTCAGATTCCCCTTCTTCAAATTATCAATGTTGAGAAGAATATGCTTCATCAGGTTGAACTTTCTTAGATTTATCAGGAAATCCAAGATGTATATCTCACTCTTCTTCAAGCTATCCTTATCTCCTTTTCTCGGTACAATAAGCCCTTGCACCCATAACTCCAGAATCCGGAAGTTTGTAGAAAGACTTGCAATTTTCGGAGCCTTGTCATCATCCAATCCGAGAATTTCTAAGGCTTTCTCCTTGATGAAACTACCCAAAGAGTCTGGCAGAACGTGCGAGATAAACTCAGCTTCACCTTCATAACTCAACCCTACCAAGGTTGCAGCCTTGGTGTAAGATAACTTATATGTCTTGCAATACGACTTGAAAGAAAATTTTTCTCTATTGTCTTCCTCAAAGAAAGCAACCGACTCATAAAACTCGACAAGTAAGTCAGGGTAGACATCATCTTGGTTGCCGGTTTTTGATATCGCAACATCCTCACAGCCATTCAACTTGATATTCTTCGAAATGATAGAATCATAGTTGCTGAAGAAATTCGGTTGAACTAACCTCTCTCTGTAGACTAACCACTGTGAAATGGGCTTAGTTGAAGACAGTTCATGAGAAGCTAACTCTGCAGACATTCGGATTAGAAGTTTCTGATAAGTTCGGAACAGAGAAGACTGAAGTTCGGAATGGCCTTAAATCGTAGAGTCAGAGATTCAGCACGCAAAAGCTTGAAATCGATGTGGGACGAGAAAATAGGGTCCCCTTTATATAGGCATTGGGATGACAGTTCAACTTCCTCGGTTGATCTAACGGTTTAGAATGATCTGAGATCTGATCTAACGGTTGAAAGCTTGAATCTGATCTTTTTGAGGTTTTATTAAAGTAAAGAATTAAGAAATCCAAAAACCGAAAACAAACTATAAGAAATTGCCAGCAAGTAAAATATGATTACGAAAACATCAGTAAGGAAATCATACCTTTCGGATTAGCTTAGAAAAGTTATTCGTAATGGGTAATATAAAGATGACTACAAAAAGCTCAATACAAAAAAGTAAATACGAAAAGTCAATACGAAAAACTCAATACGAAAAAGTAAATACGAAAAGTCAATACGAAAAAGTCAATACGAAAAAGTCAATACGAAAAACTCAATACGAAAAAGTAAATACCAAAAGTCAATACGAAAAACTTGTTATGGAAGATTCAGTACGAAAGTTCCGTTATGAAAATACCAGTACGAAAGTTTTCCATTCCGGAAATTTTCAATACAAATACTTCCATTCCAGAAGTATTCTGTGCGAAAATATCCTTTCTGGAAAATTGTTGTTCCGGAAATTCCATTCCGGAAATTTTCGTTCCGAAAAGTTTGAAAACAAATTTTGAAAAACTTTGTTAAATAAACAAACAAATGTACTCCCCCTATGAAAAGGAGTTTATTACTGTAAGGAGATATTTCCAACAGAAAGTTAATTAAGGAAGATTACCTTACGGTTATCATTCCTAACTTCTGTTTAATATATTCAAATCTATCAGAAGGTAAAGATTTTGTGAAAATATCAGCAAGTTGATCTTGTGTTCCGATAAACTGAAGAATAATGCCTCCTTTGAGTGTGTGATCCCTAAGAAAGTGATGCCTAATATCTATGTGTTTTGCACGAGAGTGATGTGCATGGTTTTTACTTAGGGCAATGGCACTTGTGTTATCACAAAAAATTTGAGTTTTAGTAAAACTCAAGCCATAGTCTGTGAGTGTGTGTTGCATCCACAACACTTGTGCACAACAACTTCCAGCTGCTACATATTCAGCTTCAGCAGTGGAGAGTGCAACAGAATGTTGCTTCTTGCATGACCAAGAAACTAATGAATCTCCTAAGAAATGACAAGTTCCGGATGTACTTTTCCTATCCATTCTACATCCACCAAAGTCAGCATCAGAAAAGCTTTTTAGAACAAAATCATTTCCAGAAGTATAAAATAATCCTAGATCCATGGTTCCCTTAAGGTAGCGAAAAATTCTTTTTACTGACTTTAAGTGAGATTCTTTAGGATTGGATTGATATCTTGCACATAAGCATACAGAAAACATTAAGTCTGGTCGACTAGCTGTTAAGTAAAGTAAACTTCCAATCATACCTCTAAAAGATGTTTGATCTACTGGTTTCCCAGCTTCATCAAGATCTAAAGAGTTTGAGGTACCAATGGGAGTACTTATACTCTTAGTGTTGTCATAACCATACTTTATAAGAAGATCTTTAATATACTTATGTTGGGATATGTAGGTTCCTTCTGGTTTTTGAGAAATTTGAAAACCAAGGAAAAATGTTAACTCACCCATCATACTCATTTCAAACTCAGATTTCATTAGACTAGCAAAAGAGTCAGTCAAAGATTGCTGAGTTGAACCAAATATAATGTCATCAACATAAATTTGAACAATCAAAACATTTTTCTTATCTTTCTTTATAAAAAGGGTTGGATCTGCATTTCCCTTAACATAGTTATTTTGAAGCAAAAATCCAGTAAGTCTATCATACCATGCTCGTGGGGCTTGTTTAAGGCCATACAAAGCTTTGGTAAGTCTAAAAACATGATCTGGATGTTTTGTATCTTCAAAGCCAGGAGGTTGTTCAACAAAAACTTCCTCTTGAACATAACCGTTAAGAAAAGAACATTTCACATCCATTTGGAAAAGTTTGAAATTAAAGAATGCTGCAAAGGCAAGTAGAATGCGGATAGATTCAAGTCTAGCTACTGGAGCATAGGTTTCTTCATAGTCTATTCTTTCTTGCTGATTATAGCCTTTAGCAACAAGTCTAGCTTTATTTCTAACAATGACTCCATTTTCATCACATTTATTTCTGAAAACCCATTTTACTCCAATAACAGAAGTTTCCTTAGGTCTCTCAACCAAGGTCCAGACTTTATTCCTTTCGAATTCATTTAGTTCATCTTGCATTTCTTTGATCCAATCATCATCTCCTAAAGCTTCATTAGTGCTTTTAGGCTCTAATTGGGAAAGAAATGCTAGATGTTCTACTTCATTTATTAAGGAACTTCTAGTCCTTACAGGTTGATTTACATCTCCAATGATACTATCACTGGGATGATTCTTAAGAAACACCTGATTTGGGTTTTGTAAAACCTGTTCATCAACATAGGGTAGAAAGTCTTCTGGGGTAAATGTTTCAGAAGTATCTTCTAGAACAATTTCCTTATCAGAAGGTTCTTCTATCAAAGGTTGATAATCAGTTTTTCAAAACACATCCGAGGATGTAGGTTGGGAGGTTTTAAAAACAAAAGGATCTGACTCATCAAATTTTACATGTACTGTTTCCTCAACAGTACAAGTATTTTTATTAAAAACTCTATAAGCCTTAGAGGTTGTGGAATAACCTAAGAAAATCCCTTCATCAGACTTTGGTGCGAATTTATGTAAGTTATCTTTAGTATTCAAAATGAATACTTTGCAGCCAAAAACCTTGAAGTAGGAAAGTCTTTGTTTTCTACCATTCCATAACTCATAAGGTGTTTTATTAAGAAAAGGTCTAATCAAAACTCGATTTATAGTATAACAAGCAGTACTTACAGCTTCAGCCCCGAAATATCTAGCAATAGAATATTCACTCAACATGGTTCTAGTTATATCTTGAAGAATTCTATTTCTTCTTTCAACTACACCATTCTGTTGAGGAGTTCTAGGTGCTGAAAAGTTGTGAGTAATACCTTTCTTACTACAAAAAGTTTCAAAATCAGAATTTTGAAATTCTCCTCCATGATCACTATGAATAGTTTTCAATGGAAGGTTTTTTTCATTTTTAACTTGGGCTCTAAAACTTTTGAAATAAGAAAAAGCTTCATATTTCCTTGCTAGAAAATAGACCCATGTAAATCTAGTGTAATCATCAACAAGAACAAACACATAGTATTTGCCTCCAATGCTTCCAGTTTGTGTTGGACCAAAAAGATCCATGTGCACTAACTGTAATACATCGGTTGTTGAGACTTCACCGATTGACTTAAAACTAGAATTATTTTGCTTGCCATATTGACAAGGATCACAAACTTTAGAAGAATCAAATCTAAGCTCCGGTAGATCCTTAACAAGTTTCTTCTTAGAGAGTTTACATAGGTTCCTAAGATTACAGTGTCCTAATCTTCTATGCCATAACCAAGAATGATCTTCCATTGCACTTAGGCAAGGTAAATCTTGGCTTCTTAGGTCTTCTAAATTTATGGTGTAAACATTCTCTTGCCTATTGGCTGAGAGAATAAATTCTTCCTTGGAATTGTGAACTAAGCATTTATCATTCCTAAAATTCACAAGGTAACCTTCATCACATAACTGACTAATGCTAATGAGGTTGTGCTTAAGACCTTTAACAAAAAGAACATTTGAAATTAAAGTTTTACCTAAAAGAACAATATTACCAATACCAACAATCTCTCCCTTAGAATTGTCTCCGAAAGTTACCTTTCCTCCTTTCGTTTTGATAATCTTTTCAAAAAAGCTTTTGTTACCAGTCATGTGCCGGGAACATCCACTATCCATGTACCAAATATTGTTGCTGGAACTTTCTTTATTTTCCTGAAATTAAGAACAATGTTAGACTTTCGGAATCCAAACTTGTTTGGATCCGAGATTTCCAGACAATAAAATTTTTGGTATCCACATTTTCTTAGAAAAGTAAGCTTTATGAAAACCTAAGGATTGGGTTTTGTTTAAGGAACAATTTCTTGCCCAGTGACCACCACATTGACACTTAGTACAAAATGGGGCACTTTGAGGAACAAAATAATTGTTGCTGAAAACAGGTTTTGCTTGGGTATAACCAAATCCGGATTTATTTCTTAAAGGTTGTATTTGAGAATACATCTTATCAAAATTTTCCTTACCATGGGTAAAGTTTGATACACACTTCTTTAAGGAAAAAATTTCGGACTTGAGTTTTACAACCAAGTTTTTATCCTCAAAATCATTAGTTTTTGAACTACAGTTAGGCTCGAAAACAATTTTATTAGAAATTACTTTTTCTAATTCTTTAGAAAGTTTGTTCTTCTCAGAACTTACGTCCTCATGATTTTTTGAAATACTTTCAAAATCAGCATTTTTCTTATCACGATCTTTAGAAAGATCTGATATCTCTTTAGTAAGAATAGAATTCCTAGAATTTGCCTTATCAAGTTTCTTGTTGAGTTTGGAATTCTCAATCTCAAGAATTTCAGCAAACCTAGAGACTTCTTCATAAGTAGGTAAAGTATTTTCCTCATCAGAAGATGATTCTTCATCAAAAGAGTTATAATACTTACTATCATTAGAATTTAAAGAAACATTGGTCAATGATTCAGCATTTCGTAACTTAGCCATGAGACAATGATTATCAATAGGTAATCTGGCTATAAGACCATGATTTTTCTGTCCTGAAGATTCATATTCAGAAGATTCATCTGAAGAGTCACCACCACTGGCACTCCAGGTGTCATTAGCTTTCAGAACTTTCTTAGCTTTGGCTTTGTAATACTTCTTCCTGTTCTTTTCTGAATGTCTTTCCTTCCTTTCTTTCTTTCTGAGCATAGGGAAATCTGGTCTAATATGTCCAGCTCTTTTACATTCATAACAAGTTACTTCTCCATCTTTCTTATCTTTCCTGTCCTTCTTCTTATACATGGATTGAAAGTTTCTTTGCCCAGCTATCTTGTTCATCCTTCGAGCAAGATTGGCTAATTCATTTTCTGAAACTTCACTCTCACTAGATTCGGATTGGAAAATGACTTTCTTCGATTTGGATCTGGTTACTCTCTCAGGAGTCTTAGCTTTCATCTGATTCTAAGTTGTAGTAAAAGCAACAGTACCATTTCCATTCTTCTTCTTGATGTTGTCAGCATCTCTCTTCATTCTGGTCTCATGTTGTAGAAGAGTTCCAAATAATTCATCAAGAGTAATTTGAGTGACCTTCCTGTTCTCATCTATAGCTGTTCTCTTGGATTCCCACTCATTGGGCATAATGTCAATTATCTTGTCCACAAGAGCTTCATCATCTAAACCTTTCTCTCCCATAGATTGTAGACTGTTGACGATAGTCATAAACCTTTGTTGAACTTTACAGATAGGTTCTCCATAAGGAAAATTGAAGCCATGATATTCAGCTCTAAGAATAGCTCTTCTAGTCTCAATCACCTTAGAAGTTCCAAAGTGTGTAACCTCTAACTTCTTCCATATACAGTTAGCTGCTTCACAAGAAGAAATTTGGCTATATATATTTCTAGTCATTGAACATAATAAAGTATTGCGTACCTTATAGTTGAGTTGATATTCTTGCTTTTCCTGGTTAGTAAAGGTTCTGACTTCCTTGTCAGGAATTTTATAATCACCAGTAAGCATCACAAAGTTGTCTACTCCAGTATTGATAACAAAAGTCTTCATACGATCTCTCCAGTATTCATAATCATTACCATCGAAGATTGGTGGCCTTGTAGGATTCAGATTGTCAAACGAACCAACATTAATTCCTGCCATACTAAAAATAACTTTGCACACAAACTTGTTAGTAGCAAAAGTTCGTAATCAAAAAGTTCAGAATGGGAAAAGTTCGGAATGGATAAATCGGAATGACAAAGTTCGGAATAGAAAAGTGAGCAAGAAAAACTTGTATGTGAGTACAAGTATTTCAGTAACCTTGGCTCTGATACCAAATGTAAGAATGGTATAGAGTAAGAGGTTTCCAACCTCTGATACCAATTGTAGGATCGAAATATAATATGAGATGCTCAATATACAAGAGGGGGGGTGAATTGTATACTTTAAAAATTCCTTTGGAACCTTTAAAGTTAGTTATGAACAACTAAAGTTTCCTTAAGAAAAGGAAAGAACTATGTTTAACAAAGTTAAACTAAGTAAATTCACAACACCTCTAACACCGAACTAAACTTGGAAAGAGATTCCAAAATCAGATTCCGGAAATATGGTTCCGGAAATTGAAACTTAACAATAGTTTCAATATAAGATTCTACCTTAAAGCGTATAGAATCTAAACTAATCAGAGTAAGTAAGGAAGTATAAGAAAGTTATACTTTCCTTAAGATACAAATTGCAGCGGAATAAAGACAAGTAGTAAAACTACTAGTAACAAGATAATAGTCTTTTAACCCAAAGAGAAGGGTATCCAACAACCTTGGATAAAGGTCCCTTGATTTATACTTTCAAGCAAGTCTGTCTTACCCACACTAGGGTAAGCCCTCGATATGAAGATCGGTGTCTCTGTCTTGCTATCCCCGCAAGCCCTCAACTTCAAGGTAGTTGGCAACCTCTGTCTTTCTCAGCAAGAAAGCCCTCGATCTTTAAGGTAGTCGGCACCTCTGTCTTTCTCAGCAAGAAAGCCCTCGATCTTTAAGGTAGTCGGCACCTCTGTCTTTCTCAGCAAGAAAGCCCTCGATCTTTAAGGTAGTCGGCACCTCTGTCTTCCTATCCCCGGAAGTCCTCGAATGTAATCACCAACATTCGGAGTCGCACGAAGCTTTGAGAGTTAATAAGAGACTCTCTCTCTAGAAATCACTTCAACAGCATGTATGCACAAAATCCAAATTGTTCATCCATCCGTTATTCATCATCTCTGAGCTCTTTCAAATGAGCTCCTATTTATAGGTAAGGTCGGCTCCTTCTCCAACGGTCATATTTCCCTTAAAGTTCGGAGGGACCTGTACACGTGTCACTTAGACAACGGTTAGTTTATAACAAAATGGATGACATCGTTTTATAACAAAACAAGTGTAACAGAAAGTACGACATCGTTTTAAACTCTAACATAAAGGTTCGGAATAGAAATTTCAGAGTGAAGGTTCGGAGTGAATAAATTCAGAGTGTATAAAACAATGATAATCAGATTCTGTTTGATAGCTGAATTCGGAATGAGAATTCGGAATAGGAATTCGTCATCAGAAATCGTAATGAGAATTCCTCATCAGAATTCGTAATGAGAATTTATCATCAGAATTCGTAATGAGAATTTATCATCAGAATTCGTAATGAGAATTTATCATCAGAATTCGTAATGAGAATTCGTCATCAGAATTCGTAATAAGAATTCTTTATAAGAATTCGTAATGAGAATTCGGAATGAGATTTCTTCATTAGAATTCGTAATGAGAATTCTTAATTGGAATTCGTAATGAGAATTCTTCATTGGAATTCGTAATGAGAATTCTTCTTCAGAATTCGTAATGAGAATTCGGAATGGGATTCCTTCATTAGAATTCGTAATGAGAATTCTTCTTCAGAATTCGTATCCTGAATCTGGAATAGAACTATGTCAGAATTCATATCCGGAATTCGGAATGAAACGTCCTTATAGTTCTTGTCCAGGACCGAATCCTAAAAACAGAATGCTTTTATATCAAAGTTTTTATGACTCCGAGAAAGTGAATCCGAATCTCACACTTAAGAAAAATATTAATGAAAATATGATAAGGATAAATTTTTCTTATAAAAGCGATTTTCCTTAAGAAAGCATTTTTCCTTATAAAAGCAATTTTCCTTAAGAAAGCATTTTTCCTTATACAAGCGATTTTCCTTAAGAAAGCATTTTTCCTTATAAAAGCGATTTTCCTTAAGAAAGCATTTTTCCTTAAAGATAAGGTGTTTGTGATTTACAAAACAAGAAGAAATGGAAAAGTCATAAGGAAAACCTTATTGACTCAACATACATTTCCAAATGTTTCTAACTTTATTGAAATCAAAGGTATGAACATTAATTTAATTAATATAAAATATAGATATCAATTTAATTTTATTATTCATATATATTTTAGTATTGACATTACCTATAGACTATGAATCTGAAGAAATAAGGGTGTTGTATTTTTCTCCCAATTCAGATATTTTTGAATTAAAATAATTAATAATCAATGGTCACAAATTTGTTACAACTCATTGAGTAATAAAAATTTTAACATATCATGATGATTTTATGTTAACTGCTACAATGTACTATTATACCAGTGCATCAGATAGTCTTACCCTATATGAATATTTGTATAATTATGTACGTGATGTGAAAATATTTTTATTGGACTACTACTATCGAGGTTGAGTCACTATGATGAAATGAAAATAAATTGACTCAATGACATGAGAGGGTATATTTGTTGTGGATTTTGTATTTAGAGTTATTGACATGAGTTGATTCTAGGATACTATTTAACCATTTGTTTTGGAATCAATGAAATAACAAGTGTCTTAAGGAAATGATTATATGAGTCCTTATGAAGGAATCATTAGTGAGGTAATCCGGAGCCACATATTTAATGATTTTTGGGATGATATTGACACCATTGATGCCACAATTGTTGTTGTCCAAAATATTTCATGTGATAACTCAAAATTTTCCTTTGTCAGAGTAGATATTTAACTTGAATTATTGGTGGGTAATATATATAAGTCACCATATTTGTTCATAGTTCATTTAATTTACATTGAAATGAGTTTATCAGGTTTGTATTACTATATTTAACTTAATTTAGTTCAGGTTGGAATTATATGCATGTTTAAATATTTTTTTGGATTCATTACATTTAATTTTATTTATTTCAATTCTAAAAAACTAGTTTAAAAAAAGTTACGAAAAAATGTATAACATGGTTTTAAATTAGTGTTGTTAATACATGTTTTCAAATTTTTTATTATTTAATTCAGTTCTATATTGTATGCATAATTCTTAAAAACTATTTATAAAATTGTTACATATACATCTTATGAATATTATGAAAGTAGGTGGAATGAAGTAATTATTTGATGATGATCAACAGAGGTGAGACTGTGGGTTGGTTCTTCTTCTTCCCTTAGTGAGTATAATAATATTAATATTTTTTTTTTCTTCATTACATTTAATAACATTTTGATATTATTTATCATTTTTTATGAAATTTCTTTTTCAGCAGATTAGACACCTCATTATCTTACCAGCATGGGTTCGAGTGGGGATTCCCATAAACCTAGATAGACCACCCATCTTACACATTCTCACCCTGAACAACCATCAAAAAACCCATGTACCACATCATTCCATCCTCTATTGGTGCCTCTAGGGATATTCCCATGCATGGCACCATCATCATCTCAATTAGCCTTTTTTTCTCATACCATGTCTACACCACATGCAGTGATTTTCCTACCCATGTCTCCACCATCATCTCATTTGGATTCTACTTCCCATTCCATTTTGGCATCACTTAATGGGATGTTCTTACACATTCATCCATCATATCATTTATCATATTCTTCCCAAAACATATCTATACCTCCTGCGGAGATAGTGCCACATTTTCCATTTCCATATCTACTCATGTATCCCCCACACTACTACCCCTATCCTGACATTTTTATGTCACCTAAATTTCCCTCTATCCATCTAGGATGTGATTATTATATTCTATTATCCCCCACACGTGTAAATAATGATCACCTAGATGCATTGGAATAGATGCATCCTTCAGAGGCTACAAATCATGTTCAACCCACATATCCATTAGATCCTATTAAATTACATGCATATGGTTTTACTATTATAACTATGAAAAATTATATCGCATCATTTTTATATTGTTATACTAAGAGTAAATTATTATTTTACCATATTATTTTATTCAGTGTGACATTTTATTAGGTGACGTGGGTGAACCCATATGAAGGAAGCATGGAATCACAAAACACAAATAATGGTGGATTACAATGAATAAAATCAGACGATAAGTAAAAAATGATAGGTAGTGTAGAATATTTAGGGATAATTTATCCAAGTACCACGATATAATTCTAGCGGAACCAGTCTCCTAGAAACATATTTGTAATGACATCAAATAAAATTCATGGGAGCTGATCTAGTTAAGAAAATATTATAAATTTATATCTATATTATTGTTGTATTAATATGAATTAAAATGTTCACAGTACTGTTATTTTACATTTCCCAATAGTGAGGCATCTAATGTTGTAAGGGTGAAGGATCATGCAGTGTTGTAGAGATAATATAAGCATGAGTTATATGTCAGTTTGAGGAATTGTTTTGGTTCTGATTTAGATTCTCTACCCATATTCCATGATGTATGAATAACACAGAATCAAAACATGATCAAGTATTGGAATAATGATTAGATTAAGGTATTCTAAATATTGAATAGTCTAAATATAAAATTTAATTTTTATTATATGAATTTATTTTTTATATTTTAGGAATCTTTTGGAAAAAATAACAAATAATCTATGATATATCTACACACATTGGGACACACTGCAATTCCTGAGATTGTGAAGCTCTAGATTATTAAAATGTGGTCAATTCATTCATTTATTTTTTAACAAAATGTTTGATTATTTAAATTTTTTATAAATACATTAAATGTGGTTTTGAGTTTAAAATGATGTGTCGTCTTATGGGATTGATATCATGAAACTTTTTATGGACGTGAAGGATATCAATATTAATTTTAATGGTTACTGGGATTTCCAAATAAGTTCCACGAATTGATTCAACGAATTATAATCAAGAGTGGACAGATATTTTAATGTGAAGTTATGCACATGGAATCATGTGGTTCCAAAAGGTTATTATTTATATTTAGGAATATTTATATGATTTAAATATATTTAAATTGATGGTCATATTCTTTAGAGGGTGTTAGGAGTTGAAGCATGGTTTTTTTTCATATGATTCACATTTGAATAATTTAATAATTGATATTGATCAAATCCAGTTGGATTTTCGTGGGATTCCTTTAAAGAATGTTTTGTGTACTTGAAATGTGCATACCTGAAATAGCAATCATATATTAAGGTAATAATCCTATGATACACCTCATTGATATGATGATGGGGGGAAGTGGGGAATTTGATATAGGAACCATTTTAGTTTCTTGTGTAATAGGTATCTCTTCGGTGTGTTTATTTTCAGATTATCCGACGAGACATAGAGAGGATGTAGAATTGATTAGTACTAAAAACCAAACGGTCATATCACTTCTTTGGACTTGTTTACACGAGTCTTCAGATAAAATCAATAGAATAAGTACCCTATATAGAATTATTCAAGGTGATTTCACCCAATTCTTCTACTATACCACTTTTTTCCGAGGATTACTAGTCAGAACCAATTTTCCTATTGTTTATTTGTTATTTTCATGTGACCTTGATGGAACAGGGACAAAATGTGTTCATTAATCCTTATTTATTTTATGTATTGATTTTCAGATTATTTGAAAATTAGTTTTTGAAATTTTTTAGAGTGAATGAAGGCAAATATTAGGATTCAATGGGATTTCAAAAGAATTAATGATGTTTGAGAAATATATGATATTTAAATGTGATGTTATGATTTATAATGGGATTTGGATTATTTTAATATCAAAGTGGAAACCATATATCATTGAAAATATTGTATGTGTGGGTTTTGAATAAATGGTTCTAGGATTCCATGAGTATTTTTGTTTGGAATTTTTTTTCAATGTTTAGTTTAATACAAACATTTAAATGTTGAGAAACAACATTGATCCTAATGACATAAAATCATATATTTCAACAATAATTGAAACATTTGTGGTGGAAATTACTAATCCAAAATTGATATTGGTGATAAATCTCTGATAAGACTAACACAATCCAATTTAACTACTCCCAATTCCTTTATAATGACTAATCTACTCAAGGGATTGTATTATAAATTCCAAATATTAACAAATTCAAGGAAGAAAATACTACACAATTATTAGCCTCATCATTAGAACATTACCACAACACCACCCCATACCAAACTAAATATTCTTGAAAACCAAACAATAAAATGAGACACCCACCAAATAAAAATTTAATTACCCATAGGGGACCAAAACAAAATAGGATTACAGATGAAAACATAGATCACATTATCCTAAAGATTCACCCTATTACTAAATGTTAATCCTAACACAATGTCATAAACAGTTCATAAAAATATGTTTTTTAAAAATATTATTCTTATAAATATAAGTATTGTTTCTTGAAAATTATGAAGAATTTAGTTGTTTTAATGAAGAGATAGAAACTAGAAAATAACATTGTAATTCATTTTATGTTTTGAAATCAATTGATGATAAATTTATATACCCTTTAACTCATAACCGAATTGTACTTTAAATCCAAATTTAGTGTCGTAAAGTAATAATATATCAAAAAATTACATTAAATTCCAAATTTATGTATCATTTAAATGAAAAGAATATTTTTACCAAATCTAATCCTATAAACCAATAAATTCCCAGATCAAATTCACTCTACCTCAGCCAAATTCCCATTGAATCTTGACCACACTACTAAAAAAAGAATAAATCCTGAAACATGGAACACCATGAATCATTTGGAAATCATAGTATAGATTTCTCATAATCATATAATAAAATTTCTAACAAGATAAAAAACCCTTGATATACAACACATATTCAAGATTCCAAAAAACACTAAAATAATCACCTATTGATATCCTATGCATAATCCTTACAATTTTTTTGTGAAATCAATTAAAAATTCATATCCTTTATTTATTACATGGCCTCAACCCCTACTCAAAATATCATGATTTACCTTATTGATCAACCAAAATTTTGAAAGACTATTAAATGAGTTCCTAAAAATGAGAACCAATGTTATAAACTCTTGACCCCTTTCTATAACTCTGAGATAATCTTAATAAATTTTTATTCCTACTTTTAGAAATAGATACCACCATAACCATGATCGGAAATTATATCAATGTGTCCTCCTTATAAGTACCATGATTTAACATCCACCAAATTTCATCCACTACCCAAAGAAAACATAGTACTATGATTGCTAATAATTGATCTAGAGTTCCAAAAAATTTGAAAATTCCTCAAAATCATCTAACCACCCTTTAAACAAAAGACCAAACACACCACCTATGAAGATTAAAAACCTATTCTATTTATAAGTCATCAAATCATCATCACATTCATCCACCTTCCAGTTAACGAGTTTAACATACTAATGATGCATTGATTTTTTTCCATACAAAATAACTTCATAAAATAAATCACTATTGCTGGAAGTAATAAATTAAAAAACTGATAGTTTAATGATTTGGGATTCCTTATGATAGGTAACCTAAAAAATATAAGACATTATTTTTCAATAAATGTTGGTAGTGTTTATTTTTTTTAAATAATTAGTATTAAATAATAGATGATATTTAGGGAATGATAATAATGATTTTCTAATGTTTTTCAATGTTTATGATTATATTTTATTTATAAATTTTTCATAACCATTTATCACATGTTTAAATTCTGTATTTTTTTTTAATTTAAAATTTATTCTCATTGATTTTTATTGAAGTGTATAAAATGATTATATTCTGATTTTTTGTATACTAATCAATGTCATTTCTAAAAAGCAGTACTTGGAATTAAAGGGTGTTTTCCTCAAGAAAAATTATATTCCTTGAGTAGGATGAAAAAGGGGGAAGTGTAGTATATCAAAAAACACAAGAAAATATATTAATTAATTTCAAATATATATCTAATATTTATAATAAATAAATAATTAAATTTTTTTATATTTTCTTAAAGTATTATCTAGAGTCCCTCGATGATAAGGAAGTTGAAAACTTCATCCCAAATGATAATTTGAATCAGATATTAGGTGAAAAGAACCAGGGCAGATTATAATGTCGACTAGGTAAAAACATCATCCCTTATAAGTATTGGTCCTTATTGGGCTCTTGTATAACCTCTCAGAACCTCAAGCTATAAATCCCATCGGTAAAATATGTTGAGGAAAAAAATATATTCACAAGATCGTGAAAGATGTAATCTGATCACCAAAAATTTCATAAATGGTATGTCAGTTATAATTCAATCACTTATATCAGAGGATTCTAGTATAATTTATTCAAATATGGTGTCAATTCACAATTTGAGATTGAGGGTTTATAATTTTTTAGCATTGAGGATTTACGGGTTTTTTGTGGGAGTTAGTGTTTTTCTGCACTTTACAGTTTATTTTTTGGTTGGGTTTTGGGTTTAGGTTACTTTAGATGAGTTTTAGAGTTTTTTGTGTTTGAGGATTTATTGGTTTTCAAGGATGATGATTTAGCCTTTTGGGGTCAAGGGATTGGGTTTTTTGGTACTTATGGTTTTACAATTTTTGGAATGATGGTTAATGTTTTCAGGGGATGAGAGTTTAGGTGTTTATGGTGAAAATTGTTTAGCATTTTTTGGGGTTGAGGGTTTTGGATTAATGGGGCTGAGGGTTTGACATTTTTTGGTTATGGTGGTAATGGATTTTTTGTGCCAAGGGTTTATGGTTTTTTAGGGATGACGATTTAGGGTTTTGTTGGGGAAGTCAGCTTTGAGTTAATAGGGTCATGTATTTGGTTTTTTTGGAGAAGTTTTTTTATGTTTTTAGTGGTCTAGGTATGGCCTTTTTTGGGGTATAGGACTAGGGATTATTTTTGGGTTGAGGTATTCTGGTTTTTTGGGGGTGAATCCTTACAGTTTTTTAGGTTTATGGGTTTAGGGTATTTTGGGGATGAGGGTTTAGGGTATTTTGGGAATGAGGGGTTACAATTTTTTGGGGATGATTATTTACAATTTTTTGGGGATTAGGGTTTATGGTATTTTAGGGATAGTGTTTTTGGATATCTTGGGGTTAATGTTTTTTTGTTTTCGGGGGCATATCATTTAATGTATTTTGTGGCTGGGAGTTTAGGTGTTTGTAGAGCTAAGTGTATAGTTTTTTTCTACGTATTAGGGTTTAGTTTTTTTATGGTGAGGGTTTAGGGTAATTTGGTGGTAAGGGTTTACTTATTTTAGTGCCTATGTGGTTAGGATTTTTTGGGGAAAGGGATTAGGGTTTTTCGGGGATGAGGTTATAAGGTTTTCTCGGGTTGAGGGTTTACTATTTTCCAGAGCTTTGGTATAGGGTTTTTTGTGGATGAGATATTAGGTTATATTATGATATGGGATTAGGATTTTATTGGGATGAGGTTGTATATTTTTTTATGGATTATAGTCTAGTGTTTCTTTGGGATGAGGGTATGGGGTTTTTTAGTGGTGAGGGATTACAATCTTTTATTCGGAGGGTTTTGTAATTTTTGAGGAAAAATATTTCAGATCTTTTTGGGCTGAGGTTTACAGTTTTTTGGGGATGCGGGTTTTTCTATTTTTTGGATAATGGTTTAGTGTTTTTTGTGGTTGAGGGTTTAGGGTTTTTTAAGGGCAGGGTTTATGGTTTTTTTGGGGTTAAGGGTTTAAGGTTTTTCAGAGTGAGGTTTAATTTTTTTTGAGGGTGGGGATTGGGGTTTTTGGGGATGTTTAGGGTTTTTGGGTGGTGAGGGTTTACGATTTTTTGGGGTTATGGGTTTGGGGAATTCTTGGGGTGAGGGTTTAGTGATATTTTTGAATAAGTTTTTGAGGTTTTTTGGGGGATGAGGGTTTGAGATTTTTGGGGATGAGGGTTTGGGGATTTTTGGCCTAAGAGTTTATGGTCTTGTGGGTCGAAGTGAATCTGGTTTTTTAGTGTTGGGAATTCAGGTACATTCAGGGCTATTTGTTTAAGGTGTTTTGGGATGACGGTTCTTGGATTTATGGGGGTGAGGATTCATGGTTTTTAGTCGATGAGGGTTTGTGGAATTTTTAGCGATGATTGTTTTTGGGATTTTGGAGCAGCGTGTTTGGAGTTTTTTTTGATTAGGGGTTGGGGTTTTTTAGGGTTTTTGTTTTGGGTTTTTAGGGATGAGGGTTTTTGGGTTTTGGGGGAGAGTGTATGGGGGTTTTTTGGGGATTAGGGTTTAGTGTTTTTTGGGCTGACGGTTTTATAATTTTTTGGATGAGAGTTTAGTATTATTTTGGTTTAAGGGTTTCATGTTATTTAGGGATAAGGGTTTGTTTTATTCTAGGACAATGGGTTTGGTGGTTTTTTGGGCTATGGGTTTATTGTAAATTTGGTATAAGGGTTTAATGTTTTTTGGGTCTATGGTTTTGTGATTTTTAGGGGATGAGTGTTCAGGAATTCTAGGGGCCGATTTCGTATGGTTTTTATGGCTATGAGTGTTTTTGTGTTAGGGGATAAACATTTTATTGGAACATGGGTATACTTATTTATGTGGATGAGGTTATCCGGTATCATAGAGATGAGGGTTTCAGGTATTCTATGGCTGAGGGTTTAGGGTATTCTAGGGTTCTGGGTTTAGAGGTTTCCTGGTTAGAGGGTTAAGGGATTTGTGGAGATTTAGGATTAGGGTATTACTATATTTAGGGTATTAGATTTTTTGGTCATATGAGTTAAGGTTTTTTCGGTATATTATATAGTTTTTTCACATGGAAATGATTTATTATTTTGTAGGGGTGATGTTTTAGTTATATGTGGGGTTATGGATTTATCATTTTCTATAATGGAGACTTTATGGTTTTCTGGAACTAAGGGTATAGGTTTTTATATAAATAATTAATTAGGTTTTCCTTAGGATGAGGTTTTAATGTTTTGGGGGTTTAAGGTTTACAATTTTCTGGGGATGCTTGTTTAGGGTTTTATGGGGTTTGGGGTTTACGATTCACATGGTATGGGGGATTATATATTTTAGGGGCTAAGGGTTTGGTGTTCTCTATGATTGAGTCTTTAAGGATTTATGGGGATGAGGGTTTATGGTTTTCTTAGGATGGGGTTTTTGGGTATTTTATTTTATTGGGTTTATGGTTTTCTAGGGTCTATGTTTTAGGTTTTTTTTGGGTTTGATAGTGTACAATTTTTTGGGCATGGGTGTTTATGATTTTTTTTGGCCTGAATATATTGAATTTTGGGAGACAATGGATTTGAGATTTTTGCGGATTAGGGTGTAGGGTTTTCTGGGCTTGAGGGTTTATGGTTTATTGGGGATGATGGTTTATGGTTTTTTGAGGATGATGGTTTTTTGGTTTTTGGGGATGAGGGTATAGGGTTTTTTAGAGAATAAGGTTTATTGATTTATGGGGATGAGGTATTAGGATTTATTGGGGCTATAGTTATCTTGTTTCTTATTGTTCTTGAAATATAGTAATTTAGGGAAGAGTTTCATGGGAATTTTGGTGATGAGAATTTTGGTTTTTTTGGGGATTATAGTTTAGGGTTTTTTGGGAAGGAGGGTTTATGGTTTGATGGGGCAGAGGGATTTGGGGTTTGTGGATAGGAATTATGGATTTTGGGTGATAAAGGATTAGGTTGTTTAGCGGATGAGTATTTAGGGTTTTTATGTGTACATGGTTTAGGTTTTTTTGGGATGAGTGTTTAATGATTCTTTGGGATGAGGATTTTCGGTTTTTGGGGGTTGAGGTGTTATATTTTTTTAGGGTGAGGCTCTTGGGTTTATTGTGGATCAGAATTTGGGCTTTTGGGGGCCTAATGGTATATGGTTTTTTTAGGTGAGTTTTTTTGTTTTTTGGTGGCTATGGGTTTATGGATATTTTGGATGATAGTTTTTATTTTCTTGGGACTAAGTGATTAAGGTTTTTTTGGGGGTGAGGTTTTATGTTATTTTTTGTAGTGTTTTTAGCGGTTTTGGATCATAGGTTTTATGGTTTTTTTGGGATTTGGGTCTACTATTTTATGGGGCTATGTGTAGCTATGTTTTTTATGTAGGGGTTTAAGGATTTTTTTTCCTCAGTGTTTAGATTTATTTTAGGATATGGGTTTTGGTTTTCGAGTGGATGGGTGATTGGGTTTTCTTAACGCTAAAGGCATTGTTTTTTTTGGGTGGATGGTTTAGGGCATTTGGGGATAATGGATTATGGCTTCTTAGGGTCAAGGTCTTCAGGGTTATCATGGGTGTGGGTTTATGGATTATTTTTAAAAGGGTTTATGGTGTCATGGAGATGAGTGTTTATGATTTATTAGGGTCGACTGATTAGGGTTTAATTAGGTATATAGTTAACAATTTATTAGGACTGAATTTTTAGCGTTTCATGGGGAAATTAATTTGGTTTTTTTTAGAGTTGAGGGTTTAAGATTTCATGGGGAAGAATGTGAAGGGTTTCATTGGATTCAGTGTTTAGGATTAATTGCGTCTAATTTTTATTTTATTCAGGTTGCTAAGGGTTTAGGGTTTCTTGTGGCTCAGGGATGTCGGTTTTTTGGGGCTAATGTTTTAAGAATTATTGTGTATGGGGTTTTATGTTTTCTTGGGGATTAGTGTTTAGAGTTTCATGGGGTTTTTGGTTTAGGGATTCCTTGGAATGAGAGTTTGGGTATCATGGGGGTGATAGATTTTTGTTTCATATTGCAAATGATTTTGGGTTTCTTAGGGATGAGGGATTATGTTTTATTGAAACTAAAGCTATACAGTTTATTAGGGATGAGGGTTTAGGGTTTCATCAGGTTAAGGGTTTAGTGAATCATTGGGATGATGGTTTCAGTTTTGTTGGGGATGAGGGTTTAGGGTTACATGGTGTATAGGGTTTACCATTTCTTGGGGTTTTCTATTTAGGTTTTCTTGGGGTTGGGGGTTTAGGGTTTCCTAGGGATGAGAGTTTGGTATTACCTAGGGATAAGGGTTTAGGGATATTTAGGTATGATTGTATTTTATATCTTTGTGAATAGTGTTAAGGGATTCTTTGGGTTGATATATAATTGTTTCTTGGAAATGATGGTTTAGATATTCATGGAGATATATATTTCCAGTTTCATGGGAATGATGGTTGAGTTGTTATTGTTGTTTGGGGGTCAGGGTTTATGGTTTCTTGGGGGTGAGGCTTTAGAGTTTTTTGGGTGATGAGATTTGTGGATTTTTTTTGGAATAAGGGTTTAATGTTAATTAATAATGAAGGTTTAGAATTCATTGGGGTTGAGGATTTATGGTTCATTGTTATTTAGGGTTTAGGGATCTTCAGTTAATGGTTTAGGGTATTTTGTGGATGATGGTTTAGGGGTTTTATTGAGTAGGCATTATGGTTTTTCGGGTAAAAGTGATTTCTATTTTTTGGGCTATGTGTCTAGGATATTTTGGCAAGAGGGTTTAGGAATTTTTTGGGTGATGGTTTAAGGGTTCTGAGGAAATGGGGTTTACAGTTTTTGGGCTATCTGTGTTGTTAATTTTGGCGATAAGGGTTTATATGTTTTTAGGGGTTATGGATTATGGGTTTCTTTTGTATGACAGTTTAAGGTTTTCTAGGGATGGTTTTATTGGGGATTTATAGTCTAAGGGATTAGGTATATTTTTTGGAATGAGGTGTCAGGGTTTTTTTGGGATAAGGGATTAGGTTCATTTGGTTTAGGGAGGTTTAGGTTTCTTCGAGACGATGGTTTATTTTTTTTAGTGGTGAGGGTTGAGGGTTATTTGGGGATAATGGCATAGGGGGTTTATGGTCTAAGGGTTTATGGATTTTTTGGGGTGAGGGGTGTGGGAATTTTTTTTGGATGGGGGTAAAATGTTGTTCTCTGGATGAGGGTTTAGGGTCAATTATGGATTTTGTTTTACAGTTTTTTAGATTGTTTAGGGTTTTTTTGGTTGGAGGGTTTTGGGTTTTTTGGGGATGAGGGTTTAAAAGATATTATGGATGAGGGATAACGTTTTATTGGGATGTTGGTTTTTTTGGGATGCAGGTTTATGGATTTTGGGGTTGATAGTGTAGGGTTGAGTGTTGAGGGTTTGGGGTTTTTGGGATGATGGTTTAGGTTTTTGGGGGGCTGAGGCATGAGGGATTTATGGGGTTGGGGTTTTAGGGTTATTTAGGGATGTGGGTTTAAAGTTATTTTGGGATCAGGTATTGGGGTTTTTAAGGATTCGTTTTTAGGGGTTTGGGGGATAATGATTTAGGGTTTTGGGGAAGCGGGTTTAGGTATTTTGGGAGCTAGGGGGTTTTGAGTTTTCTATGGTGGAGTGTTTAGGATTTTTTTGGGCTGAGTGTTTTGGGATTTTTTAGGGTGAGGGTTTAGGGTTTTTTAGGGATCAGGGTATTGGGTTTTGGTGGGATTAGGGTATAGTTTGTTTTTGTGTCTGCTGGTATTGGTTTTTTTGGGGTTTGTTTTTATGTTTTTCATGGGTAGAGGGTTTATGTTTTTTCGGGGTATATGGTTTAGGGTATGATGGGATTAAGGGTAAGGGTATTTTGAAAATCAGGATTTACCATTTTTAGGGGATGAGGGTTTAGGGTTTCTTGGGATTAAGGGATTAGTGTTTTCTTCGACCAATATTTTAGCCATTTTGGGGATAAAAATTAAGGGTTTTCTAGGGATGATGTTATAGGGGTTTATAGGTATGAACATTTAGAGTTTTATATGGATGAGGGTTTTGGGTTTTTTGGGAATGAGGGTTCATGGATTTCTAGGGATGATGATTTCGGGTTGATGAAGTCCATGGATTCATGGTTGTCAACTAATGATAGTTCTTAGTTTACTAGGATGGAGGGTTTAGGGATTTTGGGGTAGAGTGATTAGGTTTTTTCTCATGATGAAGGATAAGGGTAATCTTGGGATGATGATATAGGGTTTCATGGGGCTGATGGATTTGGGTTTTTCTGGGGACGATTTATTATTATTATTTTTCCTTAAGGTTTAGTTTTTTAGGGTTGAGAGTATAGGGGTTTGTGGGGCTGATATTTTATGTTTTTTCAGGGCATAGAATTTATGGTTTTCTAGTACTGAGTGTTTATGGTTTTATGTGGATGAGGGTTTTATGTTTACTCAGACATAGTGTTTAGTATATTTTGGGGATGATGTCATTGTGATTTCAGTTGCTATGTGTTAATTGTTTTCTAGGGATGAGGGTTTAGGGGTTCTTTGGGATTTTGTTTTATGTTTTTTCAGGTAAGGATTTTATTAAATTATTGGGATCAGGGTTTTGGGTTTTGTATCACTAAGGGTTTATAATTTTTTAGGGATATTGGTGGGGGATATTTTAGGGATGAGGCTTTATGGATTTTTTGGCTCATTGATTAGGGATTTTGTTGTTAAGGGTTTAGGGTTTCTTGGGGATGAATGTTTAGGTGTTTTTATGGATGAGTGTTTAGGTTTTTTTATAGTATGAGGGTCTACAATTTTTTGGGGATCATGGTAATAGATTTTCTAGGGTTTTGGGATTTGTTTTTTGGTGTTAGAAGGTCTATAATATTCTTGGGACGATGTTTTATGGTTTTCTGATGATGAGGGTTTATCATTTTGGCGGATGAGGGTTTATGATTTTTTAGTGATGAGCATTTAGTGTTTTGAAGGGTTGATGGATTATGTTTTTTATGTATGATATTATAGGGTTTTATGGGATGAGTGTTTAGGGGTTTTTCGAGTATAGGTATAGGGTTTTCTAGGGATGAAAGTATATGGTTTAATGGGGGTGAGATTCTACTGTTTTTCTGGGATGATTATTCTGGATTTCAGAGGACTATGGTTTTTTTTGGAATTGAGGTATTGGTAATTTTGGGTTTGATGGTGTGGTTATTTTGGGATGAGATTATATGGTTTTTAGTGCTATGAGTTTATGGTATATTTGTTGTTGATGGTTTAGGTTAATTTTGACCGAGAGTCTTTAAGGGTTTTTATAGCTACGTTTTTTGTGTTATTTGGAATGACTGTTTATGGGTTTTGGGGGATGAGGATTAATGTTTTTCTTGGGAAATGGGTTTATTGTTTTTTGGGGTTGTGTTATTTTAGTTTTTTAGTGATTACAGATTAGGGGTTATTGGTTATGAGGGTTTACTATTGGTTGAGAAGTGGGTTTAGGTTTTTGTGGTGATAAGGGTGTAGTGACATTTTAAGAACAGTATTTAGGGTTTTTGGGGGATGCGGGTTTTGTATTTTTTATGGATGATGGTTTATGGTTTACTTGGGATAAAGGTTTAAGATTTTATAGTGCTGAGGGTTTATGGTTTTCTAGGGATGATGGTTAGGGATTTTATGGGCCCATGGTTTAGAATTTTATACGGCTGAGGGTTTATGTTTTATGGTATTGAGGGTTTTTGGTTTACATGTGTATGAGGGTTTAGTGTTTTTCGTGCTGATGATTTTGTATTTTTTAGGTCTTAAGGGTTAGGGTTTATCAGGGTTGAGGTATTAGAGATTTTTAGGGATAAGGGTTTCGGATTTTTGGGTATTGAGGGTTTAAGTGTTTTGGGGGATGGGGATTTGGGAATTTTTTTGGTGATGTGGTTATATGGTTTTGAGGATAAAGGTTTATGGTTTTTCGAGGGTACATGATTAGAGGTTTTCTAGGATGAGTGTTGAGCATTTTTGTGTGCTTAGGTCTTAGGATTCTTCGAGGATCTATGATTATGGTTTTCGTGGATGAGGGGTTAGGGTTTTGGGGGCATAGGGTATAGGGTTTATTACATGAAGGGGGTTGTGGGTTTCTATTGGATATGGGTTGAAGGTCTTTTAGGAATGAGGGTTGAGGGGTTTTCGGAATGGGGGATAACTGTGTTTTAGCGATGACTATAAAGTGTTTTTAATATACGTTTTTGTGGTCAGTGGGGTTGACAGTTGAGGGTTTTATGGGCCGGTGTTTTGATGACTTTTTTTGTCCAGGGATTTTTGGGAATTTTGGGGATGAGAGTTTAGGGAACTTTCGGAATGTTGTTTTCTGATATTTTGGTGGATGAGGGCTTACGGTATTAGGATCTATTGGTTTAGGGATTTTTGGGTTTGATGATTTACGTTTGTCGGGGGATAAGGGTTTAGGGTTTCTTGGGAATATGGATTTAGGGTTTTTTGGGGATGAGGGTTTAGATTTTTTTGGGGTGAGGTTTAAATGTTTTTTTGGGATGAGGGTTTAGTGTTTTGGGGGCATAAAGATTAGTTTTATTAGGAGGAGTTTTTAGGGGTTTTATTTGCTGATGGTTTAGGAATTTTTGAGGATAATTTATTAGGGTTTCTTGGTGGAAACCGATCAGATTTTTTGGGGGTTGAGGGAATATGTTTTTTTATATAGTGGAATTATGGGTTTTAGGATGAGATTTTCTGCTTTTGGGGATGATAGTTTATCATTTTTCATAGATGATTGTTATTTAGGGGTGTGAGACTTGCGTTTTTTTCAGCTTTTAGTTTAGGGGTTTTCATGATATGGTTTTTGGGATTTAGGGGATTGAATGTTTATGGTTTCATTTCTCTGAGGATTTAGGGTTTCACAGGGCTATGGATTTAGGGTGTATTTGGGGTGAAAGATTAGGGTTTCATAGGGTTTAGGGTTTAATTAGATAGAGGTATTAGTTTTTTTTGGGCTTAGGGTTTTGGGTTTTCTAGGGCCTAGTTTTAATGGTTTTTCTATCCTTATTGTTTATGGTTTCCTAGGGATGGTTGTCTATGGTTTCTTGGATTTAACAGATTTGGGTTTCTTGGGGTAGAGCGTTTAGGATTTCATAGGGATGATTGATTATAATTGTATTTGGATGATGGTTTATATTTTCTAAGTGATGAGGGTTTACGGTTTCATGCGGATAACTATTAATGGTTTCATGGGGATGATGGTGTGTGGGTTTATAGGGTAATGGATTAGGGATTCATGTGGATGGGGGTTTATCATTACATAGGGATTTTTTTTTGTTTTATTGGTGATCACAGGTTTTTTTCTTCCTATGGATGAGGGTTTAGGGTTTATTAGATATTAATGTTTAGAGTTAATTAGAGAAAAGGGTTGGTGGTTTCATTGGGATAGGGTATTGGGGTTTCTTATGGTTGAGGGTTTAGTGTTTCTTAGGAATAAGGGTTGAGGGATTCTAGGGGACGATGGTTTATGTTTTCTTGGTGCTAAATGATTAGGGTTTCTTGTGGATTAGGGTGTACATTTTCTTGTGGTGAGGGTGTATGGAATCTGGGAAAAGAATATTTAGTGTTTTGGGGGACTGTGGATTTCATGATTACTAGTGAAAACATTTTAGGGATTTCTAGGGATGAGTTTATAGGGTTTTATAGGGTTGTGGGTTTTGGGTTTCATGGGGATTTGAGTTGACTATTTTTGTGGGTGAGGATTCTATTATTTTGGGGATAAAAGTTATGGATTTCTTAGGGATGAGGTGATAGGGTTTCTCAAGGTTGAGTGTTAAGGGTATCTTAGGGGTTTAAGATTTTCCTCTTCTTAGGTATTAGGAATTCTTTGGGTGTGGGGTTAAGTATTTACTTGGGATGAGGGTTTTTGAATTATTTGGGATGAGTGTTTAGGAATTATAAAGTATGATGTTTTAGTGGTCTTGGGGAATAGTGTTTAGGATTTATAGGTGTGATGATTTAAGGTTTCTTAGGGATGAGGGTATAGATTTTGTTGGTCTAGGGTTTAGTGTTATTTGAGGATGAGGGTTTATGGTATTTTTGGGGCTGTGGGAATAGGGTTTTTAGAGATAGGGTTTAGCGATTTTGTGGATGAGGGTTTATGGATTTTTGGGGATCATTGTTTACGGTATTCAATCTAATGAATAAGAGTTTTTTAGGGGAATATTGTTTATCTTTTTTAAGGTATAGGTTATAGGGTTTTTTGGTTTTGAGGGTTATAGTTTTTTGGGGATGAGGTATAACTTTTTTGGGGAATTAGGATTGAGGTTTTCTTTGGTAATGATGGATTAGAGTATTTTGGGGTCAAGGATTTACAGTTCATTGGGGTTGATTATTTAGGGTTAATTGGTGTTAAATATTTATTGTTATATGGTTCTATGTGTTTAGGGATTTTTGGAGATGATGTGTTGGGATTTTTGGGAATGAGGAATTAGGGGTTTTTTGGTTGAGGGTATAGGTTTTTTTGTGTCTAATGTTGTAGGGGTTTTTTGGGGGATATGTGTGTAATGTTTGTGGGGATTAGTTTTTAGGGTTTTTGGGGAAATGTGTCTACTATTGTTTTAGGATAATGCTTTAGGTTTTTTTGTTTGATGGTTTAAGGGTGTATGGGGAAGAGTGCTTATCAATTTTTTTGGATCACAACCTTATTTTTTTTTCAGCTGATGGTTTTGGGGTTAATCGGGGTGACAGATTAAGGTGTTTTTAGGGTAAGGGTTTATGGATTTTGGGAATGCGTTTTTTTGGTTTTTTAGGATGATGGTTTATGATTTATTGAGGTTCCGGGATTAGAGTTTTGGGGGACGAGGGTTTAGGTTTGTGTGGGATTTGAGTTTAGGATTTATGGGGGATGAGGGTATAAGGTTTTTTAGTGGTGAGGTTTTATGGTTTTTGGGTGGTATGGGTCTAGGGGTTTTGTGAGTAAGCATTTAAAATATTTTAGGACCGATGGTTTAGGGATTTTTAGGACTGATAGTATATATTTGTTTATTGTTGAGTGTTTAGGTTTTCATTGATGATGAGGTTTTAGGGTATTTTAGGTCTAACGGTTCAGGGTTTTTTGGAATGGTGATTTTTAGTTTATTTTTGGGGCTCAAGGTGAATGAGTTTTATTGGGATGAGGGTTTAAGATTTTATGGGGTTGAGGTTTTATCATTTTTTTGGATGAGGATTTTGGGTTTTGGGGGGCTCAAGGTTTATGGTTTTCTGGTAATGCTTGTTTAGTGATTTTGGGGACGAGGGATTGAGTTTTTATTGATAAGATTTTACAGATTTTTGGTGTTATGTGTATATCATTTTTTGGAAAAATGGTTTGTAGTTTTTTCAGGATGATGGTTTTTGGTTTTTTGGGAATATGGGTTTAGGTTTTTTTTTGAACTGATGGAATTGTGTTTTTTGGGTATGTGGGTTTACGGTTTTTTGGGGATGAGTTTTTTGGGTTATTATGGGTTGATGGTTTTTTGGTTTCTAATGATACGTTTTTAGGTATTTCTAGGATGAGGGTTTGTAGCATTGGGGGATGTGAGTTTAGTTGTTTTTTGGAATGCGTGTTTATGGTTTTTTGATGATAAGTATTAGTGGTTTTTTGTATCCAAGTGTTTTGGGTTTTTTTTGGCTAAGAATCTATAGTCTTTTGGGGTTAATAGTTTTGAGTTTTTTGGGTTATATGGATAAGTTTTTTTGGGGTAGAGGTTATCGGTTTTTGGGATGAGTGTTTAGGGTTTTGTGCTGATAATTGTTTTGGGTTTTATATGTTTGACAGTTTAATATTTTTTGGGCTGAGGTTTGGGGTTTTTTGGATTTTTTTTAGGGTTCTTTTAGGTTTTGGTTTTTATGGTTTCTAGGGTTATGTGTTTAGGTTTTTTAGGGGATGATATTGTAGTGTTTTTTGGGGCTTGCAGTGTAGGGTTTTTTTGGGGATGAGGTTACTGTATTTTTTTTGGTTGATAATTTAGGGTTTTCTATGGGTGAAGGTTTTGGGTATTATAGTGTTGAAGGTTTAAGGTTTTCATAGGATATAGTTTCATCATTTTCCAATGATAGGGGTTCATGGATTTCTAGGGATTATGGATCATGGAATTTTTGGAATGAGGTTATTTATTTTCTCATGATGAGGTTTCAAGGTTTTCTTGGATTGGTGGTTTAGAATTTTCTATATATGAGGGTTTTCTTGGGATGGCTGTTTATGGTTTATTTTCACTATGGGATTAGTTTTTTTGGGTAATTATAAAATAGGATTTTATAGGGATGAGGGTTTAGGGTTTTCTATGGATTAGTGTTTATGGTTTTCTAGTATCGAGTATTTACGATTTTCTAGGGATGAGGGATTATCCTTTTCTTGGGGATGAGGGTTTAGGGTTTTTAGAGGATGAGAATTTAATAGTTTCTCGAGCATTGTGTACATGGGTTTCTTGGGGATAAGGGAATAGTGTTTTCTGGTTTTATGCGTTTGGGATTCATTAGGATGAGGGTTTACTATTTTCTAGTGCTTTCGCTTTAGGATTTTTTGGGGTAGAGGGTTTAGTGTTATAATGGGGTGAGGGTTTACGTTTTTCTACAACTATGGGTTTATGGTATTTTAGGGATGTCAATTTTGGGATTTTTTGGGTTTGAAGGATTATGATTTTTTGGGGATAAGGGTTTACATTTTTTAGGGAATATGGTTTGTGGTCTTTTGGGGTTTAAGGATTAGGTTTTTTTGGGATAGAGGGTTTAAGGTTTTTTGGTTCTGCGGATTTAATTTTTTTGGAATGATGGTATTTTTATGGGATAAGGGTAATGTGTTATCCAAGGTTGTTGGTTTTTGGTTTTTTAGGGACTAAGGTTATGGGCTTTTTGGTTCTAGGAGTTTATTGTTTTCTTGGGATGAGGGTTTTCCATATTTTGGGGATTAGGGATTTTCAGATTTTGGTGATGAAGGTTGAGAGGTTCTAGGTTAGAGGGTTTGAGGAATTCCATAGATGAGTGATCAGAGTTTTATGGGATGAGGGTTTAGCATTTTCTTGGGGATGCATGTTTAGGGGTTTCTAGGGCTGTGGTTAAAAGTATTTACAGCGATGACTGTTTATGATTTTTTAGGGATGAGGCTTTTAGGATTTATGGGACTGATGGTTTTGGGTTTTTTGGTGATGAGGATTTAGGGTTTTTTGGTTTGAGGTTTTAGGATTTTTTTGTGGTTGATTTTGGGTTGTAAGGTTATGGGTTTAGTGTTTTTTGGTGTAAGGGATTGGGGTTTTTTGGAGTTTAGGATTTCTTTTTTTTATATCCATGAATTTTGGGTTTATTGGGGGTGGGTTTTTAGGGTTTCTGGACAAGGTTTTTGGGTTTTATATGGATATGGTAATAGGATTATTTGTGGTTGAGGGTTATGTATCTTTTTTGGGTAGGGGATTTAAGGGTTTTTATTGAGAAGGGTTTACTGTTTTTTGGGCTCATGAATTAGGGTTTTTTGATGATGATGGTTTAGAATTTCTTAAGTACAATGGTAATGGATTTTTTTGGGATGGGGGTTTCAGTTTTTTAAGATGAGGGACAAATGTATAATGTGGATGTGGGTTTAGGTTTGTCATGTTTTTGGGTTTAGGGTTTTCTAGGGATTAGGGTATATAGTTTTCTGGGGCCTAGGGTTTATCATTTTTTATGGATTAGCGTTTTATGGTTTTTAGGGAAAATCAGTTTTTGGTTTTTTGGGGTTGATGGTTTAGAGATTTTTTGGGATGAAGAATTAGTGTATTATTGGATGAGTGTTTAGGGTGTTCTGGGGATGTGGGTTTATTTTTTTTTGGGATTAGGGTTTATGGTTATATGGGGTTGATTGTTTAGGGTTTTTGGGATGATGGTTTAGGATTTATTTTTATGAGGCAATAAGGTTATTGGAGAGGAGAATTTAATGTATTTTTTGGAAGAGGGATTTTGTTTTTTGGGGATAAAGGTTTTGGATGTTTTTGGGATGTGGGTTTTGGGGTTTTATAGGATGTGGGTTTGGTGATTTTTTCAGACAAAGGATTTTATTTTTCTAGTGTTGTGGGGTTTGGTTATTTTTTGGTCAAGGGATTATGTTATTTTGGTGGGGACTATTTTGGGTTTCATGGGGATGAGTGTTAGTGTTCTTTGAGGCTAATGAATTGGGGTTTTTAGGGGATGTGGTTTTAGGGTTTTTGAGGCCGAGAGAATATGGTTTATTTGGGATCCATGTTTTGGGTTTTTAGTGGGTGAGTGTTGAGGTTTATTTGAGGATTACAGTTCAGATTTGTTTTAGGAAGAGGTTTGTGAGTTTTTTTGGGCTGAATGTTGAGGGTTTTTTGGGGATGTGGCATGATATAATATTGGTTTAAGGGTTTAGAAGGTTTTTTGATAGAGGGATTAGAAGTTTTGGGGGATTAGTTTTAGGGTTATTGGGGATGATGGTTTCTCTTTTTTTTTTGAGTTGAGGGTAGAGGGTTTTTTTGTTATTTGGGGTGAGTGTTTTTTTGGGATGCAAGTTTATGGATTTTATTGCAAGTGGGTTTGAAGTTTTTGGGGATGATGGATGAGGGTTTTTTTCTAGATGATGGTAGAGGGTATTTTAGGTCTTATGTTTTATGGTTTTTTGGGATAAGGATTGAGGGTTTATTGGGGGAATGTGTGGATGATTTGTTGTGGA
Organism: Viscum album; assembly: GCA_963277665.1. Taxonomy (NCBI): domain Eukaryota; kingdom Viridiplantae; phylum Streptophyta; class Magnoliopsida; order Santalales; family Viscaceae; genus Viscum; species Viscum album. The sequence continues at coordinate 923,297,886 of OY728132.1, forward strand.
TGTGGTTATGTTTTCTTTTTAATGAGGGAATAGGGATTACAGGGGATGAGGGTTGAGGGTTTTTGGTGGATTAGGTTTAGAAATTTCTGGTAATGATGGATTGCGTTATTTTGGTAAGGATAGTTTTTGTTTTTGTGGGGAAGATGGATTAGGTTTTTTTTTGGGAATAGAGTTTCATGGTATTTCTGGATTGGGGATTAGGGTCTACTGGGGCTAAGGATTGATGGTTTATTGGGGTTCAGGGTAGAGGGTTTTTATGTATATAGATTTGGGGTTTTTTGGGGAAGAGTGTTGAGAGTTTTTAGGGGATGAGGGTTTAAGGTTTTTTTGGATGAGGGTTGATGTTTTTTTGGCTAACGGTCGCGGTTTTTTGCGCCAAAAGGTTATTATTTAATAGGGATAAGGTTTTATGGTTTTCATAGGATGAGGGTTGGTTTTATTTGGGACGAGGTATGAATGTTTTTTGGGGCATAGGGTTGGGTTTTTTTGGGTGATGAGGATTCAGGGATATTGGGGATGAGGACTGAGGGTTCTTTTGGGATGAATTTTTATGGTTTTTTGGAGGTTAAGGGTTTTTTGGGGATTAAGTTTAATGTTTTTCAGGGATGAGGTATTTTGGATTTTTTGGGGTTGAGGGTTTAGGGTATCATTGGAGGAGAGAGTTTAGGGTTTTTTGGGAATATATGTTTATGTTATTTTGGGGATGATGGTTTTGGTTTTTTTGGGAATATTGTTCATGGTGTTTTGGGTATGAGAGTTTAGGGTTTCATGGTACGATGGATGATGGTTTATTGGGGCTAAGGTTTTAGTGTTTTTTCAGAATAAGGGTTGAGGGTATTCTAGGGAGGAGGGTGTAGGGTTTTCTAGGGGTGAGGGTTTTGGGTTTTTTGGTGGGATGATTTAGGTTCTTTTGGAGATGATCCTTTTGTTGTTTAAGGGTCCAAAAATTGAGGGGTTTATGGACTAAAGGGTTTGGGTTTTTTATAAATGAGGGTTGGGTGTTTTTTAGTGCTGATGGAATATGGTTTTCTTGGGATTTTGGTATAGTCTTTTTGGGTATGTGTGTTTTCGTGTTACTATGGCTTCATGTTTATTTTCTTCTGTGGATGAGGTTTTATTCTTTATGGGAATAAGGGATTATTGTTTTCTTGTGTTGAGGAATAAGATTTTTTAAGGCTGTGGGTTTTTATATTTCTAGGGATGTGGGTTTAGAATTTTATAGGGTTATGGTTTTTCGGTTTTCCATGATTGGGGGTGTTGAATTTTTATGTACTGAGGGTATAGGGTTTTCTAGGGATTATAGTTTAGGGTATTTAGGCTTGATGCTTGATGGTCTTTTGGAAGCTAATGGTTTACATTTTTTTGGATGAGGGTTTAGTTTATTTGAAGCTAAAGGTTTAGTGTTTTTTGGGGCCGATGATTTATTCATTTCCAGGTTTATGGGTTATGATTTTTATACTAATGGTTTATTATTTTATATGGTAGGATGTTTATGGTTTTTTTAATGTCGGGTTAGTGAATTAGGGGTTAAAAAAATATTGATTTTTAAAGATCAGGGTTTATCATTTTTGGGTGTTGTGGTTTTGGGATTTTTTGAATTAATGTTTAATTTTTTTGAGACTAACAGTTTAAGGGTTTTTTTTGCAGATTTGGGTTTTTCATTTTTTTGAGAATATGGGTTTATAGTTTTTTTAGGATGATTATTTAGTGTTTTTTTGGGGTTGAGGCTATAGGTTTTTTTTGGATTTATGGTTTTATGTGTTTTGGGACTGATGGTTAAGTATTATTTATAGATTTGTTTTTAGGGGTTTTTAGAGATGTGTTTTTTATGGATTATTTAGAGGTGATATTTTTGGGGTGTTTTGGGGATGAGGGTTTATTATATATTTTGGCTGGTGGTTTTGGGGTTTTGGAGTGGATGGTTTAAGGTATGTTTTGGCTAATCATTTATGTTTCTTTTGTAGCCGAGGGTTTAGTGTTTTTAGGTCTGAGGGTTAAGGGTTCTTAGGGATGTGTTTTTAGTGTACTTGGGTGAACATTGTATAGGTTCTTTATGGATAATGATTTATGAATTTATTGAGGATGAGGGATTACAGACTTTTTGGGAGGAGTTCCTAGGATTTCTGGGGTTGAGCGTGTATAGTTTTTTGGTGCTGAGGATATATATTTTTCTAGTACTGAGGCATACGGGGTACATGGGATGTTTCTTTTAGGATTTTATATTGATGGGTGTTTTGGTTTTTTGGGGATGATGGTTTAGGAGTTTTTAAGGATGAAGATTTAGTGGTTTTTGAGAATGAGGGTTTATGATTTATTGGGGATGAGTGATTAGGTGGTTTTTTTGCTAAGGGTATAGGGTTCTTGGGGGATATAGATTTGTGAATTATGGGGCTATAGGATTCAGGGGTTTGTGGCTGATAGTTTACAGATTTTTTGGGCTGAGGGTTTAAGGGTTTTTAGGGATTAAGTTTTATGGGTTTTTAGGAAGTGGGTTATGTGTTTTTTGGGATTTAGTGTTTAGGAATATCGGTGGAGTGAGTTTAGAATTTTATAAATATTAGTGATTAGAGGTTTCCTGGGATGAGGTTTTATGAGTTTAGGGACTGAGGATTTAGGTTTTTCTGGGGCATAGTGTTTATAGTTATTTTATGGATGGGGGTTTAGTATTAACGACTAAGGGTCATGGGTTATTTGTGTCAAAGGATTTCATTATTATTGGGGATAATGTTTTAGTTTATTTTAAGGATTAGTGTTTAGGGTCATTTGAGGTCAGGGATTTAGGGTTTTTTGGCCTAGGTGTGTATATTTTTTATTGGGATGAGGGTTTATGGTTTTTTGGGGTTGATGGATTTATGTTTTCCTGAACTGAGGGTTTAGGGATATCTAGGGATGATGTTCTATAGATTTATGGGGATGAAAGTTTATGGATTTTTTGGAATGATTGTTTAGAATTTTGGAAGGATGGGGGTTCTGGGATTTCTGGGGCTATGTGTTTAGGGTTTTCTGGGTTTTAGGTTGAGGTAATTCTAGGGATGAGGTTCTAGGGTTTCATTGGGATGATTATTTATGGTTTTATATGTAAAATGGTTTATTGATTTTTTAGGCTAATGTTTTAAGCTGTTATTGGGATGAGGGTGCATTATTTTCTAAAGGTGAGGGGTTAGGGTATTCTGGGGCACTAGGATTATGTATTTCTTGGGTTGAGGGTTCAGGTTTCTCTATAAATGAAGGTTCATGGTTTTATGGGGCTAAGGGTTTTCTATGGATGTGGGTTCATATTGTTTTATGTTTTTTATGGTTTTTTGGAGTTTAGGGTTTAGGGTTATGTGGTATGAGAGATTAGGTTTCTCTGGGGTTGAGGTTTTAGGGTTCTCTAGGAATTTGTATTTAGGTTTTTCTAGGTATGATGGTTTTGGATTTTTGTGGATCTGGGATTATAATTTTCTAGGACATAGGGATTAGGGATTTTTGGGAATGAGGGATTAGGGTTTTTGGTGGCTAAGGGTTTAGATCTTAATGGGGTTTAGTGTTTAGGGTTTTATTGGGAAGAGGGTTTAGGGTTTTTATGGATGTGGGTTTTGAGGTTTTTGGAATGATATTTTTGGGGGCTTTGGGCTGAGGGTTTTGGGGTTTGGGGTAGAGGGTTTAAGTGATTCTGGGGATAAGCATTTATGGGTTTTAAGGAATTATTGTTTAGGTTTTTTTGGGATGATGGTATGATGTATTCTTTTGTGATGAGGGTTTATGGTTTTTGTGATCAGGGATTTCAGTTTTTGGGGGATGAAGGTTTAGAATATTTTTAGGTGGGTGGTTTAGAGGCTTTGGGTTTGGTGGTTTAGGGGTTTTGGTAGCAATGGGTTTATGGTTTTTTTGGGAATAGGGTTTATGGTTTTTTGTTGGGGGATGGTTTAAGGGTTTTTTTGGCTGAGGGATTTGGGGGGGGGGGGTTTGATTTTCTGGGGATCATGGTTTAGTATTTTGGGGGGTTGAAGGTTTATGGATTTTGGGGAATTTGTATTATAATTCATTATGTAATTGGGTTTACTAAATTTTAGGCCTAAGGTTTATTATTTTTATCATCGTGGGTTTTGTGGTTATTGGGTTTTGGTTTTTCTGGTTTTGAGGGATGATGGTTTAGGGGTTTTTTGGGATGAGGATATTTGATTTTTTTTGCATTTGAGGTTTTAGGGATATTTTGGGATGAGGGTTTAGGGTATTTATTGGTGTTTATGGTTTATTATTGTGGAATATGATCAGTGTTTTTTTTTGAATAATATTTTAGTGGATTTTAGGAATGTGGGTTTTCGTTGATTTGAGTGGGGGTTTTAGTGTATTTTAGGGATGAAGATAGAGAGTATTGTAAGGATGAGTGTTAAGGGTTTTTTGGTAAGAAGATATTTGGTTTAGTTGGGTTGAAGTTTAAGAGTTTTTTTGGGGAATATGTTTTATTGTTATTTGAGGTTTAGGGTTTAGGGTTTTTTAGGTTGATGGTTTATGGGTTATTAGGGATGAGTGTTTAGGGTTTCATAGGTATGATTGTTTATGTATTTTGGGATATGATGGATTTGGTTTTTCAAGGAATTAATGTTTATGGGTTTTTAGGGATGTGACATTAGGTTTTTTGGGATGAGGTTTCATATTATTTAGGGGATGACGGTTTAGGTTTCTCTGGGTATGATGCATAATTTTTTTATTGGGATGGCTGTTTAGGGTTTTTTTGGGAAGATGGGTTGAAGTTATCTGGGGATATGGGATTAGGTTTTTCTGTATATGGGGAATTAAGGGTTTTTGGGGTTAAGGGTTAAGGTTTCCCTAGGTATTATGGTTCGGGGTTTTCTATGGTTGAGGGTTTACAGTTTTCTAGGCCTATCAATTTAGGGGTTTCACTATATGAGGGTTTAGGGTGTCATGGGGGGTTTTAGGGGTTGATGGTTTTGAGTTTTTTTGGGATAGTTGTGTTGGGTTCTGTGGGGAGTGGGTCTTAGGGTTTTGATGGATTAGGGTAAATTACTTATTAGGAATGAGGGCTTAGGGTTTTTTAGGGCTACATGTTTAGTGCATTCTGGGGTTAGTGGTTCATGATTTTTAGGGGGTGAGGGTTCAAGGATTTCTCGGGATGAGGGATTAAATTTTTCTATTCCTGAGTGGTCATTAATTTATTGGTAGGAGGGTTCAATGTTTTTTGGGGAAGGGGCTTCAATTTTTTCAAAGGATGCGTGTTCATGTTTTTCTGGGGTTGCGGGTTTTCAGTTTTCTAGTGATAAGGGTTTTCTAGGGATAATGGTTTAGGGGTTTTAAGGCTAAGGAATTAGGGTTTTTTGGGCTTAAGGTATAGGTTTTATAGTATATGGGATTGCTATTTTTTGGGTGGAGGGATTCAGTTTTCATGTGATTGAGGTTTATGGATTTATTGGGATGAGGTTTTATGGTTTTTTGGGGCTGATGTTTGAGGATTATCTAGGGATTAGGGTTTACAGTTTTATAGGGGTAGATGAGTTTAGGAGTTTCTTGGTCTGAGGTCCTAGGGCTTGCTGGGGATTAGTGTTTAGTGTTTTCTAGGTATTAGGGATTAGGGTTTTCTAAGAATGAGGTTTAATGGGTTTCTAATGATGAGGGTTTATAATTTTCTAGGATATAGGGTTCAACGTTTTCAAGGATAGTGGGTTTATGTTTTTTAGGGATGATAGTTTAGGTTTTTTTTGGGATGAGGTATTAGGGTTTTTTCCGGATGAGTATTTTGGGTTTTTTGTGGGTGAAGGTTTTTTTGGTGGAAATGATTTATAGTTTTTGGGACGGAAGTTTTTTTAGTCCTGTGGGATGGAGTCTAGGGATTTTGGGGATGATGAATTAGGTTATTTATGGGTAGAGGGATTTGGGTTTTTGTTTGGGGCTGGCGATTTAGGGATGAGGGTATAGGTCCTTTTGGTGATTAGGGTTTATGGTTTTTTTGGGCTTAGGTATTATGGGGTTTTTTTGGAATGATGATTTAAGGGATGTTTTTGGATGTTGTTGTAGGGGTTTTGGGACATAGGGTTTTGGGGTTTTTTGTGATGAGGGTATCGGGTTTTTTAGGACCAAGGGATCAGGGTTTTGTGGGGAATATGGTTTAAGGATTATTATGACTGAGGGTTTTGTTGTTTTGGGGTCGAGGGTTTAAGGGATTTAGGCGAATAGAGTTTGGGGTTTTTGGGATTACTGTTTTGGGTTTTTTCGAGCTCATGATTTTTTGGGATGGGGTTTTCTGTATTGTTTTAGGTCAATGGTTTTGGGTTTTTTTTGCACTGAGAGTTTAGGGGTTATAAGTGTTTCATGATTATGGTTTTTTTTGGGGATAAGGGTTTAGGGGTTTTTATGGATAAGGGTTTTCTATTTTGTTCATTATGAAGGTTTAGGGTTATTTAGAGATACCATTTTATAGTTTTTGGGGGTTGATTGTTTTGGGTTAGTGTTTAGGTTTTGGGTGTTTCGTGTGAGCTTATAAGGCTGTTTTTATGTGGTGTTGCTATTTTTGGGGTGGATTGATTTGGATTTTTGGGCGTATGTTTTTTTTTTGTTTTTTCTGATATGACAATTTAGGTTTTTTGGATGATGGTGTTGATTTTTGGGGGGGGATACAAGATTATGGGTTTTTGGGGATTAGTGTTTGAGGTTATTTAGGGTTGAGTGTTTGGGTTTGTTTGGGAATGTGGTTTAGTTTTTTTCAAGGATGGGTGTTTAGAGTTTTATGAGGATGAGTGTTTAAGGGTTTTTTGTTATGAAGGCTTAGGTTTTGCTTGTGATTAGGGTTTATGGTTTTTTAGGGATGAAATTTTTGGTATTTTTAAGATAGGGGGTTTAGTATTTTCTAGGGATAAGAGTCTAATGTTCTCTTAGTATGAGGCTTAATAGTATTTATAGAATGACGGTTTGTGTTTTCAAGGGTTGGGGGTTTTTCATTTTCTAGGGATGAGTGTTAAGAATTTTCCATGGCTGAGGTTCAAGGTATTATAGGGATAAGGGCTTCATATTTTATATGTTTCAGGATTTATGCTTTTCAACAGCTGATAGATCAAGGTTTTCTTAGGATATGGGTTTAGGATTTTCTCAAGCTGAGGGTTTAGGGTTTTATGGGGTTGAGTGTGTGAGGTTTTTTGGTGATGAGTGTTTAGTGTTATTATTGGAAGAGTTTTTCAGGTTTAATTAGTTAGAGGGTTTGGGATTATTTGGGGATAACAATTGAGGGGTTTTGCGACTATGGTTTTAGGGTTTTTTGGGGAGAAGAGTTTTGTAATTTTTCTGGGATAAGGGTTTAGGGTATTCTAGGAATGAGGGTTAATTGTTTTTTAGGGATGATATTTCATTATTTTTTCTAATTGAGATTTTTGGTTTTTATGGAGTGTATGGTTTAGGTTTTTTCAGGGATGAGGATTTATGGTTTCTTTGGGCTGTGGGTTTAGGGTTTTCTATGGATAAGGGTTTAGGGTATTTTAGAGATAAGGGTTTTATAGGGATGAGGGTTTAGGGATTTTTAGGGTTTAAGTTTTAGGGTATTATATGGTATTAGGTTTAATTGGTTTTTATGGATGAGGGTTTACAATTTGTTATGGCCTAACAGTATTAGGTTTTCTAGAGATGAGGGTTCAGTGTTTTCAGTGGCTAAGGTTTTAGTATTTTTAGGGATGATGTTTGAGGATTTTCTATGGATTATCGATTAATGTCTTAGGGGACTGAGTGTTTAGGATTTTAATGGATGAGTGTTTTGGTTTTTATGGGGATGAGGATTAATGATACACTGGGAGTTAGGGTTTAAGGTTTTTTAGAGAATATGAGTTATAGTTTTATAGGGATGAGGGTTTGTGGTTTACAATGGATGATGGTTATGGTTTTCTAAAGATAATATTTTTACGTTTTCTCAGGATGAGCGTTTTGGGTTTTCTAAGGCTGACAGTTTAGGTTATTCTGAGGACGAGTGATTTTCTATTTATTTGGATGAGGGTTTAGGGGCTTTTCATATGCGGGTTTAAGGTTTTTTGGGGTTTTGAGTTTAGATTTTTTGGGATGAGGGTTTAGGTTTTTTGGGGCTGGGGGTTTTTTTTGGGGTAGAGGTTTAATGTTTGTTTATGTTTTAGGGTTGATGCTTTTTTTGGGATGGGGGATTAGTGTTATTTGGGACATATTTTTTATGGTTTTTTTCTAAGGTTTTAGGATCTTTCTAGCTAAGGGTTGAGGGTTTTTTGGGCTGAGAGTTTACTCTTTTTTAGGGATGAGTGTCTTGTGTTTTAATTGGTTGGGGGTACATGGGTTTTCATGGATGAGTGTTTATAGTTTATAGGGGTAGGGTGTTAGGTTTTTATGGTGCTAAGGGTTTAGAGTTTTTATAGGTCAAGGGTCTAATAATTTTCATGGTTAAACGTTTAGGGATTTTTGGGGCGGTGGGTTTAGGGTTTTATGGGTATGAGGGTTTATTATTTTCTTGGGATGAGGTACTAGAGTTTTATAGGGATGATGGTTGGGGGTTTTTTAGGACTGAGGTTTAAGTTTTTTTATTGACGAGGGATTATGGCTTGTTTAGGATAAGGGATTAGGTTTTTTGGGGGATTATTGTTTTTAGGGTTGCGGTCTTATGGTTTTAGAGGATAATTGTGTAGGGGTTTTTTGGTCGTAGGGTTTAGTGATTTTTTTCTACTAATTAATTAAAGTTTTGGTGGATGTGGTTTTTTGGATTATTTGGGATTTGTATTTATAATTTTTTGGGGTTGATTATTTATGGTTTTTTGGGGCTAAGGGTTTTCAGTTTTATAGGGTGGTGGTATTATAGATCTTTGGGCATAAGGGTTAGTGTATTTTGGTGAAGAGTATTAGAGTATTTTAGTGGTACAGGTATAGTTTATGTCAAGTTTAGCATATTAGGAATTTTAGGGGATGAGGGTCTTGTGATTTGGGGTGTCTGGGATTACAGCTTATTTAGTGACCATGTATGGTCATTTGTGGATAATGGCCTAGGGTTTTCTAGTGATGATGGTTTTATATTTTCTTAGGAATTGTGTATACAAGTATTTAGGGATGATTATTTTGGGTTTTATGAGGAAGAATTTCAAGGTTTTCCAGGGATGATGGTTTACAATATTAAATGGATTAAGTTTTATGGTTTTAGGGGTTTACGGTATATGGTATTTCAATTATATGATTTTAGTGTAATGGTTATTGTTATCTTATCAATGTGGTTTAGTGTTTTTTAGGTTTGAGAGTTTATGGTTTTCCAGGGATGAGGATTTTGGATTTTTAGGTGCTGTGGGATTATGATTTTCTTGTGCTAGGGGATTATGGTATTATGAGGATATGAATTTTGGGTTATTCAAGTTAACCGGTTTAGTGTTTTCTTGGGGAAGAAGGATTGGTTTTTTTGTGGATAATAGTTTATGGTTTTTGGGTGAAAATTTCTTATGGTTTTCTCTGACATAGGGTTTATTAGTTTCTATGGATGAGTGTTGAATGTTTTTGGGGGAATGGGTTTTTGGTTTTCTTGGGATGGGTGTTTATGGTTTCATATGGTTTTTTTAGGGTATTATACAGTTTAGGTTCTAGAAATTTTTATGGATGAAGGTTTATGGTTTGCTGGGGATAAAATTTTACTATTTTCTAGGGAAGAAGGTTTAGGGTTTCCTAGAGAGGAAGGATTTGTGTTTCTATGGCCCCGGGATTATTATTTTCTAGGTATGTTGGTTTATGGATTTTTGGGGTTGAGTGTTTAGGTATATTTAGGGATGAGGGGTTATGATTTTTTGGTTCTTAAGGTTTAGGGGTTTCTGAGGCTGTGTTTTTACATTTTTATGGGGGTTGGGATTTAAGGTTTTCTATGGATGGGGGATTAATTTTTTCTAGGCATACATTTTTAGGGGTTTCTAGGGATGGATTTTATGTTTTTATTGGTATAGGGTTTAGTGTATTCCAGGAATATGATTTTAGGGTTTCATGGGGCAGAGGGTTTCATGTTTTTTTGGGATGATGGTTAAGGGTTTTGCAGGAATGAGGGATTATGGTTTTCTGCGGTTGAGGGTTTATAGATTTATAGGGCTGAGTTAAAATGATTTTTCATGATTAGGGTTCTGTTATTTTTTATAAATGATGGTTTATAGTTTTTTTGGGGCTGAGTGTTGGGGTTTTATTAGGATGAGGGAATGGGGATTTTTTGGGATGATGGTTTATGGTTCTTGGGGGTTGAGTGTTTAGGTTTTTGTATAGATGTGGGAATATAATTTTTCTATAATGTGGGTTTTGGGTTTTTAGGAAAAATGATTTAGGAATTTTTATGAGGGTTTAGGGTTTTTGTTGAAATATTGTTTTGATATTTTTGAGGATAAGAGGTTATATTTTTTGGGGACTGGGGGTTTGATATTTTGTGGTGATAAGATTTATGGGTTTCTTTTGTTCTGAGGGATTAATTTTTTTAGGGATGAGGGTTTAGTATTTTTTTGGATGAGGCTTTTGGGTTTTATGGGTGGTATGGTTTATAGGTTTTTGGGTTTGAAGAGTATGGGGTTTTTTGGGTGTATGGGATAAGTGTTTAGAGTTTTTTACGGGATGAGGTTTTAGGATTTTTTGGATGAGGGTTTACATTATTTTTGGGATGTGGGTTTAGGGGTTTCTATGGATAAGGGTTATGGTTTTTTTTGGGTTGTGGGTGTATCAATTATTAGGGTTTAGGTTTTAGGTTTTCTCGATATAGGGATTTAGGGCTTTATGAGTCTAAGGGTTTAGGATTTTTTGGGGTTGGTGGGTTGGGGATTTCTGTGGTCGGAGGATTATTTTTTTCAATTATTGATAGTTTTTTTTGAGGGTGAAGGTTTTGGGCTTTCTAGGTAACGAAGTTTGTGTTTTACAAGGTAAATTTGTTGGGTTTTCTAGGGTTGAATGTTTTGCGTTACCCAGGAAGGGGGTAAGGTTTTTCGGTGGGTAGGTACTCATGATTTTTAGAGATGAGGTTTCGGATTTTTATGAGTGTTTATGGATTTTTAGTGATGGATTTTAGTTTATTCTATGGGTAAGAGTATAATGATTATTTTAGTAAGGGGTTTCAACTTTTATGGGGTGAGGGGTTAGGATTTTTTGGGTGTGAGGGTTTTGGTATTTTGGGTTAAGGGATTAATGTTTTTTATGGAAGAATGATTAAAATATCTTGATGATGAGTTTTTAGGGGTTTTGGGGATTAGGAATTAAGGTTTTTTTAAGATGAAATTATAGTTTTTTCTAAGCATGAGGCATTAGGGGTTTTCAGGATTGGGGTTTCCTATTTCTTATTGAAGGGTGTTAAAAAATTTATGGGGTTAATGATATAGGTTTTTCTTGGGTTGTGAGTTTAGGATTATGGGGGATTAGGGATTTGGTTTGTTGGGGCTAAGGATTTTGGTTTTTCAGTAGGTAATATTTTGGGGGTATATAGTGATGAGGGTTTTGTTTTTTCTAGGGTGGCGGGTTTTGCGTATTCTAGGGTTGGGGTCTAGTGTTTTTTAAATTGTAGTTTTTTTATAATCTAGGGATAAAGTTTAAGTGTTTTATATCAATGATGTTTTAGTGTATTCCAGGGTAGTGGGTTTATGATCTTATAGGGTTGAGAGTGTTTGGTTTTTTCAGGATGATGGATTAGGTTTTTCAGGGACTAGGGTTTTTTCATTTTCGTTGATTATGGTTAAAATTTTTGTATTCTTAGAGGTTTTGGGTTTTTTGTGGCTATGGGATTAGGGTTTTGTGGGAATTTAGATTTAGGGTTTTATGGGTAGTGGGTTTATTGTTAAATAGGACTGGGATTTTATGGGTTTCATGGGATAGGGGTTTAGGGTTTTATGGGTCTATGGGTTACAGTTTTATGGGGTTTGATATTTCCACAATATGGTGGTATATTTTTTTACTATGTTTGTGGATTTTTTTGAAGTGATAGTGGTTTAGGGTTTTATAGATCTAGGTAATAAGGGTTTTTTGGGGATTATGGATTAGGGTTTTCTATGTGTGGGCCATTTGGGTTTTCTAGGGCTAGGGGTTTATGTTTTTCTAGGGCTGAGGATTTTGGGTTTTCTGGGGCTGGTGGTTTATTGTTTTATATGTTAGGGGGTTTAGGTATTTATAGGGAATGTAATTTATCTTTTTACGGGGATAGTGATATAGGGTTTCTTGTGGCTGAGGGTTTAGGGTTTTTAAGGCCAGAAGTTTTAGTATTTATTGGGGATGACAGTTTATGGATTTTATTGGCTGAGGGTTTAGGGTTTTTTGGGGGATGAGGGTTTATGAAATACTGGGGTTGGGAGTTTAGGGATCTCTAGGGGACAATGTTTACAGTTTTCTAGCTCTATGAGGTTTTTTTTATGTGACATTGGGTTTATGGAATTCTAGGACTAAGGGTTTAGGGTATTCAAGAGATGAGGGTTAAGGGTTTTTATGGGCCGCAATGTTATGGTTTTCTAGTGGTGGGGGTTTCGATTTTTCTGGAGTTTACGGTATTGTTTGTTTCTAGAGTTGAGGGTACAATGTTTTTTTAGGGATAGGTTTAAGTGTTTTCTAGGGTTGATTTTTTATGGTTTTATAGCGATGAGGGTTTAGGATTTTGGGGGATAAGGTTTTAGTGTTTTTTGAGGATGAGGGTGTAGGTTTAGATGGGTAAGATAAGATAGGTTTTTTTGGTGTTGAGGGTTATGGTTTCATTAACCTAAAGTATTATGGTATTTTTTGAAGGGAATTTTAGGGTTTCTTCTTAGAAGTGTTTAGTTTTAATTTAAAGATGATGTTTTTGGGTTTTTTGGGGATGATTTGCTTTCGGTTTTAGTGGGATGTAGGTTATGGTTTTTCATGGACTGAGGGAAAAGGTTTTTCTGGGGCCGAGTGTTTAGAATATTTTGGGGTTTTTGGTTTTTGTTTTTTTTTGTAAGAGGGTTTAGGGTTTTCTAGGAATGAGGTCATATAATTTTTTGGGACTAAGGGTTTAGCATTTTTTTGGGATGAGGATTATGGATTTCTTGGGGACGAGGTTTTAGATTTTTTGTGTATGAGGGTTTAGGGAGTTTTGTGGTTACTATTAAGTGGTTTATTTTCATATTGTTTAGGGTTTCATGGTGTTGAGGGATTATGTTTCCTAGGAATGGGGTTTTGGTGTCTTTTGCAGCGGATGGTTTAAGGTTTTTATAGTCTGAGGATTTAGGGTTGTGGTGATGAGGATTTAGTGTTTCTTGGGTCTGAGGGATTAAGGATTTCGGGACAAAGGGTTTAGAGTTATTTGGAGTTTTTAGTTAACAGTTTTTTAGGGTTTGGTGTTTAGAGTTATCTAGGTAAGAGGTTTTAGGGTTTTCTGGGTATTAGGGTTTAGGGTTATGAATGGCTGAGGGTTTGGGTATTTTTATTGGTGGGGTTTTAGGGAATTTTAGGTTTAGGGTTTAGGGTTTTATCGGGATGAGGGTATTTTATTGTATGGGACTGAGGAATTAGGGTGTTCTATGGGTGGGGATTTATATATTTCTAGGGATGATGGTTTATTATTTTTAGGTGATGAGGGTTTATTGTTTTTGGGGATGAGGTTTTAGGTTTTTTAGGGGGGGATATTTGGTTTTATGGGGATGATGTATTATGATTTTCCTGGGATGAGGTTTTAAGGTTTTTATGGAATAAATATTTATATTATTCAATGTGTGAGGGATTAGGTGTTTCAATAGTTGAGGGTTTAGGGTTTTTGAGGGATGAAGTTTTAGGGTTTTTTTGTTTCTAAGGGGTTAGGGTTCTTTGGGGATGGGGGATTAGGGTTTTTTGTGAATGAGGGTTTAGGGATATTTTTTATGAGTATTTATGGTATTTTTTCGGAAGGGGGTTATGATTTTTTGGGGGTTTGGGTTTATGTTTCTTTGAGGAAGAGTGTTTTGGGGGTTTTTATGGATGAGGGTTTATGGTTTTTTCAGGTTGAAGTCTTAGGGTATTTCGTGGCTGAAGGGTTATTTTTTTGGGATGATGTTTTCTGTTTTTTTTCTTTGGGAATTTGATTTATTAGAGGATATAGTGTTAGCATTTCATGGGGCTGAGGGTTTGGGGGCCTTAGGGTTTAGGGATTGTGTGTGTGTGTGGGGGGGGGGGTTAGGTGTTTATTAGTTTTTAGGGATGTGGGTTTAGGGTTTCTCGAAGCTGAGGGTTTATGATTTTTTAGGGTAGTGGAATTAAGTGATTTTGGGGATAAGGGATAAGGATTTTCAAGGGCACATGGTTTATGGATTTCCAAGGATGAGGGTTTATGGTTTTCTCAGGTAGACCGATTAGAGCTTTTGGGGGAAGAATGTGTAGGGTATAAGGGGGATTCTGGTTTTGGGTTTTTTTGGAGATGAGGGTATATGGATTCCATTGTATTAGCTTTTATATTTTCCTAGGGTTGAGGGATTAATATTTTTTGGAATGAATTTTTAGGGTTTTTTTGTTGATGAATGTTTATGATTTTGGACCTACGAGTTTAGGTTTTTTTCTGGTAGTTTTTTTTGCGCCCAAGGGTTTGGGATTTTTTTGGGAATGACAGTTTTTTTTTTGGGTTGATGGGTTTGGGTTTTTATGGGCTGATAGTTTTGATTTTTGGGGGGCTCAGTGTTTATGGTTTTTTTCCATAATGGTTTTGGGTTATTTTGGGATGAGAGTTATGGTTTTGTTGTTCGTAGCATTTTGCGGTTTTTTTGAATTAGGGGTAGGTTTTTTGGTGGATGAGGGTTTATAAGTTTTTGGGGGGAAACATTTAGCTTTTTTTTGGGGAGGAGGACCTATTGTTTTCTTGGGGTTGTGGTTTTAGGGTATTTTTGGATAGGGGATTAGGTTTCTTTTTAGAGAGGGTATAGGGTTTTTTAGGGATGAGGGTATAAGAGTTTTTGGGAAGAGGGTCAACAGTTTAGTGGGTCCATGGGTTTATGGTTTGTTTGGGGATGGGATTTTAAGGTTTTTTAGGGATGAGGGTCTGAGAATTTTTAGGGGAGAGGGTTTTGGATATTATAGGGAAGAGGGTTTAGGGTATTTTAGGTATTTGGGAATGAGGTTTTTTAAAGATATCAGTTTTAGGGTTTTTGGTGGATAAGGGATTAGGGTTTTTTGGGTTGAGGGTTTAGGATTTTTGGGGCATGTGGGTTTACTATTTTTTTAGGGATCATGATTTATGTTATTTAAAGGATAATGTTTTTGGATTTCATGGGATGAGGGTTTTTGGTTATTTCGGAATGAATGTTGAGGAGTTTATTTGGGATTAGAGTTTAGGTTTCATAGGGATGATGTTTTTTTTGTATTTTTAGGATAAGGGTTTATGGTTATTTGGTTATTAGTGTTTTGGTTTCTTTTTTGGTGATATCTTATGTATATTTTGGGTGAGGGTTTGGGGTTTTTTGGGGAAAGGGTTTTGGGTATTTTGTGTAATAGGGTGTAGGGTATTTTGGGACTGATGGTTTGAGGATTTTTGGGGATGAGTTTTGAAGGTTTCTTGGGATGTATATTCAATTATTCTAGAGGAGTAGGGTTAATGTTTTTTTGGGGATGATGGTTTAGGGGTTTTTGGTACAAAGAAATTAGGGTTTTCTTGGTATGAGAGTTTAGCCTTTTCGAGAAAAGAGTTTTATGCTTTCTGGGGAAGTGGTCTTTGTGTTTTTTGGGGATGAGGGTTTGTGTTTTTTATGGATTAGTGTTTATTGGTTTTTCAGGGATGTGGTTTTAGATTTTTTTGTCGATGATAAATTAGAGTTTTGCATCAGTAAGGTTTTAGGGTGTTTTGGGGATAATGGTTTATGGTTTTCTGTGGATGAGGGTATATTGTTTTTCGGGGGTGAGGGTTTGGGGTTTGGTAAGATGACAGTGTAGGGGCTCATGATGAGGATGATATAGGATATTTTGGGGTTAAGTGTTTTAGGTTTTTGTGTATGAGGGTTTAGTGTTTTTGGAGAATGAGTGTTTGATGTTTTGGGGACGAGGGTTTGGTTCTGTTTAAGGTTATGTGTTTGCAATTTTATTTTGATATGAGAATTTCGGGATTTTATGTTGTGAGGGTTTTAGGTTATTTTGTGTAGGGAGTTTATGGTATTTTTTGGTTGAGGTTTCATGGTATATTGGTTTGAGGGTTCGGTTTTTGTTGAGAAGATATTTCTAGGGGATTTTAAGAGTGGGGGTTTTGAGTTTTTAGGGATGAGGCTTTTTGATTTTTTGGAGATGGGGGTTTGTAGGATTTGTTTTGGGCAAGATTCTGGTTTTTTGTGGTTATGGGTTTTGGGGTTTTCATGGATTAGGGTTTTGGGCATTTGGTGATTAAGTGTTTGGGGATTTTTGTGGTTGGTGTTTTTGGTTTGTTTGGGAATGAGTGTTTTACATCTTTTTGTGGGTGCGGGTTTAGGTTTTTTTTGGTAATGAGGGTTTGAGGTTTTTTGGGGATGAGGGATTATGGAATTTAGGACTAATATTCTATGGTTTTTTGTTGATGATTATTTTTTTGGGGTGGGAATTTAGAATGTTTTTGGGTTGTGGGTTTGGGGTTCTTTTGGGATTAGGGTTTAGGTTTTTTGGGGCTATTAGTTTAGGGTTTTGTGGTGCTAATCATTTAGGGTTATTTTACGTATGTTGTTTGGGTTTCCATAGGATCGAGGGTTAGAGATTATGGGGTGGGGTGTGTTTTTTTATAGTTTAGCACTTGGAAATTTTTAGGGAAGAGGGTTTTAGGTTTGTAAGGCATAGTGATTAGGTTTTTTTGGGGGGATAATGGATTGTGGATTTTCGGGGCAGGGGATTTGGGTTTAAGGGGTTGTTGTAAATTTAATTTATAGGGTTGATGGTTTATAGATTTTTAGTGATGAGGGTTTTGTGTTTTTATAGGTTTTGCGGTTTTTTCAGTGCTGAAGGTTTAGGGTTTTATATGGTTGAGTTATTCAGGATTTTAGGGGCTGGGGGTTTGGGGGTTTTGGTATTAAGAGTTTTGGGTTTCATGTGGCGAAGGGATTATGGTTTTTTAGGATGATGTCTTGTGGTTTTTCGAGTTTTAGGGTTTAGTGTTTTTGGGGATGAGGGTTTTTGTGTCATTCTGGTAGTGGGTTCATGTGATTTTGTGACTGTGGGTTTTTTTTGATTTATAAGACATAGTATATAGGGATTTATGGGGATAATGGTTGATGGTTTCATTTATTTTATTATTTTTTTGGGCTTATAGTTTAGGGTTTTGGAGTGGGTTTAGATTTTTTGGTGAGGAGGATATAGGGTGTATTGGGCTGAGGGTTTCGGTTTTTTGGGGGATAAGGGTTAAGGGTTTTTTAGCAATATGAGATTGCTGTTTTTTGATGTTGATGGTTGTTGAGTTTTTAGGTTGAGGGTTTTGGTTTTCTTGCGGTGGGGGTTTCAAGATTTTGTGGATGGGGGTATAGTTTTTTTTTGGGATACGGGTTTAATGATTCGTAAGATGGGGGTTTGGGATTTTCATTGAGTTGAGAGATTTATAATTTTTCTGGATGAGGTTTTGGGTTTTGGGGGATGAGGGTTTAGGTTTTCATTGTTGAGGGTTTATGGGTTTTTAGAGATGAGTTTGGTTTTTTGGGTTTGAGGGTCTTGGGTTATTTGGTGTTGCAGGTTTAGGGGTTTTGGTGATGAGGATCCTTGAATTTTTAGGGATATGAGTCAAGGCTTTATTGGGGAATATTTCATTTTGATTTTGGGGTAGAGGTTTTGTGGTTTTATATAGCTATCTATATATATATTTTTGGTGGCGAGGGTTTGCATTTCATGGGTATGAGGTCCTGGTGTTTCATCATGATGGGGGTTTTGGGTTTTTTTGGGGAAGAGGTAATGGGATATTTGGGGGATGAGGTTTGTGTTTTTTTGGGGATGATGGTTTAGGGTTTTAGAGGGATGAAGGTTTGGTGTTTTTGGGGGTTGATAGTTTGGGATTTTTTTGAGATAAGTGTTCAGTGAATTTTTGGGGATGAGAGTGTGTGGTTTTGGGGAAGAGGGTTTAGGGTTTATTTGGGGTAAGAGTTTAGAGTTTTTTATGGATGAGGTTTTAGGGTGATTTGGGGGTGAGATTTTAGGGTTTTTAGGATCTGAGGTTTTGGCGTTTTTTAGAGATTAGGGTTTAGAATTTCCTTGTGTTGAGGGTTTCAATTTTTTTGGGGATGTTGATTTGGTGTTTTTCAAGGATGAGGGTTTGGGGTTTTTAGGGGTTGAGAGTTTGGACTTTTTTTGTAAAAAAGGTTTGGGGTTTCTTATGGTTGAGGGTCTAATGTTTTTGGGCATTAAAGTTATGGATTTTAGGGCATAGGGTTTTGGTTTTTTGGGAGCTCTGGGAATAGGGTTTTTTCGGGATATGGGTTTAGATATTTTGGGTGGAGGGATTATGGTTTTTTGGGGATTATGGAATGGTGATCTCTGGTTCTCTAGGTATAGGGATTTTTAATGACGAGGGTTTTATGTTTCTAGGACTAAGGGTTTATGGTTTGAGGGGGATGAGGGTTCAGGGTAATTTGGTGAAGAGGGATTGTGGTGTTTTGGGGATGAGGGTTTGGGTGTGTTTGAGCATGAGGATTTAGGATTTTTGGGTCGTTAAAGAATAAGGTTTTTTTCGTCTGATGGTTTGGGGTTTTGGGGTATGAGTGTTTAATTTATTTATTGGGTTTAGGGGTTTTTATTTTTTAGTTTTTGAGTGTTTAGTGTGTTTGGGGGAATAGGGTTTTTGGGTTTTTTGGGGAATAGGGTTTATTGTTTTTTGGGGATGATGGATTAGGGTTTTTTGGTACTATGATTTTTGGTGCTTAGGTATTAGGCTTTTTGGGGACGAGGGATTAGGTTTTTTGGGGCTGATGGTTTAGGGTATTATGGGACTGAGGGTTTATAATATTTTGGGTATAGGGTTTTTGGGGATGAGGGTTTAGGGTTTTTTGGGGTAGAGGGTTTGGGATTTTTGGGATTGATGGTTTGGGTTAATTTGGGGATGAGTGTTTAGGGATTTTTGTGCCTATGTGTTTTGTATTTTTTTTATATGTCATATTGGTGTATATTGGGGACGAGGTTCTGGGGTTTTCTGGGGATATAGGTTTATTATTTTTGGGGGATGATGGTTTAGGTTTTTATCTGGATGAGGGTTTTGGGTTTTGGGGGATGAGGGATTTGGGGAATTTTTGCATGAGGGTTTTGAAAATTTTGGGGATTAAGGTTTTGGGTTTTCGGGGAAAAGGGATTTTTATTTTTTTGGTATGAGGGTTTGGTGTTTTTTGGGGATGAGGGTTTAGGTATTTTTGGGGTTGAAGGGTTGGGATTATTTACAGATAAGGGTATCATGTTTTTTAGGACATATGGTTTGGGGTTTTTTTTGGGAAAATTGTTAGGGTTTTTTTAGGATGAGTTTTTTGTGTATATTCTAGATTAGGGTTTTATTTGTTTTTGGGAGTTATGGTTGTTTGGGTTTTTTGGGATTAGTTTTTGCATCATGATGGGGTTTTAAGGTTGGGAATTTTTGGGGATGAGGTTATTGCTTTGTTTGGGAACATATCTTAGGGTTTTGGGGGCTTTTAATTTCTGGTTTTTTGTGGATATGGGTTTAGTGTTTTTGTGGGGTGATGACTTTTGGGTAATTTAGGGATGTGGTTTTTTAATTTTTTGTACTTAGGGTTTAGGGATTTTTGTGTATGAGGTTTTAGGTTTTTTTGGGGAAGAGGTTTTGGGGTTTTGGTGGGATGAGTTTTGGGGGTTTTATGGGGCTAAGGGTTTAGGGTATTTTGGCTATGAGTGTTTAAGGTTTTTTGGGGATTATGGATTATTGTTTTGGGTTCTGATGGATTGGGATTCATGGGGATATGGGTATCGCCTTATTTTGGCATGAGGGTTATAGGTTTTTTGGGGCCTAAAGATTCATGTTTTCTTGCACTGATAGATTAGGTATTTGTGGGGGGGGGGGGGTAATGGTTTTGAGTTTTTGGGGGCTGAGGGTTTCATGATTTTTGGGGATGAGAGTTTTTTTGTCTTAGGGTATACAGTTTTTTAGGATATATGGTATTGGGTTTTTAGGGTCCCAGAGTTTGAGTATTTTAGGGGAAGAAGGTTTGTGGATTTTTGGAGAATGATGGTTTAGGATATTCTGGCCCAGGGATTGTATTTTTTTGGGGATGAGGGTTTAGATTTATTTGGTTATGATTTTTAGCAGTTTTTCTGGTTATGAGTAAAATTGATTATGTGGGTTAGGGTATAGGGTTTTGGAGATGCGGGTTTTGTGTTTTCTGTTTTTGGGGATGATGGTTTGGGGTTTTTTCGGATGAGGGCCTATGTTTTTTTGGGATGATGTTTTGGAGGTTTTTTATACCTGAGTGTTTGGGTTATTTGTGGGTAACTATATATTTTTTTTGGATATGAGTGTTTATGGTTATTATGGGTTGGGGTATCTGGTATTTGGGGCTGAGGGTTTAGTGTCTTCTGAGGTAAAGTTTGGGGGGGGTTGTGGATAAGGGTTTGGGGATATTGGGGATGAGTATTTGAGGATTCTTGGGTTTCTGGGTTTGGGGTTTTTGGGGGATATTGGTTTGGTGTTTCTTGGGTATGGGGTTTTATGTTTTTTTTGTGGCTAAGTGTTTTGGATTTTTGAGGGGATCTATGTTTCAAGTTTTTTTGGGTCTGAGGGTGGAAGTTTTTATAGGACCGAGGGATTGGTATTTTTTGTTGATGAGGGTTTATGGTTTTATAGGTCCCATGATTATAGGTTTTTTTGGGATGGTTTTATATTGTTTTCAGTGGATGTGGGTTTAGGGTTATTAAGGATTGGGGTTTAGGGTTTTATGGGTTTGAGGTTTTATGGTTTTTCAGTATGAGCAATTTGGGTTTCTTGAGGCTGAGTGTTTATGGTTTTTTTGGGAAACAGGGTATATTTTTTGGGGTTATGTGTTTTGGATTTTTGGGATTGAGGGTTTATGGTTTCTTCATATGATAATTTTGGAGTTTTTGGGGGGATGTGAGTTTATGTTTATTTGGGGAAAATATTTTTGTTTTTTGGGTCAGAGGGATTATATTTGTTTGAGGTTAACATGTTAGGTTTTTTAGGCTTGAGGGTTTATGGTTTTTTGGGGATGTGCCTTAGGGTTTTTTTGGGGATAATGGTTTAGTATTTCTTGAGGATGGGGGTATGAGTTTGTATGGGATGTGGGTTTATGTTTCTTTGTTGTTGAGGGTGTAGTTTCTTTTGGGGATGAGGGCATAGGGTTTTCTAGGGATGGGGGAGTAGGTTATGGGGGGAAGAGGGTATATTGTTCTTTGGGTCTGAGGGGTTTGGGTTTTTTGGTACATGGAGTAAAGAGTTTTTTTAGGGTGATGGATTTCAGTTTTTTGGGGCTAAGGCTTTCTTTTTTTGGATGACGAGTTTATATATTATCTGGATTTTGGTTTGGGTATCTTTTTGGATAAGGGTTTAGTGTTTTATTGGTAGAGCATTTAGGGATTTTTTAGGTTGAGAGTTTGTGTTAGAGGGTTACAGGTTTTATTGGGATGGGGGTTTTGGTTTATTAGTTATGAGGTTTTGGGTTTATTTGGGGATGAGGGACTAGGGTTTTTAGGATGAAAATTAACTATTTTTTAGGGAAGGGTGTTTTGGGTATTTTGGGTTTGATAGTTTAGGGACTTTTGGTGATGATGGTGGTTTAAGTTTTTTTTGTGGCCAATGTTTTAGGGTTTTTGGGAGTGAGGGTAAAGGGTTTTTTGTGGGGTATAGTTTATTGTTTTTTGGGTGGACGGTTTATTGTTTTTTGGGGTAAGGGTTCTATGATTTTTTTTATAAGGTTTTATGGTTTTTTTGGGCTAAGGGTTTATATTTTTGTGGGGCTAAGGGTTTTTTTGTGGTTTGGGGATTAGGGTGTAGTGTTTTATGGGGATGAGGGTTTTGGGTTTTATTGGGAATGATGGTATAGGATTATGGGGGGTGAGAGTTTAGGTTTTTTTGTTGGTGTTTTTTTGGGTGAGGGTTTGTGATTATTTATGGATGAGGGTTTCAGGGTTTTTTGTGGATAAGGGTTTAGGGAGTTTTGCAGCCGAGTTTTTGTTGGTTTTGGGGGATGAGGGTTGTAGATTAATGCGGGATGTCGATCTAGGGTTTTCTTTTTTGAGGAATTGGTTTTTTTGAGTTGTGGGTTTCAATTTTTTTTAGATTAGGGTTTGGTGTCTATTGAGTCTGAGGGTTTGGGTTCTTTTGAGTATGAGGGTTAAGGAATTTTTGTGATTGACGGTTTTTGTTTTTCATGGGGTGAGAGTTGTCTATTTTTTTGGTATGAGGGTTTAGGGTTTTTTTGCTGTTGAGTGTTTTGATTTTCTAGTGCTATGGGTTTTGGTGTTTTTTGGAATGAGTTTTTGGTTTTTTGGGGCTTAGGATTTGGGATATTTTTGGTACGAAGGTTTGTTAAATTTTGGGATGATGGGTTTGCAATTTTTGGGGATAAGGGTTTCAGATTATCTGTGGTTGTGTGAAATGGTTATTTGGGGATGGGGGTTTGGGTTTATTGTGGATGAGAGTTTTGGGTTTTCTAGGGGTGGAGTATTCGAGATTTTTTAGGGATAATGGTTTTCAATTTTTTAGGGATGAGGGTTTATGGATTATTGAGCTTGAGGGATTAATTTTTTTTGGGAATGATGGGTTTTCTATTTTTTAGGGATGACGTCTTTGGGTTTTCTGGTGATGACGGTTTTGTATTTTTCTGGATAAGGATTTATGTTTTATTGGGGATATGGTTTTCAGGATATTTAATGATGAAGGTTTAGTTTTTTTGGTGATGAGGGTATATTTTTTTGAGATGAGGGTTTATATATTTTTTGGAATGAGGGTTTTGGGTTTTGATAGGTTCATGGGTTTGTGGTTTTTTGGGGTTACAAGTTGAGGGATTTTTGGGCTGATAGTTTTTGGATTTCATTGGGGTGCCGGTTTGGGGTTTCATTGGGGAAGAGGGTTTACTATTCCTAAGGGAGAGTATATTAGGATTTATGTCTCATGTTTTTATGGGATTATGGTTTGGAATTTTTTGAGTCTTAGGGTTTGGGTTTATTAAGGTATGAGGGTTTAGGGTTTTTTCATCTTTAGGGATTGGGGTTTTTAGGACTGATGGTTTATGATATTTTATCGGTGAATGTTCATAAATTATTGTGCACATAGGTTTCAGGTTTTTTAGGACTGATGGTCTAGTGTTTTTGGGGGCTGATGGATTAGGGTTTTTTTGGGTAGATGGTTTATGATTTTTGTTTGGAGAAGGGTTATGTGTTTTTTAGGTAGAGGGTATTAGAGTTTTTGGGGTTGAGGGTTAGTTTTTTTTATAGTGGTTTTGGGGTTTGGGGGTATAGATTTTAGTGGTTTTTAGGGCTAAGGGCTTGGGTATCATGGGGATGAGTGTTTATTGTTTTTTGGGAATTGCGGTTTTGGGGTTTTTCCAGATGATGATTTAGGTTTTCAGGGATGGGGGTTAGTGGTTTTTGGGGACTTAGGGTATAATAATTTTCTCTAGATGAGGGTTTAGTGTTTTTTGGAAAAGGGGTTAGATTATTTTTTCACGGTGGGATCAGGAAGTTTCGGGGATGAGGTTTTAGTGAATTTTGGGGATGATTATTTTGTGTTTTTTGGTGAGGATGATCAACGAATATACATGGTTGAGAGTTTGTGTTTACTAAGGAATAGAGATTAGGGTTTTTCAAGTTCTTATAGTATTTGTTTTTTAGGGTTGGGGGTTTATGGTTTTATGGGGTGACAGTCTGGGTTATTTAGGGATGATGGTTTAGGGTGTTTTGAGAATGAGGTTTTGGTGTTTTTGTGTTCTGGGTTTTATAGAGATTATGGGATAGGGTTCTTTTTGGATAAAGGATTATGTTTTGCGGGGTGGGGGTTTTGAGATTTTAAGTCCTTGGGTTTCAGGTTTTTTGTACTATGGGTTTTGTGTATCTTGGGGCAGTGGGTTTAAAAAAATTTGGGTTGAGGGTTTAGCGTTTTTTGGGGTCTCTAGGTTTAGGGTTTTTTGAAGTGGAGTATTTATAAGTTTCATGGTATGTTTGTTTTTTGTTTTTTGGGGTCGTAGGTTTAGTGTTTATATGGATGTTGGTACAGGGTTGTTTGAGTATGGTGGTTTGGGATTTTTAGGGATGTGGGTTCAAGATTTTTCAAGTATATGCGTTTAGGGTTGTTTGCAGAAGAGGTTTTTTGGTTTTTGGGGCTGAGGTTTTAGGGTTTTTTGTGTCCATGGGTTTAGGGTTTTTCGGACTGAGGGATGTGGGTTGTTTGTGTCTGATGGTTTAGGATCATTTGGGGCTATGGTTTTTGTGTTTTAGGGGACTAATGTTTTTGAGTTTTTTGTGGCTGATGTTTTACAGATTTTTGGGGATGGGGGTTTATGTATCTTTTGGGATAAGGGTTCAGGGTATTTTTTTGGATGAGGGATTAGAGTCTTTCAAGGGTGCATGTTTTAGATTTTTTGGGGGCCAAGAAGATTTTTTTATTATTGGTTTGTGGTTTTAGGAATTTTGGGGGGTAAGGGTACCATGTATTTTGGGGAAAAGGGTTCAGGGATTACTTGGAATGTGGGTTTTGGATTTTTTTTATTTTGGTTAAGGGTTTTTTAGGGCATAAGAATTACGATTTTTCAAGATTGTGTGTTTAGGGTTTTTCTAGGGCTGACTGTTCAAGGTTTTTAGAGGATTAGGGTTTATCATTTTTGGGAGAAGGTGTAAAATGTTTTCTTGGTATGAGGGATTAGGTTTTTTTGATACTAATTGATTAGTGATGTTTTTGCGGCAGACCATTAAGATTTTTTTGGATTGAGGGTTTGAGTAATTTGGTTCTGTGGTTTTGAGGTATTCTAGGAATAGTGGTTTACCCTTTTTTGGGAATGAGAGTTTAGGGTTTTTTAGGGCTATGTTTTTTGACATTTTAATGAAGGTTTGTAGATTTTTGGGGCCTAGGTTTTATGATTTCTTATCGATTACGATTTGGGATTTTTTTGGAGTTAAGGGTGTATAATTTTTTTTGGACATAGGGTTTACAATTGTTTGGGGGTTGAGGGTGAGAGCTTTTTGGGGATGATGGTTTACGGATTTTTTGGGGCTGAGCTATAAGGTTTTTTAAGGACAGTTTGGTTTTATTTGTGAGTGGGGGTTTCGGTTTTTTGAGGCTGAGGGTTTATGGATTCTTGTTGGAAAGTGATAAGGTTTTTTTTGGAATTCTGGTTGGGTATTTTTTATTCTTGACAGTATATAGATTTTTGGGGATGATGATTTGTGAATTACTGTAGATAAGGGTTTGGATAATTTTAGGTTGAGGGTTTATGGTTTTTGGTTGTTGAGGGTTTCAGGTTTTTTATTGCAATAAATATAGTTTTTTTGTGGCCGATGATTTTTTATTTTTTTGGGAGCTGAGGGTTTTGGGGTTTTTTTTGCTGAGTGTTTGGGTTTATAGGGGCTTTGGGAATTGGTTTTATATGGTGATTAGGGTATCATATTTTTTTGGGATAGGGTTTGGTGTTTTATATAGATTATGGTTTAGAGTTTTTTTTAGCCTGATAGATTTGGTTTTTATAGGAATGGGGATTTATAATTTTTTGGAATTGAGTGTTTATGGGTTTTTTGGTATGAGATTTCATTTTTTTGGGGCTGAGGGTTATTTTATTTCTATGGTATAGGGTTTGTGTTTTTTTCGGGGTATGTTTTTATGATTTGTTGGTTGATGTTGTGGGAATTTTTGGAGAATTGGGATTGGTATTATTTGGGATTTGGTTTTAGGATACTTTTGGGGGTTTGGGGGTTTGGGTGTTTTGGAGATGTGGTTATGGGTTTTTATGGTTGAGAGTTTTTTATTTTCTTTAGGGATTATGGTTTTGGAGTTTTGGGGATATTGTTTAGTGTTTTTCAGGGAAACAGTTTTAGGGTTTTTTGGTTATGAGGGTTTAGGGTTATTTGGTGATGAGGTATTATGGGGTTTTAGGGATGCATGTTTACTATTTTGGGGGTCGAGGGTTTATGGTTATTTGGTGATGAGTGTTTAGGAGTTTTTTGGGGATGGGGGTGTAGGGTTTTTCTTGAAAGGTTGATTTAGGATTTAGAATGGGAGAGGGTTTAGGGAATTTTTCGACTGAGGGTTATGTAATTTATGGATAATATATTATGGTTATTTGGGGATAAGGGTTTATGTTATTTTATTTCTGAAGGTTTAGGATTTTTTGGGGCTAAGTGCTTAGGATTTTTTGGTTCTGAGGGTTTTGTGTTATTTTGTGGGTGAGGGTTTTTGGTTTTCTAGTGATGAGGGATTTTGGTTTTTTTGGTTGTGGGATTAGAATTCACTGTGGCCAGGCTTGTAGTGTTTTTTGGGTTGTGTTATTTTGGTTTTCTCCAGATAAAGGATTATGGTTTTCAAGGGTAGAGTTTTTATGGTTTTTTGAGTTTACGAGTTTAGGTTTTTTTGGGTGGGGATTTAGTATTATCTAGGGATAAGGGTTGGGGATTTTTGGGTGTGAGGGTTCAAGATTTTATAGGGATGGTTATCTAGGATTTTCCGGGGCTAGGGGATTATGGTTTTTTCAGGATGAATACATAAGTTTTGTTGGGGTTGATGGTTTAGGGTATATTGGGGTTGTGGGTGTTTGGTTTTTTGGTGATGATGGTTTAGTCTTTTTGGTGAAAATGGTTTAATTTTTTTGTGTCGAAGGGTTTAACATTTTTTGGGAATAAGGATTAGGATTTTTTTATTGATTATGGATTATTTGTTTTGGGGGATTATTTTTTGGGTTTTTTAAGGGTCATTGTTTTGGTTTTTTTAATATCGGTTTATTGTTTTTTGGGATTAGATATTTTGGTTTTTCATGGGTTGAGGGTTTAATGTTTTATGGGGATAAGGGTATATAAATTATTGGGTTAATGGGGTTAGGGTTTTTAGGGATAAGTGTTTTGTGTTTTTTTGGAAAGAGGGCTTATGGGTTTTAATAAATGAGGGTTTTCATATTTTTTGGGAAAGTGATTTAGGTTATTTTGCGATGAGTTTTTATATTTTTTACAAAGATACGGGTTTAAGTGTTTTTTAGTTGAGGGTTTAGGTTTTTCGAGCTATGGTATTAGATATTTTTGGGGCCAGCGTTTAGGTATTTTTTGGGGTGATGGATTGTGGTTTTTTTGGCTAAGGGATTACATTTTTTTGGATAAGGGTATAGTGTTTTTTTGAGATGAGGGTTCTGTGTTTTTTGGGATGAGGGTTAGTTTTGTTTGTGGGGATAAGGGTTTAGTGTTAATCAGTGATAAGGGTATAAGTTTTTATTGGATGGGGATTTAGGGTTTTTTGGGGTTGGGGGTTTAGGGTTATTTGGTGATGAGGGTTCAGGGTTTTTGGTGATGAGCGGTTTGTGTTTTTGAGGGATAAGGGATTAAGGTATTTTGGGGATGAATGTTTTGGTTTTTTTTCATTATAGGGTTTAGTTTTTTTTTTGAGTTGATTGTTTAGTGTTATTGTTATGAGGGTTTAGCGGTTATGGTAGATAATTGTTTAGGGTTTTTTGGAGCTGATGGTCTCGTTTTTTTGGGGATATGTCTTTTGGATTTTTATGGAAGAAGGATTTGGTTTTGATAGGGATGAGGGTTTAGGGTTTTTTAGCGATTATGGTTTATGTATTATTTTGGATGAGGGTTTTTGGGTTTTTTGAGGATGAGGGTTAATAGTTTTTTGAAGATGAGGATTTAGGTTTTTTAGGGCAGAGTGTTTAGGGTGTTTAGTTTCTGAGGATTTGGTATTATTTGGTGATGAGGATTTAGGGTTTTTTGGGGCTGAGTGTTTTTAGTTTCTTGAGGAGATTTTGGAGATGAGGGATAATGATTTAATGTGTATGATGTATTATGTTTCTTTAAGGATCTGGGGAAAGGTTTTTTAGGTTCTGAGGGTTTATGGAATTTTTTACGTAGAGGGTTTATGTTATTTTGTAGTTGAGGGTTAATGGATTTAAGGGGTTTAGTGTAAAGTTTTTTTGTTGATGATAATTTAGTATTTTTTGGGGATGCGTGTTTAGTGTGTTTTCATGTTGATGGTCTATGGTTATTTGGATCTACGATTTCTGGTTTTTTGTGGATGATCTTTTAGAGTTTTTTGGGGTTGATGGTTTATTTTTATTTTGGGGTGGCGATTTTACATTTGTTTGGGGTTGATGGTTTTGGATTTTTTTGGGGATGGTGAAATATGTTTTTTCGGGATGAGTATATAAGGATTTCTAGGCATGTGTGTTTAGGGTTTTTATGTTTTAAGGTTTAGGGTTTTTTGGGGATTATTTTATATGGTTATTTAGGAACGAGGGTATTGTGTTTGTGGGGAAAGATGTTTTATGATTTTTTGGGGTTGAGGTTTTTTGGGTTTTTTTGGTTGGGGATGGATTAGGGTTTCTTGGGTATGAGGATTTTGGGTTTTTTGTTCTTATGGTTTAGGGTTTTGTTGATATTTGGGTTAAGGATTTTTGGGACTAAGGGTTTTTCATTTTTTGGGTATGATATTTTAGGGTATTTAGGGGTTGGGGTTTTAATGTTTTTGGGGATGAGGGTTTAGGGCTTTGGGGGATGAGGGTTAAGGGTTTTTTGGTATGATGGTATAGGGTTATTTCAGGATGAGGGTATTGGGTTTTTAGGGTTTATGGTTTATGGTTCTTTTTGGAATGAGGGTTTCTAGTTTTTTAGAGCCAATTGTTTATTGTTTTATTAGATCATGGGTTTTTGGATTTTTTGGAGTTGATGGTTTTTGGGTTTTTTTGGACTGCAATTATATGGGTTTTGAATAGAGTGTTATTTTTTTGGGTGATGATGGTTTATATTTTTTTGGGTAAGGGGATAGGTTTTTTAGGATTAGGGTTTAAGTATTCTTGGGGTTTTGGGTTTAGATAATCATGAGGTTGATAGTTTATGGTATTTTTGGATTTTTTTTGTTACTTTATCTTGGGGATGATGGTTTATTATTTTTGGGATGAGGATTTAGGGATTTATTTGGTAATTAGAGCATAGGGGTTTAGGGGGCCTAGGTTTGAGGGGTTTTTTGAGTGTTTAGGTTGTTTTGGCTATATGGATACATGGTTATTTGGGATTTGGGAAGAGGGTTTCTTGGTGATGAGGGTATACTATTTTCTAGTGATGATTGTTAATGGTTTTTTTGCGTTGTGTATTTACAGTTTTCTAATCTCTGGGATAAGGTATTTTTAGGGATGAGTGTTTATGGTTTTTTTGGGTGTTGGTTTAGGGAATCTTTGGGTATACAGGTTTATTTGGGGCTTAGGGGATTGAGTTCATTGGTGATAATGTGTTTGGGTTTTTTGAGTTAAGGGAGTAGGGTTGACTGAGGATAAGGATTTAGGAGTTCTTGTGACTGAGGGTTTAGGAGACGTTTTTTATTATGATTCAGGGTTTATTAGGGATGAGGTTTTAGTGTTTTTGGATTGAGGGTTTAGGTTTTTTTTGTCTAATGTTTAATGGGGTTTTAGAGAGAAGTGTTTATTTTTTCTGGGGGATGACGTTCTAGGGATTTCGGGGAAGAGGATTTAGGGTTTTTTGGGGTTGAGATTCTGTTGTTTTTTAGCTATGGGATCTGATTTTTTTGGGGATGTAGGATTAGGTTTTTTCTAGGTTAGTGGGGTTTTAAAATTTTAAGGATAAGGGATTAGCGTTTTTATGGTTAAGGGTTTAGGGTTTTTTTGTGGTTGAGAGTATATGATTTTTTGGGGATGATTTTTGGGTTTTTTGGAATTAGGGGATTACATTTTTTTGGTATCTAGATTTAGGGTTTGTGGTATTATGATTAAGGGTTTTTAGTATGAGGGTTTAGTGTTTTTTTGGGATGGGGGTTTAGGGTTAATGGGGTTGCGGGTTTATGGTTTTTTTAGGGCCATGGGATTAGGGATTTTTGGGGTGGAGGGTTTAATTGACTTTTTTGGGATAAGGGTTTAGTGTTTTTTGGGATAAGGGTTTGTATTTTTTCATGAGTGTTTTTATAGGGTTAAGGGTTAGGGATTTTTGGGGTTCATGGATTATAGATTTCTTGGGATTAGGTCCTCCTGTGTTTTGGGGTGGAGGGATTAGGGTTTTTTGGTGATGATTGGTTTGTGTTTTATGGGGTTGGTGGTTTAGTGTTATTTTGGTGATAATGGTTTTGGGTATTTAAATATTGGGTTTTTGGGTCTTTGGGCTGGGGGATTAGGATTTTTGGCATTCATGTGTTTAGGGAGTTTTGGAGCTGATTTTTAAAAGATTTTTTGTGGATGAGGGTTTATTGTTTTTAGGGGATGAGGGTAATTTTTATTTTTGGGATAATGTTTTAGGATTTTGGGGGCTGAGGGTTTAATTATTTTGTGGAAGGGAGTTTAGATTTTTTTTTCTGGATCAGGGTTTTGGGTATTGTAGGTAATGGTTTATAGTTTTTCTAGGATGAGGGTTTATGTGTTTTAGATATGAGAGTTATGTACTTTTTGTGAATTAATAGGTTTTTTTTTCAGATGAAGGTTTACTATTATATGTGTATGATGGTGTAGGGTTTTAGGGAATAATTATTAGGTAATTTTAGTGAAAATGTGTTTGGGTTTACTACAGATAATGGATTAGGGTTTTTGGGGATGATGGTTTTGTATTATTTTGGGTATCAAGGGTTAGGGTTTATTGGGGGCTAAGGGTTGTAGGCTTTTTAGGGATAAGGGTTTAAGGATTTTAGGGGATTAGCGTTTTTGGTTTTTTTGTGGCTGAAGAGTTTTAGTTTTTTGGGGATGAGGGTTTAAATTTTGATGGGATGTATGTTTAGGGTTTTTTGGGGCTAAGGGTTTATGGGTATTATGGTTGATGGTTTATTCTTTTTGTGTGAGAATTTATGTTAATTTTGGGATATGGGTTTAGAGTTATTTAGGAAGTAGAATTTAGGGGTTTTGGGGATGGGGATTTATGGTTATATAGGGTTTATGTATTAAGCTCTTTGGGGATGAGGGATTAAGATTTTTGGTGGATAATAGTTCATGGATTTTTGGGATGATGATTAATGGTTTTTTCATTGTACACGGTTTAGGGTTTTTTAAGGAAGAGGATGTATGATTTTTTTAGGATGAGGGTTATTGGGTTTTTGTAGGTGAAGGTAATGGGTTTTTTTGGTGAGTGTGTAGGGTTTTTTTTGGCCTGAGTATTTATATTTTTTTGAATGTTGGTTAATGGTTTTTATGTATATGTTTTAATTGATTTTTAAGGGTGACTGGGTAAGGATTTCAAGGTTTATTTTTTTGAAATTTTTGAAAATTTGGTCTAGGATTTTGGGGGATGAGTACTTATGGATTTTTTGGGTTGAGGGTTTATTATATTAGGGGGTTGGTGGTTTTGGGTTAGGTAGGATGCTGGGATTAAAATTTTCTAGGCTGAGGGCTTATTTTTTTTGAGATGGGAGATTATGGCTTTAGGGAGTTGATGGTTTAGGGTTTTGGGGGGATTGGTATTTAGAGTTTCATGTGGATGCTGGTTTTGGGGTTTTTGAGACAGAGAGTTATATATTAATATGGGCTGATGTTTTAGGAAATTTTTTTGAGGTTTCTTTTTTGGGGATGAGGTTTTATTATTTATTATTAAGGATTAGTGTATTATTTGGTTGAGGGTTTTTGGTTTTACATGGGATTATTAATTATGGATTTTTGGCCAAAGGAATTAGAAAATTTTTGTGATGAGGTTTTATGATTATATAGGGGGATGGTTTCTAGGTTTTTTGGGATTAGGGTATTTTGGGGATGAATGTTTAGGGTTATTTGGGGATGAGGTTTTAGGAAATTATTGGGTTTATGGTTTAGGTTTTTTGTGGTAAAGGGTATAGTATTTATTAGGGATGAGGGTTATTTTTTGGGAGAGGCTTTTGGTTTTTTTTGGGCCAAAATTTTAGTGTATTCATGACCAAGGTATTAGTGTTTTATGTCACCAAGGATTTTCTATTTTTTGGTACTGAGGGCTTAGGATTTTCATGGTCTGAGGATATATATTTTTATGGGTTTGAAATTGTAGGGTTTTTAGGGATGAGTCTTTATGATTTTTGTGTCAGAGTATTTATGGGATTTTGGGGAAGAGTTTTATTATTTTTTGGGGATGAGGCTTTAGGGAATTTTTCTGGATGAGGGTATTGTGGTTTTTGGGACTTGGGGTTTAGGGTTTTTTGGGGCCAAGGATTTAGGGTTTTTTTAGGGATGATGGTTTACGAATTTGTAGGGATTAGGATTATGGGTTTTTTAGTTATGATGGTATAGAATTTTTTTTGGTCGGGGGAATAGGGTTTTTCTAGTTTGAGGGATTACATTTTTTTAGTTGAGGGTTGTTTGTTTTTTAGGATCAATGGTTTTTGGTTTTTTTTAGGATAGGGGTTTAGGGTGTGTTGGGGATTAGTGTTTATGGCCTTCTGGGGTGGTCATCTTAGGGTTTTTTGGTTCCAAATCATTAGGTTTCATCTAGAATGATGTTTTAGGGATTTGTTTCCTGAGGGTTTAGGATTTTTTGTTGATGGGTTAAGGGTTTTTCTAGTGGAGGGTTTAGGGTCTTTTGAGGATGAAGGTTTAGTGTTTTTTGGGATTGAGCAAGTAGGTTCTCTTGGGACTGTGGGTTTAGGGTTATTTTGTGTTAATGGTTTAGGATTTTTTGGGGATGAGGGTTTAAGGACTTGTGGGGATGTTTTAGTATTTTTTTGGGATGAGGTTTTAGAGTATTTTGGGGAAAATGGTTTATTATAGTTTGGGGATAAAAAATTATAGTTTTTTAGGATCAATATTTTAATGATTTTGGTATTGAGGCTTTATCATTTTATTGTTTGATGGTTTAGGGTTATTTGGGGCCATGGGTATTGTGTTATTTGGGGTTTATGGTGAGAGATTTTTTTGGGATGAAGGTTTAGTTATTTTAGGGAATAGGGTTTTGGGGATTATTTGGAATAAGGGTTTAAGGTAACTTTGGGGCCAATAGGTTATGGTTGTTCTGGGATGATTGATTTCAGTGTTTGTTTTAGGGGGTTTATGGATTATTATGATGATTTTTAGGTTTTTTTGTGATGTGTAATTATGCTTTAGGGTTAAGGGTATCATGTTTTTTAAATAATAGGGTTTCAGGGTTTTGGGAGTTGAGGGTTTTGGGTTTGGGGACCGAGGGTTGTTGGTATTTTGGAGCTATGGGTTTACATTTTTGGGGATAAGGGTTTAGGGATTTTGGGGGTTGAGGGTTTAGGGGCTTTTAGGGCTGAGGAGTTTGTGATTTTTAAGGATGTCGTTTTCAACATTTTTTAGGATGACTGTTTAAAAACTTTTTTTGGATAACTGTTTAGGGGGTTTGGGGGATGAATTTTTTTTTGTTTTTTAGCAATGGTGCATTTGGTTTGATTGGGAAGGGGTTTAAGGGTTTTGGGGAAAAGGGTATTGGGGATAAGGGTTTTTGTATTGATGGGACTAGTGGTTGAGGAACTTTTTTAGGATAGGGGTTTCAAGATTTTCAAGTCTAATGGTGTAGCGTTTTGAGGGATAAGGATTTTGGATTTTTTTGGGGTTGATGGTTTATGGGTATTTTTTATCTGATTAATTATGATGTTTTAGGGATGACGGTTTAGGGTTTTTTGGGGATTAGAGTTTAGGATTTATTGGAGATGAGGGTTAGTGTTTTTTTGGATAGAGGGTTCAGTGTTATTGTGGAAGTGTGAATAGTTTTATTTGGCATTAGTGTCTAGGGTTTTCTATGTGTTAGAGTTTAGGGTTATATGGGGATGAGGGTTTAGAGTTTTTTCGGGATCCGGGTTTTTGTTTCTTAGAGGATTATTGTTTTGGATATTAGGGGATTAACTTTTAGGGTTTTTTAGTGCTACGGTTCTATAGTTTTTAAGGGTTGATGGTTTTATATTTTTTATGGAATATGGTTTATGGGTTTCTTCCCCAATCATTTTAGATGTTTTTTGGATGAGGGATTAGGGATTTTTTTGGTTGAGGGTTTAGTTTTATTTTTGGATCTATTGGTGTAGGAATTTTTTGTATCTAAATGTTTTTAATTATCATGGATGGATAATCTAATATTTTAGGGGCTAGTGGATTCATGTCTATTTGGGAAGGGGGTTCAGGATTTTTTGGGGATGACAGATAGATTTTTTTAGGGATAAGGTTGATGGATTTTTTGGGCTATGGGTTTGGGATATTTTTGGTTTGAGGTTGAATGGATTTTTTGGGATGTGGGTTTTACTTTTTTTATGGATGAGGTTTAGAGATTTATTTGGGATGATGGTTTTCGAAAAATTTTGCCGGACTGTTTATGATATTTTTTGGTATCAAGGGTTTATGGTTTTTTGGGGATGAGGGTTTAGTGATTTTTGGGGCTGAAGGGTTAGGTTTTTTAGGGATGAGTTTTTAATATTTTCTGTTGATAATAGATTATGGTTTTTTGGGTAAGGGTTTATGGGTTTTTTGGAAGTTGGTTTAGAGTATTTTTGGGATGATTATTTAGGGTCTCGTGGTTTTGATAGTGTAGGGTTCTCTAGGGATGTGGGTGTATGGTTTATTAAAGAAGTGGGTTTTGGGGTATTTTGGGATGAGGGTTATTGGAATTTTTTGGATGAATCTTTAGGGTGTTTTGGTGTTAAGGGTTAATGGTTTTTTTGGGATGAGGGTTAAAAAAATTTCTTTGAGGGTTTTGGGTTATTTGGAGCAGATGGTTTTTGGTTTTTTGGGGATATGAGTTTTTGGTTTTTGTGTGTGTGATGCTTTATGGTTTTTTGTGAGGGTTAAGGATATTTTGGGGATGAGGGTTTAGTGGTTTTGAGGATGAGTGTTTAGGGTTTTTTAGGAATGAGGGTTTATATTTTTTGGGGCTGTGGTTTTTTGGGGGTTTTTGGGTCATGGGATTAGGGGTTTTTGGTATAAGGGTTTAGGTTGTTTGGCATTGAGGGTTTATGGTGTCTTGGGGAAGATGGTTTATGTTTTCTGGGGTCAATGGTTCTAGGTGTTTTTGGGGTAGAGGGTTTAGTGTATTTCATGGTAGAGGGTATAAGGTATTTTGTGGATGGGGGATTAGGGTTTTTTCTTGGATGTTGGTTTAGGGTATTTGGGGATGAGGGTTTATGGATGTTTGGGGATAATGGTTTACGGCTTTATGGCACCGAGTGTTTACTATTTTTTATGATGAAGGATTAGGGTTTTTTGGTCTAAAGTATATGATTTTTTGTGGATAATGTTGTAGGGGATTTTTGGGCTGAGGATTAATATTTTATTTGGTTTTATGGTATACGATTTTTGGGCATGAGGGATTACTGTTTTTTGGGATGTGGGTTTTCAAGGTATTTTCTATACCGAGGTTTTTTGGTTTTTTTGGTTGGGGACTGTTAATGGATTTTTTGGGCTGATGGATCGAGGTTTTACGGGTCATAGGGTTGGGGGCTATTTGGCCTTAAGGATTTGGGATTTACCTAGGCTATGAGTCTATGGTTTGATTGGAATACGGGTTTAGGGTTTTTAGGACCGAGATATTAATGATTTATATAGCTAAGGGTTTGGGGTTTTTTAGTATTAGGGTGTAAGGATTTTTGAGGATGAGGTATTAGGGTTTCTCTGGTCATGAGTGTTAAAGGTTTTTTGAGTATGAGTAAATAATATTTTTTGGGGATGGGGGATTATCATTTTTTGGGGATGATGGTTTATTTATTTATAGTGGTGTGGGATTACAGTTTATAAGTGATAATGGTTTAGCGTTTTTTGGGGATAGGGGTTTAGGTTTTTTTGGGGATTGTGATTTATGGTTTTTTTGTGGCAGAGGGTTTGGTATTTTTTATTATTGAGGTGTTTAGGTTTTTTTAGTGTATAGGAATTAGAGTTTTTTGGGGAAGACTATTTGGAGATTTTTTGGGCCTCATGGATTGCGGGTTTTGGGGGTAGATTCATTGGGGTTTGGGGGGGGTTCTTTTTGGTTATGTATGTTTAGAGTTTTTTGGATTAGGGTTTGGTTTGTTTGTGGGTGAGTATATAGTGTTTTAGGTTTTGGTGGTTGGTGTTTTTAAGGGTAGAGTTTTTTTCGGGGGAGTAGGGTTTTTGTTTTTTTGGGGATTAGGGTTCGTAGTATTTTTGGGCTATGTGATTGAAGTTTTTTGGGGCTTCGGGTTTGGTTTTTTTACGGATTTGGGGTTGGGGGATTTTAGGCTTAAGAGTTAGGAGTTTTTAGAGATGTTGGGTTTTTTTATGGATGAGGGTTCAAGATGATATTGGAGATGAAGGTTTGGGATTTTTTTGGGATGTGGTTTTTGGGGTTTTTTGGGGATAATGGTTGGAGGATTTTTAGGGCTGCAGGTTTGTGGGTTTTTGTTGATGAGAGGATCTGGCTTTGGGGTTGATGTTTTTGAGTTTGGGGTTATGTTGTGTTTTGGGGCTGAGGGTTTTGTATTTTTTGGGACTGGGGGTTTTTGGTTTTTTAATTGATGAGGGTTTTGGGTTTTTGGTGATGAGGGTTTGGGGTTTCTTGGGGTTAATGTTTTGAGTTTATTTCCTATTTGAGAGGTTGGGGATTTTGGAAGGATGACGGTTTGGTGTTTTTGGGGGATGTAGTTTGGTGAGTTTTGGGGACGGAGTATTTGGGGTTTTTTACAACATATTTTTTAGGGTTTGGGTGGATGATGGTTTTGGGTTTTTGGGTTTTAGTGTATAATGATATTTGGAGCTAAGGTTTTTCTGTATTTTGGGGTGACAATTTAGGGTTTTTTAGGGATGAGGATTTAGGGTTTTATGGGGATGATGGTTTGAGGTTTTTGGGGGTTGGGGTGTTCTATTTTATGATCCTAAGGGTTTATGTTTTTTGAAGTTAAGAGATTATGTTACTTGGGGGTTGAGGGTTTGGGTTTTTTTGGTATGTATTGTTTAGTGTTTTGGAGATTAGAGCTTAAGGTTTTTAAAGCCGAGGTTTTATAGTTTTTTGGATGAGTGTTTTGGGGATTTTTGAGTTTGGTGTTCATATTTTTCCTTTTCTGAGGGTTTATGATTTTTTTGGTGATGATGGTTTAGGGTTTTCCAGGGTGGTACGTTCATGGATTTTTTATGGCAGAGGGTATATGATATTTTTATGTTGGGGTTTTAGAATTTTATTAGGATGAGGGTTTAGGGTTTTTGGAAGAGTGTTTTTATATTTTAAGGGATGAGGGATTAGGTTTTTTTCTCGATGAATATTTAGTGTTTTTTTCAACTAGGGGATTTGGGTTTCTTGGGATGAGGGTTTAGAATGTTTAGAGGGAGTATATTTAGGTTTTTTCATGGTTTTAATGTTTATGGATTCATGGAATTTAGGGATTGGAGTTTTTTTGGGATAAGGGTTTAAATTTTTGGGGATGAGGGTTTATTGTTTTTCAGGGATAAGGTTTTAGGTTCCTATGGGGCTGATAGATGAATTATTAGTGTGGACGATGGTTTTGGATTATCTGTGAATGAGGATATATGGTTTTGGGGGGAGTATGGTTTAGGTTATATTGAGACAGTGAGTTTATTTTTTATTGGGGCTAATGGTTTATGGTTTAATGGCGATGAGGGTATAGTGTGTTTTGGGCTAAGGGTTAAGGTTTTTCTTGTACTATTTGTTTACTGTTTTCTGGGTGAAATGTATTAGGGATTTCTAGGGAATGGGGTTTACAGTTTTTTAAGGAAAATGGTTTAGGGTTTATTTGGGTTGGGGGTTTACGGTTTTCTAGGGATGAGGGTTTACAGTTTTCTGAGGATGAGGGATTAATGTTTTTTAGGATTAAGGTTTTATGATTTCCTAGGGATAAGGGTTGAGAGTTATTTGAAGTTGAGTGAATTGGTTTTCTGGGGGTGTGTTTTTAGGGTTATTTTCGTGCTAACAGTTTTGGGTTTTCTAGGGATGAGGGTGTAGGGTTTTCTATTAATGGGGGTATAGGGTTTACTAGGGATGATAGTTTTGGATTTTATAATGATAATTATCTAGTATTTTACTGGGTTGAGGGTTTAGGGTGTATGTGGATGTGTTTATAGGTTTTTACCTAGTTTGGTTTCTATGGTTTTATAAGGATGAGGGTTTAGGGTTTCTTAGGGATCAGGTGGTTTTGTGTTGCTCGGAGTTTATATTTTTAGGGGATGAAGGTTTAGGGTTTTCTAGGGATCATGCGGTTTTGTGATGCTGGGATTTCAATTTTTGTTGGGGCTGAGGGATTTGGGTTTTTTATATATGACAATTTTCTATTTACTTGGGTTTATGATTCAGGGTTATCTAGGGTTGATTTTTTTTAGAGGCATTGTGTTTAGGGATTTTTGTAACTGACGGTTTAGTGTTTTTTGACGTTGATATTCTATTGTTTCATTGGGATGTGGGTTTATTGTTTTGTATAGATGATGGTTTATAGTTTTTTGGGGCTAGAGATTTTTTTTTCATTGGGGGGGTATATGGTTTTTTGAGGATGAGGGTTTAGGAATTTTCATCTGAGGGTTTGGGTATTTTTTGGCTCAGCGCTTGGGGTTGTTTTACCCGATGGATTTAATATTTTTTGGGGATAAGAGAATAGGGTGGTTTTGGAGTTATAGGTATATGGTTTTTTGGGTATAATGATTTGTAGAGCTGAGGGATTGTGCTTTTTTTGAGGATTAGGGTTTATAGTTTTCTCATGATGAGTAATTAGGGGTGTTTTTTGACGAGGGGATAGGGATATTTTGGGAAGGATAGTTTATCATTGATTGGGGTTGAGTTTTTTTGGGTTTGAGAGTTTATATGTTTTTTCTGAGGGTATAGGGTCTTTTTGTGGTTGAGGGTTTTGGGGGATAAGGGATTAGGGTTTTTTGGGGATGAGGGTTTTGTTTTTTTAGACGATGATTTCCTTTTTTAGGATGATAGTTTTTTATTTTTTTTGGGATGAGGGTTTCATGTTTTTTGGCGGTGAGGCTTTAGGTTTTTTGGGGAATGACGGTATGAGGTTTATTGGGGTATAGGGTTTGGAGGTATTTGGGGATGAGGGATTGGGTGTTGTGGGTATAAATATTTTTGGTTTTGGGGATGAGGTTTTGGGGGGTTTTTGGGGATGAGGGATTGGGGTTCTCTAGGATGACGTTTTTTTGTTTTTTAGGCTGAGGGTTTAGGTTTTATTGTCATTGAGGGTTTCAATATGTTGTTTTATGGGGATTTGAGGCTTTGAAGGGATAGGGGTTTGGGGTGTCATAGGTCATAGTTTTTGGTATTTTTGGGAATGAGGTTTTGGGGTATTTTGGGGGTGAGGGTTTGAGGTATTTTAGTGATAAGGGTTTTTTGTTTTTTGGGAATGAGGGTTTTGGTTTTTTTTGTGGATGAGAGTTTGAGGTTTGATGAGACTATGGTTTTTTATTTTTTGGGGGGGATACATGTTTGTGGTTTTTTGTGGATAGGGTGTGGATATTTTTGGGGATGAGGGTTCTAGAAAATGGGGATAAGGGTTTGGGGTTTTTTGGGGCCGAGGATTCGGTTTTTTTCAGATGAGGATTTGGGGTTTTATAGGGATCGTGGTTTTGGTTTTTTTTTCTCATTGATTTTACGGTGTTATATGGTATAATGGTTTGTGGTCTCATAGAGATGAGTGACTGGGGTTTTCGGGGGATGGGTGTTTGGGGTTTTTTGATATCAGGGTTTTGTGTTTTCGGGGGATGGGGGTATGGGATTTTTTGGGGCAGTATATTTTGGGTTTTTTACAGTTGAATGTTTATGGTTTTTATGGGTAAGAGTTTAATTTTTTTTGGATTTTGGGATTGGTGTTTTAGGGATCAGGTTCTTTTGTTTCTCGGGGTTGAGGGTTTAAATATTATTCAGGATGATGGTGTATGGGTTTTGGAGCCAATGCTATAGAAGTTCTTAGGAATGAGGGAATAGGGTTTTTTGGGTCAGAGGGTTTAGGATTTTTGTGCTGAGGGTTTAGGGATCTTTGGGGGCAAACGATTATGATTTTGAGAATGAGGGTTATGGTTTTTTAGGTACAGTTGTTTTTATGGATATGTGAATAGGATATTATAGGCATAAGTGTTTGGTTTTTTTTTGTGAAAGTTTAGTTCTTTTTAGGGATGATTATCTAGAGTTTTTGTGTTGTCCAATGAGGGTTTAGGGTTTTTTGGTAGAGGTATTAGGGTTTTTCTCAGTATGAGGGTTTTTGGTTTTTTTGGATGGAGGTTTAGATTATTTGGGACTATGGGTTCAAGGATTTTTGGGGATGAGTGTTTAGTTGTTTTTTGGGTAAATGTTTAGGGTATTTTGTGGATGAGGTTTAACAGTTTTTTTGTGCTAAGGGTGTATAGTTATTTAGGGTAGTGGGTGATGTTATATTGGGGATATCACATTAGGTTTTTTTTGGGATTAGTATTTTTGTTGATGATAATTTTGTTGTTTTTGGGAACACTATTTATGGTTTTGTGGGGATGTGGATTTATTTTCCTTATTTGAATGAGTGTTTATAGTATTTGTTGGATGAGAGTTTAGGTTTTTTTGGGATTGACTGTTTTGGTTTTTTTTGGGAAGATGTCATTTGGTTTTTGTAAGCATAATGTTTTTCTATTTTTGTGGGATAAGGTTTTGGGTTTTTTTTGGGATAGACAATTAATTTTTTTTCTCCATGGGTTTTTGATTTTTTTGGGGGAAAGATTAATATGTTTTTTAGGGAAAGAGTTTAGGGTTTTTAGGGATGAGTTTTTAGGGTTTTTGGGCATAATGGGTTTTGTATTTTTGGAGATGAGGATTTAGTGTTTTTTGGTATTATGGTTTATGTTTTTTGGGTTCTGAGTGTTTAGGGTTTTTCAGATATTCGTATTTATGGTTTTCATGATTTATTATTTAGAGTTTTTATGGAATAGCGTATAGAGTTTATTGTTACTAGTGGTTTATTTTTTTTTTTGGGCCATGGGTTTTGGTTTCATTTTGGATGAGGTTTTAGTATTTTTTGGTTCCATGGGTTTATTCTAGGGACGAGAGATTATGTTTTTTTGGGGGTAAGGGTTTTGGAATTTCGTTATTAGGGTTTTGGGTTTTTGGAGGGTGAGTTTCTGGTTTTTCTTGGGACTGAGGGTTTTTTTGTGGAAGATGGTTTTTTTTTCATGGAGATGTGAGTTTCAGTTTTTTTAGGGCTAATGATATATGTTTTTGAAGGGTCGAGTTTTTTTTGAGTATTAGGGTTTATGGTTTTTTGGGGCTAAGGGATTATTGCTTTTTGGGGATGAGGGTCTAGATTTTATTGGGTTTGGGGATATTGGGGTTTTTGGAGTGGGTGTTTAGGGTTTTTTGTTTTTGGTGCTAATGGATGAGGGTTTTTTAGGGTTGGGGGATTAGTACATTTCAGGACTGATAATTTAGATTATTT
The DNA here is from genome assembly GCA_963277665.1 of Viscum album. Classification (NCBI taxonomy): domain Eukaryota; kingdom Viridiplantae; phylum Streptophyta; class Magnoliopsida; order Santalales; family Viscaceae; genus Viscum; species Viscum album. The sequence goes on from OY728132.1 coordinate 923,339,170, forward strand.
TTGGGGGATTATGGACTATGATATGTTTGAATGGTGGTTTAGGGTTTTATGTTTGTTATATTGGTTGAGGTATTTTTGGGTATGAGGATTTTGTGTTTATTAAACTAAATAATTAGGGATTTTCATGGTTGAGGTTTTATTGTTTATTGAGGATGATATATTAGGTTTTTTGGGGATAAGGGTTGGGGGTTTTTTATTGCTGGGGTTTTGGGGTTTTGAGAGATGTGTAATTTGGGTTTTTCGTGGTTGATGTTGTAGAGGTATTTTTTGCTGAGGGTCTTGTGTTTTTTGGGGTATGAGAGTTCATGGTTTTTTAGGGATGAGGGTTTGGGGTTTTCTGGTTATAAGGATTTCATGTTTTTTGGGGATGGGGGTTTTGGGGTTTTCAAGGATGACAGTTCAATGGTTTTGGTGATAATGGATTAGGGTTTTCGGTATGAGGGTTTAGTGATTTTAGGTTTTTGTTTTATGGGTTTTTGGGGAAGTGAGTTTAGGGGTAGTTTGGGATGATGGTTTATGGGGTTTTTGGGATGTGTGTTTTTTGATTTTTTAGGGATGAGGGAATAGTGTTTTTTGGGGCTGGTTTTTTAATAGATTTTTTGATTTACGATTTAGGGTTGTGGGGGGGATGAGGGTTTAGGGGTGTTTGATGATTAATGTTTATGTGGGACTTCGGATGAGTTTTTAAGAGTTTTTTGGATGAGGTATTAGGGTTTTTTGGGGATGGGGGTTTCTTGTTTTTTGGGGATGAGGGTTAGGATTTTTTTTAGATGAGGGTTTATGTTATTTTTAGTATAGGGTTTATGGTTTATCTGTATTATTTTTTCCTGTTTTTTGGCGATGAGGGTTTATGGAATTTATGGGATTATGTTTTGTGGTTATTCAGCTGTGGATTTACTGGTTTTCAGTTTTCTAGGGTTTAGGGATTCATGAGACTATAGGTTTAGTGTTATTTGGGGATATTGTTTTACGAGATCGAGGGTATGAGGGTTCAATGTTTTTTCAAGAAGAGGGTTTTGTGTTTCATGGGGATGAGGGTTTAGGGAATTTTTTTTTAATGTGTCTTTAGGGTTTCTTTTAATGAGGGTTTAGGAATTTTGTGTTGGTGGGTATATGGTTGAGATTATGTTCTAGTTTACAGTATTCTATTTTTTGGGGTTGTGGTCTTAGGGTTTATTGGGTTTGAATGTTGGGGGTTTTTTCAGGATGAGGGATGTGTATTTTTTGGACAGAGCATCAACAGTTTTTTGGGACTAATGGTGTAGGGTCCTTTTAGTACAAGTTTTGAGGGTTTTTTGGGTTGGGGATTGAGACTTTTATTGGTGATGACGTCTTAGGGTTTCATAGGGTCGAGGGTTTAGGGTTTCATCAAGTTGAAGGTTCAACATTTCTTTGGGTTGATTATTATTTTTGGGGATTGATGTTTTATTGTTTCATGGGTTTGATGATTTTGTGTTTTATGGGGATAAGGGATTAGGGTTGATGGGTTTTGAAGGTTATTTGGGGTCGTTGTATGGGGTTTTTTAGTATAAGGGATGAAGATTATTATGGATTGTGGGTTTAAGATTTATTTGGGGCTAAGGGTTGAGGATTATTTTGGGTCGATTGTTTTTGGGATACATGAGGATAAGGGTTAAAGGTTTTTGGTAATGAAGGATAGGGGTTTTTTTGGTACGAGGGTTTAGTGTTTTTTGGGGATGGTGGTTGAGAGGTTTTTAGGGCTCAGATTTGTGGTATTTTAGGGATGAGGGTTAATGTTTTTTTGCGATAAGGGGATGGGGTTCATTAGGGCTGAGGGATTAGTGGTTTTTCAGTTTGAGGGTTCATGGTTATTTTGGGATAAGGATGGTAGTTTTTGGGAAATAATAGTTGATGGTTTTTCGGGATGAGGGTTGATGGTTTTGGGGGATTTTGGTTTGGGGTTTTATAGGGCTCATGTATTTCGTGTTATTTAGGATAACAATTTAGGTAGTTTTGAGGCTGTGGATTTAGGGTTTTTTTGGCAGATGGGGTTTTTTATTTCATGGGGTTTTTGTTTGTGGGTTTCTACGATGGAGAGTTTTAGGTTTTATGGGGATGTTGTTTATGGATTTTTGGGATGAGGGTGGAGTGTTATTTTGGGATAAGGGTTGAATGTTTTTGGGGATGAGGGGTGAGGGGTGTTTTGGGTTTGTGGGTTTATGTTTTTTTATAATTTTGGGATTAGGTCTTCTTTAATGTTGAAGGATGCTAGATTTTTTGCGATGCGGTTTGAGGGTTTGGGGTTGACTATTGATAGTTATTTATGGTGAGGGTATATGGTGTTTCATGAAGAGGGTTGGTGTATTTTTAGGGATGAGGATTTAGAGTAGTTTAGGGATGAGGTTTCGATGTGTTTTTGGTGATGAATGTTGAAGATTTTTTTTGGGGCTGAGGGTTGATGGGTTTTGGGGGATGATGGTTTAGGGTTTTTTGGGTATGAGGTTCATGGTTTCTTATGGATGAGTGTTTAGGGTTTAATGTTATTGAGGGTTTAGTGTTTTTTATGGTTCAGGGTTTTAGTTCCATGAGGTTTAATAGTATTTGGGGGTATAGGGATTAATTTTTTTTGGGATGATGGTTGACGGATTTTTGGCGTTGTGGGATTAGGATTTATTGGTTTTAATGGTTGAGGGTTTTTTGGGAAAAATGTGTATAGATTTTTTTGGGGTAGTGGGTGGAGGGTTTTTTAGGGAAGAGGGTTTAGGGTTATATGTAGCTAAGGTATTAGGGTTTTGGGGGGCTAATGATTTAGTTTTTTGTGGTGAGTGTTGAAGTGTTTTCTTCATTAGAGGTTTGGACATTTTTAGGACTGAGGTTTTAGGGTTTTTGGGGTAGAGGGATGATGGTTTTTTCGGGCTAAGGGTTGAGGGTGTTTTTGGGGTTGAGAATTGTGGGTGATATGAGGAAAATGTTTTATGTTTTTTTGGTGCTGAGGGATTATGATTTTTGGGTTAGAGGGTTTATGGTTGTTTTGGGATGAGGTTTTATTGTTTTTTTTGGGATGCAGGTTGATAATTTTTTGGGATGAGTGTTTTGGGTTTTTTGGGGTTGATATTGGAGGTTTATTTGGATTAGGTGATTATTGTTTTTTTGGCTTTGAGGGTTTCGGTTTTTTAGGGTGATGGTTTAAGGTTTATTATGTCTGAGTGTTTATCTTTTTTCGTCCTAGGGGTTTTTTAATATTTAAGGATAGGGGTTTAGTTTTTTTTTTGTAATTGTTTTGGATTTTTTGGGCTAATGATTTTGGTTTTCTGGCTCTGATTTTTGATATTTTTTTATCCTAAAAATTTTCTTATTTTTATTAATGAGGGTTAAGGTTTTTTCAGAACTATGGGTTTATGGACTTTTGGGGCTTAAGGTTGGGGATTTTTTAGGTATGTGGGTTTAGGGTTTTATGAGGCCGATGGATAAGGTTTTTTCCTGTGTTGAGAGTTTATGTTTTTTTTGGTACATGATTTATATTTTATTGGGATGGGGGTTTAGTTTATTTTGGTTCCAAGAACGTGGTTTTATGGGGATGAGTGTTAACCATTTTTGGGGTCTTATTGGTTACGGTATTTTTTGTTTGAGAGTTTAGTTTTTTTTGGGGCTAAGGGTTGAGGGTTCTGTTTCCATATAGGCTTGAATTTTTTTTGAGGATGAGGGTTGAGGGTTTTCCCTGGTAGAATGATTAGTGTGTTTTTGGATTGGGTGTTGAGAGTGTTTTTTAGACAATGGTTTATTTTTTTGGGATAACGAATGAGGGGTTTTTTTGGGATTTGGGTTGAGGTTTTTATGAGGATGAGTGTTTAGGGGTTTTTTTAGATGAGGGTTGCTGGATTTTTTTGAGTGAGGGTTGAGGGTTTCTATTTATTTGGGTTCATATTCTTTTGGTGAAATGGGTTGATAGTGGATTGGGTATGATATTTGAGGTTTTTTTATGGTTGATGTGTTTTTATTTTTTTGGAATGTGGGGTCTATTTGGGAAGAGTATTGAATGTTTTTAGGGTAATATGGTTGATGGTGTCTTGGGGATAGGTGCTGAGGATATTCAAGAATGAGGGTCTATGGTTTTTTGTGAAGAGGGTTGAGAGTATTTTTAGTTTGATGGTCATGTAATATTTTAGAATGATTTTTTTGTCCTGGGGGTTGATGGTTTTCTAGTGATTAGGGTATAATGGTTTTTTGGGATGGGGGATAATAGGGTTTTGGGGCTTAGAAAAGACAGTTTTTTTGGGATGATGGTGGTGGGTTTCTAGGAAATTGGTTGATGGTTTTTTGGTACTCATGGTTGAGTTTTTTTGTTGGGAAGAAGATAGAGTGGTTTTTTGCATAGAGGGTTGATGGTTTTTTGTGGATAAAGGATGAGGTTTTTTTGGAATGTGGCTTGTGGAATATTTGGGCATTGGGGTTTGTTTTTTTTTGTAGATGGGGGGGTCATGGTATTTTGTTTGTGAGGCTTGGGGGTTTTTTGGGCTTGATGATTGATTTTTATTCTGGTTAGTGTAGTGGGTTTTCTATTTCTTAGGGTTTTCAATTTTTTGGGGCTATGTGTTTAGTGATTTTTGGAATTATTGGTTGATGATTTAATATGGAAGATGGTTGAGGGTTTTATTAGGGTCGAAGGTTGGTGTTTTTTTATAGAGGAGTGTATGGGGTTTTTTAGGGTGGGGTTTGATGGTTTTTTGTGGATTAGGGTTACACGTTTTCTTTGGAATAATTTATGAATTATTTTTATGTCTATGGTTATGTGGGATTGTTGGGACTGAGGTTTTATGATTTTTTTTGGAATTCAAGATTGATGGATTGGGGGTGTTATGGTTTATGGTTTTTTTGGAGTGTGGGTTGAGATAAATTTTTGGTTGGTCATTGATGTTTATTTAGGATGAGGGTTTAGTGTTTTTTGGGGATGAGGGCTTTTTGCTTTTGGGGGATGAGGCTCTTGGGTTTTCTAGGGATGGGGGTTTCTGGTTTAGGGGGGGCTATGGATATAGGATTTTTTGTGGCTGAGGGTTGGTGTTTCTTGTGTTTGTGTTTTTAGGGTTTCATAGGAATATGTGATTTTATTTTAGTGGGGATGGGTGTTTAGAGATTCTTGGGACTGAGGGTTTTGTGTTTTTGCGGGATGAGGGTTGAAGGTTCTATTGGGCCAGTGCTTGAAGATTTTTTAGGGCTGAGGGTTGAGAGAATTTAAGGGATAATCATTTATAGTTTCTTGAGGATGAGGATTGTGGGATATTTGGGTTCATAAATTAGATAATCTTTAGGATAAAGGTTTATGATTTTATGTGTTATAGGGATTATTGTTTTTATAGTTGGGGGTTTAATGTTTTTTGGGTATGATGTTTTTGATTCATTGGGGATGAGGGTTTATGTTTTATGGGGATGTTGGATGAGGGTTTTTTTGTTGAGGGTTTAGTGTTTTTTGGGGATGTTGGATGAGTGAATTTTAGGCATGTCTGTTTAGGGTCATATGAGGTAGATTGTGTATGGTGTGATGGGGAAAGGTTTAGGGGTATTGGGGATTGGTTTTAGGGTTTTGTTGGGGCGAGGGTTGAGTGTTTTTGCGGTTACGCTTTGATGGAATTTGGGGCTGAGGTTTTAGGGTTTTATAGGGTTTCTATTTAATGGTGATTTGGGGATAAGGGTTAATTTCCATAGAGTAATATGGTTTGAGGACTTTTTTGGGCTAGGGTATGCTGCTTTTTTAGGATGAGGGTTTATAATTTCCTATAGATGAGGGTTGATGGATTTTTGGGGCTATGGGTTGAGTTCTTTTTGTGACTTTTGAGGTTATTTTGGGGATCAGGGTTTTGGGTTTTTAGGGATGGGGGTGAGGGTTTTTTTGCGTATATGGGTTTAAGGTTTTTTTGTTTATTATTCATTAGGGTTCTTTGTGAATGATTGATTGGGGTTTTCTAGTGATGAGGGTTTTTTGGATTTTTGGGGTGGAGTGATTCGAATTTTTTTTGTACAGAGGTTTTTGGGTTTTAATGGATTGAGGGTTTTGGTTTTTCTTGGGATAATGGTTTATGATTATATGGTCTTGAGGGTTTAGGTCTTCTTGGGGTTTTTTGTCTATGGTTTCTAAGGTCTGAGGGTTTGGTGTTTTGGGTGCTAACGGTTTACAGATTTTTGGGGGAAATTGTTTAGGGTTTGATGGGGTGTAGGGAATAGGGTATTCTATGGTCGAGGGTTTGGGATATATTGGGTATTGGGTTTTAACATGTTATATGTATGAGGGTTTATTTTTTTTACTGCAGGTGTTTTATGGGTTTTGGGGGGTGTGGATGAGTGTTTTTTGTGGCAACAGGGCTAGGATTTTTTGGGTGAGAGATTTCTATTTTTTTAGTTGATGGTTTACATTTTTGTGGTGGATTTTTTATCATTTTGCGAAAATATGTTTTATCTTTTTTATGAGGGTTTATGATTTTATGGGCTGATGTTTTGGGGTTTTATGTGGTTATGCGATGTTGGTATTTTTATGAATATGTTTATCATTTTTTAGTGATAATGGTTTAAGATTTTTTTGGTGTTGGGATTGGGTTTTTTTGGGGATGAAAATTTTGATTTTCTTAGGGATGATTTTTTATGGTTCATAGGAAATGAGGGTTGAGAGATTTCCAAGGCACATGGAAGAGGAATTGTTTTAGACTGAGGGTTGAGGGTTTTTTTAGGAAGGGGATTTAGAGTTTTGTGTGTATGACTGTTTAGGATTTTTTGTGCTGCAGTTTTATGTTTTTTAGGGGATGTTGTTTTTGGGTGTTATATGGATGAGGGTTTAGAATTATTTTTTGATAAGAATTTTGGGTTTTCTAGGGATGAGGGTTTTTGGTTTTATAGGGATGAGGCTTTTGGATTTGATGGGGATGATGATCTATTATTTTATGCGGTTTTGGATTCATAATTTGTTTGGGTTGATGGTTTAGTGTTTTATGTGGGATAGTGTTTTAGGATTTCATTAGGTTTTATGGTTTATGGTTTTGAGGTATTACGATTCAATGTATTTTTGGGTTTAGTTTTTTTGGTTTTTCAGGGAAAAGGAATTATGGTTTTCAAGGGCTGATGGTTTATGATTTCCCAGGGATGAGTGGTTCGGGTATTCTTGGTTGGAGGGTTTAGTGATTTCTAGGGATGGCAGTTAGGGTTTTTAAATGGAATAATGATTATTATTTTATATGGTCAATGGTTAATGTTTTTCTATGGAAAATATTATTTCCTATCTGGGGATTATTTATTAAGGGTTTCTGGGGATGTGTGTTTAAGGTTTTTGGGGCTAAGGATATTTGATTTTTTAGTGGTGTGGGTTTTGGGTTTTATGGGGAATTGGGTTTTTGGTTTTCCAAGGATGATGATTTAGGGTTTTCATGGGGTGAGGGTTTAGTTTTTTATAAGTATGAGATTTTAGGTGTTTTTGGGGATGAGGGTTTAGGATTTTGTGGGGAAGAAGGTTTAGGTTTTTATGTGGATGAGGGCATGTGGTTTAATGGGGATGATGGTTCTGTATTTTATGGGGTTTCCGGTTTTTAATTTTTTGAGGATGACATATTGGGGTTATATGGGAAATAAGGATTAGTGTTTTACGAGGCATAGGGTTCAAGGTACTCTAGGGTTGAGGGTGTAGGGTTTCAAGGGATTGGGTTTTAGGGTATTCTATGGCTGAGTGTTTAGGATTTTACATTGGATATGTGTTTATGTATTTTTAGGGATGAGGGTTTAGTGTTTTTATGACTATCAGGGGTTTTTGGGATAAGGATAAAGGTTTTTTTGGGATTGGGTGCATAGGGTTATTGGTGCTGAGGGTTGAAAATTTTGTGGGACTGAGTGTTTATGGAATTTAGGGCTGATGATTTAGGGTTTTCTTGGCGGATCAAGGTTAAATATTTTTGTAGGATGGTGGTTTAGGGTTTCTAGGGCTTCAGGTTCAAGATTTTTTGGGGAGTGTTGAGGGTAATGTGGGGTGAGGGTTTATGGTATTTTGGGATTGAGGGTTAATGGTGTTTTGGGGCTGAAGCTGTAGGGTTTTTTATGATGAGTTTGGGGATACATTTTTTTGGGTATAAGGGTTCATCATTTTATGGGGATGAGGTTTATGGGTTATTTAGGGATGACTATTCAACATTTTTTTTAGATGTGTTTCTAGATGTTTTGGCAAAGAAGGGTCATGGTTTTTGGGGCTAAGGGTTTTGGGATTCATGGGAGTGTGGGTTCATGGTTTTTGGGGGATGAGGGTTCAGGGTTTTTTGTGGTTCAGAGTTTATTGTTTTTTTGGGGCGGAGGGTTCATAGCTTTTAGGGTTCACGGTCAGAGTTTTTCAGGATGGGGGATTAGGGTTTTTTTGTAGATGACTCAGGGTTTTTTGGGGCTATGGGGTTTTTTGGTGCTGAGGGTCCAGATTATTTTTGTTGAGGGTTAAGGGTTTTTTAGGTCCAAAGGTTCTAGGTTTTATGGGGATGATGGATTGGGGTTTTTTGAGAAGTGGGTAAATGGTTTTATGGAGTGGAGGATACTAGATTTTTTTTTGGATGAGGGTTCAGAGTTTTATGGGGATGTGGTTTTATGGATTTTGTGTTTAGTGATGAGGTGTGTATTTTTTATGTTGGTGAAGTTGTATTTGGGTGATATATAGTTGAATGATTATAGTTTTTTGGGGATGTGTGTTCGGGGTTTCATAGTGCTGAAGTTTCATTGTTTTTTTGGCCTGATGGTTTAGTGTTTTTTTGGGGGTGAGATTTTTTGGTTTTTAGGGATAAGTATGGGTTACAGGGTTTTTTGGGGCTAAGGGTTCATTATTAATTGGGGTGGAGGGTTTTGGGTATTTTGGGAATGTTGGTTTTTGGTTTTTTTGGGCCATAGGGTTTAGGTTTTTAAGGATGTAGCTTAGGGTTTTCGTGGTTTATGGTTTTTATTTTTTGCAGATGAGGGTTATAGGTTTTCTTTTTCTTATAGTTTAGGGGATTCTTGGATGAGGGTTCTTGGTTTTTTGGGGCACAATGTTTTGGGTTTTTTGAGTGATATGGAATCATTGTATTTTGGGGTCGTTCATGGTCCATGGTTGTTTGTTTCTAGGGGTTATGGTATTTTGGAGCTGATGGTTCAATGTTTTTTGAGGATGAGTGTTCAGAGATTTTTGGGGTGAGTGTTTAATGAATTTTTTAGCGAGGGTTTGGTGCTTTTTGTGGGTCAGAGGTTTTGAGGTTTTTTGGGATAGGGTTTCAGTGTGTTTTAATGAAGAGGGTTAAGGTATTATTGGGGATGAGGGTACATGGTTATTTTGGTCTTTGGGTTCAGTGTTTCTTGGGGCACAAGTTATTGGTATTTTTTGGGATGAGGGGTCGTGTTTTTTTATTGATAGGGGTTCATGGTTTTTTGGATATGAGAGATGAAGTTTCATGTTTTTTTGTGTTAAGGATTCATGGTTTTTTAGGGATGGGGGATGGACAGTTATTGGGGATGAGTGTTTAGGGTTTCTGGGGGATGAAGGTTTAAGGTTATTTGTATACGAATTTTTATGGTATTTTGGGATTAGGGTTAAGGAATTAATAGGGGAGGGAGTTCAGGGTTTTCAAAGGATGACTGTTCATGAATTTTTGGGGCTAAGGGTTCAGGGTTATTTGGAATGAGTGTTCTGTGTTTTTTATGGTTGAGGGTTTGGGGTTTTTGGGTGTTGTGGGTTCAGGGTTTTTTAGTAAATGTTTAGGTTTTTGGGTTTGAGTATTTAGGTTTTTTTGAGTTTGGGAATAATGGATTTTGGTGGGTGATGGTTATGGGTATGTTGGGCCTGGGGTTCAGTGCTATTTTTTTCCTAAAGGTTCATGGTTTTTGGGTATGAGGATTTAGGTATTTTGGGGATAAGTGTTCAGGGATTTTCTATATGAAGGTTCAAATTTTCTATGAATTTTTTTAGGGTTTTATAAGGATTAAAATTTAGGGTATTTTATGGTTGAGGGTTTAGGGTTTCATTGTCTGATAGTTTATGCATTTTTTGAGGGTTTAGGGTTGTTATTGTGGTTGGGTGTTTAGTGTTTTTTGGTACTAATGGTTTAGAATTTTTCTGGGGATGGGTTTAGATTTTTGTGTGATAAGTGTTAATGGAATTTTTGGGTCTATTGAATTATCATTTAATGGTTATGGGGTTTCATAGTTTCTTGGGAATTTAGGGTTTATCTTTTTTAAGGGATGATAGTATAGGTCTTTTGGGGCTGATGGTTTAGGTTTTTTTTGTAGATTTTCATTAAGGGTTTTTGGAAATGTGGTTTCATATATATTTTAGCCTAAGGGTTGTGGATTTTTGGGGGATGAGGGTAGAGGTTTTTGGATTACTTTGGTCTAAGGGTCTTCTGTTTTTTGGGAATGAGGTATGAGTGTTTATTTGGGATGTGTGTTGATGGGTTTTTTGGCTCAAAGATTAGTGTTTTTTGGGGCTTAGGATTTAAGGATTTATATCTGATGATTTGGGAGTTTTTTGTCCAATGTTTGGATGGGTTTTGGGGGAAGATGGATTAGGTTTTTTTATGGTATGGGGTTTAGTGCAATTGGGGTTAAGGGTTGATGGTTTCTTGGTGCTAAGGATTTAGTGTTTTCTAGGGTTGAGATTTCAGAGGTCTCTAGGGCTGAGCGGTGAGGGTTTTTTGGGGATGAGGGTTAATGATTTTTTAAGGTCAATGGAAGACGTTTTGGGGGATGAGTGTTTAGGGTTTTTAACGATTGAAGGATTAGGGTTTTTTAGGATTGAGTTTTAATGGTTTTTCAATGTTGTGTATTTATGGATTTATTTAGGATGAGGTTTTTGTGTTCATTGGTATATGGTTTATGATTTTTGTCACTAAGGGTTGTTAATTTTTTATTAAAGTTATTTTAGGATTTGATGGGGTATTGGATGATGGATTTTTTACTGAGGGTTTTAGGTTTTTTGGGGTTGGGGTTTTTAGGTTTTTTGGTTCATAGGTTTTATGAAATATTAGGGCTATGGGTTTATGTTTTCATAGGGTAAGTATTGATGGTTTTATTTGGGTTGAGGTTTTATATTTATTGGATATAATGGGTAAGCTATTTTCCGGAATAGGGAATATGTTTTTTGTGGGGATTAGGGTTCATAGTTATTTGGAACTGAGGTTTTAGGGTCCACTTTAAAGAGGATTGAGGGTTTTATGGGGTTGTGGGTTGAGTGATTTTTAGGAATATGGTTGATTGTTTTTTTGGATTTGGTTAGGGGGTTTTGATGCATGGGTTGATTGTTCTTTGGAGATGTGTTTTTAGGGTTGTTTAGGAATGAGGGTTTTGGTAATTATTTAGATGTAGGTTGATGGTTTCATTATGATAGTTGGAGGTTTTTTGTGGCTTAGGGTTTAGTGTTTTGGGGGGATGAGGGTCTATAGTTTTCATGGATGGGGTTGAGGATTTTTACAGGAAAATTGTTGATGGTTTTCTAGGGCTAAGGGTTTTTCATTTTATAGAGATGAGGTTCAATGTTTTTGGTGCTGAGGGTTTAGATTTTCATGGGTGTGAGGGTTGAGGTTTTTTTGGTAATGTGGTTGTAGAGTTTTTTTTGGTGGAGTTTAATTTTTTTAGGATTCAAGGGCGATGGTTTGTTAGGGATGATGTTTTTTTGGGGATTAGGTTTTAGTTTTTTTCAGGTGATGACTGATTTGTGTTTTTTGGGGTAGAGGGTTTACATTTATTTTTATCTAAAAGTTGATGTTTTTGGGTCTGGGGGTGTAGGGGTTTTTTTGGGATGGAGGTGTACTATTTTTTGGGGATATGGTTTTACTATTTTCTCGTACTAGTTCCTTATGTTTTTTTGTGAATATTGGTTTTTTGTTTTTTTAGGGATTTGGGGTTATGGTTTATTTTGGGACATGTGTCAAGTGTTTTTGTGATCCTAGTGTTTATAGTTTCTTGGGGATGTGTGATGAGGTTTTATTGCAGATAAATATTGTGGGATTTTTTGAATGAATGTTTAGGGTTTTTTTGGCTATGAGTGGATTGTTTTTTAGGGCCTGGATAGAATGTTTATTGGGTATGAGTGCCGTCTCTCAGGGCCCGTGTCGTGACAACCACAATCCCACCTTCCATGGGCCATGGGCTAGCAACTAGAACCATAAATGAGTGTCCCTTAAATGAGAAGTAATTTCCTTTTTAACCTTTAGAGACACACAGTCCATGACCACATCATGAAGCAACTACGTAGTAAACATATGTAGTAAAAGTGTGATGAAAGTAAAGGGGATGGAATAAAATCCCAACTGAAAAGTACAAGTACAACTGAAAAGTAAAAAAGATGTCCAAGATCATCCACTGAGGATCCTACCTGAAGGGTAGGTATATCCCCCGAACAGTCATCCCTGTATTATGTCACGCGAAATGGTTCCCCTCCGGGCACCGTCCAATCCTAGCTCCCTCATCCTCGATCAACGATGTACGTCGTCAGCACAAGACACAACAAGGTGAGGGAGTATCCCAGGCAGGGGTGAGTATAATGATACTCAGTAGGGACCCTGATACCCCCACATGTCTCCTAGAATTTTTGAAAGGAAAAGTCACAAAGCAAGACCCCAAACTCAAAGCACAAAGTGATAGACATCAACTCTACTTAGGTATATGCCCATACATATACCTAAGATATCAAGATATACTCATCTCGTACATGAGGGAAGATTACCAAGAAGATAACACCACTAAGGTAGAAGCACCACACATGTAACACCCCAAATAAAACACCACGAAGGTAGAAGTACCACACATGTAACACCACTAAGATAACACCGCGAAGGTAGAAGTACCACACAGGTAACACCATGAAGATAACTCCACGCATGTAGAAGTACCACATAGGTAATACCACAGAGATAACACCAAGAAGCTAGAAGTACCATACAGTTAACACCACAAAGATAAGACCATGAAGATAACACCACAGTGGTAGAAGTACCACACAGGTAACACCATGAAGATAACACCATGAAGGTAGAAGTACCACAAAGGTAAAACCAAAATGATAACACCACAAAGATGATAGAATCATCTCACACCAAGTATATAACTTAAGTACAGAAGTACATACAATTAGTCTTAGGCGAGATCATCTTACTCTGTTAAGAAAAACTGTTGCTGACCCACATAGGATCGATAAGTACTAACCTTCGCAGACCCACACAGGATCTAACCCACACATGATCGATATGCGCTTACCCACATAGGATCATTGAGTGCTGACCCACATAAGATCTGACCCCCATAAGATTGGTATGCGCTGAGCCACACTGTATCTCTGATCATTGACCCACATAGGATCAATGTTCATTCACCACGTTATAGCTAGCCATAGGATTCCTCACACCCAATTCCCTCAATTTTCGTACAATATTACCCTTTAAAGGTTGGTCATACCTCAACTGCCACAAACAAAGGACCTCCAGGTCATAAGGTTTCCAAAATGATAGACGGTGCATCAATCAGACACTCGTTCGTTGAGTTATAAGTGTTTTAGTTTCAAGGGCCCGGTTGGATTCGTGTTCGATCCAACCCGACCATACTCCAACTGTATCAAAAACTAAATTAGAGTATACCAAAAGGACTTTCTCTCCTCATCGGTCCCAGTGTCGCAAACGGTTTGTCAGATGGGTGCCCAATTCTCAAGATATGATCCATTAAGTGTTTTTTGGGTCCTTTTGGGATCAGGTACGGTTCGACCCGGTCAAACCGACTCATCACGGTTCGGGTAGACCCTACCTGGATAGGCTAGGGTGAGGTCTGGCCTGATCTGCAAGGGGGAATCTCGGCCTATTAGGGGTGCCCCACATGGGGTGGCCTGACCCGCAAGGGGGGGCGAGGTCAGCCGAATCGGCCCACGGTTGGGTCTTCCCTAGCCACCACTGGGAAAGTGACCCTCGGTTCTTCCCGAACCGCCGCGAGGGACATTAGGTTTCTTCCACAATGGATGTTCTAGCTTTCACTTCTAGGCAACAGGTGGGACCCGCTGGAGTGGGTCCTGAAGATCCCATCACGACCGGTTGATGTCGGCCACCTTCCTCGGTCTGTCGCGGCTGACGATCCATGACCTGCATCCTCCAGCTGTGCCTTGCTCATGCCACCCACTTCTTTTGTGTCTGGTCTGTGTGTCAGATGCCTCCTCCAACCACCACAGCTGACGAGCCACGGTGGGTTCCTCATACGGCATGGGTGCGCCACCTCCTCCCTCACTGCTGACAGGTGCCGGTTGCAGCTTTAGTCCCCGCCAGTTCCAGTCATTGGTACCGTCGCACGACGGTCTTTCACAGAGAACAGAAGGGTGTAGCAAGGAAACAGAGGGTTCGAGCTGGGTTTTTAGGCATTCTCCCTCCACGATAGCAGGAAAAAAACACTAGGGAGGATGAAGGACTCTACAACTATTGAATTAAAACCAAAAGTAAACCCAACCTCAATAATGATGGAGAAACACCTGCTATTGAGGAAGTGGTTTGGTGTTCTCAATCCCCCAAAACTGGCCTCTAACTACATCACTCAATCGTCGATCTTTGGTTTGTGTTTTCGGTGTTTCTCATCACCTCTTGATAGAACCTGCTTCCTCCTCCAAGGGTTTGGTGTCTCAACACTTTTTCAGCACTTCTTTTATTGGAGAATTAGTGCCAATAACCCTCCCCAAGCTCTATTTAAATATGAGAGGGGAAGTTTTTCTAACACTCAAGGGACTTAATGGGGGCTCATTAATTAGGAACCTTCCAAAATTTTCAAGGATACTGTTACTTAGGATTGAAAGGTCAAGAAATTTATTGGCTTGACATGTCACTGGTCCCACATTGCTTCTTGTCCGTTAATGGAAAAATTAAGGAAACAAAATAACAATGTTATATTGTTTATTCATTTAAATAGTCCCAAACCATAACTTCTTCTCCAAAAATACTGTGGTCAAAGTGAATTCTCCCTTAAGCGAATCCCAACACTGTTGACTCAACGGTACCTTGATTCTCCTGAAATAAAATATATTTATATGTTTATATAAATTAATTTATTATAATAATATGGTGATCATGATATAATTTTTTTAAGGAACATGATGATGGAAAAGGGGAATGAGATGGGTATGGACCATCGAAAAGTAAAATCCGTCTCCATTGAATGTGGGAATCAAAAGTGATTCAAAAGTCCTGTATATTTTCTTTTAGAGGCCAATATCTCTAAAAATTAAATTTTTACAATTATGAATATCATGTAAATTGAAATGTAAATATAAGAGAATGATTATAGTGGTATAGAATCCAAAAATAAAGAACATGATGTGGAAGAAGATGATGCGAGTAACATGCATGTCTGACAAAGTGTTTTTAAAGACAAAAAATCTTCCATCATAATGACCTAGGAGAAAAATATTACAAATGATTTTCACCTAAATTGTGTTTATCCGTTGTGGTTAGTGATAGTGGGAGCAGTAAAATTGTTTTTTTAACAACAATATTATAGAAAATGAATCTTCAATCATAGAATCATCCTCATTCATACAAACTACAATTGGTGAACAATGTGATCACACTTCATGTCAACAAATTGGTTTGGATTTTATTTTCCATTAGTTAGAGCTATGTTGATGTGGAATATAGTGACTTAATTCCAATGTATACTTGTACCAAGTGTTTTGGTAGGCCTTAATAGATTTATAGTGAAGTAAAATGTAATTTGAGGAAGAACAAATATTATTTCTATTATTGGGAAAATAATAGTACACATTTTCAATTAAAGCCATCCCTGATTCATCCTGCAAAACATGTTCTACAAGTGAAAAATGGTATAATGTTTATCAATAAATCTCATGTGGAGATATAAATCTATAATAATTTAATATTTTACATAATTGATGATTGATATTTCATTCCATGAGGAGAATAGTCACAACTATACCTTAGCTTTTTCTATGATTGAAGAATATCATGATGTTATTCCAAATGATCTTCTAGGTGGATTAAAACCCATTTAAATCATTGATAATCATATTGATCTTTTACCATGTTCTCAATTTCTTAATAAACCATCACATTAGTAAAATATTTAGAAATAAAAGTAATTTATCATTAATTTGGATAAATCGATGGATCGATAATTTATAACGCCCAAAATGAGATCATGTTCTATTCAAGAGTTATTTTTGTTGTTGAATGATGGTATGTATCACATGATTGTTTATTGTAGACATATCAATAATATATCCATAAATTATAGTTATCCTATTCAATGACTTGATGATATACTCAATCAATTACAAGTTAAAATAATATATTTGAAGGTGGATCATTGGAGTGGAATCAACCAAATTTGAATGAATGATGGGGATTAGTGGAGAATATCATTCCAATAAAAAGGTGGATATTTTTTCCAGTTTTTTATGCCATTTAGCCTCTCTAACAATCCAAATACATTCATGTGACTCAATAGTGATGTTATAAAACCATTTATTAGTAATTTTTTTGTCTATATGGATGATATTTTGATTTATAAAATGTATGATGACATCCATTTTTATCATTTTTGGTAGTTATTTGGAATTAAATGGGAACAATACATATATGGAAATCATGAAATGTTATATTTCATTTAAATACATGTGAGTTTTTTTGGATATGCAGTATCAAATGAAGGATTCATGGGAGATAAATAAATAGTGGATTCCATCATGTCCTGAAATCCAACAAAATTCATCCCATAACAAAGGAGTCTTCCTTACATGGAATCGTTATCTCGTCGATTTATTTCTAATTATGACACTATCATGGAACCCTTGTCTGAATGCTTGAAAAAATTGAAATTTTAGTTGTTAAAGTATGATAAGGAAGAATTTAACTCATATATTAAAAGTGTATAAGAAACACTAATTTTGGAATTAAATTATTTTGATCATGTAATTGAGTTTGATTTTGATGCAAGTCAAGTTTGGATATGTTCCGTTCTAATCTTATGATAGGTTACCATTTCACTTTTTAGTGTGAAATTCAGTTATTCAAATAGGAATTACAACACCTATGGTATGGATGTTTAGGAAATTGTGAGATTTCTAGAGCATTGGTCTCATTATTTAAGTGAAAAACTATTTTTCCTTCATTGTTACGATTAGGCATTCAGATTAATCAAATTTCGACCCATGTAGAGTTTAAGGCCTGATAGGAATATAGAATTCTTTCTACCATTCACATATTTATAAAAATACAAGAAGGGAAAATATAACATGGTGGAACATATATTATCCCAATGGTATTCATTACATACCATAACATTCATGGTTTTTTGAATTTATAAATATCATCATATAAAATTGGACCATTCGAATAATATAGAGTAAAACTATACATCAATTCAATAAAAATGAATTTATAGAGGACTAATCTATGAATTATGGGATTATCATCATGTAAAATAGGTTGTGTGTTCCAAATGGTAATTATAGTCACATTCTCATTTGGGAGACTCATGAAAGAGGAATTTATAATAATTTTTTAATCCACAAATCCTAGGAGATATTAATGGTTAACTTTTAGTGACCAATGATATAATCAGATTTCTATGTAATTATTTCATGATGTGGGACATGTCAAAGGGAAAATATTCATTTCAAGCATGGCTGAAAACTAGATTACCTATTCCATATTATCCTTGAGAAAATGTCATAATAGATTCTATTAATGATTCAAAATATATTATGTATGAATTTTTTTTCATTGATATTTTCACCTTTATATTCCTTGTAGTACTGTTTTAGATAGAGACACTAAATATCTTAGCCATTTTGTGAGCACATTATATTGAAAATTAATTATGAAACTTGTTTTGAAAACTAAAAATCATCCAAACTTATGCGGGAAATTTATGTTAGAAATCATATATTAGGAACTATATATAATAAATTGATGAAAATGAATATAAGTGCTTGTGATTTATATCTTATACTAGATGAATTATAATAAAACATATCTCTATGTCATTCCTCTCCTCTTTCTCCATTTGATGTTTTTTATGAAATCAATAAAATAAATCATGTTGAATTTTGTTATTTTCCTCTTCATTTTCATGTGATTATTGACTTCGATCTGAAGGAAAACAAGAAGAATAAGCTTGCTAAATTTATTCGACCTCCAATAGAGAAGACTGTTGAAGCATATAAGAGGGGACCAAACAAGCATATAAAAAAGGTTATCTTCCATCCAAGGAACAAAGTGTGGATTCTACTTCATAAAGAAAATATTTCTATCCAAATAGAAGTTAAATATGGTACCACATGTACCATTTTCTATACATGAATGAGTGGGAAATAATTCATATAATGATTGATTGACTCAATGATATTGTGGTCATTTAGAAAACATTAGACCACTAGGATCTATCTCCATACATAAAATAAGAATATACCGTATATTTGAGTGAAAATCCCCTCCAAACTGGAGGGAATGATATGGAAAATATTCAGCCAATGGATAATATATTTGCAATTGAAATGATTTTTTGGCCCGATTTTTATTCAAATTGGTCCATCCTAAACTTTTCAGAATCCAAAAAAATGGTGGCTCAAAAGACACTTATTTGGGTACCAAAATGATATATCCACATGTAAAATTAATAAAATTAATCTCGTCATGTTAAAAGGGATATTCAACTTGGTGAAATGAATCATTTTGATAGAATCTTTCTACATTAAATAGTTACGACATTAATTAGCATCAGAAAGTGGTTCTGTTCTTTTTATGTTACATTTGAGTGACCCATGGAACATAATTATATATTTTAAGTTAAACTAACTTGATATTATCTTTATTATTTATTTTCACTTTTTGTAAGGGTTATACTTGAATCCTAGGAATCTTGAATCATATTGTGGAATATTTTTTCTCTAACCTCTTCTCTTTTCCTGGAATTAGTAGATCATCTCCATTGCTGGGGACACAATAATTATGATTGGTGAAACCGTGGCTGGAATAATTTCATTTAAGACTTGTAATTTTAGAGACATTTCATTTTTCCAACTTCACATACTCATTTCATTCTTTTGAAAAATCTTCATAGGGTTTGGTGTTTTTTAGGGTAAAGGATTTAGAGGTTTTTTAGGCTGAGTGTTTAGAGTTTTTTGGGGATGAGGGTTGTGGGTTCTTAGTATTAAGGGTTGTTGGTTTTTTGGGACATAGGGTTGAGGGTTTTGGGGGCTATGGGTTGAGGGATTTATTGTGATGGGGGTCAAAATATTGTTTGGGGAAATTGTTTTACTAATTTTTGGGGATTTGGATGTATGGTTTTGAGGGGATATGTTTTTTGGGTTTTTATAGGTTGATGGATAAGGGTAATTTTTATTTAGGTTTTGGGGATTTTTTGGGATAAGGGTTTTAGGTTTTATGGGGATGATTGTTTAGGGTTTTTTGGACAAAATGATGCTGATGTTTTGGGCTGATTATTTTTAGTTTTTTGGTAGTAAGGTTTGAGGGTTTTTTCGGTTGCAATTTGATGGTATTTGGGGAAAAGGTTGAGTGATTTTTTGGGACAATAGTTCAAGAGTTAATAGGGATGAGGTTTGAGTGTTATTTATGGATGAAGGTGGATGGTTATTTGGGGATCATGGATTAAGGATTCTCGGGGATGCGGGTTGAGATTTTGTTTTGTCTTGCGATTTAGTAGTGTTTGGGGCCAATGGTTAATGGTTTATCGAGGATGATGGTTATGGTTTATTGTGATAAGGTTTGGGAGAATTATTTTCATTACAGTTGAGGGTTTTTTTAGGGTGAAGGTGGAGGTTATTTTTGGGTTGAGGGTTTGTATTTTTTTTGGATGAGGGATTAGGGTATATTTGGGTGAGGGTTTTGGGTTTTTTTGGGGATATGGGCTGATGTTTTTGGGGGATAAGGGTCAAGGGTTTTTTAAGGATAAGGGATTAATATTTTTTGTAGTGGTTGGTTGAGATTTTTTTTAATTGAAAATGGTTAAGGGTTTTTTATCGATGACGGTTGGGGGTTTTTGGGGGATAATGATTGATGTTTTTTTGTACTGATAGTTGAGGGATCTTTTGGGAATAGGGTTTAGGTTTTTTGGGACATAGGGTTTTAGGATTTTTTGTGATGAGGGTTTAGGTAATTTTTGGGATGATGGTTAAGGGTTTTTTGGGGGTGTGGGTTGAGGGTTTATAGGCTGTATAGTTTCGGGATTATTGTGGAATATTGTTTAGGGTTCAATGGGGATGAAGGTTGAGTGTTTTTTGGGATAAGGGTGGAGAATTTTTTGGGGATTATCGATGATGGACTTTTTGGGGTTGAGGATTTATGGTTTTTTCAGACCTAGGGTTGATGGTTTTTTTGGGGATTAGGGATGAGGGGTTTTTAGGGTCATCAGTTTCTAGTTATTGGGAAGGGTGTTGATTGTTCCTTTCAGAACAAGGGTTGCGTTTTTTGGGTGATGGGTATATGGTTTTTGGAGATTGAGGGTCTAGTTTTTTCTTCGGATGTGTTTCATGGATTGATGGGATGACTGATTAGGGTCTTTTGGGGATGAGGGTTTGTGGATTTTTGTGGTTGAGGGTATTTTTGGGATGATGGTTAATGTTTTATTCAGGCTCATGGTTTAAAGTTTTTTTGTCTCTAAGGGATGATGGTTTTTTGTGGAAGAGGGTAGAGGGTTTTTTGAAGATGTGGGTTGAGTTATGTTTGGGGATAAGGGTTTATAGTTTTTTGAGGCATATGGTTCATGATTTTTTAGAGGTGAGGATTTAATCCTTTTTAGGTTGAGGGTGATGGTTTGTTTTGTCATAAGGATAGAAGTTTTATGGATTGAGGGTTTTCGGTTTTCTAAGGCTGAGGGTTTTGGATTTTTGGGATGAGGTTTGAGGAACTTTTGGGGATCATGGTTTAGAGTTTTCTGGGGGGAAGTGTTTAGTGTTTTTTGGTCTAAGTAATGATGAATTTTTAGGAATGGGGGTTTTGGTTTTTTTGGGTAGAGGGATAAGGGTTTTGGGGGGTTATGGATTTAGTGTATTTTTGGAATTATGGATTCGGGTTTTTTCGGATATTGATAGAGTGTTTTTTTTGGATTATGTTTTTAGTGTTTTTCCATTGAGGGTGGTGGGTTTTTTTGGGGCTACAAGACTTGGGTTTTTTTGGGGATATGGGTCGAGGGTTTTTTCTGGATGAGGGTTAAGGGGGTTTTCTAGGTGGGGGTTTAGGGTTTTTTTGGGATGGGGATTTTTGGGGCATGGGGCTTGGGGTTCAAGTTTTTTAGGGGTTATGTTCTGGAGGGTTTTTGGGGAAGAGGGTTTAGTGTTTGTTTGGGTTAAGGGTTGTGGGATTTTTGGGGCTAAGGATAATATTTTTTTTGGTGTTGATATTTGAGGGTCAATGGTTTTTAGGGATAATGATTTAGGAATTTTAATGGCAAAGGGTTCAGTGCTTTTTGTGGCTGAGTGTCTGTGGTTTTCTTGGGTTTAGGGTTTAGGGTTTTTGTGGAAGAATATTCATTTTTTTCAAAGATTTTTTCTTTATGGGTATTTTGGGATGATAGTTTGGTTGTTTTGTGGTTGATATTTTAGGGTTTTTTGGAGGAGGGTTTAAGGATTTAGGGTGGGTTTTTTATGATTTTTTTGATGATGGGGATCTAGTATTTTTTTATGAGGGCTCAATGATTTTGTATAAAGATGAATTAATGTTTTGGGGGGGGGGGATGACATATTCACCATGAATATAAAAGAAATTCATAATAGAATATTAAAAAGGATATAGAACAATGAGAAACTAATCATTAATTATTAATATTTTTTACTTTAGATATAGGGGTCATTAATTAGAACAGGAATGTGTTTTTCTGATTTTTATGCGACCCTTGAGTGCCCCCATGTATTGTTGTTCAATTTTGGTCATTCCACTCACTTTATTTTGAATGTATAATATCTTTTTACCCCTTTTTTAAGGATATAATTGAATACAATGAATTTTTAATCATTCAATCTATCATTCTTGATTTATCATGTTCCCTTTTCATGGATTTATTGATGGGGCTGCATTACTGGTGGCATTATCTTTATGATTTTAGAAACCTTAGGGGGTGACGTAGACAGTATGCCCTGGCCATTTGGCTAAATTATGATGATACATCTTAACTTACTCATTTCATAATTCTGATGAAAAATATATGTGTTTACTTATTTTGGGGTTGAGGGTTTATAGTTTTTGGGGGATGATGGATTAGTGTGCTTTTGGGATGAGGGTATAGATATTTAAATAAATAATGGTTTCCGGTTTTTTTGGGATGATGGTTTTGGGGTTTTTTGGGAAGAAAGTTTCATGTTTTTCAGGATGGTTGTTTTGGAAATTTTTGTGATAAGGGTCTGGGGTTTTTTGGGATAAGGGTTAAGGTTTTGTTGGGTACATTAGTTTGAGATTTTTTGTGCTACAGGTTTTGGGATTTTTGGTTATTTGGGATTAGGGTATTTTGGGGGTAATGGATTAGCATTCCTTGGGGATGAGGGTTTATGATTTTTTTAGTGAATTGATTTTTGGGCTTTAATGGTGTATGTTGAATGTATTTTTTGGTTTTTCTGTTTTGGGTTTTTTGTGGTGATGGTTTTCTATTTTTTTTAGGTTGAGGATGTATTATTATTTGGGGATTAGGGTTAGAGATTTTTTGGGGATGAGGGTTTTGCTATTTTTTTGACTGAGGTATTAGGGTATTTTAGGGGTGAGGTCTTGTGGTGTTTTGGTAAAAAGTTTTGTATTTTTTGAGGATGTGGGGTTAGTGTCCTTTGAAGTTAATAGTTTAGGGTCTTTTGGGATACATGGGTTTGTTTTTTTTATGCTGATGGTCTAGGTTTTTTTTTGGTGGTGAGGGTGTATAGATTTTTTGGGATTCGGGTTGATGGATTTTTAGGTCCAAGGGTTTAGTTTTATTTTGGGTTGACTGTGTAATATTTTTTGGGGCTAATGGTTTAGTGGTTTTTGGGGATCAGAGTATATAATTTATAGGGGATAAGTGAATATGTTTAATATGTGTTTGGGTATGCCAAGTAAATGGATTTTCAGGCCGAGGGTTATGGGTTTTATGGTTGAGGGCTTATGGTTTATGATTATGAGGGTTTAAGGTTTTTTGGGATTGAATGTTCAGTTTTTTCAATGGGAAGAGGGTATAGTGATTCTATGGGATTGAGGGTTAGGGGTTTATTAGGGTTGATGTTTGATATAATTTTTTTAGTAGAGGGTTTAGGTGTTTCTATGTTTAAGAGTTATGGGGTTTTGTTGTATGGGGGTTTTGGGTTTTCAGTGGAATGGGTTTAGTGTTTTTTGGAGATGAGTTCTTATGGGTGTTTTTAGCATCGGGTATTTAGGGATTTCGGGGTTTTATGGTTTTGGTTTTTTGGGTATAAGGGTTTTGGTGTTTTGGGGTAAAAGGATTATTGTTTTTTTGGGGCAGAGGGTTCATGTGTTTTTTTGGAGGTGAGGTTTAGGGTTTATTGGGCTTTGTGTTTAGGTTACTTCATGTTGAGTGTTTATAGTTATTTGGGTTTTTGGGTTTATTATTTTAAGGGTCTGAGAGTTAGGGTTTTTTTGATTATAGGTTTTTTCATTTAGTGTTATTTGGGGCTCAAGGTTTATGATATTTAAGGCTTGATGGTTTAGTATTTTTTGAGGATTTTGGTTTATGTCTTTTTTGTTGACGGTATTGGTTATTTAGGGAATGAGGGATTAGTGTTTTTTCGGGATTTTCCATCTGGTTTTTTTGGGGACGATGGTTTAGGGAATTTTTAGATAATGGTTTTGGGTATTTGGGGGTTGTAGGTTTATGGATTTTTCATTTATGGGATGAGGGATTTATATATCTAGGAGTTTAGTGATTTTTTGGATTTATGTTATGTTCTTTTTAGGATGAGAGTTTCGGGGTTTTGGTGTAGAGGTTTTGGAATTTTTTTGGTATGTGCATTTTTTATTTTTTTGGGCATGAGGGGTTAGTAATTATCAGGTTGAGGGTTAAGGATTTATTTGGGATTTGGTTTTGGAGTTTACTATTGGCTGATGATTTAGGGTTTTTTGGGAATGAGGGTTTAGCATTTTTTGGCATAGGTCTTTGGGTTTTTTCAGGATGAGGATTAGGGTTCATTGAGATGACCGTTTTAGGATTTTTGTGGATGATGTATTAGGGATTTTTTTGGTTGAGGGTTTAGGATTTTTTGGGGAATATGGATTAGGGGTTTTTTGTTTAATGGTTTATGGTTTTCATGGTATAATTGTTTTTGTTCATTCGAGAATGAGGTTTTATGGTTTTTTTAGATGGGGGTTCATGGTACATTAGGGATAAGTTTTTAGGGTTTTATGGATGAGAGTTTATGGTATTTTTTTTGAGTGTTTCAGGTTTTTTGGAGATGGGGGATTGGGATTTATTGGGGTTGAGGGATTTTTAATTTTGTGTTTCTTGAGGGTTTAGTATTTATTGGGTATATGGGTTTATGTTTTTTTGGAGTTTATGATTTTGTGTTTTTTATGATAGTTTAGTTTTTTTAGGATGAGGTTTAAAGGTTTTTTGGGGAATAGGGTTTAGGGTATCTTGGTTGTTATTGTTTAGGGTCTTTTGGGGATAAGGATTTATTGTTTTTTGGGGATGAGGTTTTTGGGTATTTTTAAGAAGAGGTTTTACTAATTTTGTGGATGAGGATTTTGGGTTTTTTGAGTGGGAGGGTTTATGGATTCTAGGGGATAAGGGGTTATGGGTTTTAGGGGATGAGGAAGTATGTTTTTTTGGCATTGAGTTATGGTTTTTTGCTAATGTGGGTTCAAGGCTTCCTGGGGATAAGGGTTTATGGTTTTTAGGGTATGATGATATAGTGTTTGTTTGGGTAGAGGACCTATGTTTTTTTCACCATAGTTTGCATGGTATTTTCAGGGATTAGGTTTTGGGGTTTTTCATCACATTATATTTATTGATATTTGGAATGTTGGTTTAGTGTTTTTTTGTTTTGAGGGTTTAAAGTTTTTTGGAGATGATGGATTATATTTTTTTCAGAATTGATTTGTAGGATTTTTGCGGTATGAGGGTCTAGGTTATTATGGGGATGATGGTTTTGGTTTTATAAATAATAGGGATTGATTTTTTTGTGGATGAGGGTTCATTGTTTTATGTTTATGAGGGTTTAAGAATCTTTGGTGATGGAGGTTTAGGGTTTTTGTCGACGAAAATTTAGGTATTTTGGGGGATTATGATTATGGATTTTGGTGACAATGTTAATTTTTTTTTAGAACGGAGGGTTTAGTGTTTTTTTGCTAAGTGTCTAGGTTATTTTTAGGAAGTTGGATTCTAGGTTTTTGGGGTTTAGGGTTTAGGTCCTTTTAGGGATGATGGTTTACCATTAATTGGTTTGTAAGGTTTAGTGTTTTCTGATGTTGAGAGATTAGTTTTTTTGGGGCATAGGGTTTAGGTTTTTTTCAGGTTGAGGTTTTTGGTTTTTTAGGAAAACTTTCCAGAGTTTTTGGGGCATGGTATTTAGGGGTTTAGGGATGAGGGAATTGGGGTTTTTTGGCCTAAGGGATTATGGTTTTGGGGGATAAGGTTTTAGGATTATTTAGGGATAAGGGTTTAGATGTTTATCTGTTTTGGGGAAGTTGGTTTAGGGATTCAGTGGAACTAAGGGTTTAGTTGTCTTTGGGGATGAACTTATAGTTGTTTTTGTGGTTATGGGTATTGGGGTATTGGTGATGTGGTTTTTGGCGTTTTGGGGATAAGTTTTTAGGGGATTTTGGGTATTGAATTTTTGGTTTTATTGATAAGTGTTTAGGTTTTCGAGGGTAGAGATTTTATGGGTTTTTTGACTGACTATTTTGGATTTTTTTGCAGATGATGGTTAAGGGATTGTTTTCCAATTGTGGGTTTTTGGGATAAGGGTTTTGAGTTTTTTGGGGATAAGTTTTTTGGGTTTTTTGGGGATGATTTTTTTTGGGTTTTAAAGGGATAAGGATTTAGGTTTATTGAGTGATGAGGGTTTAGGGTTTTAAGGGAATGAGGGTATTTGGTTATGGGTGTTTAATGGCTTAGCATTTCACGAGAAAAGGTATATTGTTTTTTGGGTTGCAGGTTTAGTGTATTTTTGTACTATGGGTTTAATAATTTTTTTGGGATGGGGGTTTAGGATTATTTTGTGGGATAAGGGTTTCTTGTTTTTTGGGGTTTAGTGCTATGGTTTTATGGGTGATGTGTCTTTAAGGGTTTCTGGGTCTATAGGTGTAGGGGTTTCTAGGGATGAGAGTTCATGTTTTTTATGGGTGAGGGTAAAGGGTTATTTGTGGGTGATGGATTAGTGGGTTTATGGCTGATGGATTAATGGATTTTGGGAAAGATGGTTTATATTTTGTTGGTCTAGTGATTAGGGGTTTTGGGGATGAATATGGATTTTTTGAGATTAGGTTTACGGTTTTTTGGGTCAGTGGGTATAAAATTTTTTCAGGATAAGGGTTTATAGTTTTTTTGGGTTGTGGGTTAATTTTTTAGGGGTTTATTACTTACATTTTTGGCGATGAAGGGCATAGTATTTTTTAGGGCTATGTGTTTACGGTTTTTTAGGAATTAGGGTTTAGTGTTTTTTTGGTGTGAGGGTTTATGATTTTTCAGGAATGATGTTTTATCATTTTTAGGATGCGTTTCATGGGTATTCTAGAAATGGGGGATTAGTGTTTCTTAGAATTTTGGGTTTTGGGTTTTTTGGGGATGAGGGTTTGTATTTTTTTATACATTTTTCAGTGTATATTAAGGGAAGGGATTAGGGTTTATTTGGTTCTGATAGTTGAGGGTTTTTTAACCTGGGGGTTTAGTGAATTCTGAAGGTGAGAGTTTGTTCTTTTTCGTGGACGATGTTTTTGGTTATTTTGGTTCAGATGGTTTTGAATATTTTGGGGATGAATGTTATTTATTTTTTGGGCTGCGACTTTATTGTTGTTTAGGGATGATATTTTAGGATAATTTGGTGATGGGGGTTCGAGATTTTATGGCACTGATGGTTTAGGGATTTTAAGGATTAGTTTTTATGGTTTTTGGGACTAGGGATTTTTGTTTATTGTGGCTGAGTTTTTGGGCTTCTATGGATAGGGGTATTGCGTGTTTTGGAGCTAAGGGTTTACATATTTTTGGGAATGAGGGTTCATGGTTTTTTCGGGCATATGGTTTAGGGTTTTTGGGGATAAGGGATTAAGGTTTTATGGGGGATTGTGGTTTTTGGTTTTTTGAGGGTGATGGTTTTGCATTTTTTTGGGATGGGGGATTTTTTTTTTTCTCAAGATGAATGTTTAGGGATTTTTAAGGATGGTGTTTTAGGTATTAATGGATATGAGGTTTTATTATTTATTGAGGGGTTTAGGTTTTTCTGTTTTGGGGTGTTTATGTTTTTTTGGGGATGTGGTTATTTAGTTTTTAGGGATGAGGATTTTTGGATTTCATAGTCGGATACTTTTGGGTTTTTATTACGATGGGGGTTTAGGGTGTTATGGGGATGATGGTTTAGTGATTCATTGAGATGAGTGTTAATGTTATTTGGTGCTAATGGATAATTTTCTTTAAGGGATGAGGTTTTAGATTAATTTTAGGCTGAGTTTTTAGATGTATTATGGTTTAGCTTTTAGGGTTTTTGGGAATGAGAGATTTGGAATTTATTGGTAGAGGTTATATAATTTTCTGGGATTAGTGTTTCAAGTATTTTTTGATTTAATGTTCACTTTTTTGGGGGTTGAGGGTTTGGCATTTTTTGGTTTGAGGGATTAGGGTTTTGTGGGGCTATGGGCATAGGGTTTTTTGGGATATGGATCCCATTATTTGGGGCTCAGGTTCTAGATTTGTATTAAGAATAAGGCTTTAGGATTTTTTTGGGGTGGTGTGTTTTGGGTTTATTTGGAGTGAGGTTTTTGGGGTTTTTATGGGTGAGGGTTTATGGTTTTGGGGGGATGAAGGATTAGAGTTTTTTCAGACTAAGGGTTTAGTTTTTATTAGGGTCGAAGATCTAGGTTATTTTGTTGATGAGTTTTTATGGTTTTCTGAAAATGCGATTTTATGGTTTTGCAGATGAGGGATTTGGGATTTTTAGGGTAGAGGTTTTAGGATTTCCTATGGTCTAGTGTTTGGGATTTTTTGGGCATATGGTTTATGGATAACATATTTTTGGGGATGGAGTTCAGTGTTTTTGGTGGATGAGAATTTAGGGTTACCTTTGTTGATGGTTTGGGGTTTTTAGGGGAAAGGGTTAGGGTTTTTTGGCTTATAAGGTGTATGATTTTTTAAGGTTGAGGGTTTAGGGTTTTTGTGGTTGATGGTTTAGAGTTTTTTTGGTAGATGATTTATGGTTTTTGGAGATGATGGTTTTTTTGTTGATTAAGGTTTATTATTTATTAGGGATGTGGGTTTGGTGTTTTATTGGATGAGAGTCTAGGGTTTATTTTTGAAATGTGGGAATAGGAATTTTATAAGGCCTAGGGTCTATGTTTTTTTAGAATCAAGATTTGATGGGTTTTTGGGGATGAGTGTTTATGGTTTTTTGTGATGAGGGATTAAGTATTTTTAGGTATTAGGGTTTGTGTTTTTTTTGAGATTATGGTTTATGAGTTTTTGGTGTAGAGGGTTTTGAATTTTTTAGGACAAAGGGGTTAGGGTTTTTTAGGGCTTGAGGGTTTTTTGGGGTTTTTGGGCATGATGTTTGTGTTTTACATGTTTAAGGGAATGTGGTTATTTGGGTTTAAGGGATTAGTTTTTTTTGGTTGAGGATTTTTTTTAGGTTGAAGATTGGGATTATCTAGGGCAAAGGGAATAGGGTCTTCTAGAGCTGATGATTTAGGGATTTTTGGGGTTGATGGTTTTGAATATTTGGATTTGAGGGTTTAGGGATTATTAGGTCTTATTTTATAGGGTTTTGGGGGTAGATGGTTTATGGTATTTTGGTCCTCAATGTTTTAGGTCTTTTAGGATTGTTGGTTTTCGGATTTATTTGGCTATAAGTGTTTAGGGTTTTTTGGGGATGAGGTTTTAGGGTTATTTGGGGATATGGGTTAATTGTTTTTTGGGGGATGATGGTGTATGGTTTTTTGGGACTAAGGGTTTAGTGTTTTTGTAGTCTTAAGGTATAGGTAATTTTAGGGATGACTATTTATGGATTTTTTGTGTTGAGGGTTTTGGGTTATTTGGTGATGAGGGTTAATGTTTTTTAGTGTTGGGTGTTTATGTTTTTTTTGTGGATGAGGGTTTGGATTTTTATTAATGATGACAGATTAGGGTTTTTTCTGGATAAGGGTTTAGGGGTTTTTTGGTAGGTGAGTTTAGGTTTTTTGAGGATAAGTGTTTAGGGATATTTGGTGATGAGTGTATAGTGTTTTCTTGGGATGAGGGGTTTTGTGATTTTTTTGGCTGAGGTTTTATGGTTTTTTTTGGAATTAGGGATTTGGATTTTTTTGGGAATGAGGGGTTATGGTTTTTTTATGAGCATTTTGGTTTTATAGGACCTAGGGATTGTGGTTTTTATGTTTGATGGATTATAGTTTATTGGGGATGAGAGATCAGAGTTTGTTGGGGATGTGGGATTATGATTCTTTGCAGTGAGGGCTTACGGTTTTTTGATGATATGGAATTGGGGTGTAGGGAATTTTTGGATAAGGGTTTTTGGTTTTTTGGTGATGAAGGTTTAAGGTTTTTTTGTGGATGAGTGTTTATGGTTTTTTGGGGAAGATGGTTTAGGGTTTTTTGGGTTTGTGGTATTTGGGTTTTTTGCGATAAACTTTTATAGTTTTCTAGTATGACAATTTATGGTTATTTTGGACTGAGAGATTATGAATTTATTATGTTGATTTTTTATGGATGATGGGTTTTCGTTTTTTCATTTTTTGGATGAGGGTTTATGGATTTTTAGGGTTTAGGGTTCAGTGTTGGTTGTGGTTGAGGGTGTAAGGATTTTTTGGGATGAGGGTTTTTAGTTTTATCGGGATCAAGGATTATATTTTTTGGTGCCATGTGGTTATAATTTTTTTGGGTATGATGGTTTAGGTTTTGGGGGTTTATGGATTAGGCCTTTTGGGGATGATGGTTTAGGTTATTTTCATCATGATGATTTACAGTTTTTTTGAGATCTTGTTTTTGAATTTCATGGGAATGAAGATTTCAGGTTATTTGGAGAATATGGTTTTCGGTTTTTGGGGTTAAGGGATTAGGGGTTTTGGGGATAAATATTTTGGGGTTTGGGGGTCTAATGGATTATTGTTTATTATGATTTTGGGATTAGTTTTTTAGGGAGATTATGGTTTATGATTTTTTAGGGGGTGAAGTTTTCAGGGTTTTTTTATGAAGGTTGTGTGTTTTTTAGGGTTGATTGTTGAGAGATATTTGTGTTTGGGGGATAGTGTATTTTGGGGATGGCGTTTTAGGTTTTATTATGGATAAGGGTTAAGTGTTTTTTAGGGTTTGGGTTTATTGGGGAATATATTTTATGGTTTTTTGTGGCATTGGGTGTTTCTGAATGATGGATTATGTTTTATGGGGATATTGGTTTTGGGTTTTTTGGGACAAAGGGAATGTGGTTTTTCATGCTGAGGGAATAAGTTATTTTGGGATGAGATATTATAGTTTTTTGGATTAGAGGGTTAATGGTTTCCTTGTGGTAGGGTGTTTAGGGGTTTTTGGTTCCGAGCAATTAAGGTTATTTTTGGTGAATGGATTAGTGTTTTTACGGATCTTGGTTTAGGGTTTTTTTGGATATAAGGGTTTACTATTTTTTGGAATGGATGAACTATTTGTTTTGGGGGATAAGGTATTAGTATTTTTTTGGGACTGAGGATATAGGTTTTTTTGGTGATGATGGTTTAGGGTTTTCTTGTGGCCCTGGATTCATATTTGTTTTTGTGTATGTGGGTTTTCAGATTTTTAGGGATGTCGGTTTATGGGTTTTTTCAGATGATGGTTTAGCATTTTTTTGGGTTAAGGGATTTTTATTTTTTAGGGTATAGGGTTTATAAGTTTTTGTGGTTGTGTGTTTAGGTGTTTTTGTGGATGATATTTTATGTTTTTTGAGGATTAGTGTTTAGAGTTTTTTTTAGTGAGGGGTAGTGGGTTTTGGGGGTTGTAGGTTTAGGGATTTTAGGATTGTGGGGATTGAGTTTTTTGGGGGTTAGGGTTCAGGTTTCCTTTGTGTGACGGTTTAGGAATTTTTAAGAATATGGGATTAAGGTTTTTTGTGGATGAGGGTTTAGGGTTTTATGGTGATAAGGGTTTAGGGATTTTTGCGGATGAGGGATTAGGGTTTTTTGGGTGATGAGGGTTTAGGGTTATATGAGGATAATGCTTTAGGGTAATTATGGGGGATGAGGGTGTAGGGATTTTTTAGTTTGAGGGTTTTACGATTTCTGTAATGAGGGATTATGTTTTTAGGGGATGAGGGATTTAGTTTTTTCTTAGCTGTAGGATTTTGTTTTTATGGGTATGTGTGTTTAAGAAATTTTTGGGATCAGTTTTTAGTGTTTTTTTGGGGATGAGGATTTACGGTTTTTGGGGGATGAGGTTTTAGGATTTTGTGAGATATAGGTTTGGGTTTTATTGGGGATTAACATTTATTATTTATTAGGGATGATTTTTAGTTTTTTTGGGACTTGGTATTTATGATGTTTTGTGTATGAGTGTTTACAATTTTTAGGGATAAGGGTTTATGGATATTTTGGGATAGGTTCTTGTGTTTTTTTCTTAGGTTTTTGTGTTTTTTGAGGTTTAGGGATTATTGTTTTTTATTTCAAACTGTTTAGGTATTTTTTGGATGAGTTTTTATGATTTATTAGTGATATTGGTTCATAGTTATTTGTGATAATGGTCTAGGGATTTTTTGGATTAGGATTCTGTGTTTTTTTATGATGAACGGTTTAGGTTTTCATGGGGATTATTATTTAATTTTTTGGGGGGATTAGGGCTAGGGGATATTTAGTTAATATGGTTTAGAGTTAATGGGTGATGAGGGATTCTGGTTTGTTGGTGATGAGAGAGTATGTTTTTTATTGGGGAAGGGTCCCGAATTTTTTGGGGCTGAGCATTTAAAGATATTTTGGGTATAGGGGTTAGTGTCCTCTTTAGATAAGGGTTTAGGGTTTTTGGGGGATGTGGCCTTATGTTTCTTTCAACAATGTTTATAGGGGTTTTATAGGAAAAATATCTTCTATTTTTTGGGTTATGAGGGTTTAATTTTTTTTTGGACGTTTTCTTTAGTGTTTTTGGAGGATGCTGATTATGGTTTTTTGGGATTGAGGGTTTTGGGTCTATTTAGTAAAGAGTGTTTGGGGTTTTTTTGGACAAGGGTTTACAAGTTTACTATGGTTAAGCGTAAGATTTTTTTGGGATGAGGTTTTAGGGTTTTCTAGGGATGATGGATTAGTGTTTTATGTAGCTGGGGGTTAAGGGTTTTCTGGTTCCAAGGGTTGCGATTTTTTTTGGATGATGGTTTAGGGATTTTTGGGTACGAAGGTTTTGAGATTTGTGGTAATGGTTATTTTGCGTTTTTTTGTGGTTGAGGTTTTAGGGTTTTTCTGCCGAGGTTTTTTATTTTTTGGTCCATAGAGTAAATGGTATTTTGGGGCTCTAGATTTTGATTTTTGGGGCAGAGGTTGTAGGGTTTTTTTGGGTTTATGGTTTTCACTTTTTTGGGGATGTGGGAATAGGTTTTTATTACAAATCTGTGTTTATGGTATTCAGGTTTCTATGGGTGTAAGGATTTATGAGGGTTTATGGTTTATGTTTTTTGTATAGAGGGTTTTGGTTTTATTGGGTATTAGTGTTATAGATCAAATTCAGTCCAAGGAGAATGATTTCGGGCTTGATAAAAATTCCAAGCCCAATTGTTGTTCGAATTGGACCAGCCCACAATTCTTGATGTCCAACACTATGGTGGGCCACAACACCCTTATTTGGGACCCAAAATCAGTTATCCACATGGAAAAGGGTGGAAATTCGTAGCAGCACATTAATGAGGAGAGAGAAGGTGGAGAAAAGTATCATTAAGAGAGAATCCCACTACATTAGCTAGTGGGGTCAATAAATGGCTTGGGAAAGTGTTGTTTTATGTTTTTTATGTGCCTTTTGGGTTCCCCATGCTTTGTAACTTAAATTGGGACATTTTCCTTTCTTAATTTTGTCATTATAATTTATTTTCAGCCCTTTGAAATGGATGTTTTTTAATTGAACTAATTTGTGAAGCTTTCCATGCATTCTTCTAGCTTTACCTTTTTACCTTTGCCCGGAATTGGTGGTGTATCTCCATTGCTTGTGACGTGGTCGTTATGAATGGAGGAACCTTGGTGGGTGTCATTAACTTTAAGCCTTGGTCAATTCGGCTACATTACGTTGTTTCTCGTCGCTTACTCATTTTGAGCTTTCCGACAACGCATCAGTTGGTATTAGAGCCGCAGTTCCAACGAGTAAGTTCTATCACATTCTTCTTATTAATCTCCATCATGTCTCACAAGAGAAAATCATCTACCCCTCCTGATCCATGGGAAGTAGCTAATGAACAGCTTCAATCACAAATTACTCAAATCGGTGAGGAACTTTCTCAACTTTCTAGAGCGCGGTGACCGGAATCCCCTCCACCGCAGCGTCATACTTGACATCCATCACCACATAATAGGCGCAATCCAACACCATTTTATGAAGATCGTACAAATGGTGATGATTCCAGTGATTCAGAGGTGGATATGCGATGAAGAAGAGATAATGGTGATTTTGAAAGTGGGTTAAAGATTGACAGTCTAGAATTTTATGAGAGTATGAATCCAGATGATTTTCTGTATTGGATGCGGGAAATCGAACGGTTCTTCGAATTGAAGAATTATTCTGACGAGAAGAAGTGCAAGGTAGACATTCTGAAATTTAATGATTATGAATCTCTTTGGTGGGAAAATCTGAAGAAAAAACGGGAACGTGATGAAAAAGGAAAAATACGTTCATGGGAGAAGTTGAAAAAGCTTTTGAGGAGACGATTTTTGCTTGAGAATTATAAGCCAGATCATTATTTCTGAATGCATAGCCTACAACAAGGATATAAATCTTTTGAAGAGTACAGTCAGGAGTTGTATCATTTATTGATGTGAAGTGATGTACCAAAATATAAAGAGCAGACAATTGCAAGGCTTTTGGGTGGATTAAATGAAGAAATTGCATATTCAGTGGAGTTGCAACCATTCTTCTCACTTGATGATGTTTTCACACTGGCGATCAAGGTGGAAAAGAAAAAGTGGACCTCAAAGGCACCTGTGCTCAAAAACTATAATAGAGGTAGACCTTTTTAAAAAGGTATTTCTTCTAATAAATTCGGTGTTGGTGAAAATAAATTTGGAAGGAACAAGATACTGGATAAAGGGAAAGAGAAGTCTATGGAACAACCAAAAGGGATGTCCAACTCCTTTGAATGTGGGAATCGAATCTGTTTCAAATGCCATGGGTATGGTCATTTTCAAGTCAATTTCATAACAACCAAATTATTACTATTAAGGATATTGAAGAGATTGAAGAGGCGATCAAAGAGGATGAACCTGATGGTGAAAAATCTGAAAATGAGGAACATGTTGTGGTAGAAGCTGATGTGGGAAACATGCTGGTGCTACAAAGAGTTTTGCAAGATCAAATCCTCCAGGATGAAGATCAATGAGAAAACATTTTTCAAACTCGTTTCACCATTAATCAGCGGGAATACATGGTTATTAATGATAGTGGGAGCTATACAAATGTGGCTTTAACAAAAATAGAGGAGAAATTGAAGCTTCCAACTCAGAATCATCCTCGCTCGTATAAATTGCAATGGTTGAACAATGAGAGCACACTCCAAGCCAACAAACCAGTTCTGATTTCAATCTCCACTGGTAAGAACTATGCTGATGAAGTATTGTGTGATGTTATTCCTTTGGATTATTGTCACTTTTTGTTGGGAAGGCCTTGTTTATATGAAAGGAAAGGGAAATATTATGGGATGAAGAACACATATTCTTTTCAGTCTGGGGAAAAGAATATCACACTTGCTCCTTTGAAGCCATCCCAAACTCTTCAAGAAAAATCTGTTCCAAAACTGCCCAAATATAGTCTCTTTATCAACAAACCTCAAGTGGAGAAAGCAATAAATAACAAAAAGCCATTTTTTCTTTATTGATGAAGGAAAATTTATGCCCTGAATAGAAGAGTCATCAACATCTGTTCTCTCATTCCTTTACTGGGGAATATCATGACATTTTTCCTAATGATCTTTCAGCAGGATTACCACCATTTAGAGGCATTGAACACCAGATTGATCTGGTATCAGGTGCACAATTCCAAAATAAACTATCATATCTGTGTAATCCTAGAGAATCAAGGGAATTTCAGAAGCAAGTAGATGAGTTGATGGATAGAGGCTTTATAAGGCCAAGCATGATCCCTGTGTTCTGTTCCAGCATTATTGGTGCCGAAGAAAGATGGTACATATAACATGTGCATTGATAGTAGAGATATCAATAATATTACCATCAAATACAGGTATCCCATTCAACGACTTGATGGTATGCTTGATGAACTACAAGGTTCATCAATCTTTTCGAAGGTTGATCTTCATAGTGGATACCACTAGATTTGAATGAAGAAAGGGGATGAGTGGAAAACAGCCTTCAAAACTAAAGGCGGATTGTTTGAGTGGCTGGTCATGACATTCAGCCTCCAAAATGCTCCTAGCACATTCATGTGACTAATGAACGATGTTCTGAAACCATTCATTGGTAAATTTTTAGTTGTTTATATAGATTATATTTTGATTTACATCAAGGATGTGGAGAGCCATGTGGGTCATCTTCAGCGGGTATTTGATGTGATACGGAAACAAAAGTTGTATGGAAATCTAGAAAAATGTGAATTCTTTTCAAAAAAGGGGTCTTTCTGGGATATGTGGTAACCAGTGAAGGCATCGTGGTGGATGACTAAAAAGTGGAAGCAATCAAGTCATGACCACAACCAAAATCCATCACCGAAGTAAGTAGTTTCCATGGTTTGGCATCATTTTATCGTCGCTTTGTTTCCAATTTCATCACTATCATGGAATCTATCACTGAATGCTTAAAAAGGGGGAAATTTGAGTGGTCAAAGGCAGAAAATTTATCATTTGAAATCATTAAGAAAAAGTTGTGTGAAGCATCGGTTTTGGCATTGCATGATTTTGATCAAGTCTTTGAAGTGGAATGTGATGCAAGTAGAGTTGGGATAGGCAGTGTTCTCATCCAAAGAAAGCATCCTAATGCATATTTTAGTGAGAAACTGAATGATTCAAGCAGTAATTACAACACCTATGATAAGTAATTTTATATTGGTTATAAGATCCCATGATCATTGGTCTCATTATTTGAGACAGAAGTAGTTTTTTCATCATTATGACCATCAGA
The DNA here is from genome assembly GCA_963277665.1 of Viscum album. Taxonomy (NCBI): domain Eukaryota; kingdom Viridiplantae; phylum Streptophyta; class Magnoliopsida; order Santalales; family Viscaceae; genus Viscum; species Viscum album. The sequence goes on from OY728132.1 coordinate 923,375,556, forward strand.
CATTGAGGTTTATCAATGTTCAACACAAACTGAGTTCGATGCATGCAATGTGGGTGGAATTCTTGCAATCATTCTCATTTGTGTCAAAATAATTGAAAGGGAAAGATAATAAGGTGTCAGATGCTTTATCTCGGAGTTATGCCTTACTTACCATTCTAGATGCTCGAATTCTTGGATTTCAGCTTATGAGAGAAGATTATCAGCATGATATGGAGTTTAATTCTATTCTAATCCAATGTCATGATGGATTTGTGGAGGATTAATCTTTACATGATGGGTTTCTCTTTAATAAAGAATGTCGTGTTTTCCAAAGGGTAACTACAGGGACATGCTCATTCGCGAAGCACATGAATGGGGACTTGCTAGTCATTTTGGCATCCATAAAACCTTGGAGATACTAAAGGATAATTTTTACTAGTTAAAGATGCAATCAGATGTCCAAGCTATTCTTTCAAGATGCGAAACATGTCAATAACAAAGAGTCAATTCAAGCCTGGTTTATACACTCCGTTACCTATTCTGGAGTAGCCAGGGGAAGATCTCGGCATGGATTTCATTATGGATTTACCATAGACTCAGCGAGGCACATATTCAATAATGGTTGTTGTTGATCGATTTTCTAAGATGGCTCATTTCATACCTTCTCATAAGACTGAATATGTAGTGAAAGTGGAAGAATTATTTTTCAGATATATTGTTCGCCTTCATGGAATTCCTTGCAGCATCGTTTTGGATAGAGACACAAAATTTCTCAACCATTTTTGGAAGACATTATGTGGGAAATTTGGTACGAGACTTATTTTCAGCACATCCTAGAACCCTCAAATGGATGGGCTAATAGATGTTACCAATCATACATTGGGTACTATTCTGAGATCCTTGGTGAACAAGAGCATGATAGATTGGGATTTCAACTTGAAAAATATGAATTTTCCAATAATTGATCTCCCAATGCTACCACCCGACATTCTCCATTTGATGTGGATTATGGAATCAATCCAATCACTCCTATAGAATTGTTCCCCTTTCCTGTTGATTTTCAGGTGAATATTGATGCCGAGGAGAAGAAAAAGAAGATGAAGAAGATCCATGAATCTATTCATGCTCAAATAGAGAATTCTAATGAAGTATACAAGAGGCAAGAAAACAAGCATTAGAAGTAGGCTATTTTCCAACCTAGATACAAAGTGTGGATTCACCTTCTCAAGGAGATATTTCCATCCAAAAGGAAGATCAAGTAGGAACCACTATCTGAAGGTTTATTCAAAGTGCTTGAACGAGTGGGAAACAATGCCTACAAAATTTATTTACCAGATAATTTTGGCGATTTTTCTACAACGTTCAACATTGGGGACTTATCTCCTTATATTAAATAAGATGATGTCAATGATTTCAGGGAAAATCCTTTTCAACCAGGGTAGAATGATATGAATCAGATTCAGCCCAAGGAGAATAATTTCGGGCTTGATAAAAATTCCAAGCCCAATTGTGGTTCAAATTGGACCAGCCCACACTTCTTGATGTCCAACACTATGGTGAGCCACAACACAATTATTTGGGATCCAAAATTAGTTATCCATATGGAAAAGGGTGGAAATTTGTAGCATCTCATTAGTGAGTAGAGAGAAGGTGGAGTAAAGTATCATTAAGAGAAAATCCCGTTACATTAGCTAGTGGGGTCATTAAATGGCTTGGGAATGTGTTGTTTTATGCTTTTTTATATTCCTTTAGGGTTCCCCATGATTTTTAACTCGAATTGGGACATTTTCATTTCTTAATTTTGTCTTCATAATGTATTTTCATCCATTTGAAATGGATGTTTTTGAATTGGACGAATTTGTGAAGCTTGCCTTCCATTCTTATAGCTTTTTCATTTCACCTTTGCCCAAAATTGGTGGTGCATCTCCATTTATGGTAACGTGGTCTTTAAGCATGGAGGAACCTTGGCTGGTGGAATTGCCTTTATGCCTTGGTCGATTAGGCTACATTACGATGGTCCTCTTTGCTTACTCGTTTTGAGATTTCTGGTGACGCATCAATTAGGGTTTAGGGAATTTTTGGGATGAGGATTTAGGGTTTTTGGGATCGAGGGTTTAGGGTTTTCTAGGGTGAGAGTTTTGGCATATTTGGGAATTTCTTTTAGGGTATTTTAGGTATAAGAGTTTTGTGTTTTGTTGTGTTGACTATTTTTTGGACCTCTGTTTTAGGGTATTTAGGGGATGAGTGTTTTTTTTGGGCTGAGAGATTATGATTTTTTAGGGATGATGTCTTATGGTTTTTTGGGGATGATGTATTAGCTTTTCATTGGTTTGTAGTCTTATGTTTTGGGGACTGAGGGTATAGGGGTTTTGGAGAAATGTCTAGGGTGTTTTGGAGATTAGGGATCATGGTTTTTTGGATGGTGGTTTAGTGTTTTTTTGGATATGTGGATTTAAGATTTTGTGCAGCTGAGGGTCTGAGTTTTTTGTGCCTCAGTGTTTATTGTTTTATATGACATATTGTTCATGGTTTTATAAGACATAGGGTTTAGGGATTTTTGTGAAGGGGGTTTAGAATTTTGGGGTGAGGGCTTAGAGTTTTTTGTGCGGATGGTTTATGGTTTTTATTGGGATTAGGGTTTAGGGTTTTTGGGGGTTCATGGTGTAGGTTTTATTTGGATGTTGATTTTTTGTCTTTTTGGGATCATGGTTTATGTTTTCTAGGGATGAGGGTACATGGTTTTTGTGGGTATGAGAGTTTAGTGTTTTTTACAGCTAAGGGTTTATGTTTTTTTGGAGTTTATGGTTTATGGTTTTTAATGGTTGAGGATTTTTTTGGGATAAATGATTCCTGGATTATGGGTTTTTTGGGTTGTGGGTTTAGGTTTATTTACAAAAGTGGGTATAGTGTTTTTTGGGATTGAGGGTTTAGGGTCATTTGGGGATTAATGTATAGGGTTTCTAGGTTATAAGAGCCTGTGGTTTACTGGGGATGAGGGTTTAGAGAATTTTTTAGATGATTATTTATGGTTTTTTTTGGGAAAAGGGTTTATAGGTTTCTGTGATTATGGTTGAGGGTTTTGGGATTTGAGTGTTTAGGTATTTTTTAGGATGGGGTTTTAGGGTATTTTTGGGCCACTTGTTTATTGTTTTTTTGGGGATGATTGTTAAGTGTTATTTGGGGATGGGGGATGAGGGTTTTTTGTGTTAGGGATTAGGATTTGGTGTGGCTGGGAGTTTATGATTTTTTATTGATGAGGGTTTTTGGTTCATTGTGGTTTAGGAATTTAAGAATTTGGGGATGATATTTTAGGGTTCTTTGGGGTTGAGGGTTATGGGTTTCTAGGGATAAGGGTTTAGTATTTTTGGGGCTATGCTTTTAGGTATTTTTTGGCCTAAGGGTTTTGGGTTTTTTGTATCAATGGTCTTTGTGGTGTTTTGGGATGAGGGGATATGTTTTTTCCTTGTATTAGGGTTTAGGTTTTTTGGGGCTTAATGTTTACGGTTTTTTGGGTACAATGATTTTTTTTCGTTTGCGGTATTAGTGTTTTCTATGGCTATGGGTTTAGGGTTTTTCTTGGATGAGGGTTTAGTGTTTCTTGGTGAAGAGGGTATAGAGTGTTTTTAGGGTAGGGTTTGTGTTTTTTTATGGATATGGGTTTAAGTATTTTGTGATTTGAATTTAATGTTTTTATGGTTGAAGGTATATGATTTTATGGGGGATATGGTGTTAGGTTTTTTTGGATGAGGGTTTAGGGTTTTATGTTGATAAGGGATTAAAATTTTTGTTGGTCTGATGGTTTATGGATTTTTAAGGTTTTGGTTTTAGGGTTTTTTGGGTAGAGGATTAAAGGATTTCTAGTGATGAGGGTTTCATGTTTTTTGGGGATGAGGTCTTTGAGTGTTTGGGGATGAGTTTTTAGGGTTTTCTGGTGATGAGGGTCTACAGTTTTTCAATGTTGAGGGATTGTGGTTTTTTGGGGATAAGTTTTTATGTTATTTTGGGATTTGGGATTAGTTAATTTAGGTGATAAGGGTTTAAGGATTTTTAGGGATGATGGTTTAGTATTTTTTGGGTGAGGGTTGAGGTTTTTTTGTGGTGATGGTTTCTCTTTTTCTTGGATAAGGGATTACATATTTTTGTGGCTGTGGGTTCAGAGTCCTTTTGGGATTAGCGATTATAATTTTTGGGTGCTGGTTGTTAATATATATATGAGGATGACGGTTTAAGTGTTTTGGGGAATTATTGTTTATGGTTTTTTAGGTTGAGGTTTCTGGGTTTTTGGGTTTTTGGGACTAATAGTTTAGAAATTTGTGGAGCTATGGGTTTATGGATTTTGGTGATAAGGGATAAAGATAATTTTGGGATAAGGGTTTTGTAACATTTATGGCCATGATTATATGGTTTTTTTGGTGTTGAGGGATTATGGTTTTTTGGTGCTATGGGTTTCTTTTATTTTGGGATGAGGGTTTTGGAATTTTGGGGGATGACATTTTACTGAATTTTAGGGATGAGGGATTATAGATTTTTGGGGACGAGTGTTTATGTTTAGTTGGGATGAGGGTTTGGAGTCTTTTGGGGCTAGTTGTTTCAGTTTTTTTGGGAATCAGTGTTTATGGTTTTCTGGGATAGGGTGGTTTAGGGATTTTTATGCCTTAGTTTTTATGGTTTCATTAGGGATGCATGATTAATAATTTTGTGAAGAGGGTTTATTATTTTTTTCCCTGGGGAATTATGGTTCTTTTGGAGATGTGGGTGTATTGTTTTTTTGGGAGTGTATATATTTTTTGTTGGATGAGTTATTCTAGATTTTTGGTGATGTGGATTTATTATCATTCACAGTAGAGGGTTTAGAGTTTTTTGGTGTTATGTGTTATTTTGTTTTGGTTTTTTTTTGTTTTCTAGGTAATTGAGATTTTGGTTTTTTAGGGTTTAGGATTTTTTTTTTCAGATGATGGATTAGGGTTTTTTTGGATTAGGTTTAGGGTCGTTTATTGATGAGGGATTACGGTTTAATGGGATATTGGGTTTAGGTTTTTCAGGGATGAGGATTAGGGGTTATTGGAACTGAGGGTTTAAAATTTCTTAAGGCTAATGATATGATGTTTTTTGGGTAGGGGATTATAGGATTTTATTGTCATGGGTTTAGTGAATTTTGTAGTAGTGTGTTTAGGAATTTTTGGAGATTGTGGATTAGGGTTTTTTTGTGGATATGTATTAAGGATTTTCTGGGGTTGACAGTTTAGGGTTTTTTGGAAATTGGATTAGGGATTTTTTGGGGTTGATGGTTTTGATTTTATTAGGGATGAGGGTTTTTTGGTCTTTTGCTGACGTGGGATTAGGTTTTCTTATAGATGAAGGTTTATGGGATTTTGACTACAAAGGGATTAAGTATTTGGGGTTTTTGGTCATACGTGTTATGTGTTTTTTTTGGTGATTAGTGTATTTCACTATTGAGGGATAAGGGTTTATTGTTTTTTTTTGGGAATAAGGGTTTGGGTTTTTTAGGTGATGTTGGATTAGGGTTTTTGGTATTTAAGGTTTGGGGTTTTGTGGGGATGAGTTTTTATGGATTTATAGGGGATTAGGGATTATGGTGTTTTGGGGATGAGGGTTTAGGGTATTTTGGGGATGACAGTTTCAGTTTTTTGTCCAATGTGTTAATGGTTTTTTGGTGATGGGGGTTTAGTGGTTTGTGGTAGGAGGTGCTTGTTTTTTGGATACGTGTATATTGTTTTATGGGGTTTAGGTTTTATTTTTTTCTATGGTAGAGGGTTTAGGTTTTTTATGGATGGGAGTTTTTGATTTTTTGAGGATGATTTTTTAGAGTAATTGATTGTTTAGTGTTTATGGGGTTTATTGAGGTTTAGTGTTTATTATTTGTTTTAATAATGGTTAATGGTTTTTTAGGGATGAGTTTTTTGGGTTTTGGGGGGATGAGGGTTTATAGTTTTTTGGGGTTGAGAGTTTATATTATTTTGGGGCTCAAGGATTAAGGTTCTATGGTGATGAAGGTTTAGGGTTTTTTGGGGATGAGGGTTTTGGGATGTTTAGACTGAATGATTACGGTCCTCTACCGCAATCCGAAAGAACCCTAAATACTTATTAAAAAAAACAAATAACACAAAACCCTAAAAAATCGTCGACCATTTTCATCCAAAAACCTAAAACCTAAATACCATGAAACTATCAACCCTCAATCCCAAAAAAAAACACTAAACCCTCAGCCCTAAAAACATTAACCATTAGTCCCACAATGCTGTAACGCCCCGACCCCAGCTACCTAGAGTCGGTGCATTACTTCGGAACATTGGCATGATCAAAAAAGATCAAGTCTCGAAAGACCAATTAGTTTAGTAGCCTTGGAAACACTAGATACATTCATAAATGTTACATTACATCATAAAGTGAAATTCTACAATAACAAAGTCTCCATAGTCCACACTCATATCCTCTTCTGACTATCCCTGCAGGTCATTCATAACAAAACTTCTTCACATCCTATAAAATATTAAAACATTTAAATGGGTGAGCTCGGATTCTCAGTAAGGATAACAATATTGAGAAAGTTTTCATAAATAAACATAAACATTTAATGCAATGTATTACTAAAACAAAAGCCTTTTAAATTTTATCTTCAACATAAAATGGAAAAAGTAAAATGAGATAATGCCATTTACTTATTCACATGGATATTTTACTAGTCGAATAATCACATGCAATATCAATAACCACTTTCATAATGACGGAATGCATAATGCCAGACTATCATAACCACGTAGCCAAGGCCTCGTGCCAAGACCAAAAATAAGATTTTTTCAGGACCTCGTACCAAGACACTAGTTTTTCTCATGAGACCTACCGATGCATCGAGGAGCTGTAGCGGGCTCCACCCGTCACTTATTAAGTGCAATTCATTCCTCATATGAACAAGTTTAAACATATCATAAACCATAACATAATCGTATCACATAAAAGATGCATAAATGAAACATAAAATTTCCACATTTCAATCACAAGATATCAATACAACACATTGATATAATAAAAACCTTATCAAAACCATTTTCAATACCAAAATAAATGAATGTTAAAACTTGGTTTTTATTTTTCATTTAAAAAATGTTATGGCTTGTAGGGGAAGTTGAAACTCAAATAATGGTCACGGCGGCGGAGAATTCATTGTCGCCGCATACGTACAACAAGAAAAACATTCCATTTTTCCTTTATTAAAATTCTTCGTACAAAAAGAATCCTTTTGAATAAATGTAAAAGTCAAAGGGGTTTATACACCATATTAAAAAAAGTTGTGTATAAAACCAAATATGCCTCAATTTGAGACGAAGTCCTTAAAAAGATCATTTTTAAAATAACATAGATCTATTATGTGTATTCACTATAAGTACACATAAAGATAGTATAGATACAAGATAGGACATAATAATATCATGACATAATTTGAAAGTAGGAGATTAACCCAAAGAATGGAAATTGGGTTAAGAAAATCCCTTACCTCGTGTCCGAATTCACTCGACCATTCTTTGATCTCATGAATAATAAACTAGAGTTAATATATACCTTCTTAAGAACCGTTTTCGAGTTCATTATTCTTCTTATATCACTAATTACCATGTCATGAACATTATGTAATTATTTAAGTTTATAACGGTCGTTTTGTCGATCTTAGGTACTTGAGTCAAAAATAAACTTCTTATAATTACAAGTTGTTCATGTGGTGAAATATCCATTATATACATAATTATATTCATGATGTATATATCATATACATAATATATATCCAGTATGTACATTCATTTATAATATTACATAACATTTAGAGGTAAGAAATGAAATGCACCGTTCATGGAGACGGTAAGCCGTACGCACGCGTGAACACTACTTTCATTTCCATTTCATATTTAATAGAATGAAGATATAATTATATAAAGGTATAATATAATTCCAGTATAATATAATGTATAATACTATTTACTCCATCCTTTATACGTCCCACATATGGCATTAATGATTCAAATCACTTTGAGGGGGCGGTAGTCCGCACTTCCTAAAATGAAATTATCACGTTTACCCATAATGGAAATCATAAATTATGCCATAAATTAGAAATAAAGAAGCATAAGGAAAACATAAACATAATATGTATATCATATATGAAAATAGTGTCATCAAAATGGCCACCATTAGAGGTGTTAAAAGAATATTGAACAATCATCGTTTCGTGATGCAGTATTTCACCACCCAAAGAAATAGTATGTTATTTAACCATTAGAAGAAGGTGTGTGTAAGTGTAAACCAAATAATTTTCATAAAAACATCCTAGTATATTATAGATACTGGTTTTGTTACAAAAGAAAGGAATAAAAATAGGTTAAGGGGTTGGAGAAGCAAAATAAAACAAAACAACATTAGAGAAGACATTACCTTAAAATCGGGTAACTCTTTTTGATTTGAGCCAAAGGCTTCCTTGGGAATACTTATACCCAAGGTGAGGCTTCTAGGAGTAAGGGAGGGAAGTTGGGAGAGTATTTGGGCAGAGGTTGGCCGAGCCAAAAGGCTTTGAAGGTGTGAATAAGGTGGTAGAGGTGGGGGCCTTTTATATGAGGAGAGGAGGGGCACTCTTGGAAAGTAATAAAATGTTACTTTATTATACAATGATTTTCGGATTCTAAAGGTCCCACACTTATATAATTCGAGGATAAGGTGATAAGTGTTCGAAATAGTCTCATCCAATAGGCTTTGGACAAGTGTAATGCTTATATTTTACAATATCTTTTTATTTTTTTTAAATCGTTAATTAATGAGGTAATCGCAGCATCATCATGGTGTCATAAATAATTTAATTTAGTTAATGTATAAAAAATATAAAAAAATATCATGATGTAGGAAATCTTTTTATATTTATAATTAATATTTATAGTAAAAAATACGACTTGTATAACACCATTTAAAAATTGTTTTAGTAAAACAACTTATGTTTGTGACCTTTTTATTTTAACTTGAAATAAAAAGTTATTTATGTCATTTTCCAACCAATGTGGATCAATGGGGTCCCCAAGTTGACCCATGGATTGTCTTGGTCGGCCATGAAACATCCAATAGTGGTAGGACAAGTGTAAAGGACATTTCCTATTATTATAAAATTATATTTACCTTATATTTCACGAATTACCTTTAATCGCGATTAATTAAACTTAAAAGTTACTATTCACCAACAAATTATTTTAATCCCATTGAACCACATTTTACTTCCTAATGAAAACCATGTATGTTGGATTTTTTAAAATAAAATCATAGAAGTGGTAATGATTCATTTAAATGAAAAATCAGTTTTTTAACTACCACTTAGTGGTTTCACTATTCATAAAAAATTGAAGTTTTTCAGAACAATGCCAAAATTTCACCCTAAGCTATAATTGATATTCCAAACTCAAAAATGATGTCTATTTTACAAAATTCCAAACATATAAGTTGAATTAATTAATTTTATAATTAATTCCCGTTGTCACAACAAATAGCGTGTTTTTAAGAAACAATATATATAAAAAGATTGACAATTGTTTATGTCTAATTTCAAAGTGAAATTAATTATAATGAACACCATTGTATAAAATGGTAAAAATATATTCTAATAATACTTTAAAATCATTCAATAGTATAATTTATCACTATAAATTATTTTGATTAAAAAAGTTGTTTTAAGTATTCTTCATTATTCATAAAGAAGTGGAAGTTCTCAGAAAATTACAAAAAATTCAACATAGGCTAATTTCAATATTCTGAATCCAAAAACAAAGTCCATTTGGAAAGATAAAATTTATAAAAGTTCAAAAATTATGTATTACTATTCATAACGGCTACTTTGATTGGTTGTGGCGTGTGTTAGAACTCGAAGCTGCGTACAACACACGCTACTGTATTATTCAAAGAGATGTGTATCGTGGAAGCTCGAGGTGTTACATTCTCCCCTCCATCAAGAAATTGCATCCTCACAATTTGAAATATTTATTTGAAAATAAAAGGCTGAAAATAGAAAATACCTTTGTGGAAAACCCACATCGGAAATAAGGTTAATAAAAATATGACATTAAAAGAAAGAAAGAGAAGTACAAAGGTCACCAGAGATAGCTCATACTAGGATTCTATGAAAATATGTATATGGAAGAAAAACAAACCATCATGGTCTGATGGAGAGTTGTTGAACACTGGATTAGGAGAAAGTTAACCATAAGAAAATCACAAAGTTGTGATTGGTTAAACAGTCATTGAATCCCTAGTTGGAAAAGTTAACCGGCAACGTTTTTGTTTTAATTTACCTTTTATAAAGTTGAGGAATTTATTTAGGAGATTTACTAAGAACGTAAGGGAATATACATACTTGTTATGTAGACTTTCATTCTTTAATAAATTTTTACCACAAACCCATCTTTCACTCTAAAAGGTAATAGAACTCAAAAATATTCTATTTATCCTAATTGTATAAGGTTCCAAATATTAACACATACGATTTAGATTATTAAACTATTTTGTAATAACCAGGGACTTCCTGTATGTTAGTGGTAGGTAATAAAGGCCTACCGCACTGTGGTTGTGGGTTCTATTCCTGCAGCTTTGTCCGACACGACGGGTTATGCCCCACCCGACAGGTTGTCCTTTTCCTAAAACTATAGTATCATAATATTCCAAAAATAATCTTCATAAATGTTTTAACCTTAAACAATACCAAAAATAATCATCATAAATGTTTTAACCTTAAACAATACTATCCAAAGTTCATCTTAATCCATTCCCACCTTTATAGTTATCCAAAATACCTCCGTCCAGACTTTCTCTAAAAGGTCTCTAAATTCCAAAATCAATTGTATCATCAGATTCCACAAACAAGGTAAAGTTTCTCTTATTGTAACTTACAAAAATATGAAAACCCTCATCATATTAAAACCTTAATGAAATCAATAAGTACTGCAGTATAATCCTTATATATATATATCACATTATTCTAATAACCAGAATATAATCCATGAGTCCAAAAGCACCAATACATTAATTATTCCGCTTCAACTGTAGTCACAGCATAAGATTGGCCTTGATCCCTTGGCCTTTTCTGAGGTAAGCTTACCTGACGCTTAGGACATTCATTTGCATAATGCCCCATTTCTCTACAATTGTAGCAATCAACATTGATAGCCTCTTTTTTTCCCTTACAATCACATGCCTAGTGACCTTTTTCTCCACATTTGTAACAAACTCCCATTCCTTTTAGGCAAGTACCAGGGTGATTCTTCCCACAATTATCACATAATGGAAAATCCTTCTTTCCCGTTTTCCCTTTATCTGTCACTTGTTCCACCATTCTCTTCTTCTCTTGATTTACTTTGTTGTCATAAGACTTAGATAATTCCTTTTCTATCTTGATAGCACATGAGACTATATCCTCGTATGTTGAGAAAGATTGTGGTACTAAAGCTCAATGGAGAAATGGTTTTAACCCACCAAAGAAACGATCAATCTTACTTCATGGGTTACGTATATAATCTGCTGCATGCCTCGCTATCCTTGTAAAGTTAGCCTCATACTTTGCGACATTCTCATCCTCCTTTTGCCTCAGACTCAGAAATTTCCTTTCCATATCTGCTCAATGGTCATGTGGAAAGTATTTTTCATAGAAAAGATCTTTAAACTCTCTCCATTCCATACTTGATAATTCTTCATCTTCCTTTGTATTTTTAATCAATGACCACCATGGATCGGCATCTCCAGTGAGGCGGTAAACTACCATGAAAACCTTCTCCTTTTCGCTACTCCCCAAGGTGTGGAATATTTTCTCTAAGGATTTTATCCATTGCTCATCTACTAATAGATTAGTACCCCCACTAAATGTTGGTGGTTGTTTCCTCATGAAGCGGTCTAACATTGACCTTCCATGTTGCGGATCAGGGTGATCCATACGAGTAAGGTTATTATTCATAACCTGAGTGAGCTATCCCAGTATGGTAATAAGTTGATCAGCACCAGTTGTATCTCCAACTCCATAATAATTATCTTGAGCAGGAGGGAAAGCCCTACACGGAGTGCATGCATTGATATGGTTTCCATTCCTTCCACTAGGCGCCATTTCTAAACAATGGAATAAACTAGATTAGTTTATGAATCAAAATACATAATTCCATACTTGTAAAATACTTAACATAAATTGAACTATTTATGGATATAATACATAAAAATGTTTTCTTTGAGGAAGTATATACTCATAACCCTTCATTGTGGTTTTTAAAGAAAATGAGAATTATCCTAAGCATATCCCCCGGGAGTGTCGTAACCAAAAGTGCAGCAAGGCCCGTTGTCGTGCACCAGTTCCCGTTCGAGTCTAGCTCAAAGAGGTGTTTTCGGGTTTTACCCCTAGGTACATCTGTGCCAAAGCCACCTTTACCTGCTCGTATCCATACAGGGATGTATTGCTCGGAAAACTCACAAAATCTTTATAATACCAAAATTCTAGGAAGTTCTTCTATACTAATTCTCAAAGTCTATCTTTGGGCTATGTCATCTAATCAGAGTTTATCTAAACCTAGCTTCCAAGGTTAGTACTAAACTACCTCTAATACCATCTGTAACGCCCTGACCCCAGCTACCCAGAGTCGATGCATTACTTCGTAACATTGGCATGATCACAAAAGATCAAGTCTCGAAAGACCGATTAGTTTAGTAGCCTTGGAAACACTAGATACATTCATAAATGTTACATTACATCATAAAGTGAAAATCTACAATAACAAAGTCTCTATAGTCCACACTCATATCCTCTTCTGACTATCCCTACAGGTCATTCATAAAATACATCTTCACATCCTGGAAAATATTAAAACATTGAAAGGGGTGAGCTCAGATTCTCAGTAAAGATAACAATAATGCAGAAGCTTTCATAAATAAACATAAACATTTAAGGCAATGTATAACTAAAACAAAAGCCTTTTAAACTTGATCTTCAACATAATATGGCAAAAGTAAAATAAGATAATTCCATTTACTTATTCACATGGATATTCTACTGGTCGAATAATCACATGCCATATCAATAACCACTTTCATAATAAAGGAATGCATAATGTCAGACTATCATAACCACGTAGCCAAGGCCTCGTGCCAAGACCAAAAATAAGATTTTGTCAAGGCCTCGTTCCAAAACACTAGTTTGTCTCATGAGACCTACCGATGCATCGAGGAGCTGTAGCGGGCTCCACCCGTCACTTATTAAGTCCAATTCATTCCTCATATGAATAGGTTTAAACATATCATAAAGCATAACATAATCATTTCACATAAAACATGCATAAAGGAAACATAAAATTTCCACATTTCAATCACAAGATACCAATACAACACATTGATATAATAAAAACCTTATCAAAACCATTTTCAATACCAAAATAAATGAAAGTTAAAACTTGGTTTTTATTTTGCATTTAAAAAAATTTATGGCTTGTAGGGGAAGCCGAAACTCAAATAATGGTCACGGCGGTGGAGAAGTCATTGTCGCCGCATATGTACGACAAGAAAAACATTCCTTTTGTCCTTTAGTAAAATGCTTCATATAAAAAGATTCCTTTTGAATAAACGTAAAAGTAAAAGGGGTTTATACAACGTATAAAAGAAAGTTGTGTATAAAACCAAATATGCCTCAATTTGAGATGAAGTCCTTAAAAAGATCATTTTTAAAATAACATAGATCTATTATGTGTATTCAATATAAGTACACATAAATAAAGTACAAATACAAGATAGGACATAATAATATCATGACATAATTTGAAAGTAGAGATTAACCCAAAGAATGGAAATTGGGTTAAGAAATTCCCTTACCTCATGTCCGAATTCACTCATCCGTTCTTTGATCTCCTGAATAATAAACTAGAGTTAATCTATACCTTCTTAATCACCTTTTTCAAGTTCATTATTCCTTTTATATCACTTATTACCATGTCATGAACATTATGTAATTATTTATGTTTATAATGGTCATTTTGTCGATCTTAGGTACTTGAGTCAAAAATAAACTTCTTATAATTACAAGTTGTTCATGTGGTGAAATATCTATTATATCCATAATTATATTCATGATGTATATATCATATACATCATATATATCCAGTATATACATTCATTTATAATATTACATAACATTTAGAGGTAATAAATGAAATGCACCCTTCATGGAGACAGAAAGTCGTACGTACGCATGAACGCTACTTTCATTTCCATTTAATATTTAATGGAATGAATTTATAATTATATAAATTTATAATATAATTCCAGTATAATATAATGTATAATACCATTTACTCCATCCTTTATACATCCCACATATGGCATTAACGATTCAAATCACTTTGAGGGGGCGGTAGTCCGCACTTCCAAAAATGAAATTATCGCGTTTACCCATAATAGAAATCATAAAGTATTCCATAAATGAGAAATACATAAGCATAAGGAAAACATAAACATAATATTTATATCATATATGAAAATAGTTTCATCAAAACGGCCACCATTAGAGGTGTTAAAAGAATATTGAACAATCATCGTTTCGTGAGGCAGTATTTCGCCACCCACAGAAAGAGTATGTTCATTAACCATTAGACAAAGCTGTGTGTAAGTGTAAACCAAATAATTATCATAACAACATCCTAGTATATGTTAGATACTTTTGTTTTTACAAAATAAAGGAATAAAAATAGTTTAAGGGGTTGGAGAAGCAAAATAAAACAAAACAACATTAGAGAAGACATTACCTTAAAATCGGGTAACTCTTTTTGATTTGAGCCAAAGGCTTCCTTGGGAAGACTTCTGACCAAGGTGAGGCTTCTAGGAGTAAGGGAGGGAAGTTGGGAGAGTATTTGGGCAGAGTTTGGCCGAGCCAAAAGGCTTTGAAATTGTGAATAAGGTGGTAGAGGTGGGGGCCTTTTATTAGAGGAGTGGAGGGGCACTCTTGGAAAGTAATAAAATGTTACTTTATTATACAATGCTTTTCGGATTCTAAATGGCCCAAATTTATATAATTAGAGGATAAGGTGATAAGGGTTCGAAATATTCACATAAAATAGGCTTTGGACAAGTTTAATGCTTAGATTTTACATTATCTTTTCATTTTATTTAAATCGTTAATTAATGAGGTAATCACTGCATCATCATGGTGTCATAACTAATTTAATTTATTCAATGTCTAAAAATTATAAAAAAACTATCATGATGTAGTAAATATTTTTATATTTTTAATTAATATTTATAGTAAAAATTATTACTTGTATAACCCCATTGATAAATTGTTTTAGTAAAACGACTTATGTTTGTGACCTTTTTATTTTAACTTTAAATAAAAAGTTATTTATGTCATTTTCCTACCAAAGTGGGTCCATGGGGTCCCCAAGTTGACCCATGGATTTTCTTGGTCGGCCATGACACCTAAAATAGTGGTAGGACAAGTGTAAAGGTAATTTCCTATTATTATAACATTATATTTACCTTAAATTTCACTAATTACCTTTAATCGCGATTAATTAAACTTAAAAGTTAATATTCACCAAAAAATTATTTTAATCCCATTGAACCACATTTTACTTCATAATGACAACCATGTATGTCAGATTTTTGAAAATCATATCACAGAAGTGGTAATGTTTCATTTAAACAAAAAATTAGTTTTTTAACTTCCACTTAGTGGTTTCATTATTCATAAAAAATTGATGTTTTTCAGAATAATGCCAAAATTTCACCCTAAGCTATAATTGATATTCCAAATTCAAAAATGATGACTATTTTAAAAAATTCCAAAAATATAAGTTGCATTAATTAATTTTATAATTAATTCCTGCTGTCACAACAAATAGCACATTTTTAAGAAACAATATATATCAAAAGATTGACAATTGTTTATGTCTAATTTCAATATGAAATTAATTATAATGAACACCATTGGATAAAATGGTAAAAATATATTCTAATTATAATTTAAAACCACTCAATAGTATAATTTATCACTATAAATTATTTTGATTAAAAAATTTGTTTTTATGTATTCTTTACTATTCATAAAAAAGTGGAAGTTCTCAGAAAATTACAAAAAATTCAACATAGGATAATTTCAATATTCCGAATCCAAAAACGAAGTCCATTTGGCAAGATAAAATTTATAAAATTTCAAAAACTAGGTATTACTATTCATAACAGCTACTTTGATTGGTTGGGGTGTGTGTTAGAACTCGAAGTTGCGTACAACACACGCTATTGTATTATTCAAAGAGATGTGTACTGTGGAAGGTCGGGGTGTTACAAATGCCCTCAATAATCAACCTAAAATACCCCTAAACCCTCATCCCAAAATAAACCTCATACATTATCCCAAAAAAGTACCTATACCATCAATCCAAAAAAGTGAATTATTCCCTAACCCCTAATGAACCTAATCACTTAGCCCCAAAATCCCCTCATCCCACATTCGTAAAAAACCCTCATCCCCCAGTTCTAAAAAAACCCTAACCCCTCTTCCCCATAAAACATTACTCCATCATCTGAAGAAAACCCTAAACCTGCATCCATTCCTATCCCCTACACCCTTAATACCAAAAAATGATAAAAATTTACAAAAAAAAATCCTAAACCCTTAGACCCAAAGTCCCCTTAACCCTCATCCCCAAAAAACCCTCAAGCCTCATAAACCAACAAACCTAAACCCTCATCCCCAAAATAACCTCAAACACAGGCCAAAAAAAACCCTCAACACTAATCCCTAAAAACATCATTCCTTATCCCAAAAAAACAACAACACTTATACCCAAAAAACCATACAATGTTATCGCTAAAACCTCAAATTCATTCCTAAAAACCATCAACACTCCACTAAATAAAATTTACTCTAATCCGCAAAAAAACCCACAACCCACAACCCAAAAATACCACCGACCCAATTCCCCAAAAAACACACATACCTAAATAACCATAAACCCTCATAAAAAACTGAATACCCATTCCACCAATAAATACTAAAACCTCGATATCACTAAACCCTCATTACACTATAAAAAACACGCAACCCTCATCCCCAAAAAATGCTTGACCCTCTCACCTAAAAAAATACAAAACCAGAAGGCCAAAAAAAACCATCAACCCTCAGCCTAAAAAACATTCAATCCATAGATATATAATAACCAAAACCCTAATCCCTAGAAAACAAAATTCACTTTTTCCCAAAAAACCGTAAACCCTCACCCCCAAAAAATTATTAAAATTGATCATGTGAAAACCTTATTCACACAACCCCTGAAAACCCTAAACGCCCATAATTAGAAAAACCTAAACCCAAAGACACAAAAATCCTAAAACCCCTATACCCAAACAAATCCAAACATTCATCCCAATTTACCCCAAACCCTCAACCCTGTAAATCCTAAAATTCTTGATCCCATAAAATCCTAAAACCTACACCCAAAACCCTCATCCCAAAAAACCCCAAAACCTCAACATAAAAAATGAAACTCTCATCCCCCCAAAACCTATAACCCTCAAAACTAAAACCCTAAACCATTAATCCCAATATCAACAAATTGATCAACCATAAAAACCCCAACACCAACTACACCAAAAATCCATAAAATATCGTCCCCAAGAACCAAAAACCCTTAGCCTGAAAAAACCTTAAACTCCCATCCTTAAAAAACACATAATCCTCAATCCGAAAAAACCATAAACCTTATGATGCAAAAAATCATAAACCATCATCCCATGAAAACCCTTAACCTTAATCCAGAAAATATTAATCCGACATTCCTAAAAATATTAAAACATCATCCCTAATAACCATAAGAGAATATCTGCAAAAAAACATAAACCCACATCAACAAACAACCCTACTTACACAAAACAAATAAAAAAATCCATCAACCCCAAAAAATTATGAACACTCATCACCAAAAAACCCTATACCCTCAAACAGAAAAATACATTACCCCCCATCCCAAAAAAACCTACACCCTCAACCCCAAAATTACCTAATTCTTAAACCCCAAATAACTCTAAAAAATATACCCTAATAAAACCTAATCCCTCAACCCAAAACAACCATAAACCCTCATCCCCCAAAAACCATAACCCTCATCCCCAAAAATCCATATACCCACAACCCCAAACAACCCTAATCCCGTATCCACTAAAAATACAAAAATCCCAGACAAAAATTTCCCAAGACCCTCAGGGTTAATGAACCTGAAACCCTTAGCCATAAAGAACCCTTATCCCGAAAAACAATATACTCTCATCCTTATAAAAGATAAACCCTCAATAGAAAAAAACCCTAATACCTCATCCTCAAAATACCTAGTAATTTTAGAAATAAAAAAACACTAAACCTTGTTTCACAAATATACCTAAACAACCATCAATAAAAACTGTGAACCCTAATCCCCCCAAAACCAATTATTATCATAAAAAACAAAACATTGTGCCCTAAAAAGGAAAACAATCATTTTCAAAAAAACCAATACCCTCAACCCTAAAAAACCACAAACCCTTATCCATAGAAAAACATAAACCTCAATCCCAAAGAACCCCAAACCCTCATAACCAAAAAAAATTGATACAATAAACCCCAAAAAATCAAAAACCATCATCCCCGGAAAACCCGAAACCCACATAGACAAATAAACTAAACCCTCATCCTTGAAAAACCCAAAAACCACATTAAAAAACTAATCCTTAACCCTATAAAATTCAAAGTACTAAAATAAAAAAACCCAATCCCATAGTCATAATAAGAAGACACATTGAGGGAAAAGAATCATAAAACCCCTCATCCTTCAAAAAACCCTAAACACTTCATGTTAAAACACCCCAACCCACTGGCCACAAAATACCACAATCTCTATGCCCAAAAAACCCAAACCCTTAGTCCCCGAATAAGCACAATCCATCATCCCAAAAAAACCCCAATCCGAGAGACCCAAAAACAAAAATCCATTATCCACACAAAACCCCTTGTGTACAGCACTAAAAACCGAAAACCCTCATAAAAAAACCACAAAACCTCAGTACAAAACAATTGCGAAAACCTCATAAAAAACCCAAATACTCATCCTTAAAAAACCCCAAAACACCAGTCTCACAAACTCCGAACCATCATTGGAAAATAATCAAAAACTCCCCACACCATGGAATCTGAACCCTCAGATAAAAAATAAAAACAATGATCCCTCAGCCCCAAAACCCAAATCCCACTAACCCCATAATCCTTAAACACTCATCCCTAAAAAACCGAAAACCATTATCATTAAAATACCCCTAAATCCATAAATTTGAAAAAAAAACCATAACCCTCATCCTCAAAAAACCCTAAAACCCCAACCACTAAAAACCAAAACACAAATACCTGAAAAACAATAAAACCTATACCCTATAAAACCCTAAACTCACATCCCCTACAAACCCTAAAACCTCATCCTAAAAATCCTTAAACATTGCGCTTGAAAAAACCCAAAATACTCAGTCCTTGAACACACTAAACCTTCAACACAAAAAATTCAAAAACCTCAACTTAGAATCAATTAATATCTCTAAAAAAAACCAAAATCCATCACCCCCAAAATTCCCAAAAACATAATCCCTAAAAGAATCCAAAACCCCAAAAAATCCTAAACAGTCATCCCAAAAATCCCTAATCCCTCACCCCATAGAATCATATATCCTCAACCCAAAAATAATCATAAACCATCATCCATACAAAATTATAAACCCTCAACCAAAAAAAATTATCATACCTAACAAAACAAAAACCCTCAACCCCCCCCAAACAAAGTAAACCCTAATCCAAAAAAACCAAGACCCTCAGCCCCCAAAAACCATTAACCCTAAACCCCTAAAAAACCATAAAAGCATATAAGAAAAAACCATAGTCATAGACAAAAAAACCAAAAAACCTAAGCTGAACAAACAATATAACCTCAATCCCAAAAAATGTAACCCCTCAGCCCCAAAAAATCTCTATACCATAAGCCCAAAAAACTTTAAAACTTCATCTCCAAAAACCCTAAACCCTCTTCCACAAATATATCCTATACCCTCCACCATAAAAATATAAACTATTGCCTCGAAACACAATAAACCCTCATCCCCAAAGAAACCCTATTCCTAAACCTCATGCAAAAAAAATCTAAACTATCACCCCATGAAACACTAAACCATCGACCCCAAAAACACAAAACTATCATCCCTAAAGGACCCTAAACAATCATCTCCAAAAAACCATAATCGTCAGGCCCAAAAAACCCTATTCCCCTAACACCCAAAAATAGAAATAATCATTCTAAAAAAATCTATGAATTTTGACTAATATTCACTAAACCTACATCTCTACAAAACCATAAATCTTCCTCCATATAAAACCACAAAACCTCACCCCCCAAAAAATAAAACCTAAACCCTAAAATACAAAAAACAACTAAAACCTAATCCCCCAAAACCATATTCACTCCCCCAAAAAATCCTTAAAAATAATTCCAAAGGAAACCTAAAATCCCAGCCCCCAAAAGAACTCTAAATTACCATCCCAAAAAACACTAAACACTAAACCAAAAAAAATTAAATATTCATCCAATAAAACCCAAAACACTAATAAAAAAAGAAACCATAATCCCTCATCCCAAAAAAACATAAACCATCCACCAAAAAAATTGTAAACCCTTATCAACAAAAAACCATAAACCCAGTGCCTCATATATTCCAATAACCTCATCCCCATAAAACCCAAAACCATTATCCCCCAAAACACCCTAAACCCCCAACCCCAAAAAATACATAAACCCTCATCCCTTATAAAACCTAAACCCTTATCACCCTAAAACCCCAAACCATTCTCCCAAAAAAACCATAAACCCATGTTCTCAAAAAAACACAAACCTACATACCAAAAAAACCCCAATCCTAAAATACATGAAACGACTATCCCAAAAAATCCCTAATCCCGTAACCAGAGAAACCATAAACCCTCAAACCCAAAAAATCCGAAATACTCATCTTGAAAAAAAGTCATGTACCTCCAGAAATCCAAACCCCTAAACCATAAAAACCCTATTCCCTCAACCCCAAAAAACCCTAAAACCACTATCCCAAAAAAAATATAAACTCTTATCCACCAAAACCCTAACCCACAGCCCCAAAGTACCCTTTAACATTACCCCAAAAAACCTAATCCAAAAGCCCCAAACAAACATAAATCCTCAACCCCAATAAAAAGTAAATCCATACCTAAAAAAAATAATCCATCAGCCCCAAAAATCCATAAACCATCATACCCATACAAACATTAAATCCCAATCCCCAAAAAACCCTAAACCCTAAAAAAACAAAAACCTTAACCCCAAAAAAACCTAAACCCGTATCCCCAGAAATCCCTATACACTCATCCCAAAAATATATCCTACCATCAACCCAAAACTAACTTAATCCATCATCCCCAAATATTCCTAAACCATTAGAATTCTAAAACCCAAACCCCAAACCCAAAACCCCAAACCATTTGCCCCAAGAAACCTAATCCCCCAACCGTTGGTTCTAAAAAACCCATAATCCCACAGTATAAAATAACCCAAATCGCTTAGCCCCAAAAACCACTAATCCCTCATCCCAAATAACAAAAATACCACATCTACAAAACCCCTAATCCCATAGCTCCAACACATGGTATATCATCAGCCCCCAAAAACCATAAATCGTCAACCCAAAAAAAATCATAATCACTTGTCCCCAAAACATACATAAACACTCTAACCCAAAAACCATAAACCTGCATCCCCAAAAAACCCTTAACCCTCTAAACCAAAATCCTCTAATACGTTAGAAGAAAAAACCCCTAAAATCATTTCCCCCAAAAAACCTTAATCACTCTACACAAAAAAACACTAAATCCCTATCCCCCAAAACCCAAAACCCTCATCCCCAATAAAATATAAAACCCTAATCCAAAAATATTAATAAACCCCCATATCCATAAAATCTAAAATCCCCATCCTCTAAAAACACAAAACCCTCACTCGGAATTACATGTAGAACCATATCTCCCAAAAAACTAAAACCTTATTCCCAAACAAGCGCTAAAACCTCAGACCTTAAAAATCCTAAATCCGTAACCCCAAAAGATCATAAACTCACATCCCTGAAAACAATAAACATTCAACCTTAAAATAAACCTAATCTGTCTACCCCAAAAAAACACAAAACCCTCAATCCCAAAGAAACAACTAACCCTTATCCAAAAAAATCATGAATCCTTAGCCTAAAAATTGAAAAGCCAGCAACCCCCAAAAAAACCTTAAAAAAACATTCCCAAAAACAAAAATCCCTCAATCTTAAAAAATCCAATGACTAGAGCCCTGAAAAACCCTAATCCCTCATCCCCTAGAAAAATGAAAAACCTTCGTCCCAAAAAATCCCTAAACCCCTATACCCATAAAACCATAAACCATTAACCACAAAAACCGCTAAACCCACAAACGAAAAAAACCCTAATACATCCTCCCCATAAACCCAAATCCGTTAACCCCATAAAACCCTATACGATAATCCTCATAAAACCCTAATCACATATCACCTGAAAAACCATAAACACTCATCCCCAAAAACCATATACACTTAGCCTCAATAATCATTAAACCCTAATGCCAAAAAAAAACCCAAATCCATTTATACTAAAATAACATGCAACACCTAGCCCCAAATAACATGGATCCATCAATCCCAAAAAAATCTAAACCCTTAAACCTAAAAAACAATAAGACGATGGCCCCAAAAAAACCGTAAACCCCTAGCCACAAAAAACCTAAACCCTAAGCCAGAAAAAACACTAACACCACTTCCCAAAAAAAACTCTGAAACCTCATCCCCCAAAACCCCTAAAAACTCATCCCTGAAACTCTAAACCCTCATCCCAGAAAAAACCTAAACTGTCAAAAAAACACTTGAAATATCATAAAAAAACACAAAATCCTCTGCATAAAAAACTAGGAATCCTCATCCCTAAAAAATAAAATACCCTCATTTCAGAAAACCATATACCCAAATCCAAATAAACCCTAGAAAGTCATATAATAAAATCCCTAAACCCTAAGCCACAAAAAACCTAAATCCTTAACTCATAAAATCTCTAAAGACTCATCCCAAAAAACACTAAACCCTCATCCCCAATAATAACTAAACCATCATCCCCAAACCCCCAAAAACCCACTCACCAAAATCCCAAAAACCCTCAACACCAGATATGCTAATCCCTCAGCACTATAAAACACGAAACCGTTAGCCCAAAATACCAATAAAATATCCCCTATAGGAACCATAAAGCCTTATCCATAATAAAACCCTAAACCATCTACCACAAAAATGACAATCCATCACCCAAAAAAACCTATAAACTATTCCCCAAATAAACCTAAACCACTCGCCACAAAAAACCATGAACCCCCATCACCAAAAAATAAATTAACCCATAGCCCCAAAAGCCTTAAACCTATAGACCCAAAAATCTCTAAGCCCTCATCTTCAATTAAATGTAAACCATCATCCCCAAAACCCCCCAAAACCATATTCGCAAAGAAACAATTCAACCTCATACAAAAAACCATGAACTCTGATCCCCAAAAAACCTTAAACCCACAACCCAAAAAACTTAAACGTAATCCCACCAAAACCCCAAAAAATCATCTACTAAAAAAATCCAAAACACTTATCCCCCCAAAACCCTAAACCCTCAGCCCCAAAAACCCAAAAACCCTATGTTCTGAAAACCCCTATAACCTCATCCATAAAAACACTAATCATTCACCCCCAAAATTACCCAAACCCTCAGCACAAAAAAAACCTAAAAAATGTAGAAAAATAAATACTAATACCTTTCCCCCAAGGAACCCTGAACCATTTTCCACTAGAATCCCTAATCCCTCATCTCCTATAAACCCAAAACCTATATTTTTTAAAAACAAGAAACCCTTAGCACTAAAAAAACTAATCCCATATCCCAAAAAAACACTACACCCCCATCCCCATATAGCACTAAACCATATCACAAATAATAAAGGAAACCACATTCAACAAAATCACTAATCCCTCAACCAAAGAAAATAATATAATGCCCCAAATCTAGAAATAAAAAAAAACATATCCATAGAAGAGCCTAAACAGTCAGGCCTTGAAAACCATAAACTCTCATGTCTATATAAACCTAAAACCCCATCCATAGAGAAACCTAAATTTATAGCCACATAAAACCCTAAACCATAATCCATTGAAACCCCTAAACCCCATAGCATTGAAAATAATAAATCATATTCATTATAAATCTATAAACCCCCATTACCAGAAAATAGTAATCTATTATCCCAAGATAACCCTAAACCTCATACGAAAAAAAATATAAACCATAAGGGACAGAAAAACCTGAACTCGCATCCATCAAAAACCCTCAAACCCTTAGCCACCAATAAACCTAAACCCACATCCATAGAATATAATTAAACATAATCCAAGGGATATTATAAAACCTCATCCCATGAAAATCAGATATATCCATCCATAAAAAACCCCTAAACCATGAGCCCCTAAGAACCATAATTATTAGCCCAAAAAAACTCAATAACCTCTACCCTAGAAAAACATACACCCTTATACCTTGAAAACCATAAACCTCTAGCCCTAGAAAACGTTAATCCCTCAATACATAATAACTTTAACCCTCAAACCTATAATACGGTAGAACCTTATCCCCAGAAAAACCTAAAATGTTAGACCTAGAAAAACAAAATGTTATCCCTATAAAACCATAAACCCTTATCCCTAGTAAACAATAAACCCTTTTCCCCATAAAATCCTGAAATGTCATACTAGAAAACACTATTCCCACTTCAACCCAAAAAATTAAACCCTTAGCATTTGAAAACCCTAAATATAAAACCATATAAAACACTAAACCCTCTAACCCATGAACCAATAAACCCTCTTCCCAATAAAACTCTAATACCTTATCCCCAAATAATAGTAAACCATCTACCCTAGAAAAAATCCATCATCCCTAAAAAACCCAAAACCATTAGCCCAAGAATCACAAAAACCGCATCCCTAGAAAACCCTAAACCCAAATCCCCTAAAACAACACTATACCCTCATCACCATAAAACCCTAAACCCTCAGAAACAAAAATATCTGAACCTCTAATCCATGAATACCATATTCATCACCTGAAAAAAATAATACCTCAACCTAATATAGACCTACACCCTCTTCCCCCAAACAAAATCCCTCACCCCTAGAAAATCATAATCCCTCTCCCCTAGAAAACCATAAACCCTCAACCTTGAAAATTTGAAACACTAATCCCTATAAAACTAAAAACCCTCATCCATAGAAAACCTTAATTCTTCATTCTAATAAAACCCTAAACACTAAGCCCTAAAAACATATAATCCATCATCCCTAGAAAACCCTAAAACCTCATCGAAAAAACCCTTATACAATCATACCTAGAAAATAAAAAATTATCCTTCGAAAAAAGAATAAAAACTCCATCCCAGAAATGAATAATCCACTAGCCCCAAAAAAACCCTAAAACATGTACTCTGGAAAACCCTGTGAACTCATACCAGAAAAACCTAAACCCTTCCTCCAAAAAATACTATTCCCATAGACATTAAAAACCAGTAACATGAATCCCTATTAACCCCTAAAACTATATCAATATAATACACTTAACCCTCATCCCCATAAAACCCTAAAACCTTTACCGTTGCAAACCATGAACACTTATCCCTAGAAAAAAGCTCTCATCACAAAAAAAAACTTATCCCTCAGACCCAGAAAACCCTAAACACTAATTACTAGAAAACCCTAAACCCTCCACCTAGAAAACACTAAAGAAATCATCCCTAAATAACACTAAAACCTCAACATAAGATAATTGTAAACCCTCTTCCACAGAATACCCAAACCCCTCATCAACAGATTACCCCAAACCGTCAATTCTAGAAAACGAACAACCCTCAACCCAAGAAAACCCTAAACCCTACGCCCTAAAGTACATGAAAAACTCATCAACCCAAAATCTGAAACCCCCATCCCTAAGAAAACCTAACCCCTAATCCATAGAAATATATAAACCCTCATCGCTAAAAAACATTCAACCCTCAACCCTAGAAAACCATAAAACCATATCCCTAGTAATACTAAAACCCACAACCCCAAAAAACCCAAAACCCACAACCCCATTAAAACCTTATCCTGCATCCCTAGAAATCCCATCATCCTAAACCAATGATAACCCTAAACACTCTACCCTAAAAAACCCAAAACACTTAACCTGTGATAACACAAAACCCTTAACCTCAGAAACCCCTAATCCGTCATTCCCAGAAAACCCAAAACCCTCACCCCTTGAAAATACTAAACCTCGATCCCCCAAAACACCTATATTATATTTCCATGAAAAGACTAAACCCTCAATCGTAGAAAAACACTATACGCCTATCCCTAGAAACCCCTAAACCCTCATCCACAGATAATCCTAAAATATAATCTCCCTTAAACCCTAAACACTCAACCCCAAAATACCCTAAATCATCATCCCTAAAAAATAATAAACACTCTCCCCCAGAAATCTGTAAACACATAGCGGCATAAGACAATAAAAATATTATAAAATATAGTAAACCCTTATCCATTGAAAACCAAAAACCCTCATCCCCAGAAAACAAAAAACAGTCAACCCAAAAAAAAACTAAAAACTCTGCCCCAAAGAACAATAAAGAACAAGTCAAAAGAGACCCTGGAGCCTCATCCTGATAAAAACCTAAACCCTCTGTCATAGAAAACTATAAATTCATAGCCCCATAACACCCTAAATCAACATACCAAAAAACCCAAAACCTATGGCCCTCGAAATCCTTAAAACATATACCCTTGAAAACCCCAAATAATTACCCTAAAAAACCTAAAACCTCACCTCCCTAAAACCCTAAAACCTCATCCCTAGAATAACCTAAAACCTCATAACTAAAAAACCAAAAACCCTCAGCCCCATAAAAATAAAAACCATCATCATTAGAAAACCCTAAACCATATGACTAAGAAAACGCTAATCCCCCATCCCCAAAAAAATAAAAAAAATAAAACTCATAAAAATATAATCCCTGATACCTAGAAAACCCTAATACCTCATCCGTTGGAAACCCAATTCCATAAACCATATAAATACATAAACTCTCAGCCTCATAAAACCATAAACAAAATTCTCTAAAAACCCTAAACTATTTTCCATATAAAACCCTAATCCATCATCCTTAAAACCCCAAATAACCAGCTCCATAAAACTATAATCCCTCAATCATATAAAAGCCTAAAACTCCTTTCCCTAAAAACCATAAACCATCATCCATGAAAAACCACAAAAACTCAGAAATAGAAACACCTAAACCCTCAACCCCATAACACCCTATATATTTATCCGCATAAATCCCTAAAATATTATCCTCAAAAAACCCGAATTCCTCATCCTAAGACCATAAAACCTTCAACCGAGGAAAAAAACCACATCCCAAGGAAACCCTAAACACTCAGCCCCAGAAGTCCTAAAAACTACATCCCCATAAAACACTAAACCCTCATCCCCAAATAATATTTAACCCTTATAACTATAAAACCCTAAACCCTAAACCCTAAAAATCAATAAATGCTCGGTCCAATAAAACCCTAAACCATATTCTCTAGAAAAGCGTGAACCCTGAAAACTAAAAAACATTCAATTATCATCCCCTAAAAACCATATAACCTTAGAATAAGAAAATCCTAAACATTCCTCACATGAAAACCCTAGACACTCATACCTAGAAAATTATAATCCCTCATTCCCAGAAAACTAGAAACCTTAATCCCTAGAAAACCCTAAACACATTTCCCATGAAACCATAAACCCTTAACCCTAGAATACCCTAAACACTAATCTCGAGAAAACCCTAATCCCATATCACAAGAAAAATCTAAACCAATTTCTTTATAAAACCCCAAACCATCATCCTGAGATAATCCTAAACCCAAATCCCCCAAAGAACTGAAAACCCTAAGCCACAAAAAACATTAAACTCAAATCCCTATATATCCTTAAATCTTTAGTCCTAGAAAATCCTATACCATAAACCCCATAAAACCCTTTACCCTCAATATTAAAAAAATCAAAACCACCATCCCAAATACCCTAATCCATTATCACCCAATAACCAAAACCCTTATCCCTATATAACCCTAATCCCTCATCCAATGAAAACCCTATAATGACATCCACAAACAACCTAAATCCTCATACCCTAATAAAATTAATCTGAGAACCCAAGAAAACTACAATCCATCAACCTTAGAAAAAATATAATTGTATCCCCTATAAACCCAAAACCATCTTTCCTAGATTATCCTAAATTCGTAACCCTTGAAAATGATAATACATCATACAGAGAAAACCCAAAAATTCTATCCCCATAAAACCCTAATACCGCAACCCTAAAAAACCTATACAATTATCCTCAGAAAAATCAAAACATTCATCCACATAAAAACCCAAACTTGTAACACCCCAAGCTTCCATGGTACGTTTCCCTTTGAATAATTAAATGACGTGCATTGTATGCAACTTCGAGATTCTAACACACCACAACCAATCAAACTAGCCGTTATGAATAGTAATACATACTTTTTGAAATTTTATAAATTTTATCATTCAAAATGGACTTCAGTTTTGGATTCATAAAATCGAAATTATCTTAGGGTTAAATTTTGGTACTTTTCGGATAACATTCATTTTTTGATGAATAGTGAAAATTACTAAATTTTAATTAAAAACTACTTTTTTAATCGAAATAATTAATAGTGATAAATTATTAATTTGAGTGGTTTTAAAGTATATTTAGAATATATTTTTACAATTTAATACAATGTTGGTCATTGGATGAGATTTCACATATAAACCAGACATAAACAAGTGTCAATCTTTTGATAGTTATTATCTCTTAAAAACACGCTATTTGTCTTGACGACGAGAATTATTTTTTAAATTAATTAATGCAACTGATATGTTTTGAATTTGGTAAAATAGACATCATTTTTTGAATTCATAATATCAAATATAGCTTAGGCCTAATTTTTCGTATTTTTCTGGAAACATTCAATTTTTTGATGAATAATGAAACCACAAAGTGGTAGTTAAAATACTGATTTTTTCATAAAACTCAATTTTACCGCTTCTGTGAGTGGAATTTCGAAAATCTGAGAGACATGGTTAATATCAAGGAGTAAAATGTGGTTCAATGAGATGAAAATGATTTTTGTTGAATAGTAACTTTTAATTTTATTTACCACAGTTAAAAGTAAATAGGGTAATTAAGGGTAAAAATGATATTAATATTTCCCTAACACATGTCCTAATTCTATTGTAAAAGTGTATCTAGACCAAAAAAAACCTTAGGAGTAAAATATTATCATTTAGGTCCACCTTGGAGACATTATTTAATTGACTTTGTTCTAAGTAATCATTCTATTATGAGTTTCACAAAAATCAATTTTTGAATAGTGTCAAAATTGACATAAAAGAGTTTTTAAAACAAATATTATATTATTAAATGATATTAAATTCTTCAAAATCTAAGGATCACCCAAGAGACTTATATCATGATATGTGTATCCTTAATGGACTACTTGGGGGTTGCTTGGATGTATATAGTATGTTTATTAACCATATAATATAAAAATACAAAGAGATATTGTAAAAGTGAAACTAATTAACTAAGAGTTAATACTTAAAGATAAGGTTAATATAATGAAAAAACCTGTCTAAATTATATTTTTTGAGTGGTTTTAGACCTCTCACCGCCTTAACCTTTAAATAATATACTTTGGAGCCATTAGAAACTGAATATGAATTTATTATAAAATAATATTTCTACCTTTTCCAAAGGTTCCCCTCACCCGTCTTATAAAAAGGCACTCCCCGTTCTCATTACTTAACACCATCAAAGCCTTTTGGATCGGCCAACACCTGCCCAAATACTCTCTCAACTTCCCTCACTACAATCGTGAGGCCGTAGTTTGATCAGAAATCCATCCTAAGGATCCCTTTTGATCAAATCGAAAGGAAGAACCCAAAGAAGAGGTAATGTTTTTACCACCCTTTTTCAAGTTCTTTACTTCTTCAACTTCTTATTTCTTTGTTATTCCCATTCTAAAATAATGGATACAGTATCTCCTATATAATATAATGTTATTATAAATATGGTACAACCATATTCTGTATTCTATCCATCTTTTTAATGACATGTCACCATACGTGTGTGCGTACGGCTTACCGTCTCCACGTCATGGTGTAATTGTCATTCAATAAGTTATTATTTTTATGGGTTTAATAATGATATGTAATTCATGTAAATAATAAATATATCATTATAATTATTCTTTCTATATGATATACCATCCAATTATATATTATTTTAACATCAAAAAAATGATATTGTCGCTCGTGCGTACGTACGGACTACCGTCTCCACGAAAGCGATGAGATTCATTCTCCATCGTATCCATTCCAGTATAATTATCATTTTATGATTTAAAAATAATTTTTAAGGACTTGATATAATTCTGGATATGAATAAGATACAAACTATCCATAACAAGCACAACTTACGTAACAAATAATATAAAGGAAAACGAGTAAGTTAACACCCGAAATGATGATAATACTAAGATATTATTAACAAATCAATGTTAAAAGATCATATATGATATCATATTATTGTAAACGATTCTTGTATAATTCAATAAAAATTATTTCACCATTATACAGAAGGTTAACCTACCGTCGACCCAGGAAAAATTACAAAGTAAAGGGTTTCTTATCTCACTTTTAATTCAGTGAGATTTCCATTGTCCACCACTTATTCAATACATGTGGTGTGTGTAATTCCCATGATTGTATTCCTTGTGTAATATAATTCAAATTTATGGGTACTTACATCATCATTTTATGATCCTTTTTTCATGGGTTCATGTTTCATAAGTTACCAAATCGATAAAGGAATTTGAAATTTCAATTTCCACTCATTCGGCTTTACGCATACTTCATTGATTATTTTACTCCAAGATTATGTGTGGAATCACTATTAATTTGATTATGTCAAAATTTACACACCCCTTTCCGTGGATATAATTTTGATACACATAATCACTCCATTGATAAATTCTCAAGTGATCAGTATGAACTTGATAAGAGTAATTTTTAACTCAATCTCTATTTGTTGAGATAAATATCCAATTAATTAGGGTTGTTTTTAAAAGAATATGTGTGAATTTCCTCTGATTTAATGACACTAAATATTCAATCATATTGAGTGTATTTCTATTTGTCACACATAATTATGTCTTTGATTTATCCTTAACCTAAGGAAATGGTCTTTATAAGAAATTTCATCTCAATTTAATTTCCATTGAGACTCCTTTATTGTTATACACCAAATCACTTTTATATGGTGTATATAATGTACTTTGACATAATATATCTTAAATCCCTTTATTCGCATGATATTACAATGTTTTTATTTCGTCAATTATTTTTATTCATGTGTCTCCCTTTTGGTTAGGAACTCTAACTAAAATGACATTTTAAAATGTTTTAAAGATTGATTATTCTAAATCATTCTCATTAATGTACATGTTTTAAAAATGGTTTTAAGGATTTATTTATATGGACATTAATGTTTTAAAATAAAAATTCATTTTACAAGTTTCAAAGTGGTATGGGACACTTTGATTCAAAAATGTATTTTAAATGGATTTTTGATTGATAGTGTGACTTTTAAATGTTTTCAATAAAAAGAGGGATATTTCTATCAATAGTTTTGATGATTATTTTCATCTATGTCAATATCCTTAATCATTCTCGATTGAGGTTAATCTGATACAATACAATCACCCATATTGTATCGAATGAGTTATGTTTGACTGTGGATGTGCTATTTTTATACCATTCATGGTTTATGGATAAAGTATTAACATTTCGTATGCTTGTTTTAATAAGAATGTTTATGTTATGTTTCAAACTTATCATATGAGGAATGCATTGGACTTGGTAAGTGACTGGTGGATCCCTCTATAGCTCCTCGATGCATCAGTGGGTCTCATGAGACAAACTAGTGTCTTGGCACAAGGCCTTGGTGAAATCTTATTTTTAGTCTTGGAACAAGGCCTTGGCTATGTGGTTATGATATTCTGGCATTATGCATTCCATCATTATGAAAGTGGCTATTGATATTGCATGTGATTGTTCGAATAGTAGAATATCCATGTGAATAAGAAAATGGAATTATTTCATTTTATCTTTGCCATATTATGATGAAGTTCAAGTTTATAAGGATTTTGTTTTAGTTATAAATTGCATTAAGTGTTTATGCTTGTCTATGAATGCTTCTGCTATATTTTTATCTTTACTAAGCATCTGATCTCACCCCTTTCCATGTTCTATTTTTCCCAGGATGTGAAGAAGTAATTTATGAATGTCCTGTAGGGATAGTATGAGGGGTTATGAAGACAAGATGTTGTTGTAGTTTTTTTTACCTTATGGTGTAATGTAAGACTTATGAATATATCTAGTGTTTCAAAGTATACTAAACTAATCGGTATTTCGAGACTTGATCCTTTGTGATCATGTCAATGTTATGTAATAATACACCGACTCTGGGTATATAGGGTCCGGGCATTATAGTTGGTATCAGAGGAAGTTTAGTACAAACCTTGGAAGCTAGATTTCGATAAACTTTGATTAGAGCACGTACACCTAAGATAAATTTTGAGGATTAGTATAGAAGAACTTCCTAAAATTTTGGTATTATAGAGTTTTGTGAGTTTTCCGAGCAATACATCCCTGTCGGGATTCGAGCTGGTAGAGGAGGCTCTCGCACAGATGTACCTAGGGGTAAAACCCAAAAACACTGCTTTGAGTTAGACTCGAACGAGAACTGGTGCATGACAACGGGCCTTGCTGGACTCTTGCTTACGACACTCCCGGGGGATATGCTTAGGTTAATTTAAATTTTCTTTACTAACCGATTTGAAGTATTAAATATATAAGATGAAAGTAAATGACCTTGGTTAATCCAATTGTGTTTCTAATTGAGAATATGGTGACATGTTAATCTCTAAATGATTTTATGAATACTGTTACTCACACAATGCTTTCTGGTTTTAGTCAATGGCTGGATTCCAAGGAAGTCATAGTGACTTTGAGAATGATGTACAAGGTGGGAACGGTGGTGGAAATGAGCAACAAAATGGAATGTTGATTGGCGTAAAATATATCGTCTTTATGCCAAATCAATTTTCAAAAAATATGATCAACAATATATATATTAACCAATTACTGGACTCAACAAAGAAGAGAAAGGTGATGAATGATAAGAGCTCCAGTAGTGGAGACCATGGAGAAAAGAATCCTCAATTTCCATCATGCGGGAAATGTGGAAGGAGATACCCCTGAAAGTGTCTTAATGTGACAAAGAAATGCTTTACATGCTGGAAGGAAGGACATAAATTTAACAATTGTCGAAAAAAATGACGAGTACTATGGAAGAAGATAAAAATGGTCCCAAGAGTCCATTTACAGTCATTTGTCGTAAATGTAGAATACCTTGCCATTACCCGCGTGAATGCCCTATTCTATAGGATATTTTGTTGGTCAAAGAAGAAGCTATATGGAAATAAATGGTTGGGGAAATGTTTAAAAAGTATTAGTGCTCTTTGTTGATGGGTTTACTTTGGAATAATTTTCTTTTGTATTTTTAACCCTGGAGTTTTCCATGTGAGAATGATATTTGAGAAAGAATTATCTTTTCTCTTGTGGATATAGTTATCAATAACCATTTCGTTTTATATGATCGATGGGTTTGAGGCAATTATAGGTTATTATAATTTGGGATGAAAATGCAAGGTATGAGATAGGATTTGTGGTTAAATTATGTTATGGTTATTTTGAGGAATTTATCTCATTTTGGTAATGTAATAAAATATAGTTTTTGAAAAAGGACAACACGCAGACCGTGTGACAACCCGTCGCGTCGGACAAAGCTGTGGGAATTAAACCCACAACCAAAGTGTGAATGGGATTTATCGCCTACCACTAGACTACGTGAAGTCCCTGGTTAGTGTGACTATTATTTTTAGTTAAATGATTTTATTGATCAATAATAATTTTATTTGGGATCTTATGTCTTATCAAATGAATACCCATAGTATAGGAAAATGATTTTGTAATGAAGTGATAAATGTAATTTTGGAAGTTGTTCGCTTTGTTGTATGAAAAAAAGAATAGTATGGGATTTCATTGGAGGAGTAATGGTGGATTTTTATCTATGTTTTTATTGTGGATTTATAGTGATTTGGGTTGTTTATGGAAATGATTAGGTTAATTACTTTTAAGTATGTGACGTTAGGAGTAATTAATGTCATTTGGAGATACAATTTAACGTGGAAGACTACATTATTATAACTTTTGAGTTTCAATACTAGTTTGTATTATATTTAAGGATTTTATGTACAACTGATTATTGAATGATATTTATTTAACATTGGGGTATTGATGGATAAATTTTAGAAAATTATTATTAGTGGTTTTTTTCTCTCTAATGAATTATCCTTTTTGGGGATCATCAGATATTATACTAACCATTTTGGTTTTGATTATTCTCTAATGAAAAGGTAAATATATAGTTTATCCTACGTGGTTCATATATTTATATAGAAGTTTATTCTAGCTCTTCCATTGTGACCAAGTCTTCTTGAATACTCATTGTTCAAAAAAAATGAGTTAGTGGTAAAAATTTATTAAAGAATGAAACTCTACTTAAAAAGAAAGTATATCTCTTTATGTTATTAGTCAATATCATAAATGAATTCCTCATCATTATGTAATTAAACTTAATACAAAAAAATGTTGTCCGTTTACTTTTCCTACTGGGAGTCTAAGGACCGTTTGTCCCAACACAAGTTTGTGATTTTCTTATTGTTAACTTTCTCCTGATCATGTTTTCTATCCATCTCCATCAGAACATAACACATAGTTTATCGTCCATATCCATGTTTTCGTACATGGAATCCTAGTATGGGTTATCTTGGGTGACCTTTATACCAATCTTCCTTTCTTTTAAAGTGATCGTTTTATTGACTCTTTTTCAGATGTGGGACATTCCATTATATTCTCAAGCCGAATTTTAAAAAATCTTCAAGGACACAATTTATTGAAGGAGGGGAGAATATAACACCCCAAGCTTCCACGGTACGTTTCGCTTGGAATAATGCAATGATGTGCATTGTACGCAACTTCGAGATTCTAACACACCACAACCAATCAAACTAGCCTTTATGAATAATAATACATACTTTTTAAAATTTTATAAATTTTATCTTTCAAAATGTACTTCATTTTTGGATTCTTAATATCGAAATTAGCTTAGGGTGAAATTTTGGTACTCTCCGGATAACTTTCATATTTTGATGAATAGTGAAAATTAATAAATTTTAATTAAAAACAACTTTTTAATCGAAATAATTAATAGTGATAAATTATTAATTTGAGTGGTTTTAAAGTATATTTAGAATATTTTTTTACAATTTAATACAATTTTTGTCATTGGATGAGATTTCACATATAAACCAGACATAAACAAGTGTCAATCTTTTGATGTTTATTATCAATTAAAAACATGCTATTTGTTTTGACGACGGGAATTAATTTTTAAATTAATTAATGAAACTGATATGTTTTGAATTTGGTAAAATAGACAACATTTTTTGAATTCATAATATCAAATATAGCTTAGCCCTAATTTTTAGTATTTTTCTGGAAACTTTCATTTTTTGATGAACAGTGAAACCACTAAGTGGTAGTTAAAAAACAGAATTTTTTATAAAACATAATTTTACCGATTCTGTGAGTGGAATTTCGAAAATCCGAGAGACACGGTTAATATCAAGGAGTAAAATGTGGTTAAATGAGATGAAAATGATTTTTGGTGAATAGTAACTTTTACTTTTATTTACCACGTTTAAAAGTAAATAGGGTAATTAAGGGTAAAAATGATATTAATATTAACCTAACACATGTCCTAATTTTATTGGACAAGTGTATCTCGACCAAAAACAAACTTAAGAGTAAAATATTATCATTTAGGTCCACTTGGATTAGATTAAGACATTTATTATTATTTATTTCAAAGAAGAGTTAAAAGAGTTAAAATCAAAGTTTATTTACTAAAACATTTTTAATATAGAGCTACACATAAGATAAATTCGATTATAAAAATTCATTAGAAATATTAAAAGATTTAATACATAATGATATTTTATGTATAATTTTTAGAATTTAAATAATTTTATTTATTTATGACACAATGGTGATGCAGTAATTACCATAATAGTGAAAAATTAAAATAATTGATATTATAAATACCCAAATAAATATAATTGGAGATTTTTATTGAATTAAACTACTTTTATTGGTCAATATGACATATTAGGATTGATTTAATTGACATTTTTCGAAGTTATCATTCTGTTATGAGTTTCACAAAAATCAATTATTGAATAGTGTCAAAATTGACATAAAAGAGTTTTTAAAAAAAATATTATATTATTAATTGATATTAAATTCCTAAAAATCTAAGGATCAGCCAAGTGACTTATATCATGATAGGTGTATCATTATTGGGCCACTTAGGGGTATCTTGGATATATATAGTTAGTTTATTAACCATATAATATAAAAATACAAAGAGACATTGTAAAAGTGAAACTAATTAACTAAGAGTTAATACTTAATGGTAAGGTTAATATAATGACCCAAACCTATCTAAATTATATTGGTTGAGTGGTTTTCGACTTATACCCACCTTAACCTTTAAATAATCCACTTTGGAGCCATTATAAATCGAATATTAATTTATTATAAAATAATATTTCTAGCTTTTCAAAAGGTGCCCCTCACCCATCTTATAAAAGGGCACTCTCCCTTCTCATTACTTCACACCTTCAAAGCCGTTTGGTTCGACCAAACCCTGCACAAATACTCTCTCCACTTCCCTAACTACAACAAAGAGGCCTTATTTTGATCAGAAATCCATTTTAAGGAGTCCTTTTGATCAAATCAAAAGGAAGAACCTGAAGAAGAGGTAATGTTTTGACCACCATTTTCCAATTCTTTTCTTCTTCAACTCCTTCATTCTTTGTTATTCCCATTCTAAAAAAATGAATCCAATATCTCCTATATAATATAATTTTATTATAAATATGGTACAACAATATTCAGTATTCTATCCATCCTTTTAATGACATGTCACCATACGTGTGTACGTACGGCTTACCGTCTCCACATCGTGGTGTAATTGTCATTCAATAAATTATTATTTTCATGGGTATAATAATGATGTGTAATTCATGTAAATAATAAATATAACATGATAATTATTCTTTATATATGATATAACATCCAATTATATATTATTTTAACATCAAAAGAATGATGTTGTCGCTCGTGCGTACGTACGGACTACCGTCTCCACGAAAGAGATGAGATTCATTCTCCATCATATCCATGAAAGTATAATTATCATTTGATGAATTAAAAATAATGTTTATGGACTTGATATAATTATGGATATGAATAAGATACAACCTATCCATAACAAACATGGATTACGTAACAAAGAATATAAAGGAAAACGAGTAAGTTAACACCCGAAATGAAGATAATACTAAGATATTATTATCAAATCAATGTTAAAAGATTATATATGATATCATATTAATGTAAATTATTCTGGTATAATTAAATAACAATTATTTCACCATTATAAAGGAGGTTAACCTACCATCGACCAAGGGAAAAGTATAAAGTAAAGGGCTTCTTATCTCACTTTTAATTCAGTGAGATTTCCATTGTTCACCACTTATATATTGCATGTGGTGTGTGTACTACCCATGATTATATTCATTGTGTAATAAACCTAAAATTTATGGGTATTTTCATCATCATTTTATGATCGTTCTCTCATGGGTGCATGTTTCATAAGTTACCAAATCGATAAGAGAATTTGAAATTTCAATTTCCACTCATTCGGCTTTACGCATACTTCATTGATTATTTTACTCCATGATTATGTGTGGAATCACTATTCATTTTCTTATGTCAATATTTCCACTCCCCTTTCTATGGATATAATTTTGATACACATAATCACTCCATTGATAAATTCTTAAGTGATCGGTATGAACTTGATAAGAGTAATTTTTAACTCAATCTCTATTTGCTAAGTTAAATATCCAATTCATTGGTGTTGCTTTTACAAGAATATTTGTGAATGTCCTCTGATTAAATTACACTAAATATCCAATAATATTGAGTGTATTTATATTTGTCACACATAATTATGTCTTTGATTTATCCTTAACCTAAGGATATGGTCTTTATAAGAAATTTCATCTAAATTTACATCCCATTGAGACTCTTTTATTGTTATACACCAAATCACTTTTATATGGTGTATATAATGTACTTTGACATAATATATCATGAATACCATTATTCTCATGATATTACAAATCTTTAATTTCCTCAATTATTTTTATTCAAGTGTCTCTCTTTTGGTTAGGAACTCTAACTAAAATGAAATTTTAAAATGTTTGAAAGATTGATTATTCTAAAACTTTTTCACTAATGTCCATGTTTTAAAAATGGATTTAAGGATTTATTTATATGGACATTAAAGTTTTAAAATCAAAATTCAGTTTACAAGTTTCAATGTGGTATGGGACACTTTGATTCAAAAATATATTTTAAATGGATTCTTGATAGATAATGTGACTTTTAAATGTTTTCAAGAAAAAGAGGGATATTTCTATCAATAGTTTTGGTGATTATTTTCTTCTATGTCAATATCCTTCACCATTCTCGATT
The DNA here is from genome assembly GCA_963277665.1 of Viscum album. Classification (NCBI taxonomy): domain Eukaryota; kingdom Viridiplantae; phylum Streptophyta; class Magnoliopsida; order Santalales; family Viscaceae; genus Viscum; species Viscum album. The sequence goes on from OY728132.1 coordinate 923,414,608, forward strand.
GAGGTTAATCTGATACAATACAATCTTCCATATTGTATCGAATGAGTTATGTTTGACTGTGGATGTGCGATTTTTATACCATTCATGTTTTGTGGATAAAGTATTGACAATTCATATGATAGTTTTAAAACAAATGTTTATTTTATGTCTCAAACTTTTCATATGAGGAAAGCATTGGACATAATAAGTGACGGGTGGAGCCCTATATAGCTCCTCGATGCCTCGGTAGGTCTCATGAGACAGACTAGTGTCTTGGCACGAGGCCTTGGCAAAATCTTATTTGTAGTCTTGGCACGAGGCCTTGGCTATGTGGTTATGATAGTCTGGTATTATGCATTCCATCATTATGAAAGTGGTTATTGATATTGCATGTGATTGTTCGACTAGTAGAATATCCACGTGAATAAGTAAATGGCATTATTTCATTTTATCTTTTCCATATTTTGCTGAAGTTCAAGTTTAAAAGGCTTTTGTTTTAGTTATAAATTGCTTTAAGTGTTTATGCTTATCTATGAAAGTTTATGCTATATTGTTATCCTTACTGAGCATCTGATCTCATCTTTTTCAATGTTTTATTTTTCCCAGGATGTGAAGAAGTAATTTATGAATGACCTGCAGGGATAGTATGAGGAGATATGAAGAGAAGATGTTGTTGTAGTTTTTTTACATTATGATGTAATGTAAGACTTATTAATATATCTAGTGTTTCCAAGACTACTAAACTAATCTGTCTTTCAAGGCTTGATCCTTTGTGATCATGCCAATGTTATGTAATAATGCACCGACTCTAGGTATCTAGGGTCAGGGCGTTACAAAACATCAACCCCCAAACAACTCAATAAGTCATCCCTAGAAAATCGTAAACCGTCATCCCCGTAAGACTCTAAAAAATCATTCATAAATAACCATAGACCCTGTACCATAGAAAAATCCAAAACCACAAACCCATAAAATCAAAAACCCTCGTCCTTAGAAAATCCTAAGCGCTCTACCTCCAAAAATAATGAAACCTAAACCCTGGAAAACCCTAAACTATATACCATGAATACCATAAACATCCATCCCCATACAACCCCATACATCACCTCTAGGAAAACCAAAACTCTTACCCCTAGAAAACCCTAATCCCTCAATCCTATAAAACCCAAAACTGTCAACCCAAAAATTTTAAACCCACTCTCCCAAAAAAATCAAAAACCATATCCTTAGAAAATACCCAATCCCTAGGCACAGAAAAATTGAAACTCTCATCCTGAGAGAACCGTAAACACTTATCCCTAGAAAACCCAAAAACTGCATCTATGGAAAACCTCAATGCCTCATCCATAGAATGATTGAAACTATTATCCCTAGAAAACTGTAAACCCACATCCTAAGAATATCCTAACCCACCATCTTTATAAAATTGTAAAACCTTATCCCTAGAAAACCCTAAACCATCAAGACCGAAAACCTGAATGACTAAGCCCTATAAAAAGAAAAATCATCATCCCCAGAAGACCTTAAACCCTCATCCCTAAGAATCCCAAAACCCTTATCCCTACATTTCCCCATGACCTCATACCTAATGACACAAAAACTCAAACCCAGAAAACCCATGACCCTCTTCCCTATAAAACCCCAAATCCACATTCCCATAAAACCCCAAACCCCCATGACTAAAAAACACTAAATCCTAATCTCATGAAAAACCAAAGCCAGAGCCCTGGTAAATCCCTAAACTTTTAGAACAAAAAAATCACTATCAATCATTCCCAAAAAACACCAAACACTTCTCCCTAAAAAAACATAATCCCCAATCAACAAAAGACACTAACTCGCAGTGATAGAATACCCAAAACACTAGTCACCTGAAACCCTCAATCCCATAGCCATAGAAAATCTCATACCCTCATCAAAAGAACACCCTAAACTCTCATCCCTATAAAAACCTAAACTAACAACCCTAGAAGACCCTAAACCCACAATTATAGAGAATCAGATAAACTCAACCCTAGGAAATGAAAAAAACCTAAAATCCAATAGTCTGAAAACCCATGGATCTGGAAATTCTTAAACCCCATCCCGAGAAAACCCCAAACCCCCATCAATATAAAACCCTAACCCCTTAGCCCTAGAGAAAACTAAATCCTCAGTTATAACAAACTATAACACCTCATCCCTAGAAATTTTATAACCATTAAACCATTTATACAAAAAACCATCATTTCCCAAAAACATTAATCAAACATCATCCCAAAAAAATAATCCAACATCATCCCAAAAAAACCCTCAACCATTAACACAAAAAACCATCAACATGTAGCAACAAAAATACCTCAACCATCATTCCCAAAAAACCCAAAACCCTCATTTCCCAAAAAAATTATTCCCTCATCACAAAAAAAGTATAAAACCCTAGTCCTAAAAAATACATAAACAATGAGGCCTAAAAAACATAACTTGAATGCCCCCAAAAACCATAAACTCTTAGCCCTATAAGGCATAAACACTTATCCTAAAAAATTTCTAAATCCTCATCCCCAAAAACCCCAATATAATCATCCCCAAAAACCAAAACCCTCAAACAAACACCACTAAACCCTCAGACAAAATAAACCTTAAACCCTCATCCCTGAAATACCCTTATCCTTCAACCTAAAAAATACTTCATTACTAGGACTCAGAAAACCCTAAACCATCATCCTTAAAAAACTATTAGGCATTCCTCCAAAAAAACCCAACACTCAGCCAATAAATCCCTCAAACATCACCCCCAAAAAAACCTCATCTTGTTTTACCACAAAACCCTCTAAACACTTCCCCAATAAATCCATATCCCCCAAACCTTAGGCACAAAAAACTCTAAAACATCCTCTCTAAAAAACATAAACCATCAAATCTAAAAAAATCTCAACCCTCACCTTGAAAAACATATCAGCCCAATGCCTAAAAAAACATCAACACTCATCCCCAAAAAACCCTCAACCCTCATTCCCAAAAAAACCCCTACAAAGTTCTGTGAAAAAAACCACAATCCTTATCCCTTAGCTAAAAAGAAATAAATTTTACAACATAAAAAAAATCCTTAAATCGTAATTCCCAAAACCCTCAACCCTCAATGAAATAAAATATCAACCCACAGCATAAAAAACGCTCAACTCACAACCCCAAAAAACCCTAAACCCTCTACCAAATTAAACCCATCAATCCTTTGGCCCACAAATCCCTTAACACCCAACCCTAATAATGATCAACCCTCAAGACCCTAACAACCCTCAACACTCAACCACATAAAACATTAAACCCTCAACAAAAAAACACTCTACCCTCATATATAAAAATTCTTTAAACCACTTCCCCAAAAAAAATTTAACCCTCAGTCCCAAAAATCCATCATACCTCATCTCCCAAAACCCCTAAACACTTATTCCTAAAAAACACTAAACCCTCATTAAAAAAAACCTGCATCCCTCAACCCCATGAAACCCAAAACCCTTATCCCCCAAAACTCAAAACCCAAAACCCTAGAAAACCACAAACTGTAAACCCATAAAAAACTTCAATAGTTAGAACAAAAAAAACTAAACCCACAATCCTTAAAAACCTCAACCACCATCCCCAAGAAACCCTGAAACCTTCACCCTAAATATATTTAAACCCTCACCCCAAAAAATCCCAAACCCGTTTATCCTTCAATAATCCAATACAGTCAATCCCAAAAAAAGCATAATCCCACAACCCCAAAATACCAACCTTCTTCAACACCAAAGAACCCTAGACTGTTTCCTCCAAATAACACAAAACCCTCATCACTAAAAAAACCCTCAACCCTCAGCCCAAAAAAACCATAATCTCCCAGCCCCAAAAACCTTAAATCATTATCCCCAAAAAAATATCAACCCTAAACCCGAAAAATTAAACTAAACACTTAACACCAAAAAACTATCAACCCTCAGTCCCAATAAAGGCTAAATCCTTATGCCAAAAAGTACCCCATCCCCTAGTCCTAGGATTTACTCAACCCTTAGACACATAAAATCCTAAACCCTCATAACCAAATAAACCCTCTCCCCCATCCCAAAAAACCCATAATCCTTCATCCATAATAAACCCTACCCTCTCGGCCTAAAAAACCGTAAACCCTCATCACAAAATACACTCAAATCTCAGCCTTAAATACCCCTGAACCATTAACTAAAAAAACCGTCAACCCATAATGACCAAAAAAACTGAACCCTAATCCCCAAAAACATAAAACAACATCCCAAAAAAACCCTAAATATTAATTCCAAAAATAACCTCAACCGTAAACCTAAAAGAGGCACTACCCGATGCCAAAAAAACCCTTCAAATATTAAATCCATGGAACCCTGAAACCAAACAGAAAATAAAATTGAATCTTATGACCCAAATAATATCTCAACAATCATCTCCCAAAACGTTTATCACTACCAAAAAACCCATAAAAGCTCATCCCTAAAAAACCTAAACACTCAAACCCAAAAAACCATCAACACTAATCTCTAAGATTCCTAAAAAGTTTGACCTTGAAAACCCTCAGCAATAAAACCGAAAAGACACTCTTCCCCAAAAAAGCATCTACCTTCATAAAAAAAACATAAACTCTGACCCCAAAAATACCTCAACCCTCAGCCACAAGAAACCTTAAACCATTTACCCCCAAAATTCCTAAACCCTCATCCCAATAAACCCAAAACCTCTTATCCTTGAATAACCTAATACACTCATCCCCAAAAAACCCTAATCCCAAAATCCCAAAATACCAACATTCCTCAACCCCAAAAAACCCTAGACTCTTTCATCCAAATAACCCAAAACCCTCATCACGGAAAAAACACTCATCCCCCAGCCCAAAAAATCCATAATCTCTTAGCCGGAAAAATGGTAATCCCTCATACCATTAAAAAAATCTCAATCCTCATCACCAAAATTGAAACTAAACACTCAACACCAAAAATAACCTAAGCCCTCAGAACGAATAAACGCTAAATCCTTATACCAAAATGTACCCCATCTCCCAGTCATAACATTTCTTCATCCCCTAGCCACATAAAATCCTAAAACCTCATACCGAAATAAACCCTAACCCCTTATCCCTTAAAAACCCTAATCCCTCATTCCACAAAACCCTAACCCGTATTACTAAAAAACCACTAAAACCTCATCACAAAAAACAATCAACCATCAACCCTAAAAATCACTCAACCCTTATCCCCCAAAAACTATCAACCCATATTCCCAAAGAAATCACTCAACCCCAAAACCAAAAAAACATCAAACAACATCCCAAAAAACCCTAAACATTGATTCCAAAAATAACCTCAACCCTCACCCTAATATAATACTTCCCTAAGCCCAATAAACACTACAAATCTTAATCCCATGGAACCCACAACCCACATACCAAATAACCCTCAACCATGAATCCCAAAAAAAAAATCTCATCACTCATATCCCAAAACACTTATCCCTACCCAAAAAACCAAAAAACCTCATCCTTGAGAAACCTAAACACACAGAACAAAAACCCAGAAACACACATCTTTATGCATCCTCAAAACTCTAACCCTAAAAACCCTCAGCAGTCATCCTGAAAAAACCATCAACCCTCATTCCCAGAAAACCATCAATCCTCATCCATAAAAAACATCAACTTTGACCCCAAAAAATTCTCAACCCGCAGCCCGAAAAACCCCTCAACCCTTTAACCCTAAAAAACCTAAACCCTTATAATCAAAATAGGCCAACCCCTAAGCCCAAAAAGGTCCATCAAACCTAAAAACCCATCAAACCTTAGCACAAATTTTTTTGAGACACTCATCCCAAAAAACCCTAAATCCACCTCCCAAAAAATTACTCAACCATCTTCCCCAAAAAACATTGATTTTCATCCTCAAAAAAATCCTCAACCAGAATCCCAAAATTACCCTCAACCCACTACCCCAAAACACTCTCAACCCCAACCACACAAAATTTTAAACCATCAATCCCCCTAAAACCCCAAACCATCATCACCATCAAAACAAAATCCCCCTTCCCAAAAAAAATTCTGGGCCCTATTTACCAAAATAAGTTATACCCAAAGTTCAAAAAAAAATCAAACATCTTCCCCAAAAAACCATATACCCTTATCCCCAATAACCCTCGACTCCCAATACCAAAATATATTCAACCTTCAACCACAAAACATAAACTAAATAATTGTAATAAAAATAACTTCATCCCACATCCGTATAAAACACTAACCCATTATCCTAAAAGAAACAAAAATCCTCAGCCAAAAAAAACACAAACACCTCATCACTAAAAAAACGCGTATCACCCATCCCCGCTATAACCCTAATCCCTCAGACCAAAAAATTCCCCATCCATTAGCTCCATGAACACTCAACCATTCACCCAAAAAAATCTAAACCTTCAGGCCCCAAAAACTCATAACACTAATCCCCAAAAAATCCTCAACTATCTTCACCCAAAAAAAACTCCACCCTCATCCCCAAAAATCCCTCAACCCTTAGTCCAAAAAATTCTATAAACCAAATCCTAAAAAAAATGTCCACCCTCATATAAAAAAATACCCTAATCAAACATCCCCAAAAACCGTAATCCTAAAAAAATATGAACCCCAATCCCAAAAAACATAATACTCCCTCATCCAAAAACACCCTAATCCCTTACAACCAAAACCATCATCTATCATCAAAAAAAAAACATCAGCCCATATCCCCAAAAAACACTGAACCCTTAACAACATAAAACCCTCACCCTAGAAAACCCTCAACCGACATCCCCAAAACAACCTCAACCCTCATCCTCGAAAACCACACAGCCCATATCCCAAATAAACCATCAACCTCACCCCTAAAAACCCCTCACACCATGACCCCAAAAACCCTTAAACCCTCTTCCAAAAAATTCAACCTCAACCACCAAATATCCCTCAACCCTTAGTCCCAAAAAGCCATATAATCCACACAAAAAACCCCCATCACATATCCATAATATCCCTCAATCCTAATCCCCATAAAACAAAAAAACCTTATCCCAAAAAACCCTAAAACCACAACCCCAAAAAACTCATCCCGAATCCATAAAAAACCCTAAATTTTCGTCCCCAAAAAACAGCCAACACACATCCAACTAAAAATCTAAATGGCCAGACCTAAAAAACTGTCGACCATTTACCCCAAAACACCTTCAACCCTCATAACCAAAAAATCTCAACAGCTAATGCACAAAAAATACTAAACCCTCATCCATTAAAAAACAATGACTACTATGTCTCAAATTATCAACAACCATTTGGCCCAAAAAAACACCAACCAACATCCCCTAAAAAAATCATCAACCATGATCCGCAAAAAAACCCCAAACCATAGACCCAATAAACTCCTAAACTATTAAAAGAAAAAACCTCAACCATTAGGACATGGAAATAGCCATCCCTTAGGCCAAAATTACCCCTCAACTATCATCCCTAAAACCCCCTCCACACAAAGACCTAAAAAACCCTAAACCCTCAACCAAAAAAAACCATAAACTCTAATCCCCCAAATGCGAAATACCCTTACACCAAAAAAAATCTCAACTAACATATCCAAACAACCCTAAACCCTTGGTCACATAAATACCTAGATACTCATCTCTCGGAAGCCCTAAACCCACAACCAGAGAAATCCCTATACCATCATCCATAGAAAACCAAGTACCATCATCCTTAAAAACTCTAATCCCTTATCTTTGGAAAAAACTAAACCCATTTTATAGAAAATCATATAACCATATCCTAACAAAAACCTAAATCCTCATCTCCATAAACACCAAAATCCTCATCCCGATAAACCCCACAACGATAATCCCTAGAAAACCATAAATCCTCATCCCGAGAACACCCATTACCCTCAGCAACAAAAAACCCCCAATAACATACCCTCGTAAAATCATATGCCATATGCCACTGAAAACCATACACCATCTCTCCCAAAACACCATAAACACACAACAATAGAAAACCCTAAATACAATGCTATAAAAAACACTAAAACGTAATCCTCCAAAAACCCTAAACCATTAGACCTAGATAACCCACATCCATATAAGACCATAAACCCTAATCCCAAAAAAACCCTAAACCCTCATCCATTGAAAACCCTAAAAAAACATACAAAGAAAACCCTAAAATCAGAGCCCTAGAAGACCCTAAACTCATATTCCTAAAAAGCCTTAAGCCCTTATCCCTATAAAAACAAAAACCCTCAACCAAAAAGAATTTAAATCCTCATCCCCATATAAATATAAAAAATCAGACCAAAAAATCCATATACACTACAAACTAGAAAACACTAAACCCTCATCCCTATTAATTAACAAACACTGTTCCCTAGAAAACCCTAAACCCTGTAATCTATAAAATCATAAACCCACCATATAACCTTATCCATTAATCCACATAAAAGAGTAAACCCTCATCACATGAATACCATAAACCCTTAGGCCGAGAATACCCTAAACCATCGTCCATAAAAAACTCTAAACCATTGTCTCAAGAAAAGCAAAATCCCGTAGCCAAAGAATAATATTATTCCTCCACCTAAGAAATTCTTAAACCCACATCCCAAGAAAATGATAAACCCAATTCCCAAAAAAACCATAAACCCTTATCCCCATAAAAATGAAAACTATCATCCCACGAGAACCCTAAACACGTGTCCCAAAAAACCCCAAGCCCTAAACTTATGAAAACCATAAATCATTAAAAAATGATAACACCAAACCCCTTTACCTAGAAAACCACAAAATCTCATTCTATAAAAACCCTAAACACTCACCCATAGAGAACCACACTCACTTATCCCTAGATAAAACTAACCCATTAGTGCCAAAAAAACCTAAACCCATGTCCATTCAAAATGCAAACCCTCATCCTGAGAAATCCCCAAACCCACATCCCTAGAAAATAGTAGACCATTATCCCAAGAAAACACAAAACAATCTACCATAGAAAACCCCAAAACCCATTCAAATAAAACCCTAAAACCTCAGCCTTAGAATTGCTCAAAACATTAACACTGAAATCCCTAAACCATCAGCTTAGAAAATTCTAAACCCACATTCACAAAATACCCTAAACTATTATACCAAGAAATGAATAAATCCTCATTCCTAGAAAACCCAAGACACTCAGAAAAAGAAAATTATAATACCTCATCCATTGAATCCCATAAAAACTCATCCATAGAAAACCTTAATTCCACAACCCTAGAAAACCATAAACCCTCAACCCTAAAAAACCGTAAAACATCTTCACCAGAAAACCCTACACCCCCATCCCTATAAAACACGAAATCATCCAACAAAAAAAACTTTAAACTCATATCCATAAAAATACTAAACCCTAATCCCTAGAAAATCGTGAACCATCATCCCTAAAAAACTCTAAACCCTTTTTCCTAGAAAAAATTAAACCAGTATCCCTTGAAAACCCTAGACCCTCATCCTTAGGAAATGCTAAACTCTCATAACTTAAAAAACCTATACCCACAAACCCAAAAACCCTAAATCTAAATTCCCACAACACCCTAAACCCTCAACACCAGAAAAAACCAATCACATATCCTTAGTAAACCCTAAACCCTCAAATAAACAAAAAACCATAAATCCACATTCCTCAGAAAATCCAAAAACTTGAACCAATAAAACCAAAATCCTTCCACCCCATAAAACACTAAACCCTCATCTCCAAAAAAACCCTACACCCTAAACCCCTGAAAAATCTGTTAACATCATTCCTAGAAACCCATAATCCCTCTAACCATGAAAATCATAAATCCCCAGAGCTTGAAAATCCTTAATCCTTGTAACTAGAAAATCATAATGGCTCATCCCTTGAAAACCCTATAACTTCATCCAAAAATAACAAAAAACCCATAGCACCAAAAAACCTATAAATTGTTCCATAGATAACACTGAAACTTTTTCCCTAGAAATTTTGAACCCCACATCCATAGAATAACCTAAACTATTAACCCCAAAATACCCAACACCACTAACCATATAAATCACTAAATATTCAACCCCATAACAACTTAAATTTTATACCCCATAAAACCATAAACCCACATCATCAGAAAACCCAAAACCATTTTAAAAATAAAAATTATTGCTCCCATCAATATAAAACCCTATACCCTCACTCCCATAAAACCTGAAACACTCAACCATAGAAAATAATAAGCATTTAGCCTCAAAAAAACTTAACCCTCAACCGCAAAAATGCTTTAATCACCTGCCCTAGATAAACTAAATCTTCATCAATAGAAATCCATATACCCTCATCCATAAAAACCCTTAAACCATCATACCTAGAAATCCATAAATCCTATGACCTGGAGAACCTGAATCCATATGCCCTAGAAAACCCTAAACCCATATCCCCATAAAACCTTAAACCCTCTTCCCCACAAAACCCTAAACCCAAATCCCTAGAAAACCAAAAAACAAAAACCATATTAAATCCTAGACTCTTAGTCACAAAAAACCCTAAACTATCAAACTTAGAAAACCCAAATCCCACACTCCGAAAATACCTAAACCTTGAATCCCACAATACACTAAGCCTATAGCACCATATATCCCAAAACCCTATAAATCTATATAAACACGACACCAAAAAACTTAGCACCAAAAACCATAATAACTCATCCCAAAAACACAAAACCCTCATCCCTAGATAAACCTAATCCATCACCTCAAAAAATATTAAACATTATGCCCCAAAAAACCCTCACCCCAAATACTGTTAATACTCATCCCCATAAAACATCAATCAATTAGTCTAATAAAACACAAATATATCATCTAAAAATTTACCATAACCATCTTTCACAAAAAACCCTAAATCCATAGCTCTAAAAAATCATAAACACTCATCCACAAAAAACCCTAAACCATCATCCCTAACAAAAATAAAAACTCATCCATAAAAAACCATAATCCCTCATTCCCCAAAACACAAAAACACTCACCCTCAGAAAACCAAAAACCATCACACTCATAAAACACTATACCCTTAGCCAAACAATTCCCTAGACTCTCCTCCACAAAAAAACATAAAACAATTAGCCAGAAAAAACCATATTACCTAATCACCCAAAAACCAAAATACTCCTAACCCAAAAAACCCCAAAACCATCATCCTTAATAAACCAAAACAACATAGCACAAAACACCTTGAACCCTCGTCTCCACAAATCGTTAATCCCACTTCAATAGAAACCCCAAAACCCTCATTCATTAAAAAGAAAAAACACTAAGCCCCAAAAATTCCTATACATTGATCCAATAAAACCAAAAACCATCAACCCCAATAATTGCTAAACCCTGATCCCTAGAACCCCAAAACCCCCAACCCCCAAACCCCTAAACCCTTATCTCCAAAAAGAACCCTAAACCATAATCCAAAAAAATCCCAAAACCCTTAGCCACAAAAAAACTATACCCACTTCCTAAAATAACTCTATAAACTCATATCCAAAAAATCCAAATGCCCCGTCCCAAAAATAGCTAAAACCCCGATGCGAAAACCAAAAAACCCAAAGCCGTAGATGGACCTAAATAATCAGCACAAAATACCATAAACAACAAGACAATAAAACCCTAAACCCTCATCCCAAAAATATCTAAAACCCCATCCCAAAAAATACCAAAACCCACAACCCCAAAAACCCAAAATCCTTCTCCCAAAAAAACATATATTCGTATATCCAAAATCCCCAAAAAAAATCATCCCAAAAATCCACCAAACATGCCACCCAAAAAACCCTAAAACTGAATCCCCTAAATCCCCAAAACCCTTTATCCCCTAATACCATAAACCATCCCAACAGATAGCCTGAACCCCCATCACATAAATACATTGAACCCTCATATCCCAAAAAAAACATAAACCCTTAGTATCCATAAACCCAAATCCCTAATCAGAAAAATACCTAAACCCTAAATACTATAAAACCCAAAACCATCATACCAAAAGCCTCAAAACCCCCATCCCCAAAAACCAATAAACACTCAGTCGGGGATCCCATAAACCCTCATTTATAACAACCCATAAAACCTCAAACCCCTAAAACCATAAATACTTATAACCTAAAAAAAATAATATTTCATTCCCAAAAACACTAAACCCTTAGTCACCTAAAAACCCAAAACAGTCATCCCCCTGAAATCTTAAACCCTGAGCCCCAGAAACCCCTTATACCCTTAGTCCCCCAAAAACCCATAATCCCCCAAACCAAAAAACACAAAACACTCATCCCTGAAACCCCAATAACCTCACCCCCCAAAAAATATTCCATGGTCCACTAAACAACCTTAACCCTCATCTCCAAATCCCAAAAACCCACATCCTTAGAGACCCCTAATCCCATGAAACCCTAATCCCACAACCCCAAAAACCCAAAAACCCTCATCCAGAAAGAAAGAATACCTTTAACCCCAAATAAACCAAAACCCACATCCCAAAAACTTCTATATCCCCATTCCTAAAACTACTAATCCCGCATTCCTAAATCTCCCAAAACCCATATCCCCCCCCCCCCAAAACCCTAAACCACCTGCCCCATATATCTAAAACCACCAAAAACCCATAAATCCTCGACCCAATGAAACCATACACCATCATCCCCTAAACACCCTAGACACTCATCCACCAAAATCCTTTATACATTATCCCAAAAAACCAATAAACCCAATATAAATATATATCCTCATCCCTCAAATCCCCAAAAACCTCAGCCCCAATAAACCTGAATCACTGATCCCTAAAAATCCCGAATCCATTATCCTCAAAAAATAGTAAACCCTCAACCGGAAAAACCTTTTAACACTCATCCCCAAAGACCTTCATCCCAAAAAAAATATTCCCTTAGCCCCACTAAACCCTGTCCACTCACCCCAAAAAAACTATACCCCAGGTCCAAAGAACCCCTACTCCCTCTGCCAAAAAACCTAGAACTCTCACCCACAAATTTACTAAACACCCATTTATAAAATATCCTAAAATCCCCATCCACATAAATACTAAACCCTCATCCCAAAAAATCCCTAAACCCTCATCCCAAAAAATCCGAGACCCTGAGCCCCAAAAAAATTAAATCCCTCATCACTAAAAAACCCTATATACTCATCTAAAAAACTAAATAAACACTCATCCACAAAAAAAAACTCATTCCCAACTAATCCAAAACCCACAGCCCCTAAATAACAAAAATCTTCAAACCAAACAACCAAAAAACAAAACCTCAAAACCAAAAATATCTAAAAAAACTAAAACCCTAAAAAACCCCAAATACTCAGCCCTAGAATACCCTAAACACTCATCCCTTATAAACCATAAATCCTCTGCCCCGAAAAACCTCTATCCTTCAGCCTAAATAACCTAAATCCTTATCCCAAAAAAATAATATTACCTCATCTATAAAATAACCATATTCCCTAAAAACCCTATTCATTCATCCCCGAAAAACCCTAAACCCTCATCCCTAAGAAACCGAATACCATCATCCCCAAAAATCTCTAAACCATCATGCCTAAAAACCATAATCCCTGAGCCCCAAAAAAACTCAAACCTCTAACACCAAAAATCCATAAACCATAAACACCCCCAAAAAACTAAACTATATTCATAAGAAACCGTAAACCCTCATCCTTATAAAATCATAAAATTTCATAAAAACCCATATACCTTCAGTAACAAAAAAACACTCTTTCTCAAAATAACCTAAACTATTATCCTCAAAAAACACCAATCTATCATTCATAAAAAATCAAAACCCACAATTAAAAAAATCACTAAACCCTCAGACCCAATAAACTCAAAATTTATAGCCCCAAAGAATCCTAAACCCTCATTCCCCTAAAACTCATAAAACCTTAGTCCGGAAAATCCTTATTTCTCAAACCAAAAAATACGTAAACCCTCATTCATAAAAAACACTAAAACCTGAAATCAAACAAAACTATAAACCCAAGCCCCAAAAAACCTCTAACCATATTCCCAAAAAAAACCATATACCCTCTACCCCAAATCACCATAAATCAACATCCACAAAAAATGGTAACCCCTCATAAACAAAAGAACCATATATCCCAACCCCAAAAAACCCTAAAAACAAAACCTTAAAAAACACCAAACCATCATCACAAATAATCCCTAGACCCTAAACCCCAAATATCACCAAACCTTAAGCCCCAAAAAATCAAAAACCTCGAACCCCATAAAATACAAAACCCTCTGATCTGAAATCCTTAAAAATGATGCCCTAAAAACCCAATATCTCGACCCAAAAAACCAAAAAAACCTCACCCCCAAAAAATACCAAACCCTTACACCAAATAAACCTAAACCCTCGTCCTAAAAAAAACCAAACCATTTTCATAAAAATACAATAAAACCCTCCACAAAAATCACACTCGCTCAAAACCAAAAAAAACCTTTCTTCCTTAAAAAATCTAAAGCATTAGCACCCAAAAAATACTAAAAACTCTTCCATAAAAAACCCAATACTTTGTCCGCCTAAAAAACCTATTCCGCCAACCCCAAAACTCTAATAACTTGATCCCTAAAAAAACCTAAACCCTCGGTTACAAATACCACTTTCTATCATTTTATGAAAATATGAGACCCTTTACCACCAAAAAACTAAAATCTCATCACCAAAAAACCCTATAACCTTAAAACAAAAAAACCAAACCCTCATCCCAAAAAAACCAAAATAATCCATGAAAAAAACTCAAAACCCTCAGCCCCAAACAATCCCAAAACACACATCACAAATACACAGAAATTATCATCCCCAAAAAACCCTAAACCCTCACCCAAGACAACACAAAAACCATGGTCCAAAAATACCCTATACCATTAGCCCCAAAAAACCTAAAAGAATAAGTCCCAAAAAACCAGAAACTATTAGCCCCAAAAAACTAGGAACCCTCTACCACAAAAAAACTTAAACACCAAGCCCCAAAATACCCTAAAACATGGCAACAAAAAACCCTCAACCATCAACCAAAAAATTAAACAAACCCTATCTTCCAAAAAAACCCTACAAAATCATCCCCTAAAAAACCAAAAGAATCGAAATATAACAATCCCTAAACCCACAAACCCAAAAATCCTTAAACCGTTAGACCTTAAAACACTAAACCCTCATCAGAAAAATAACCTAGGCCATAACCTCTAGAAAAACCTAAACCCTATTTCCCAAAAAAACCCAAATTCATTTTCCGCAACAAACCCTAACCACCACCCCCAAATAAACGTAAACTGTTATGTCCAAAAAAACCCTATACCCATATCAAAAAAATCCACAAAAAACAGCCCCAAAAACCCTATTCCCTCACCTATAACAAATCCAACACCCTTATCCCAAAACCCTTAAACCAACATCCCTCCAAAACTAAACACCCAACCCCAAAAACTCTAAACCCTAGAAAAAAAATCATAAACCCACAACCTATAAAAAATCTTAAAACCTCGTCCCCAAAAAACATTAAACCATCATCTCGAAAAACACTAACACCCATAGCACAAAAAACAATAATACCCCTTCCCAATGAAATCTATACTGTAACAACCCCCAAAGTCCTATAACCTCAACAAAAAAATAGTAAACCCATAGCCACCAACAGTCCTAAACACATTTCCCTCAAAACAAACTAAAAATTCATCACAAAAAACTCAAAACCCATAGCTCCAAAACACCACAGAACGCTCAGCCAAAAAAATCCAAAAAAGTCAACCCCAAAAACTCTTAAACTGCATCCCCAAAAACCCTAAACACCTTTCCCAAAAAATCCCTACTCCGTTATCCCCAACTAACTATAACACCTCAGTCCAAAAAACCACTAAAACCTCAACCACTAGAAAACCTAAACCATCCTCACAAAAAAACCATGATCCCTCTTCCCCAAAAAACCCTAAAACCATAGCACAGAAAACCCAAAAATTTAATCCCCAAAAAACTCTTAACCCCAACCCCAAATATTAGTAAGCCCGCATCAACAAAAAACCATAAACCCTCCGCTACGAAAAGCACTAAAATCTCATCCCCAAAACCCCCTAATCTCTCAATTAAAAAAACAAATTCATTAGCTTCAAATATCCATAAATCCATAGCCCCAAAAAACACTAACACCTCAGGCTAAGAAAACAATACACCCTTGGAAAAATAATACTTAACACCCAATTCCTAGAAAAAACGTTAATAGTCAACAAAAAAACCCTAAACCATGATCTGAAATACCCCAAAACCCTCATCCTAAAAAAACCAAAAATTCATAGCCCCTAAAAACAGTAAACGCAGAATCCCAAAAAACCCTAAATCGATGTCCGGAATGAACCCTAATCCCTCAACCCCTAAAAATGAAAAATCCTAACCCCCAAAAATTCATAAACCCTCATCCCAAAAAATATCTAAATCCTCAACCAAAAAAAAAACATAAAATCATCGATCAGAAATAACCTATACCCACATCCTTGGATAACCCTAAACCCTCATCCCCAAATCCATAAATCCTTATTCCAGAAAAACCCAAAACACTCAGCCACAAAACCGAAAAAAACATATCCCACTACAAAAAGATTAATTACTGACATTTCAAAACATCTCTAAACAATGTATCACTAATTTAGCAACATTTATAAATACTTGTATTTAGTGTCACCTCATTTATTGATGTTTGATAGAAATATAGGTAAGTAAATTTTTCTAATTTTTTATTTTATATAAATGTATTCATTTAGAGACACCACATTTACCGACATTTGATATTAACATCGTCAAATAAACAGATCTATATTTTAGACATTTATAAACAATTCTATTTATAGACACCTAATTGAATGAATTTTTAATGGTTGGTAAATGCCCTTCCATTACCGAAATTTTTAAAACAAAATGATATAATTTTTATAAAATGCATCATTTTCAAGTTTTTTAATTTATATTTTGTAATTTTTTTAAATATCCCTCTTTGCACTTTACCTTCCAATTCTAATCTATACCCCAGTAATCCCCTTCAATCCTCTGTCCAACACCAACCCCCTCCCATTCTCATTCTAACTCCTCTTGTTCCATCCTCTACCCCATACCCATGTCATGTTCATCCCACATGCCTATCAAAACCACTAGTTTTATTCATCCAGAATCAGGACCAGTAGCCGAGCACACATCCCAGCGTCGGCCGAAATTTCCCCTCCAATAGGATTTTATGGAAGAACACCCCAATTTGTGGCCGAAGAATCGACCAACACACCCAATCATATATCTAAATAATTTGTTATATTATATGGTATTTATAGATAAATAAATACATTAAATTATCTAATAAATTAATCATATATATATATATATTAATATGTATATATATGTTTATAATTTATATTTCTTATTTTTTTATGTATATATAATATTATATATATGATTAAATTATATATATATTGTTATGTTATTTATTATATATTATTTATATTTTATTATATATTTATATATATATATGTTTATATATATGTATATAATCTATGTTTATATTAATATATATATTTGTGTGTTTACATATATATATATATATCTATGTGTGTATAAATATATACGTGTATGTAAATATATAATTATAATAATAATAATGTATATATGTATATAGCCATATATTAAAACACTAATTTTTTTTCACAACAATTTCTTCGTTTTCTTAACAATGTGACTAAATTTAATATATATTTGTTTTTATATATAAATAATATTTATATTCATATTTATATATTTATGTGTGTGTGTGTCTGTGTGTGTTAATATATATATACATATGTTTTTATATATATTCTTATATATATGTGACTATATTTTTTTATATTAATATAAAGATGTATATATCTAAATGAATCTGTATATATGTATATATGTTAAGATATATGTATCAGTATTTGAAAAATTAATATTATATATATATATAATTTTATATATTAATATTGAAATATTAATATACAATATATACATTTTTATATGTTTAAATTTCATTTTCTATATTTTATGTATATATATATATATATTTATTTTATATATATTTATATTATATATATGTGATTATATTTTGTTATATATAAATATGTTTATATTTTATTTATATATGTTCATATTTTTTGTTTATATATATGATTATATTTTATATTATATATATTTGTGTTTATATTTTATGATTCCATTTTATATATATATATATATTTCTAATATATACATATGTGTTTATATTTTATATATATCATATGTTTAAATTAAGATATATATATATATATATATATGTTTATATTATATATTTATATGTTTATATATATTTCTATGTATATATATATACATGTATATGTCTTTGTATAATTATATATGTGTTCATATATAGATATATAATTTTAAATATATTTATATATATAATAAGCCACATTTTAAAACAATGGTAACAATGTCACTAAAATAAGAATGTCTTCTAAAAAACATGAAAAAGATTAATATATATCAATGTTTTTATATATAAATATATTTATATATATCTTTCTGCATGTTTATATATATAAAAATATATATATTAATATATATATGTATATATATATATTAATATATATATGTATATATATATATGTCTGTGTGTTTCTGTGTTTATATGTATTAATATATATATACATATATCTAAATATATATTTGTATTGATACGAGTAAATGACTTATATATATATATATATTACAATCTTACCTGAAAACACATCTAATTTAATCATTTTCCATAAAAACATTTCTAAATTAGCATTCTTTCCTTAAAATGTCTCTAAATTAGCATGATTTCTTGAAAACACCTAAAATTTCATGACATTGTTTTCGGAAACATTGTTAATTTAGCAATATTTTTTCCAAAATATCAAAAAATTAGTTACATTTGTCATGAAACACCATTAAAATTTTGATGTTTCTAGAAATACTTCACTAATTAAACAAAAAAAATTTATATTTTTTTGTAGTGTCCCAAAAAAACCTAAAACATCATCCCCAAATACCCTACACCCCCATCCCAATAAAACCCTAACGACTCAAACAAAAAAATAACAAAATATACAAGCCCAAAATCCAAAAAACCCTCATCCATAAAAACCCTAATCAATCATCCCCAAAAATTCCTTATCCCCTTCCACAACCAACCATCAACCCTAAGTCTAAATAACCCTCAACCATTATCCACAAAAAACCCTTATCACTCAGCCCCAAAAAACTCTGAACACTCATCCCCCCAAATCCCTCAACCCCCATCTTCAAAAACCACAACCCTTATCCCCAAAAATCCCTAAACTCTCATGCCCAAAAAACACTAAATCCTCAACTCCAAAAATCCCAAAATCCAAATTCCCCAAAAATAGAAAACCATATTCCCAAATAAAGCCTAAAACATCATCTGCAAAAAACCCTAAACTCTTTGTCCCAATGAAACCTAAACCCTCATACCCAAAAAAATGAATCACTTATCTCCAAAAAAGCCTAAAAACACATAACCAATAATAATAATACCATCTTAATCAAAAAACACTAGATCTACATCCCGCAAAAATGAAGACCCACTAACTCAAAAACCCAAGACCATCAGTCCCATGAAAACTTATAACATTAGTTCAAAAAACACTTGACCTGCATCCATAATAAACCATAGACAATCAACCACAAAAAAACCCTAGACTGTAACAGCCCAAGATTTTATAAAAAATATTCTTTTTAATTTTATTAATGTCTTGTGTTATACTCTACCCCAAAAGGAGCTTGCACAACACGCATCCTTGACTTGCCTTGCATTACACGCAATTGCAACCTTCCTCGATAGCGTGTGTGGTACGTAATCCTGAGTTTCAAGAAACAATGATATGCTATTAAAATATTATTAAAACTAGCCGTAATAAATAGTAATAACCACTTTTTAAATTTTAGAAATTTTAACTCTCAAAATGGACTTCATTTTTGGATTCGGAGTATCGAATTTAGCCTAAGGTGAAATTTTGGTACTTTTCGGATAACTTTCATATTCTGATGAATAGTGAAAATTACTAAATTATAATTAAAAAACAACTTTTTTAATCGAAATAATTAATAGTGATAAATCATTAATTTGAGTGGTTTTAAAGTATATTTAGAATATATTTTTACAATTTAATACAATGTTGGTCATTGGTTGTAATTTCACATTTAAACCAGACATAATCAAGTGTCAATCTTTTGATAGATATTGTTTCTTAAAAACACGCTATTTGTTTTAACAGCGGGATTTAATTATAAAATTAATTAATGCAACTTCTATGTTATGAATTTGGTTAAATAGATTTCATTTTTGAATTCGGAATATGAAATATAGCTTAGGATGAAATTTTGGCATTTTTCTGAAAACCTTCAATTTTTGATGAATAGTGAAACCACTAAGTGGTAGGTTAAAAACTGAATTTTGCATAAAACTTAATTTTACCGCTTCTGTGAATGGAATTTCGAAAATCCGACAGACACGGTTAATATCAAGGACTAAAATGTGGTTCAATGAGATGAGAATAATTTTTGGTGAATAGTAACTTTTTACTTTTTTTTTACCGCGGTTAATAGTAAATAGGGTAATTAAGGGTAAAGATGATATTATTATTACCCTAACACATGTCCTAATTCTATTGGACAAGTGTATTTCGACCAAAAACAAACTTAGGAATAAAATATGACCATTTAGGCCCACTTGGATTAGATTAGGACATTTATTATTAATTTATTTAAAGAAGGGTTAAAATAGTTAAAATCAAAGTTTAATAAGTAAATAATTTTTAATATGGGGTTATACATAAGATAAATTCGATGGTAAATATTCATTAGAAAGCTAAAAAGATTTCCTACCTGATGGTATTTTATTTGTAATTTTTAGACACCAAATAATTTAATTTATTTATGACACAACGATGATGCAGTAATTATCTTATTAATGAAATATTGACATAATTGATGTTATAAACACCAAAATAAATGTAATTTGAGATTTTTTATGAATTCCACTAATTTTCTAGGTTACTATGATATATTAATGTTGATTTAATCAAATTGGTTCGAACATTTAATTCTGTTATGACTTTCACAAAAATCATATATCAAATAGTGTCAAAATTGACACAAAATAGTTTTTAAATCAAATATTATATTATTAATTGTTATTGTATTCTTAAAAATCTAAGGTTCGGCCAAATGACTTAGATAGGGATATATATATTAATAATAAACAATTTGGGGTTCGTTTGGCATGTTATAGTAAGTGTATTAACCATATAGTGAAAGAAAACAAAAAGACACGGTAAAAGTTAAATTAATTAACTTAGAGTTAAATCTAATTGATAAGGTTAAAATAATACCCTAAACTTGTCTAAATTCTATTGGTTGATAGGATTTCGACCCATCCCCACTTTAGCTTCGAAATAAGACCCTTTGGAACCATTATAAACCAATTTTGACTTTAATATAAAATAATATTTTGAGATATTCCTAAGGTGCCCCTCTCCTCCCTTATAAAAGGACACCTCCTCCCCCTCCTCCTCACACCAATTTGAGCACTCAAGCTCGGCCAACCCCTGCCAAAATCTCTTCTCCACTTCCCTAGCAACATCCTAGAGGTTCTGGTCTTCCTCAAAGACCAATTCTAGTGCCCTAAGAGGAGGTCTCAAAGAGGCACTTCAAAGAAGAGGTAATTACCGTTACCAATTATTTCATCTTTATTTCTTCTTCCACTTCTTCTTCTTAGGTTGTTTCATTATGAAGTAATAACATCACTATCACTAATATACTTATATGTTATTATAAGTATGAAACAAACCTATTTCACCATCTATCCATCCTACGGAAAAAGAAATCACCGCGCGTGCGTACGTACGGAATACCGTCTCCACGCCGTGGTGTAATCTATTTTCCACCACCACCTTACATGGATGGGTATAATGGTGTAACGAATAACTATACATAGTTATTAAAACATCATATTTATTCTGATATATTGTTTAATTCACTCCAATTCAATTCAATACTTATAGAAATGATATCATCGCTCGTGCGTACGTACGGACTACCGTCTCCACGACGTGATGAGATTCATTCTCCATATTAACCATTTAAGAATGATTATAAAGTATATATAAGAAATAATAATGAAATATATGACATTATAAAGCTACTGGATTTATTTATATATATACATATGTATGTCATCTACTTACTTCCATTTCAAGACAATAAGGAAAGGAAAACAACGTTCATGCGTACGGACGGACTACCGTCTCCATGAACGGTGTTTTTCATTTTATTTATCTACCTATTATATATATATATATACTGAATATATATGATATATAAATCATATTATATATTCTGGAAGTACGTAAATCATGATATAAGTAATAATGATGTCAAGAACAACAAGTCAAAACACCTACGATAAATGAAATGATTTTACCCAAAACGCTTCTTTAACATGGAATTTACAAAAGAACGGGTAATATAATGTCATAAGTGAACCATATATGATATCATAACAATGAATATGATTCTGTAATAAGTCAATGACATTATTTAAATCATTATACAGGAGGTTCGGACACATACGAAGCAAATCGGACCTAAGGTAAGGGAAATATCACAATCTCATTTTTATCCGAGATTGTTTGTACTTTGAAATTTACTGGGGTATATTTTATCATCCACATCCATGTTTCCTCAATATGTAATGTTATTTACAACAACCTACAATTGTTTAAATCCAATTTTACCCTTCGGTGAGTTTTTAGTAAAAGATATGAAAGGAATCTTTTGTCGTTTTTCGTACGAGGTACTTTTTGACTTTTCCGACAAAAGTACGAAGAATGTTTTTTAAACTTAAACGGCACGAACGGATTTTTACGGTTTTATAAAGCCTTATTTTCATGAAGCATCCTACAAAATATTTCATGACTATTTTTAATAAAATCTCTTTCTTTTAAAATTTCATGATGTTTTGTGAAAAGAAATTGATTTTGAAGAAGAAAGGATATTTTCCTCAAGAATTCATTTCAAGTGTTTTATCAAAATTATTTTCCATCTAAGATAATAAAGGGTTCTGTTTCTATACATATTTTTAAATTGATTTGACTATGTTGTGATGGAATTATGTTTATGAATTCCTTTATCTTATATGAATGGTTTTATGATGTCATGTTGTTTAAGAATCCCATTTTTTTTATTACATGGGTTATGAAATGATGTATGATTTATGATTTTGTGGCACACATAAGAATGGTATCATTATGAGATGGGTGGGACCTATATCTCCCTCCAATGCATTGGGTAAAGATTTTATATCTCATGAGATAGACATGGCTGGAATGGTAGGTTATACCGGTTCAGTGAAACAGGACTGAAACGAGGATTACTCGATTCAGAAAGGGACTTTGTCCACTAAGATAGTCTTGGCAATGAGTCTTGACTAACAAGAAATGATTCTCTATGATTATGTGTGTATGCCACAATGAGTAATGTTTTAAGTTATGATTTCATTTCACTACTATGATTTATCCCATGTTATGAAATTATGCTCTCTTTTGCAGGTTAAGATTTCCAAAAAAGTTATGTTCTTATGAAAATTATGTGATTGATATTTCTTTTGTTTACCCTTACTGAGCATTTGAGCTCACCCTTTTATGCTTTCTTTTCCCCAGGATATAAAGAAAGGTTTTAGGTAAAAAAAAGGGGATGACCTTTATGGGAGATATTGAAGATCTTTCCCCACAATTAGAAGATTTTATTCCGAGTTTCCAAAGACACTAAACCATTACGATCCTTGTGTGTGTGTTTTTGTTTTGTACTAAGTATTCCGCAAAAGTAATGTAATGTCCATGTACGTCAAGATACGGGTCTCTACAGTTGGTATCAGAGGAAAGGTTTAGTCAACCTTTGGAAACTAGGACGCGAAAACGTTAGTGAGATCCCTAGAGATATTTCTAAGGTATGTCTAGGGATGTCCCTAAGGATAAGTATACGTATAGGATATATTCCTAGAACTACGGTAACGATCTTAGAATTTATCCTAAGATGTTAGATGTTCAAGGTACTCCCCCTTTATTATGTTGTTTTCCCTAGCATGATTTTTTCCTCTCACACTATTCTTTTTGGGTTTTTGAAAATGGCTGGAAACAAGGTGATTCACGATAATGGAGGATATGCTGGACAATGGAATGATATTTTTCATGAGCAACCAAATGAAATGGGATTTGGAAGTCCAAAAATCATTATTATACCGAATCAGCAATCTCATAATATGATCAATAAAGTAAAATTTGGTAAGTTTCCTGACTCGGCTAATAAGAGAAAGATGGAGTTTCATGATGATCATAGAGGAAAGAAAGTTCAATTTCCCCTATGTAAATCATGTGGGAAGAGGCATCAAGGAGAATGTTTCAAGGGAACTGGAAGATGCTTTGGGTGTGGAAAAGAAGGACACAAAGCAAGTAAGTGCAAAGGAAAAGGGTCGGTTAACACCATGGATGAGGATAATGGTATTGCTACGACATCAAAAATGGTTAAGTGTTTTAAATGTGGAATGTATGGGCATTATGCAAACAAATGCCCTAAGGGAAAGACTCATGAAGAGAATCAGTATGGTCATATGGGTAGTATTTATGTGGATGATGATGAAGAGACTACAAATGATATGTGAGATGAAAGAATTTTTGAAGCTCGGTCAATGGTTTGAGAATGTAGTGGAATGATTACATGTTTATCATGTGTAATTTTGGAATGAAGTGACATCTATGGATTGTTACACTGTTGTCTTTCCTTGTGTTTTGAAAGTGTATGATTAATGTTACCAGTATCCATGAAAGGTTATTCAGATATTTTTGGAATTTAGATGATATGCGCATAATAAAGGGATAAGGAGAAAATTAAATGTTTGATAGTATTCATGAGCTCATGATTGATATAAGGACTAAGTGATATCATGGTTTGAGTATAAATAATTTTGAGGATTTTGGTATGTGGAAAGTGTTAACTTTTAACTGCACTCATGTTTTCACTAAGGTATTCAAGAGAATACACGATTAAGGACTTTGAATGTTTGAAATGTGACCAACAAAATATATCTTATGATATATGGGGATCAACGATGGTATTAAATCTCTGGTAATCGTTTTCACTATGTTATGAGAGTGGACTGCAGTATTATGGATAAACCTAAAGATTGGAATGGATTATGTTGGACATAAGTTAGTATTGTTTAAGGATAGAAGTTTTCTCGATATTATTGATGGGATGTTATAGTAATATAGTTTTGGAAAAAGGACAACCTACAGGACGGGCGACAGCCCATCGCTTCGGACAAGGCTGTGGGAATCGAACCCACAACCGAAGTGCGACTGGCCTTTATCGCCAACCACTGACCTACAGGAAGTCCCTGTTTAGTAGAAACTAGTTTTATTATATTAAGTTGTATGACATATGAAGTATAAGTTCATTTTAGGAACCATATGTGATTTATCTCACTATAGATCGACTTATGTATATAAGTTTTGCTAACTTTTTGTTTGAGACAGATGGAATGACCCGTCATTCTATCACATGATCTTCTAACACTTCACGAATAACAAATTCAACTTTATTTATATAAGAGATGAAGTGGAAATTGTTCAAGGCACGAACAATAGTGAGATTGTACCAAAATAAAGTAAGTATTTATTCTAATTCAAATTTTCAACTTTAGGGAAATGATCTTGAAAACCAAAAATCTTGTCCTAGTGATCTTATACGTGATGAATCGGATGGTACCTTAGATTGTCACAAATTTATGGATTTGTGATTATTGGATTTTCCATAGTCATGTTCTCTACCACTCTCCATCAGAACATGATGGTTAGATTTCTCTTCCATATCCATATTTTCACCTATGTGGAAACCTAATGATTAGTTTATTTGGGTAACCGTTACGTTTCATACTTTTGTTTTTAAAGATTAGTTTTGATATTCCTTTTTACGATGTGGGTTTCTATTAAAGAAACTTTCAAATAGTAAACCATTTATAACCCCGACGAATTTCGAGGGCGAAATTCATTTTAAGGGGGGTAGAATGTAACAGCCCAAGATTTTATAAAAAATATTCTTTTTAATTTTATTAATGTCTTGTGTTATACTCTACCCCAAAAGGAGCTTGCACAACACGCATCCTTGACTTGCCTTGCATTACACGCAATTGCAACCTTCCTCGATAGCGTGTGTGGTACGTAATCCTGAGTTTCAAGAAACAATGATATGCTATTAAAATATTATTAAAACTAGCCGTAATAAATAGTAATAACCACTTTTTAAATTTTAGAAATTTTAACTCTCAAAATGGACTTCATTTTTGAATTCGGAGTATCGAATTTAGCCTAAGGTGAAATTTTGGTACTTTTCGGATAACTTTCATATTCTGATGAATAGTGAAAATTACTAAATTATAATTAAAAAACAACTTTTTTAATCGAAATAATTAATAGTGATAAATCATTAATTTGAGTGGTTTTAAAGTATATTTAGAATATATTTTTACAATTTAATACAATGTTGGTCATTGGTTGTAATTTCACATTTAAACCAGACATAATCAAGTGTCAATCTTTTGATAGATATTGTTTCTTAAAAACACGCTATTTGTTTTAACAGCGGGATTTAATTATAAAATTAATTAATGCAACTTCTATGTTATGAATTTGGTTAAATAGATTTCATTTTTGAATTCGGAATATGAAATATAGCTTAGGATGAAATTTTGGCATTTTTCTGAAAACCTTCAATTTTTGATGAATAGTGAAACCACTAAGTGGTAGGTTAAAAACTGAATTTTGCATAAAACTTAATTTTACCGCTTCTGTGAATGGAATTTCGAAAATCCGACAGACACGGTTAATATCAAGGACTAAAATGTGGTTCAATGAGATGAAAATAATTTTTGGTGAATAGTAACTTTTTACTTTTTTTTACCGCGGTTAATAGTAAATAGGGTAATTAAGGGTAAAGATGATATTATTATTACCCTAACACATGTCCTAATTCTATTGGACAAGTGTATTTCGACCAAAAACAAACTTAGGAATAAAATATGACCATTTAGGCCCACTTGGATTAGATTAGGACATTTATTATTAATTTATTTAAAGAAGGGTTAAAATAGTTAAAATCAAAGTTTAATAAGTAAATCATTTTTAATATAGGGTTATACATAAGATAAATTCGATGGTAAATATTCATTAGAAAGCTAAAAAGATTTCCTACCTGATGGTATTTTATTTGTAATTTTTAGACACCAAATAATTTAATTTATTTATGACACAACGATGATGCAGTAATTATCTTATTAATGAAATATTGACATAATTGATGTTATAAACACCAAAATAAATGTAATTTGAGATTTTTTATGAATTCCACTAATTTTCTAGGTTACTATGATATATTAATGTTGATTTAATCAACTTGGTTCGAACATTTAATTCTGTTATGACTTTCACAAAAATCATATATCAAATAGTGTCAAAATTGACACAAAATAGTTTTTAAATCAAATATTATATTATTAATTGTTATTGTATTCCTAAAAATCTAAGGTTCGGCCAAATGACTTAGATAGGGATATATATATTAATAATAAACAATTTGGGGTTCGTTTGGCATGTTATAGTAAGTGTATTAACCATATAGTGAAAGAAAACAAAAAGACACGGTAAAAGTTAAATTAATTAACTTAGAGTTAAATCTAATTGATAAGGTTAAAATAATACCCTAAACTTGTCTAAATTCTATTGGTTGATAGGATTTAGACCCATCCCCACTTTAGCTTCGAAATAAGACCCTTTGGAACCATTATAAACCAATTTTGACTTTAATATAAAATAATATTTTGAGATATTCCTAAGGTGCCCCTCTCCTCCCTTATAAAAGGACACCTCCTCCCCCTCCTCCTCACACCAATTTGAGCACTCAAGCTCGGCCAACCCCTGCCAAAATCTCTTCTCCACTTCCCTAGAAACATCCTAGAGGTTCTGGTCTTCCTCAAAGACCAATTCTAGTGCCCTAAGAGGAGGTCTCAAAGAGGCACTTCAAAGAAGAGGTAATTACCGTTACCAATTATTTCATCTTTATTTCTTCTTCCACTTCTTCTTCTTAGGTTGTTTCATTATGAAGTAATAACATCACTATCACTAATATACTGATATGTTATTATAAGTATGAAACAAACCTATTTCACCATCTATCCATCCTACGGAAAAAGAAATCACCGCGCGTGCGTACGTACGAAATACCATCTCCACGCCGTGGTGTAATCTATTTTCCACCACCACCTTACATGGATGGGTATAATGGTGTAAAGAATAACTATACATAGTTATTAAAACATCATATTTATTCTGATATATTGTTTAATTCACTCCAATTCAATTCAATACTTATAGAAATGATATCATCGCTCGTGCGTACGTACGGACTACCGTCTCCACGACGCGATGAGATTCATTCTCCATATTAACCATTTAAGAATGATTATAAAGTATATATAAGAAATAATAATGAAATATATGACATTATAAAGCTACTGGATTTATGTATATATATACATATGTATGTCATCTACTTACTTCCATTTCAAGACAATAAGGAAAGGAAAACAACGTTCATGCGTACGTACGGACTACCGTCTCCATGAACGGTGTTTTTCATTTTATTTATCTACCTATTATATATATATATATACTGAATATATATGATATATAAATCATATTATATATTCTGGAAGTACGTAAATCATGATATAAGTAATAATGATGTCAAGAACAACAAGTCAAAACACCTACGATAAATGAAATGATTTTACCCAAAACGCTTCTTTAACATGGAATTTACAAAAGAACGGGTAATATAATGTCATAAGTGAACCATATATGATATCATAACAATGAATATGATTCTGTAATAAGTCAATGACATTATTTAAATCATTATACAGGAGGTTCGGACACATACGAAGCAAATCGGACCTAAGGTAAGGGAAATATCACAATCTCATTTTTATCCGAGATTGTTTGTACTTTGAAATTTACTGGGGTATATTTTATCATCCACATCCATGTTTCCTCAATATGTAATGTTATTTACAACAACCTACAATTGTTTAAATCCAATTTTACCCTTCGGTGAGTTTTTAGTAAAAGATATGAAAGGAATCTTTTGTCGTTTTTCGTACGAGGTACTTTTTGACTTTTCCGACAAAAGTACGAAGAATGTTTTTTAAACTTAAACGGCACGAACGGATTTTTACGGTTTTATAAAGCCTTATTTTCATGAAGCATCCTACAAAATATTTCATGACTATTTTTAATAAAATCTCTTTCTTTTAAAATTTCATGATGTTTTGTGAAAAGAAATTTATTTTGAAGAAGAAAGGATATTTTCCTCAAGAATTCATTTCAAGTGTTTTATCAAAATTATTTTCCATCTAAGATAATAAAGGGTTCTGTTTCTATACATATTTTTAAATTGATTTGACTATGTTGTGATGGAATTATGTTTATGAATTCCTTTATCTTATATGAATGGTTTTATGATGTCATGTTGTTTAAGAATCCCATTTTTTTTATTACATGGGTTATGAAATGATGTATGATTTATGATTTTGTGGCACACATAAGAATGGTATCATTATGAGATGGGTGGGACCTATATCTCCCTCCAATGCATTGGGTAAAGATTTTATATCTCATGAGATAGACATGGCTGGAATGGTAGGTTATACCGGTTCAGTGAAACAGGACTGAAACGAGGATTACTCGATTCAGAAAGGGACTTTGTCCACTAAGATAGTCTTGGCAATGAGTCTTGACTAACAAGAAATGATTCTCTATGATTATGTGTGTATGCCACAATGAGTAATGTTTTAAGTTATGATTTCATTTCACTACTATGATTTATCCCATGTTATGAAATTATGCTCTCTTTTGCAGGTTAAGATTTCCAAAAAAGTTATGTTCTTATGAAAATTATGTGATTGATATTTCTTTTGTTTACCCTTACTGAGCATTTGAGCTCACCCTTTTATGCTTTCTTTTCCCCAGGATATAAAGAAAGGTTTTAGGTAAAAAAAAAGGGGATGACCTTTATGGGAGATATTGAAGATCTTTCCCCACAATTAGAAGATTTTATTCCGAGTTTCCAAAGACACTAAACCATTACGATCCTTGTGTGTGTGTTTTTGTTTTGTACTAAGTATTCCGCAAAAGTAATGTAATGTCCATGTATGTCAAGATACGGGTCTCTACATAGACCCTTTGCCCAAAAAATATATATACCATTATCCCCATAAAATCTTAGAAAACCAAACCCAAAAAAACCGTAGACACTCACCCATAAAAACACTACACCTTCACCATCCAAAACCCTAGAACTTCATTGCCAAAAAAACCTACAATCTCATCCCCAAAAACAAAAGACACTATCCCCCAAATAACACTACACCCTTGGCCCTATATATCCCCAGAACCTCATCCCCCAAAACCCCTACACCCTCAGCAACACAAATTCTTATACACTCAACCCCTAAAAAGCCTAAATCCCCACCCAAAATACCATAAACCCCAAAACCCAAAAACATAAAAAGACACCCCCAAAATACATAATACCACTTCCAAAAAACCCTTAGTCCCACACCTATAATAAACACTAAAACCTCATCCCCAAAAAACCTAAACCCTTTTCTTCAAAAATCACCAATACCTCACCCTCAATAACCAAAAACTCTCATGACCAGAAATATCTAAAACCAGAGTCCCAAAAAACCATAAACCATCAACCCCAAAAAACAATTGACACACCGCATAAAAAACCCCAAACCATCATCCCCAAAATACACTAAACCCTAATCCCCAAAACATCATAAACCCACTTCATAAAAAAAATTTAAAACCCTTAGATCGATTAAACCGAAACCCATAGCCTGAAATATTACTAAACACTAATAAAAAATATAAAAACTGAACCCTAAAAACCCTAAATAAAGATCCCAAGAAAACCCTAATCCCTCAAACCCGAAAATCCCTAGCTCTCATCCCCTAAAAACGCAAAACCCTCTATCATAAATATCCATAAATTTTCAGCCATAAATAACCCTAATCCCTGAGCCGAAAAAATCATAAACCCTAGACACTCAAATCCTAAATTCTAGACCATAAAAAACCCCGAACTCATAGTCCCATAATTCACTTAAAAATCATCTATAGAAACACTAAACCCTAACCACCCAAAAATCCTAATCACTATTCCCAAATTAATCTAAAAATCATCAGCCTAAAAAATGAAATCATTATCCCCCAAACCCATAAAAACACAACTCCATAAAAACCCTAAACCGTAAACCCCATAATAACATGTTACCTCAGCCAAAAAAAATTCTAATCCCACATCCCCAAAATTACCAAATCCCTCATCCCCTAAAAAAAACTATTCCCTTGGCCCCTAAAAAACTCTAATCACTTATCACCAAGTAAAAATTAAACCATAATCCCAAAAATCCCCAAAAATATGTAAACCCTCATCACCTAAAACCTTGAACCCATTTCACTAGAAAACACCTAAACTCATAGAAATATAAAAAATTAAACCCTTAGCCTTAGAAAACCATAAAACTGTTGGAGTTGGTGGCCTAGAAAAAAACTACTTTGTACTTTATTCATTAATAAAATCCTTATCACATCTTGATTGTTCTTCTGCGTGACAATTCATGTGATAATGTCCTAAGGACTGCTGTTGCATTAATGGGTCACATTGGATCCTTGCTATGATAAGAACCCAGAAGTGCCATAACACTGTTCTTGAATATATGTTCTATGACCAGATGATATTATTTGAGGGGCATAAATAATACAGGTCATTAGGGGTGAGGACTCATAATACTTTGAGGCACCTTCTCATGGTGTGCGCCTGTGGTAATATCCAAGAGGATATTATGAGAACGTGGCCCGCCAGTAGGAAATCCACATTTCATAGTGTCATTGGATGTTCCTATCTAGGGACGTGTGTATTTGTCCTTAGATGTTAAGATTATTATTAATGGGTATTACAACTCGCGCCCTTAAATGTATTGACGAATGCTGTGACGACACACTGTTCGTAGCGATGTAGGATACGTTGGGTGCATCATGAGTAATATTGCATTAATAGATAATGTGAGAAAGGATTTGTCCCTTCTCTTCAATAATAGAAGTATATATCTCAAGCCCTTTGATGGAATTGATATAGCCTAAATAAATCCATGGCCATGGTAAGGTATGGGCAAGTTCAATTCCGGGATGTCAAAGAAAGAATAATTGCGCACATGGGTTGATGGCAATAGCATGCAACCTGCATGATTAGAGATATCGAGACAAAGGAATTATATTACATAGTAAGCGTTCATATGAAGTGACATGTCATTGCAGTGTTAACTTCTTTCTCTATGGGTGCCTTGGAATGTTGCTAGATGCCAACCTTGGACTTTAGGCAGGCTCTGCCTAATGCCACTGAGAAAGAGTCCTAGAGGGTCACACACTAAGCGTGTTCAATTATCTTAGTTAAATATTAATTTAACAAGTTAAATAAAGATTATTCTAGAATGTGGTTTAATAGTTATTTAAGGATTCCTGATCACATTTATTTCGACACTAGTTAATCGAGAGAATATATTTTGGGTGAAATAATATGTTTATTAGCGAGTAATGAAGTTACATTTATTTAAGAAATAAATAGCCATTAATCAAGGTCTAATAAATGTGGTTGAGGAAATGAAGGAAAATAAAAGTACACGCCGTGTATATTAAATATACACGTCGTGTAGTTTTATGGAAAACGAGTATACTCCGTGCATTAATGATTACACACTGTGAAGTTTTTCCAGTTGGGATTTTTAGAATATAATATTGTTTTATTAAATGATATTTATTATAATCAGCATGGGGGCATGTCAATGAATTAATAATTCGACATTGGGTTTTTCAATAAAAGTTAATGAAATAAATAAAATTCATAACACGTTTATTTATTGTCATAAATATATAACCTCAAACCTGATTATAAATATCCCCATAACAACTACACTTTTCTACAAGAGAATCATTGTGCACAACAATTCTGAAGAAATCTTTCAAGCCCGAAATAACTCCTTCCTCCAAGAACACTCTCAAGACTGAGAGATCAAGGCGATCGAAGGAAGACATCGCAAGTGAAGGTTCTTCCGTGCTAGCACCCGGAGATCCCTTCGGCGACGTCCAGAGATACGCGGCACACATGTGGATCACCTTTAGTGGAATCCTACACTTGGATTCTACGATGCAACGATGGATCACAGAATCGTGACCAGACACATCAACAAAGAAAGAATTGCACCAAGGTAATTCTTGTGAATTAATTAAATTAATTATAACTTACATATGATGATCCTATCATTATGGTTCTGGGATTCCCTCTTTTTTTTATTTTTCGTTCTATTCCAATGATCCAGCATTTTATATCATGACAGATCTCGATTTGATCGTTGTTTAACGCTAAAATTAAAGTTGGGAAAACCCACCAATGTGCTTCTATTGTGCTCAGAACCTACAAAAACCCCACCCCCAACAAACATAAACCCTCAAACCCATAAAATTCTAAATAGTTTCAGCCAAAAACCTCTAATCCTAAGCCTTAGAAAACCCCAAATCCTCATTCCTTAGAAACCCTAAACATCCAACCCTTCAAATCCCCAAACCCTCATCGCCAGAAAACCCTAAACCCTCTTCTCTAGAAAACCTGAAAACCTCATCCCTAGATGACTCTAAATGCTCAATTTTATGGAATTCTAAACATCATGCTAATAAAATTGTATACCCCCATCCCTAGAAAAATTAAATCTCCCAAACCTAGGAAACAATAAACCATCATCTTTAGAAAATCCCAATACCTTTTCCCTACAAAAACCGAATTCCAAAACCCCAAAGAACACAAAACCTGTATCCCTAGAAAAATCTAAACACCCAGCCTTGAAAACCCTAAACCATTAGCCATGAAAAACCATAATATATAATCCCACAAAACCGTAAACCATGATCCCCAAAAACCCCAAAACCCAAAATCTCTATCCCTATAAAACACTAAAACCTCATCCCCAAAATATCTAAAACCCTAATACTAAGAGAACTCCAAACCCTCATCACCCCAAATCCTCAAACCCCTTTCCCCAAGAAACCCTAAACCCTACACCCTTATCCCAAGAAAAATATAAACCCTCAATCAATGAAACCCAAAACCCTCAGTCCCACAAAACTCAAAACAATCAACCCTATAAAACCATGAAATCAATTCCCCCAAAAATCCTAATCCTTAACCCCAAAAAACGAAAAACCCTTATCCTAAGAAAAACCTAAAAATGTAGCTAAAAATAGCTAAAACCCTCATCCATAGAAAAAACCTAATTCTCTGATCCACTGAAAACCATAATCCATTTTCCCCAAAAAAACTAAACCCTCATCCCCACAAAACCATAAACCAACATCCCTAAAAAATCATAAACTCGCAACCCAAGAAAAACCTAAACCATCATCCATAGAAAACCGTATATTCTCATACCAAAAACGCTTAAACCCTTCTCCCCAAAAATCTGCAAACCCTCTTCCCTTAAAAACCCAAAA
Organism: Viscum album; assembly: GCA_963277665.1. Taxonomy (NCBI): domain Eukaryota; kingdom Viridiplantae; phylum Streptophyta; class Magnoliopsida; order Santalales; family Viscaceae; genus Viscum; species Viscum album. The sequence continues at coordinate 923,449,397 of OY728132.1, forward strand.
CTAATAACCCTACAATACCATAATCCGTCATACCCATATGATCCTATACCCCTAAACCTATAAAACCCTAAACCCTATTCAATAGAAAACCCTAAACCCACTTCCCCAAGTAACTCTAAACAGTTATCCCTAGAAACCCGTAAATCATCAATCCTAGGGAAATCTAAATCATTATCCCCATAAACCCAAAAACCATTGTCTTGGAAAACAATAAACCCCCATTTATAGAAAACCATAAACCCTATACTCCAAAAAAAAGAAAAGACCCCCCCCCCCCCTCGAGAACACCTTAATCCTTCATCCCCCGAAAACCCTCAACACTCATCCCCAAATATATATGTACCCAAATTCCCAGATAATCATAAAGCATAATCCCTAGAAACCACTAAAACCATAGCTAATGAATATCCTAATCCCTCAGCATTAGAATACACTAAAACCGAAGCCCTAGAAAAACCTAAACTCTTATCCCTAGAAAATGATAAACACTTAGCATAAGAGAACACAATTCCCTGAGCCCTAGAAAACTAAAAACCCCCATCCCTTGAAATACCCATTCCCATAGCCCCATAAAACCAAATACCACCATCCACAGAATACCCCAAACCATCATCCTAAAGAATCCAAATACCCTCCACCCATTAAAACGCTAAATACACAATAAAATAAAAACCTAAACACTCATACCGATAATATTGTAAACACCCATCCCCCAAACACCCCAATAACCCATCCCTAATAAACATTAAACACTCAGTCTCAGACGACCCCAAATGCCCTTCCCAAAAAATCCATAAACCATTATCCTTGGAAAACAATAAAACCGCATCTATAGAAAACCCTAAACCCTTAGCCCCAGAATATCCTAAAAAATTATCCTAAGAAAACCTCAAACACACATCCCCTGAAAACAAAAAACACTAATCCCATGAAAAAAATGAGGACCTCATACCTAGAATACACTAAATCCCTACCCCTATAAAACTATAAACTGTTATACCTATAATTCCCTAAACCATTTGACATAGAAAATCTTGAACCATCATTCCGTGAAAATCCTAAACCCTTTGTCCTAGGAAACATTAAACCCCTAGAAATAGAAAACAGTAAACCCATTTCCCCCTAGAAACTTAATTCCTATGCCCTAGAACACCTGAAACCCAAAACCATTAAAAAAATAAACCCTCATCCCATAAAAACTCCAAAACCTCCTCCCATGAGAACCCCAAACCCCTTTCCCGATAAAACCCATAACACTCAACCCTAGAAAACACCTAACACTATCCCCAATAAACCCTAAACCCTCATCACCCGAAATCTATAATCTGTAATTCAATAAACCCCTATACACTTATACCTGTAAAATCCTAAACTAGATCCTTTGATAATCATTAATATTCAACCTAGAAGACCCTAAGACATTAGCGATAGAAAAAGATAAACTGCAATCTCTAGAAAAACCTAAACCCTCATCCCCAAAACACTAAACCATAAACCATATAAAACCCTAATCCCTAGTCCCAAAAAACCATTAATCCACATCTTCAAAAAACAGTAAACACTAAGCCCCACATACCACTAAACCTATATCCATGGAAAACAATAATCAATAATCCATAGAAGACCCTAAACCCTCAGAAATAGAATACCTAAATATTTTTCCCTATAAAATAGTACTCATTTATCATTAGAAGCCACTCAAAATAAAGCCATAGGAAAACCAAAACCATCAGCCTTATAAAACCCTAAATTATCAGGCCCAAAAAAAAACTAAAACCTCACCCCAATAAAACCATAAACCATCATCAATAGAAAATAATAAACCCATAGAACTAGAAAACCATAAGCCCTCAACACTAAAAAATTCCTAAACACTTAACCCAAAACCCTAATACCTCATCCAAAAAAACCCCTAAACCTAGAACCCGAAATAACCCAAAATCCTCACCCCCAATAAACCCTAAACCATGAACCCCCAAAACATCAAATCCGTGTCCAAAAAACACCAAAACCTCATTCAAAAATAATTTCCAAACCCAAAAACCTAAAAATCCCCAATCCATTATCCCAAAATCAACCAAATCCTCTCAGTACCAATAAACCTCAATCCATCATCTGTAAAAATCCCCATACCCTCTGCACTAAAAAAATCCTAAACCATCATCCCTAAAAAAACCCTAAACCCTAAACCCTAAAAAAACCTAGAACCCCATCCCCAAAAATCCCCAAACCTTCAACCTTAAAAAAACATAAACCGTCATAACCAAAAATATATAATCAATCATTCATAAAAAACCATAAAACATCATCCCTAAAAACAGTAAACCTCTTCCGAAAAAAAACATTATACCCTCAATCTCCCCAAAACCCTATCCATTAGCCCCCCAAAACAGAAACCCTTTGTTCCAAAAAGCTATAAACAATCATCCCCAAAAACATAGACCCCTAAAATAAAAAAACCATAAATAATTTAAACAAATAAACATATAACTTCATCCCCAAAAAACAATTAACCATAAGCCCCAAAAATCCAAAAAACATATCCATAAAAAAATCCAAAACACTCAGCCATAGAAAACCTAAAACCATCAACCCCATAAACCCCCAATCCCATATCCCAAGAAAACAAAAAACCATAACCCCTCAACCCCAAAACCTCATCTCAAAAAAAAAAACAAATGCACATGACCACTAAAAACCCCAAACCCTTATCCTTTAAAAACCTCATACACCAATCAAAAATAATCCCAATGCTTCATACCTAAGAAACTAAAAACCCTCATCCCAAAGGTCCAATACCTACTTAAAAAGAACCATGAACCCTAAACCCCAAAATAAATTAAATCCTTTTTCTCCAAACCCCAAATAATTATCCCACAAAATCCCCAAACCCACATCCATAAAAACCATGAAACAATCATCCAAATAAACCTAAGCCCTTAGCAGTAAAAAATCCCAGACCCCTAGGCACCAAAAACCCCCAAATACAAATACCTATAAATTTATTACCTCTTACCCAAAAAATCATAAAATCTTAGCCCATAAAACCCCCAAATCCTCACCCCCAATGAATCCCCAAACCCCTATACAAAAATAGAAGTATAACCAAAGCCCCAAAATACCCTAAACCCTTAGACCAAAAAAACCAATTCCCTTTGTCCCAAAAAGCATAAAACTTCCTAAAAAAATAAACCCATAGTCCCAAAAACAAATATGTTCATCCCAAAAAAAAAAACCAATGTCCTTAATCCCTAAAACCCTAAACCCACTACTCCAAAAATAATTAAACCCTTAGCCCCAAAAAACTAAAACCCCTCATCAAAAATAAAACCTAAACCCTGAGCCCCAAAAAACATAAACCCTTACCCAAAAAACCTCAAAACTCTCAACCCCAAAAAACCCAAAACCCTCATCCCGAAAAAACACTAAACTCTCAGCACCCAAAATCCACAGACACTCTGACAAAAAATAACAATAACCCTCACCCCCAAGAAACACAAAATACTCATCCCTTAAATCATAAACACATAACACCACAAAATCCAAACCCATAGACCCAAAACACATCAAACCCCCATCCCCATAAAATAAAACCCAAAACCCCAAAAAAATATTCAACACTTATCCCTAAAAAACCAATACCCTCAAACCCCAATCAGTTATCCCAAATAGGACCTAAATTACATCAAACCTAGAAAACCCTATAACCTTTACCCCCAAAAGCCTAATCCCTGACCCCAAATATCCATCCCTAACCCCCAAAACCCCATTAAACATAATCCAAAAAACACCATAATCTCTCATCCCCTAAAAACCGAAACCCTCATTCCAAAAAACCTGAACATATAAATCCAAAACACCAAAATATACAACCCCAACAAACCATAAACATGTATCCCTAAAAAAACCTAAACCATCATCCCCATGAAATCTTAAACCCTGCACCCCAAAAAATGTAATCCCCCTTACCCAAAAATCCATAAACACTACGCCTAAATGTATCCTAAACACTTATCCCCAAAAAACCATAAACCCTCATTCCCAAGAATCCAAATATATAGACACTTAAAGAACCTATAGCACTTATCCCATGCTAAAAACAAACCAAAAAAAAATCCATAAACCCTCTTCCACAAAAATAACATATACTCTCATACCTAAATAACAATAAACCCCCATCCCAAAAAAACTGTAAACCCTAATCCCAAAAAACCCCAAACACTCAACATAAAAAATCACTAAAACCTTTTCAAAAAAACCGAAACATTTAACCTCTAAAAACCTAAAACCTCATCCTTAATAATCCATATACGTTATTCGCTAAAAAATAGAATTCTAAAAAATACTAAATATTGAGCCCCAAAAATCCCAAACCCGTCAACCCTAAAATACATATAACCTAAGATGAAAAAAACCATAAACCCTAAACCCCAAAACACCATAAAAATGCATCCCCAAAAAACCCTACAACCTTATCCCAATGAAACCCTAAACCCACAAAAAACAATAAACCCTCACCCATGAAAAACCCCATGCATTGAATACTTAAGAACCCTAAAACCATGAAACTAAAAATCCCTAAACCCCACAACTAAAAACCCAAAACCCTTTTCACTAAAAACCCTAAAACCTCCTTAAAAAATACTCACTAGTCCCCAAAAAACCCTAATTTGAATTCCCTAAAAAACCATTAAACCGTTATACCCAAAAACTTGAAATCCCATTGCCCAAAAAACGTTGAACCCTCGCCCAAAAAAAACACTAATCCCACAGCCCAGAAAACCCTAAACCCTAATCCCCCACAATTCTATACCCTCATCCCCAAAACCCCGAAACCCATACCTTAATAATCCATTAACCTGTATCCTAAAGACCCATAAAACCTAACTCTAAAAAACCAATTAATTCTCCTCCCCAAAAAACCCTAAACGACCAGTCCCAAAAATATCAAACACTCATCCCCAAAAAATAGTCAAATTGCATCCCCAAAAAACACAAAACCACTAGCCACAAAAAAACCAAAAAATTATCGCATCAAAAAATTAAACCCTCATACCTATAAAAAACCTAAAACCTCTATACCATCTTAATCAAAACACACTAAATTATCATCCTAAAAAATCCTAAACCATTAATCCCAAAAAAACACTAAACACTCAACCCCAAAAAACCCTAAACCATATTCTAAAAAAACACAATTCCTTCTCCAAAGAATAACAAAAAACTCTCATCCCTAAAAAACATTGAACACTCGGCTGTAAAAAAAAAAGAAAACCTTCATCCCGAAAAATAATTATACCTCATCCCCAAAAAACTATAATCCTTTAGCTCCAAAAAACTCTCAACCAGTATCCCCCAAAATTATTAAAGCCTCATAAAAAAACGTAATCTCTCATCCCTAAAAACCCTTAAACCCTTTTCAATAAAAACCCCTAAAATCTAATCCCCCCAAACCCTAAATTTATATCCCAAAAAACCCAAAAACCTCATCCCCAAAAAAACATTCAACCATTTATCCCTATAAATCGTAATTCATCGGCCCAAAAAATTCCTCAATGCTTAGACACAAAAAACAAAAAAACATTGCCTCAATTTCCTTTCACACTAAGTCCTAAAAACTTTCATCTTACTAGACCATATAACCCTAATCCCCTTGGTTCAAATACCTAAATTCTTCATTTCAAAATAACCTTCATCAATCATCCCCAAAAATGAAAATATGTTTTCTAATAAACCCTAAAACATGAACCCCAAAAAACCCTAAATCCTCATCACAAAAAACCTAATTCCTTAGCCCCAAAATACCCAAAACCCCCAGAACTAGAAAACCAATAATCTCAACCTGAAAAACATTAAAATTTAACCTAAATAATTAGATAACCCCTTTTCCCCCAAAATAATAAACCCTGATCGCCAATAAATCCCAAAACACCAAGCCTAAAAAAATTATTCCCACAACCCCCCCCCCAAACATAAAACCTCAGCACCACAAAACCCTGACCAATCATCCTCATAAACCCTAATCCTACATACCTACAAATTGAGAACTTTTCATCCATAAAAATGTGTCAACCCAAAACCCAAAAAAACCCCTAAATAGTTACACCCAAAATTCCATAAATCGTCATCCTTGAAAAACCCCTAAAACCACCTCCCCCAAAAATCCAAAACTGTAAAAGAAAAAAAATCTATACCCTCATACCAAAAATTCACTAAACACATAGCCAAAAAATCCTTAACCATCATCCCAAAAACCCAAAAAACCATATTCCTAAAAAACCTTAGCACTCATCCCCAAAAAATCATAAACCATAATCCAAGAATAACCACAAATATTGACCCATAAAAAATATAAACAATTAGCCCCAAAAAAACCATAAAACACATAAACCCAAAAAACCATATCCTCTAAAAGCATTAACCCTCATGAAATCTTAAACCCTTATCCCTAAAAATCCTGAAACCCTCAACCTCAAAAAAACCAAATCACTCAGCCCTAAAATACCCTTAAATCCAAGCCCTAAGAAATGATAAACCCTCATCCCCAAAAAACATGTAAACCCTCATCCCCAAAAAACATTAAACCCTCAGCACCAAAATATTATAAACATTCATATCCAAAAAATACTAATTAATAAATCCCAAATAACCATTATCCTCTTCCCATAGAAACCATCAACCCTCATCCCTAAGAAACCATCTACACTCAACCTATAAAATACTTCTACCCTTATGGCCAAAGAAAAAAAAATCTCAGATACCCAAAATACATTCAACACTCAACAAAAAAAATAATCATCCCTAATCTCCAAAAATCCTAAATTATAATCCCCAAAAAACCCCCAACCATCTTCCCCAAATAACCCTCCACCTTCATCCCAAAAAATTCCCAACTCTCAACACCAAAAAACTGTCAACCCTCATCCCGTAAAAACCCTGAACACTCATTCCAAAAAAACAATAAACCCTCATCCATAATAATCCCTTAAAAACAACCCTAAGACACCATAAACCCTCAACCTATTAAACCCTTTAACCCTCAGCCTGAAAAAATCCCCAATAATCATCCCCAAAAAACCCTAAACCACAGGCCCAAAAATATACTAAAAATATGTCCCCAGAAATACCTAAACCCTAAGCCTTAAAAATCCATCAACCCTCTACCCAAAAATAACCATCAACCCCCACCCAAAAAAATCGTCAACCCTCATCCACAATGAACCTAAACCCTCATCCTAAAAAAAATGCTCATCCTTCATTCCAAAAATCCTTAAACCAATTTTCCGATAAATTTCTCTACCCTCCGCCCCTAAAAACCATAAAGCATTATCCTTAAAAACCATCAAGTAACTTCCACATAAAACCCTACAACTACATCCCCAAAAAACACAAAAAACTCATCCGCACAAAACCGCAACCGTTAGGCACAATAAACCCTAATCCCACAACCCTAATAAAACACTAAACCATAATACCAATAAAAATTGAACCCTCTTCCACAAAATATAATAAACCCTTAGCCCTAAAAACTGTAAACACTTTCAAGTAAAAATAATCAACCATAATATCCAAAAACCATCAACCATAAAGCCAAGAAAACTTCAATCATCATCATTAAAAAACACTTGAATATCATCAATATATAAAATTGAGAACTCATCCCAAGAAAACACTAAAACCTCATCCAAAAAAACCCTCACCCATTTACCCAGAAGAACCATAAACTCTATGCCCAAAAATTCACTCAATCCTAATACCCAAAAATCATGAACCATAATCCCATAATAATCTTCAATATTCTGCCCCGAAAAACGAGAACTCTCTCCACAAAGAACCCAAAAACATTATCCAAAATACCATCAACCCTCAACACTCTTCCCCAAAAAACCCTCAACACACATCCATTAAAAAACTCAACCCTCAAGCCCCGAAAATCCATCTTCCATCATTCCCAAAAACCCCTCAACACATAGCCTCAAAAAACCCACAACCCTCCACCCCAAAAATCCATAATCCCTAAACACTCAAAACCACCAACCCTCAACTCAAAAAAACCATCAACCACCAACCCGAATAAACCATAAAACCTCATCCCTAAAAACCCCTAAACCATTATCCACCAAAATCCCTAAACCCTCATCCCCAAAATCACTAGAACCTTAGAACCAAAAAATCCAAATATATCATCACCAAAAAATCATAAACCATAATCCCCCAAAGCACTTAAACACTCATCCCTCAAAACCCGTTAATATTTATTAATAAGACCCCAAAACCCTCTGCCCCTAAAATCCCTAACCCCGAAACCCATAAAATCTTTATTACATTCACCCCCAAAAATCCATAATCCACAAACATATAAGACACTCTACACTATGCGCCAAAAAATAAAAACCCTCAACCCCCAAAAAGACAGTAAATATTATTCCCCAAAAAACCGAAAGCCCTCATCCCTAAAAATTATAAATCCCAATTATCCAAAAAACCCTAAAACTGCAGCCCCAAAACCCCCATCCCCAATAAAGAAAAACCCTCAACCCCAAAAAAACCCGCATCCCTCATCCCCAGAAAAACCTCAAACCTCGTCCCCAATAAACCAACACCATTAGCACAAAAAACCCCCCATCCCTCAACATTGTAAATCGCTTAACCCCGAGCCCCAAAAAAACACTGAACCATTATCCCAAAAATCCTCAAAACAACTCCCTATAAAACTGACAACTAACAGCCCAAAAAACCTGTAATGCTAAACCCTAAAAAACCATCATCCCACAACCCCAAAAATTCTTCAATTCTCATAACTAAATTACCCTAAAACTTTGTCCCAAATAAATATTCACCCCATAACCCAAAAACCATCAACCACCATTCCCAAAAACTAGTAAAATGTCATCCCTAAAAACCCCAAAACATCCATCCCAAAAACCCTAAACCAACAATCCCAAAAATTCTAATCCTTATCCCTTAAAATACATCATTCACAACAAACAATAAACCTTCCAACTACATCCCCAATGGAACTATCCCCTCAAACCAAAAAATCCATCAAATCACATCCCAAAAAAACTGTCAACCCTTAGCGCAAAAGAAACCTATACCCGAACCCAAAAAAATAGTCAACTGTCATCCCCAAAAAACCATAAACACTCATAAGAAAACACTCATCTCTAAAAAACCGCAACCATTACAAGAAAAACCATAATGCCTAATCCCTAAAAATGTAAGCCCTCACATGAAAACCCCACATAACTCCACACCAAAAAACACTCAACCCTCATTTCAAAAAACCCATGAACCTTCATCCCAAAAAAACCCTCAACCCATATCCCCAAAAATTCCTAATCCATAGTCCCCCAAAAAACACTAAACCCTCACCCCCCCAAAACTGTAAACTCTCTACCCCAAAATACATCAACAATTAGCCCCAAAAAACCAAAATCCCTAAACCCCAATCCCACATCACTAGGAAACCTAATACCATCATATTAATGAACCCCTAAACCATCATCTCGAAAAACTCATAGAAAACCATCAACCCTTATTTTGAAATAATACTCCACCCTTATCCCTAATAACTCGAAAACCCTCATTCCGAAAAACCATATACACTAATCCAAAAAAAACCAAAACTCTCAACACCAAAAAACACTAAACGGTATGAAACAAAAAATCAATTACCCATAGTTGTAACAATATATAATCAATCATCCCCAAAATAACAACTAAATCATACACCTAATAAAACCTCAACCAATATCCCAAAAAAACCCTCAACCATTTGTCCTTAGAAACACTAAAACCTCATCCACAAAAAACATTCAACCCACATCCCCCAAAAACACCCATCCCTCAACCTCCAAAAACCCTCAAACCTTATCCCCTAAAAAACCTCTAACCTCATCACTAAAAAATAGTAATCTTTCAAAACTAAAAAAAGCTCAACCCCCACCCCCCAAAACTGTTAACCTTTATCCTTCAAAACCCTTGTCCCTTAACAAAATATTCCCTATACATCTTCCCAAAAACCCACAAATAGTAATCCTAAAAAAATCTTATCCCTAGACCCCCCAAAAGACTAAACCTACATCCCAAAAAAACACTCAACCGTAAACTCAAAAAAACCCAGAGCCCTAATCCCAAAAAAACATGATTCCCACACCATTGAAATTATATTAATCCTAATTCCCCAAAATCCATCATGTACATCCCCCCAAAAAAACACAACCCTTAGTCCCCAAAAACCATTAACCCTTATCCCCAAAAAACCAATGCTATCATATCCAAAATCCCTAAAACCGCAGCCAAAATAGTTTTTATCCCTATGCCCCACAAAAACCCAAATGATCCGACCCAAGAAACCAAGAACAATATCCCCTAAAAACCATTAAATATCACACCTATAATACCATAAACACTCATCCCCAAAATACATTGAACACACATCCTTAAAAAAATCTGAATTCTCATCCCAAAAATCCTTAAACCCTTAGCCATATAAAACCCTGAACCCTCATCCCTAAAAATCACCCAAACCCTCATCCCCAAAACCCCAAAACGATCATCCCATTAATCCTCAAAAAATTATCTAAGAAGAACCCAGAAACCCTCATCCCCATGAAAAAATGAAATCTACTCAGAAAAAGACCATTAACCCTAAGTACCAAAATTCCATAACCCTCATCCCCATAAAACCCTATTCCATCATCCCCCTATGAAAACCTGTACTCTCATCCCCTAAAAATCATTCACTAATAGCCTAAAAAAACCCTAAAACCTCATCCTTAAAAAATCATTCACCCTCATTCCATAAAAACCTAAACCCCCGGGAAAAAAAAACCTAGGAACCTCACTCCATGAAACCCTAAAACCTCATCCCAAATAAACCTAGAACCATAGTACCGAGAAAACATTGAACCCATATCCCCAAAAAACCTTCAACCCCAACCCCCCAAAACCTATACCATTTTCATAAAAAAGTCATGATCCCTCATACACAACAAACAGTGACCCATTTTACCAATTATCCCTGAACCCTTATACCCCAAAAATGATTAATCCTCTTCCCTAAAAAACCCTTAGCCCTAAAACTCCATGAACCATGATCCCACATCACCAAAATCCCTAAACTGGAAAGAACAAAAAGTTTGAACACTCAGCCCTGAAAAATCAAAAACCATTATCCCTAAAAATCACACAACCCTTCACCCAAATTATCTTTATCCATCATCCATAATAAAACATAACCCATTAACAAAAAAAAACTCAAATGCCTCATCCCCAAAAAAACCTATACCCTCGACCCCAAAATACCATCAACCATAGCCCAAAATGACAAAACCCTCAGACCCAAATAATCAGAACCCATGGACGAAAAATTTTATGAATCTTCAATGCTAAAAAATACTAAAAACATATCCCCAAATACTGAATATCCTATGCTGAAAAATCCCAGAACCCTCATCCCTAAATAATGAAGAACTCTCGATTCAAAAAAACTGATAAACCCTTAGGAGAAAAAATTCATCTATACACAACCCTAAAAAATGCTCATCCCATAGCCCAAAAAACCCCCAAACCTTCATCATGAGAAAAACCCAAACCATTAACACCAAGAAAACCTAAACCATTATCCCCAGAAAACTAAACACAAATCACAAATAAACCATAAACACTCATCACCAAAAAAATCCTTAACCTCTAACTCCAGAAAACCCAAAACTATTGACACCAAAAAAACCATAATCCCTAAGCCCCAAATTTCACTAATAAATCATCCCAATAATACCCTCAACCCTCAATCTCAATGATAATTTACCATCATTCCAAAAAAACCCAAATTATAGAGCACCAAAAAAACCTCAACACTCATCCCCAAAACAACCTAATCCCTCATCCCAAAAAAAACTTCAAACACTTATCCTCAAATAATCATTAACCCACAACTTTGAAACTTCCCTGAACAGTCATCCCAAAATAATCATGAAACCTCGACCCCAAAATCCCAAATGGGAAAAGCCCAAAAAAACCCTAAACCCTCATCCCCTTAAAACGTTGAACTGCATGCCTCATAAAACCATGATCTTTCATCCTAAAACCACCTATACCCTCACACACATGAATCCCTTTATCCATATCCAAAAAAAACCCATAAATCCTTATCCACATAGAAACATAAACCCCCAACCCCAATACCATTAACCCAAGGTCGCAAAAAAACTTGAGCCCATGTCCCAAAAAAACCCTAAGCCTTCAGCCAAAAAAAACCCAAAACCCCCAAATTGAAAACCCCGTGATTCCTCAGCCATGTAAAAGCCAAATACCTCAGCCACAAATAAACCCAAATCTATGAACCACACAAAAAGAATAACCCCTCATCCTCAAAAAACCCTGAGGCCTTCCCCATAAAAATGTTCAACACTCAACCCCATAAAACTATAGACCCACATCTCCAAAATAGGAACACCATGAAAATCACCATGTATATATAATTGGATTTAGTTGGGAAGATATCCATGGAAGAGATACAAGATTCTTTAAATGGTGTTAATGGATAATTTTTTTGATGAAAATGAACTTCCCATCACATGGTGGATTATTATTAATCAAATGATATTCAATGAGAAGAGAATACTTGAGGACAAATATATTTGATGTTATTTCATTTCATTATTGATAGTAGATATTATAATAATATAGAGAGCATCTAGTTAGGGGTGAATTTGGGAATACTGACTTTGACACCCCAACATCCTTACCATAATTAGTGTTTGAATTATTGTCAAAAACATATGTTTTCCAAATATGTGAAGTTATTTTTCACCACCATAAATTAAAAGGATGAGGTATTATGAAAAATGTTTTCCCATTTTTTGTTGGGTATATCTTGGTAGTTTGATAAACATGTGATGCATGATATTTTTCTAAATAGTTAATCTGGTGTACTCTGAACGGATCCTATAACACTAATACTGATGCCCCTGATACAAATTTTCAATGAAACCATTTTCAGAAGAAAGATAAATGTGAGGGATGATGAAAATAAGAGAGAAAATGAATAAGGATTGAATGAGGGAAGATGTGACAATGGGGAAATAAAAGATAGCAGGTTTCAAAAATAATCAAGTGGGAAAAGTGACTTCATTTAGTGGGAAAAATATGTATATTATATATAACCATGTATAAAAATTATTTTATTTCATGTAAAACCCTCAATGAACTGATGAACAATTAGGAAATTCTAAACACTGACAACATAATACCTTATTTTTCAAATTATGAGGAATATCTTCCATAGTTGTATGATTGTGTCATTCATGTTGAGGAGGCCCCATTTTTTCTAACAGTTGGATAGATAAACCCTTGGGCTTAGAAAACCATAATACTATTGGAGTAGGTGGCCTAGAACCAACTACTTTGTACTTTATTCATTAATAAAATCCTTATCAAATATTTATTGTTCTTCTGCGTGACAATGCATGTGATAATGTCCTAAGGAAAACTGTTGCATTAAAGGGTCATAGCGTATCCCTTCTATGATGAGAACCCAGAAGTGCCATAACACTATTCTTGAATATATGTTCTATGACCGGATGATATTATTTGAGGGGCATAAATAATACAGGTCATTAGGGGTGAGGACTTATAAAACTTTGACGCACCTTCTCATGGTGTACGCCCGTGGTAATATCCAAGATGATATTATGAGAACGAGGCCTGCCAGTAGGAAATCCACATATCATAGTGTCATTGGATGTTCCTATCTGCGGACGTGTGTATTGGTCCTTAGACGTTATGATTATTATTAATGGGTATTACAACTCGCACACTTAGATTTATTGAGAAAAACTGTGACGACACACTGATCTTAGTGATGTAGGATATGTTGGGTGCATCTCATGTAATATTACATTAATAGATAATTCGAGAACGGATTTGTCACTTTTCTTCAATAACAGATGTATATATCTCACACCCTTTGATGGAATTGATATAGCCTAAATAAATCCATGGCCATGGTAAGGTATGGGCGAGTTCAATTCCAGGAAGTCAAATAATGAATAATCGAACACATGGGTTGATGGCACTAGCATGCAACCCGCATGATTAGAGATAGCGAGACAAATGAATTATATTACACAATAAGCGTTCATATGAGGTGACATGTCATTGTGGCGTTAAATTATTTCGCTATTGGTGGATTGGCATGTTGCTAGATGCTACCTTGGACATTAGGCAGGCTTTGCCTAATGCCACTGAGAAAGATGCCTAGAGGGTCACACACTAAGCATGTTCAAGTATCTTAGTTAAATATTAATTTAACAAGTTAAATAAAGATTATTCTAGACTGTGGTTTAATAATTATTTAAGGATGCCTGATCACATTTATTTCGACAATAGTTATTCAAGAGAATATATTTTGTGTGAAATAATATGTTTATTAGCGTGTAATGAAGTTACATTTATTTAATAAATAAATAGCCATTACTCAAGGTCTAATAAATGTGGTGGAGGAAATTAAAGAAAATAAAAGTACACCCCGCGTATATTAAATATACACGTCGTGTAGTTTTATGGAAAACGAGTATACTTCGTGCATTAATGATTACACACTGTGAAGTTTTTCCAGTTGGGATTCTGAGGATATAATATTGTTTTATTAAATGATATTTATTATAATCAGCATGGGGGCATGTCAATGAATTAATAATTCGACATTGGGTTTTTCAATAAAAGTTAATGAAATAAATAAAATTCATAACACGTTTATTTATTGTCATAAATATATAACCTCAAACCTGATTATAAATATCCTCACAACCCCAACAATTTTCTACAAGAGAATCACTGTGCACAACAATTTTGAAGAATTCTTTCAAGCCCGAAATAACTCCTTCCTCCAAGAATGCTCTCAACACCGAGAGATCAAGGCGATCAATGGCAGAAAATGCAAGTGAAGGTTCTTCCACGCTAGCACCCGGAGATCCCTTCGGCGACGCTTAGAGATACGTGGCACACGTGTGGATAACCGCTAGAGGAATCCTACACTTGGATTCTACGATGCAACGATGGATCACTGAATCATGATAGGACACATCAACAAAGAAATAATTACACCAAGGTAATTCTTGTGAATTAATTAAATTAATTACAACTAACATATGATGATCCTATCTTTATGGTTCTGGGATTCCCTCTTTTTTTTCGTTCTTCGTTCTATTCCGAAGATCCGGTGTTTTATATCATGACGAATCTCAGTTTGAACATTGTTTAACACTAAAATTAAAGTTGGTCAAACCCACCAACGTTCTTCCGTAGTGCCCGGAACCTACAAAAACCCCATCCCCAAAAAACATAAACCCTCAAACCCATAAAATTCTAAATAGTTTAAGCCAAAAACATTGAATCCTAAGCCTTAGAAAACCCAAAATCTTTAATCCTTAGAAACCCTAAAAATCCAACCCTTCAAATCCCTAAACCCTCATCATGAGAAAACCCTAAACCCTCTTCTCTAGAAAACCCGAAAACCTCATCCCTAGAAGACTTTAAATGCTCAATTCTTGGGAATTCAAAACATCATGCTAATAAAATTGTATACCCGCAGCCCTAGAAAAATTAAATCTCCCAACCCTAGGAAACACTAAACCATCATCTTTAGAAAATCCCAATACCTTTTTCTAGAAAAACCAAAACCCTAAACCCCCAAAAACACTAAACCTACATCCCTAGAAAAATATAAACACCCAGCCTTGAAAACCCAAAACCATTAGCCTTAAAAAACCATAATATATAAGCCCACAAAACCATAAACCATGATTCCCAAAATACACAAAACACAAAATCTCGATCCCTAGAAAACAGTAAACCCTCATCCCCAAAATATCTAAAAACCTAATACCAAGATAACTCCAAACCATCATCCCCCAAAATCCTCAAACACCTTTCCCCAAGAAACCCAAAACCCTACACCCTTATCCTAAGAAAACTATAAACCCTCAATCATAGAAACCCAAAACCTTCAGTACCACAAAACTCAAAACACTCAACCCTATAAAACCCTGAAATCTATTCCCCCAAAAATCCTAATCATTAACCCCCAAAAACTCAAAACTCTTATCCTAAAAAAAACATAAACTTGTAGCTAAAAATAGCCCAAACCCTCATCCATAGAAAAAACCTATGTCTTTGATCCATTTTGGACAATAATCCCTTTCCCCCAAAAAACTAAAACCACATCCCCACAAAACCATAAACCATCATCCCGAAAAAATCAGGAACACTAAGCCCAAGAAAAACCTAAACTATCATCCATAGACAACCATATATACTCATACCTAAAAACACATAAACCCTTCTCCCCACAAAACTTCAAACCCTCTTCCCTTAAAAACCCAAAACTAATAACCCTAAAATACCATAATCTGTCATCCCCATATGATCCTATACCCTTAAACATAGAAAATCCTAAACCCTCATCACTAGAAAACCCTAAACCCACTTCCCCAAATAACTCTAAACGGTTATCCCTAGAAACCACTAAATCCTCAATCCTAGGAAAATATAATTCATTTTCCCATAAACCCAAAAACCATTTTCTTGGTAAACAATAAACCCCCTGTCTATAGAAAACCATAAATCCTATACTCCAAAAAAAGAAAAGACCCCCCCCCTCGGGAACACCTTAATCCTTCATCCCCCGAAAACCCTCAACACTCGTCCCCAAATATATTAGTACCCTAATTCCCAGATAATCCTAAAGAATAATCCCTAGAAAACACTAAAACCATAGCTAATGAATATCCTAATCCCTCAGCATTAGAATACACTAAAACCCAAGCCCTAGAAAACCCCAAAATCTTTTCCCTAGAAAACCATAAACACTTAGCATAAGAGAACATAAATCCCTCAGCCCTAGAAAACTAAAAACCCCCATCCCTTGAATTACCTATTCCCATAGCCCCATGAAACCCAAAACCACCATCCACAGAAAACCCCAAACCACCATCCTAAGGAAACCAAAGACCCCCCACCCATTAAAACGCAAAATACACAATAAAATAAAAACCTAAACACTCATCCTGATAATATTGTAATCACCCATCCCCCAAAACTGCCAAAACCCCATCCCTAAAAAACAATAAACACTCAGTCTCAGAAGACCCCAAATGCCCATCCCCAAAAAACCATAAACACTTATCCTTGGAAAACAATAAAACCTCATCTACAGAAAACCCTAAACCCTCAGCCCAGAATATCCTAAACCCTTATCCTAAGAACACCACAAACACACATCCCCTGAAAACAAAAAACACTAAACCCTTGGACAATTGAGGACCTCATCCCTAGAATACACTAAATCATTACCCCTAGAAAACTATAAACAGCTATACCTATAATCCCCTGAACCATTAGACATAGAAAATCTTGAACCATCATTCCGTGAATATCACAAACCCTTAGTCCCAGGAAAGACCAATCCCCTAGAAATAGAAAATCGTAAACCCCTTTCCCCTAGAAACCTAATCCATATGCCCTAGAACACCCGAAACCCAAAACCGTTAGAAAAATAAACCATCATCCCATGAAAACTCCAAAGCCTCCTCCAATGAGAACCCCAAACCCCTTTCTCGAGAAAACCAGTAACACTCAACCCTAGATAATACGTAACACTCATCCCCAATAAACCCTAAACTCTCATCACCCAAAATCAATAATCTGTAATTAAATATACCCCTATACCTTATACCTATAAAATCCTAAACTAGATCCTTTCATAATCATTAATATTCAACCTAGATGACCCTAAACCATTAGTGATAGAAAAAGATAAACTGTAATCTCTAGAAAAACCTAAACTATCATCCCCAAAAACACTAAACCATAAACCATAGAAAACCCTAATCCCTAGTCCCAAAAAACCGTAAATCCACATCTTCAAAAAATAGTAAACACTAAGCCCCAGATACCCCTAAACCTATAGTTGTGGAAAAAAATAATCAATAATCTATACAACACCTTAAACCCTCATACCTAGAATACCTAAATATTTTTCCCTATAAAATTGTAATCATTTATCATTAGATGCCCCTAAAAATATAGCCATATGAAATCCAAAACCATCAGCCTTATAAAACCCTAAATTATCATGCCCAAAAAACACTAAAACCTCATCCCAATAAAACCATAAAACCTCATCAATAGAAAATAATAAACCCTCAACAAGAAAAACTCCTAAAAACTTATCCCAAAACCCTAATCCCTCATCCAAAAAAACCCCTAAACCTAGAAACTGAAAAAACCCAAAATCCTCACCCCCAATAAACACCAAACCATGAACCCCCAAAACCTCAAATCCATGTCCAAGAAACAACAAACGCTCATTCCCAAATAATTTCCAAACCCAAAAAACTAAAAAAACCCAATCCATTATCCAAGAAGAAACCAAATCCTCTTAGTACCAATAAACCTCAATACATCATCCATAAAAATCCCCATACCATCTACACTAAAAAAATCCTAAACCATTATCCCTAAATAAACCATAAACCCTAAACCCCCCAAAAACCTAGAACCCCATCCCCAAAATTCCATAAACCTCCAACCTTAAAAAAAATAAACCCTCATAACCAAAAATCTACAATCAATCATTCATAAAAAACTACAAAACATCATCCCTAAAAATAGCAAAATCGCTTCCCAAAAAAACCTTATACCCTCAATCTCCCCAAAACCCAATCCATTAGCCCCCCAAAACAGAAACCCTTTGTTCCAAAAAGCTATAACCAATAATCCCCAAAAACATAGACCCCTCAAATAAAAAAACCATAAATAAGTTACATAAAGAAACATATTACTTCATCCCCAAAAAACAATTAACCATAAGCCCCAAAAACCCAAAAACCATATCCATAAAAAAAATCCAAATCACTCATCCATAGAAAACCTAACACCATCAACCCCATAAACCCCCAAACCCTCATCCCCAGAAAACAAAAAACCATAACCCCTCAACCCCAAAACCTCATCTCCAATAATAAACAAATGCACATGACCCCTTAAAACCCCAAACCCTTATCCTTTAAAAACCTCAGACACCAATCCAAAATAATCCCAACGCTTCATCCCTAGGAAACCAAAAACCCTCATCCCAAAAATCCAATACCCACTTCAATAAAAACCATGATCCCTAAACCCCAAAATAAAATAAATCCATGTCCTCCAAATGCCCAATCATTAACCCAAAAAATCCCCAAACCCACACCCATAAAAACCTTGAAACAATCATGCAAATAAACTTAATCCCTTAGCAATAATGAAATTCCAGAACCCTAGGCACCAAAAAAATAGAAATCCAAATCCCGATAAATCCATTACCTCTTACCCAAAAAATAAAAATAATCCTAGCCCATAAAACCCCCAAATACTCTCCCCCAACAAATCCCCAAACCCATATACAAAAATAGAAGTATAACCAAATCACCAAAATACCATAAACCCTTAGACCAAAAAAACCCTAATCCCTTTGTCCCCAAAAAGCATAAAACCTCTTAAAACAATAAACCCCTAGTCCCAAAAACTAATATTCTCATCCCAAAAAAACAAATGTCCTTAATCCCCAAAACCCTAACCCCACTACTCCCAAAATCATAAAACCCTTAGCCCCAAAAAACTAAAACCCCTCATCCCCAATAAAACATAAACGCTAAGACCCAAAAAACATAAACCTTTACCCTAAAAAACTCAAAACACTCAACCCCAGAAAACCCAAAACCCTCATCCCGAAAAAACACCAAACCCTTAACACCCAAAATCCACAGACACTTTGACAAAAAATACCAATAACCCTCATCCCCAAAAAACTCCAAATACTCATCCCTTAAATCATAAACACATAACACCACAAAATCCAAACCCATAGACCCAAAACACATCAAACCCCATCTCTATAAAATAAAACCCTCATCCCCAAAATAATATTCAACACATATCCCTAAAAAACTAATTCCCTCAAACCCCAATCAGTCATCCCCAATAGGCCCTAAATTCCATCAAACCTAGAAAACCCTAAATCCTTCCCCCCCAAAAGCCTAAACCCTGACCCCAAATATCCATCCCTAACCCCCCAAACCCCATTAAACCTAATCCAAAAAAACACCATAATCTCTCATCACCTAATACCTGAAAACCTCATTCCAAAAAACATGAAAATATTAATCCAAAAAACCAAAATATACAACCCCAACAAACCATAAACCCATATCCCTAAAAAACCCTAAACCGTCATCCCCATGAAATCTTAAACCCTTCACCCAAAAAAATGTAACCCCCCATACCCAAAAATCCCTAAACACTAAGACCAAATGTATCCTAAACACATAGCCCCAAAAAAACATAAACCCTAATTCCCAACAATCCAAAAATATAGAAACTTAATGAACCTAAAACAATTATCCCATACTAAACACTAACCAAAAAAACAAAAAATCCATAAACCCTCTTCCAAAAAAATGCCATATACCCTCATACCTAAATAACAATAATCCCCCATCCCAAAAAACTGTATACCCTAATCCCCAAAAATACAAAACAATCAACACAAAAAATCACTTAAAGCTTTTCAAAAAACCCTAAACATTTAGCCTCTAAAAACCTAAAACCTCATCCTTAATAATCCCTATATATTATTCGCTAAAAAAACGCTATTCCAAAAAATACTAAATACTAAGCCCCAAAAATCCCAAACCCGTCAACCCTAAAATCCATATAACCTAAGATGAAAAAAACCCTAAACCCTCAACCTCAAAACACCATAAAAATGCCTCCCCAAAAAATCCTACAACCTTACCCAATGAAACCCTAAACCCCCAAAAAACAATAAACCCTCACCCATGAAAAACCCCATGCATTGAATATTGAAAAACCCTAAAACCACGACACTAAAAATCCATAAACCCCCACCACTAAAAACCCAAAACCTTGTTCACTAAAATCCCTAAAACCTCATTAAAAAAATAATTACTAGTCCCCAAAAAACCCTAATCCGAGTTCCATAAAAATCCCTTAAACCGTTATACCCAAAAATTGGAAATCCCACTTCCCAAAAAACGTTGAACCCTCTCCCAAAAAAACACTAATCCCACAACCCAAAAAGCCCTAAACCCTAATCCCCCATAAATCTATACCCTCATCCCCAAAACCCCGAAACCCATACCTTAAAAATCCATTAACCCATATCCCAAAAACCCATAAAACCTAATTCCAAAAAACCAATAAATGATCATCCCCAAAAAACCTAAACGACTAGTCTCTAAAATATCAAACACTCTTCCCTAAAAAAACACTAAAAATGCATCCCCAAAAAACACAAAACCACTAGGAACAAAAAAACCAAAAAAATTATAGCAACAAAAAATTTAACCCTCATACCTATAAATAAACCTAAAACATCTATACCATATTAATCAAAACACACTAAATTCTCATCCCAAAAAATCCTTAACCATTAATCCCAAAAAAAACTAAACACTCAAACCCAAAAAAACCATAAACCATATTCTAAAAAAAAACCCAATTCCTTCCACAGAGAATAAAAAAAACCCTCATACCTAAAAAGCATTGAACAATCAGCTGTAAAAAACAAGAAAACCTTCAACCTGAAAAATATTTATCCCTCATCCCCAAAAAACCAAAATCCTTTAGCTCCAAAAAACTCTCAACCATTATCCGCCAAAATTATTAAACCCTCATAAAAAACGTAATCCCTCATCCCTAAAAACCATTAATCCCTTTTCAATAAAAAACCCTAAAATATAATCCCCCAAAACCCCTAAATTTATATCCCAAAAAACCCAAAAACATCATCCCCAAAAAAACATTCAACCATCTATCCCTATAAATCCTAAATCATCGGCCCCAAAAATTCCTCAATGATTAGACACAAAAAATAGAAAAGAACTCTGCCTCAATTGCCTGTCAAACTAAGTCCTAAAAACCTTCATCTTACTAGACCATATAACCCTAATCCCATTGGTTCAAATACCTAAATCCATCATTTCAAAATACCCTTCATCAATCATCTCAAAAAAGGAAAATATGTTTTCCTAATAAACTCTAAAACCTGAACCCCAAAAAACCCTAAATCCACATCACAGAAAAACCAAATCCCTTAGCCCCAAAAAACCTAAAACCCCTGAAGTGCACTATGTTGCATTTGTTGTCAATGAGGCATGAAGTTGTCTTGGAATGAATGGATGTCAAGGAGTCAAGATGTGAATTTCAAATGATGTGATGGTGATGGTGATGAAGGAGAATGGCCATGGTACTAAGATGCATGTCACATAGGAGTTTCACTAAGTGGTATTGGAAAGTGTGGTTGAAACATTCTCCATGAACATCTGACGATTGTTGAGCTGATCTTTAAGTTCCAAGAACTTGTATCAAGATTATACAATGTCACAACAATGTTTTAAGACCATGCATTGTATTGACAATTCATGACGAGTTGAATGGGATCCATCCACAACTTCTAAGTGGATGAAGTGGATTAAAGAAGTCCATGTACTAACTCTTAGTTCATGTGAATCAGAAGAAGATCCAATTTGATCTCTGATTAGATCAACAAAGAGAATTGAAGAAGTTATGTGATTCAGGAGTTCGGTTGATGAAGATCCTTGAGAATTCTCTCCTAAGTAGAAACTGAGATGATGAAGAAGAATCATAAATTGAGGAGTTGTTTCTAATCAAGTAGATTAATGTTTGAATTCTCAAGAAGAAGAAGAGAGGAGAAGAAATGAAGAAGGGAGAAGTGGCTTGGAATTTGGCATTTTACATATGGGATACTTTGTTTTTTAACAAAGTGTTTATTCATGCCTTATCCAAAAATTAGGCCAGCTAAGGCTAGCCCACGGGTTCAACCCCAAGGCACTTGTGGGCCTAAGGCGCCACGCCCATGGGGGATCCCATGGTGCAAGCACAAGGTGGCAGGGGGCCGTGTATAAGCCCCGAGGGCACGCGGTGGTGAAGCCCGCGCACCCGAGTGTGCATGGTGGGCGCTAGGAGCGCGCCCGCAGGAGGAGAATAGTGGGCGAAGAGCGCGCCCGCAGGGAGAACACGGTGCGGGGCGGCACCGTGGAGGGAGAAGATTCAACTGAGCCGGCTGGGGGAGCGCTTAGTTGATAAGGCGCGAAGAAACCGGGTGCCATTTCGATGTGGGACGAGAAAAAAATTCCAGGAGCGAATCCTGGCCGTCCGAGTGATCGCGCGGCAGATCTCGGCCGCCCGATGCATCGCGCCATTCGCGATCAAATCCAGGCCGTCCAAAGACCTGATCCGACGGCTCCCCGTCCATCTCCTTCCTCCAGCCATTCCGCTGCCACCCGCGTGCCTCCGTCGAACCAGGAGCAACCCAAGCACCGATTTCGAGTTCCCGGCCACCATTGCCGAAGATGAAGTGTCCGTTGAGCTCGTCTCCTCAAACCGAATCCAACCATGCAATAAAATAAGCATGCATGCAAGGTGATGGAGATTTCGAGATTCGGCCGAGGAAAACAAATTTTCCGAGGGCGTGCCACGTTGCTCGAACGCCTAAACCGAAGGCTTGCATGCGTTCTAAATCGCATGCACAAGGAGAAATAAAAAGGGAGAACCCGCGTGTGAAACAGAGGAAGATATCATGATTTGCAGAATCTTGAAATACCCGAAAACTTCGGGGATTCAAATATTTTATCACGCGGATGGGCTGAGGCATTCCTCTTCCTATAAAAGGAGAGCCCGAGGCCTTGGAGTGTTTGCTGATCTTTTGAAGAAAAATGAGAAGTCTCGTGAGAGCACCTTTGCCTCGCGAAGAAGAGCATGCGCACACACTTGCGCGGCAGTACAGCCCGGAGCTCCCCTAGCTCTGTTTTGGTTCCTTTTACACACTCCTTGCGCGAAAGAGGTTGGAGAAGGACCCCTGCGCGCCTTCCCCTTGCGCAGTAGGAAGACTCGTGGCCGCAACATCATGCGCACCCACGGTTGAAGCCCCGCGGTGTTGCACCTTGCACACCCGAGTGCTTGCGCGACAGTAGCACCCGCGCGTCCGCGGCCAGTGCATCTTGCGCGGCATTTGAAGACAAGAGTGGCTGCACCCCTTGCGCGCCTTCACTAAGGCAGGGGCTCGTGTTGAGAAGACCACACCCTACGGGTTGTGGGTGCTTGGCAAGGAAGAAGGCCGAGGCCTTGCCTCGTGTGTGTGCCAAGTGGAGAAGAAGAACCCGAGGCCATGTGTGTGCACAAAGAACAACACCAAGTGGTGTGTGCCAAGTGAAGTGGAAGACTACACTTTGTGTGTGTGTAAGAATTGAATAATCCATAGTCTTGGTTGTGCATTTGAAAAAAGAAGAACACACTTTAAGTGTGTGCATTTGAAGAGGCCGAGGGTTGTGACCTTGTGTGTGCACACTTCGAAGAACAAACTAAAAGAACACTAAAGTGAGTGTGTGCAATAAGAAGAGGAGAATAGGCCATGTTTCAAGTGTGTGCAAAATGAAACAAGTGTGTGTAAAGAGACAAGTTGGCCGAACCTAAGTGTGTGCACTAAGAAGTGTGTATACACATAGAAGAAATAAAGAGTGACCCACACTAAAGTAGAACACACTCTAAGTGTGTAAACAAATTGGATAAAGTGTGTGAAGGAGGAATAAGGTGTGTCCTATAATTGATTACACCCTTTGTGGGTCTACTGCACCAAGAAGAGGAAATGAGGAGTGCATGCATGCATGCATGCACGTGCACACGTAAACAAAGCCAAATCTGGTTGTGTGCATTTGAGTTAACCAAGACCAGAGGATCTTGAAGTATTGAGAAGACCATGCAGTCAGTGCATGAGGAAGCAGAGTTTCCATGCATTCAGTGCATGAAGTTGTTTTGAAGTGAGACTGGACCAGACTGAAGTTTAAAGATATCAGTTGTCTGAGTATTCAGTAGTTGGAGAGAAGCCAGGTCATCCTGAGAAGAAGGAGATAAATCCTGAGCAAGACGAGAAGACCTGATCATCACAAGTGATCAGAGGTACAGAGCAAGGCCAGTAGTCTTTATCCCAGACTGCTGAAGATACTTGAAGAGCTGAACAAGAAGAAGAGCTACTCGTGTGACTCGAGGAGCCAGGAGAAGACCCTGTGGGACTCAGGGAGAAGAAGTCTTCAGTGGGATTCTGGAGCAGGCCAGTGGGACTCTGGTAACACTGTGTGAAGCAGTATAAAGATCCTCCTATGGGACTCAGGAGAGATACGGTGGGAAGCTGTATCGACCATTGTAATTCTAACAAGTTATAATGGGAGAATCCATGCTGGGAGAGCATGGAAAGGATGTAGTCCTTTGGTGCCGAACCATGTAAATCCTTGTGTCCTGTGCCTTTTCATTACTGCATCATTCGGGAAAGGTTGAGAGATACAAGAAGAGTGGATCGAGGCTTTAACCAGCCATAGAGGTTTAATTGATAAAGAATCAATTAGTAAAAAGTTTTAAAGGATCACTGATTCACCCCCTCCCCCTCTCAGTGATTCACACTGATCTGGGCACTTCAATTGGTATCAGAGGGAAGGTTCCCTCTAAAAGATCCAAGAGAGTCTATATGGAGTGCAGATTTGAGGAAATGAAAGAACAGCCTCAAATGGAGATATCTGCCAAGACTCTGAAAAACAGAATGAAGAAACAGGCAAAGAAGATGAAGCAGAAGGCTGGTGCAATCAGAGAAACTCCTTCTATGGAAAGAAATGTGAAAGTCACATCAGATGACAATTCCTTTTATCATTCTTCTGATGAAGCCTGCTCTAGCTGTGATGAATATGGAAGAAACAATGATCTTCTAAATGCAATCAAATATCTTCAGAAGAGAGTCCCCAAGGAAGTTGCAATGTGTATAGCTACAGGCCTCCTTGATCTTCAAGAAGAAAAATTACAGCTAGAAGATGAAGCCAATTCTCTGGAAGTCCAATTGACAAAAATGGTTGGCATAACCAACACTCTCAGAAAGTTGGTGAAGGCCAAAGATGAAACTATTTCCCTTTGCAATGAAAGATTTGAAGACACTGATGAAGAATTGCAGAGAAGCCTTTCTGAGAAATAATTATTTAAAGTAATAATCAAAGATGTTTTCCATGCACTGGAAAAGAGGCACAGAGTTTCAATGGTTGTCAAAGATGCTCAACTTGAAGACAAAGCAAAAAGGGTAAAGGAGCTTGACAATTCATTGCTTGAATTGAAGAAAGTGCATGATGACCAGATGAATCAGCTGAAAGAAAGCTGGGAAGGAAAGCTAAGAGCTGTTGAGGATGAGAAGAACTCCCTTAACATGAAGTGCTTAGAACTAGAGGTGATATTAACAAATCTGCAATCACCCAAAGCTGAATCCTCCCAGTCAGCTGTAAGAAGAAATGTTGCTACACAAGTATGCATTGAGAAGGATGATTCTAAAAGAAAGACATCCTCTAATAAAAGTGCAACATCTTCTAGAAAGAAGGTACCATCCATACCATCTTGTACTGATGCTTCTAATTGTGTTTCCACAAAAAGTGCAGGATGGAAGAATAATTCCAAACAAATATGGATGAAGACAGTAAAGAAGCAGAGCTCTCCTGAAACAGCACAACAGGTCAAGAAAAGTACCCTACAATCAGAAGGACTGAAGAGGTCAAGATTCGTGGGACAATGCTGGTGTTGTAACAAGTATGGGCATTGTGCAAAGGATTGTTGGTACAATCTACTGAATGCCAAAGCACAGAGGAAGCCCATGACAAGGGGGAGAAAGCCAGAAGGAAAGAAGCAACATCCACAGGTCCAGAGACATCTGTTTACTGCTAACAGATTTGGATTACTTGACAACATCTGGGATGATTGCAAAAGTGGTCAAAGAGATACTTGTCAATCTCCAACTGTATCCAGAGCTAAAGAGAAGAGAAGATCACTGAACCTGGAGAAAATGGAATCCTTGGGAAGCAAGAAGAAAGTTGAAAATTCCCCCAAGAGGATTTTTAAGAATGAAGAGAAGTCCGTGGAATTGAAATCCAAGAAGGGTGATGCATCCAGAAGGACCACCAAGAAAACATGCTTCTACTGTGGAAAGAAAGGACATATCATGGATCTTTGTAAAGAAGCCATGAAATTAAATTGAAGCAGACTGGACTCAAAAAGACAATCAATCCAGAAGAAGAATAAGGGATTGATTGAAAACAAGTTGCCTAAGAAAGGTAGCTTGACAGCATCTAAGGAACCATGTGGAACTTCCAGAACTGGGACCAATCTTCCAAATGATTTACTTGTCATATGGCCACATCAGTTGCAACTTGCCAGAGAACTACAAAGAGTTGAAGATGAATCTCTGGCAATTGCTAAAGCAAAAGGGAAGAAGAAGGTTTCACATGAAGATGTTTTGAGAACCACACCAGCACAATCATCAATGAAGATCAAATGTGCAAGTGTGAATAATGGTGAATATGGGACATCTCGGTTGAGAGAATCTTCTCAACCTTGTTGTTCACATTGATGAACCGTGGAGGTTCCATCTTATTCCCTAATCACTTGTATTTACATGTGCTGACATTGCAGGGAATTGAAGATGATGATCATTCTCAACTGGAGGATGGTTTGGAAAGAATGGAGTGCACCCCTTGAGGGGGAGCCAATCTGGAGAAGATGGTATTCTAAGATTTAATATCATCTTGAGAAAAGTGAAGGTATTCCAATCATACTTTCATCCCTTGTTTCTTAATTGAGTTTATCTTGTCAATTAAGGGGGAGTATGGATTGAAGGCAAATGGATGAAAGGGGGAGCTTTATCATTGCACTGAACTTTCTAATGAGTTTTGTGAAGTTGTGCAGGATTTAGCAAATTCATTGAATATCTGAAAATTTCAAACCCCTGAAGCATGATATCACATGTACAGTGAATGATGGATAGCATTGAGTTCCTTGGTTACATCACTCTTGTTTTCTACACTGGGTTTTCCCAAGTAGACTTAGAGCTGATTTACTAAAGGTTCTTTGCTAAAGAGAACATGTGGCATCATCCCTCTCTTAGTGATTTTTAAAGAAGATGTTATTCGAAGGGAGGAAGAGTTTTTTTTGAAAGAGAACCACACCACACCTTTGCATTTGATTGCCAATAAGGGGGAGAAAATATTGGCACACATATTGACCCATTCATATGTGCTGAAGGAGTGTATTGACAACAAATACAAAGGGGGAGATTGAAGTGCACTGTGTTGCATTTGTTGTCAATGAGGCATGAAGTTGTCTTGGAATGAATGGATGTCAAGGAGTCAAGATGTGAATGTCAAAGGATGTGATGGTGATGGTGATGAAGGAGAATGGCCATGGTACTAAGATGCATGTCACTTAGGAGATTCACTAAGTGGTATTGAAAAGTGTGGTTGAAACATTCTCCATGAACATCTGACGATTGTTGAGCTGATCTTTATGTTCCAAGAACTTGTATCAAGATTATACAATGTCACAACAATGTTTGAAGACCATGCATTGTATTGACAATGCATGAGGAGTTGAATGGGATCCATCCACAACTTCTAAGTGGATGAAGTGGATTAAAGAAGTCCATGTACTAACTCTTAGTGCATGTGAATCAGAAGAAGATCCAATTTGATCTCTGATTAGATCAACAAAGAGAATTGAAGATGTTATGTGATTCAGGAGTTCGGTTGATGAAGATCCTTGAGAATTCTCTCCTAAGTAGAAACTGAGATGATGAAGAAGAATCATAAATTGAGGAGTTGTTTCTAATCATGTAGATTAATGTTTGAATTCTCAAGAAGAAGAAGAGAGGAGAAGAAATGTAGAAGGGAGAAGTGGCTTGGAATTTGTCATTTTACATATGGGATACTTTGTTTTTTATCAAAGTGTTTATTCATGCCTTAGCCAAAAATTAGGCCAGCCAAGGCCAGCCCACGGGTTCAACCCCAAGGCACTTGTGGGCCTAAGGCGCCACGCCCATGGGGGATCCCATGGTGCAAGCACAAGGCGGCAGGGGGCCGTCTATAAGCCCCGAGGGCACGCGGTGGTGAAGCCCGCGCACCCGAGTGTGCATGGTGGGCGCTAGGAGCGCGCCCGCAGGAGGAGCATAGTGGGCGCAGAGCGCGCCCGCAGGGAGAACACGGTGCGGGGCGGCACCGTGGAGGGAGAGGTTTCAACTGAGCTGGCTGGGGGAGCGCTTAGTTGATAAGGCGTGGAGAAACCGGGCGCCATTTCGATGTGGGACGCGAAAAAAATTCCAAGAGAGAATCCTGGCCGTCCGAGTGATCGCGCGGCAGATCTCGGCCGCCCGATGCATCGCGCCATTCGCGATCAAATCCAGGCCGTCCAATGACCTGATCCGACGGCTCCCCGTCCATCTCCTTCCTCCAGCCAGGCCGCTGCCACCTGCGTGCCTCCGTTGAACCAGGAGCAACCCAAGCACCGATTTCGAGTTCCCGACCACCATTGTCGAAGATGAAGTGTCCGTTGAGCTCGTCTCCTCAAACCGAATCCAACCATGAAATAAAATAAGCATGCATGCAAGGTGATGGAGATTTCGAGTTTCGGCCGAGGCAAACAAAGTTGCCGAGGGCGTGCCACGTTGCTCGAACGCCTAAACCGAAGGCTTGCATGCGTTCTAAATCTCATGCACAAGGAGAAATAAAAAGGGAGAACCCGCGTGTGAAACAGAGGAAGATATCAAGATTTGCAGAATCTTGAAATACCCAAAAACTTCGGGGATTCAAATATTGTATCACGCGGATGGGCTGAGGCATTCCTCTACCTATAAAAGGAGAGCCCGAGGCCTTGGAGTGTTTGCTGATCTTTTGAAGAAAAATGAGAAGTCCCGTGAGAGCACCTTTGCCTCGCGAAGAAGAGCCTGCGCGCACACTTGCACGGTAGTACAGCCCGGAGCTCCCCTAGCTCTGTTTTGGTTCCTTTTGCGCACTCCTTGCGCGAAAGAGGTTGGAGAAGGACCCCTGAGCGCCTTCCCCTTGCGCAGCAGGAAGACCCGTGGCCGCAACATCTTGCGCGCCCACGGTTGAAGCCCCGCGGTGTTGCACCTTGCACACCCGAGTGCTTGCGCGGCAGTAGCACCCGCGCGTCTGCGGCCAGTGCATCTTGCGCGGCATTTGAAGACAAGAGTGAGTGCACCCCTTGCGCGCCTTCACTAAGGCAGGGGCTCATGTTGAGAAGACCACACCCTACGGGTTGTGGGTGCTTGGCAAGGAAGAAGGCCGAGGCCTTGCCTCGTGTGTGTGCCAAGTGGAGAAGAAGAACCCGAGGCCATGTGTGTGCACAAAGAACAACACCAAGTGGTGTGTGCCAAGTGAAGTGGAAGACCACACTTTGTGTGTGTGTAAGAATTGAATAATCCATAGTCTTGGTTGTGTATTTGAACAAAGAAGAACACACTTTAAGTGTGTGCGTTTGAAGAGGCCGAGGGTTGTGACCTTGTGTGTGCACACTTCGATGAACAAACTAAAAGAACACTAAAGTGAGTGTGTGCAACAAGAAGAGGAGAATAGGCCAAGTTTCAAGTGTGCGCAAAATGAAACAAGTGTGTGTAAAGAGACAAGTTGGCCGAACCTAAGTGTGTGCACTAAGAAGTGTGTATACACTTAGAAGAAATAAGGAGTGACCCACACTAAAGTATAACACACTCTAAGTGTGTAAACAAATTGGATAAAGTGTGTGAAGGGGGAAGAAGGTGTGTGCTATAATTGATTACACCCTTTGTGGGTCTACTGCACCAAGAAGAGGAAAGGAGGAGTGCATGCATGCATGCATGCACGTGCACACGTAAACAAAGCCAAATCTGGTTGTGTGCATTTGAGTTAACCAAGACCATAGGATCTTGAAGTATTGAGAAGACCATGCAGTCAGTGCATGAGGAAGCAGAGTTGCCATGAATTCAGTGCATGAAGTTGTTTTGAAGTGAGACTGGACCAGACTGAAGTTTAAAGATATCAGTTGTCTGAGTATTCAGTAGTTGGAGAGAAGCCAGGTCATCCTGAGAAGAAGGAGATAAATCCTGAGCAAGACGAGAAGACCTGATCATCACAAGTGATCAGAGGTACAGAGCAAGGCCAGCAGTCTTTATCCCAGACTGCTGAAGATACTTGAAGAGCTGAACAAGAAGAAGAGCTACTCGTGTGTCTCGAGGAGCCAGGAGAAGACCCTGTGGGACTCAGGGAGAAGAAGTCTTCAGTGGGATTCTGGAGCAGGCCAGTGGGACTCTGGTAACACTGTGTGAAGCAGTATAAAGATCCTCCTGTGGGACTCAGGAGAGATACGGTGGGAAGCTGTATCGACCATTGTAATTCTAACAAGTTATAATGGGAGAATCCATGTTGGGAGAGCATGGCAAGGATGTAGGCCTTTGGTGCCGAACCTTGTAAATCCTTGTGTCCTGTGCCTTTTCATTACTGCATCATTCGGGAAAGGTTGAGAGATACAAGAAGAGTGGATCGAGGCTTTAACCAGCCATAGAGGTTTAATTGATAAAGAATCAATTAGTAAAAAGTTTTAAAGGATCACTGATTCGCCCCCTCCCCCTCTCAGTGATTCACACTGATCTGGGCACTTCAACCCCCAGAACTAGAAAACAAATACCCTCAACCTAAAAAACATTAAAATTGAACCTAAAAAATTAGCTAACCCCTTTTCCCGGGAAATACCAAACCCTGATCGCCAATAAATCCCAAAACACCAAGCCTAAAAAAATTTATTCCCACAACCCCCCCAAACATAAATCCTCAGCACCACAAAATCATGAACAATCATCCTCAAAAACCCCAATCCTCCATCCCTAAAAATTTAGAACTTTTCATCCATTAAAAAGTGTAAACCCAAAACCCAAAAAAACCCCTAAAGAGTTACACCCAAAATTCCTTATACCGTTATCCTTGAAAAACCCCTAGAACCACCGCCCCCAAAATCCAAAACTATCAAAGAAAAAACCTAATCCCTCATACCAAAAATTCACTAAACACACAGCCAAAAAAGCCTTAACCATCATCCCCAAAACCAACAAAACCATATTCCTAAAAAATCCTAATCACTCATCCCCAAAAATACATTAACCATAATCCAAGAATAACCTCAAATATTGACCCATAAAAAATATAAACACATAGCCCCAAAAAAACTATAAAACACGTAAACCCACAAAACCATATCCTCTAAAAGCATTAACCCTCATGAAATCCTAAACCCTCATCCCTAACAATCCTGAAACCCTCATCCTCGAAAAAACCATGTAACTCAGCCCTAAAATACCCTAAAACCCAAGCCCTAAAAATTGATAAACCCTCATCCCCAAAAAGCCTATAAAGCCTCATCCCCAAAAAACATTAAACCCTCAGAACCAAAAAATTATAAACATTCATATCCAAAAAATACTAAGTAATCAATCCCAAATAACCCTTATCCTCTTCCTGTAGAAACCATCAACCCTCTTCCCTAATAAACCATCTACACTCAACCTAAAAAATACTTATACCCTTATGGCCAAAGAAAACAAAATCTCAGATCCCCAAAATACAATCAACCCTCAACTAAAAAAATAATCATCCCTAATCCCCATAAATCCACATTTATAATCCCCAAAAAACCCAAACTGTCTTCCCCAAATAACCCTCAACCTTCATCCCAAAAAATTCTCAACTCTCAACACAAAAAAACTGTCAACCCTCATCCCCTAAAAACCCTCAACCCTCATTCCGAAAAAACAATAAACCATCATCCATAATATTCCCTTAAAAACAACCCTAAGAAACCATAAAACCTCATCCTATTAAACCATTTAACCCTCACCCCGAAAAAAATCCCCAATAATCATCCCCAAAAAACCCTAAACCATAGGCCCAAAAATATACTAAATATATGTCACTAGAAAAACCTAAACCCTAAGCTTTAAAAATGCATCAACCCTCTACCCAAAAATAACCCTCAACCCTCACCCAAAAAAACCATCAACCCTCATCCACAACGAACCTAAACCCTCATCCTAAAAAATGCTCATCCTTAATTCCAAAAAAACCATAAACCAATATCTCGATAAATTCTTCTACACTCCGCCCCTGAAAATCATTAACCATTATCCTTAAAAACCATCAAGTATCTTCCACATAAAACCCTACAACTACATCCCCAAAAACACAAAAACCTCATCCGCATAAAACCGCAATCGTTAGGCACAATAAACCATAATCCCACAACCCTAATAAAACAATAAACCCTCATACCTATAATAATTGAACACTCTTCCCCAAAATATAATAAACAGTCAGCCCTAAAAACCCGATAACACTTTCAAGTGAAAATACTCAACCATAAGATCCAAAAACCATCAACCATCAACCCAATAAAACCTAAATCATCATCATTAAAAAACACTTGAATCTCTTCCCTAAATAAACCTGAAAACTCATCCAAAAAAAAACTAAAACCTCATCCAAAAAAACCCTCACCCATTAACCCAGAAGAACCCTCAACTCTATGCCCAAAAATTCACTCAATCCTAATCCCCATAAATCTTGAACCATAATCCCATAATAATCTTCAATATTCTGCCCCGAGAAACGAGAACTCTCTCCCCAAAGAACCCAACTACATTATCCAAAATACTATCAACCCTCAAACCTCTTCCCCAAAAAACCCTCAACACACATCCATAAATCAATTGAACCCTCAAACCCCAAAAAAACATCTTCCATCATTCCCAAGAACCCCTCAACACATAGCCTCAAAAAACCCACAACCCTCCACCCCAAAAATCCATAAATTCTAACCGCACAAATCCACCAACCCTAAACTAAAAAAAAACTGTCAACCACCACCCCAAATAAACCATAAAACCTCATCTTTAAAACCCCTAAACCATTATCCAACAAAATCCCAAAACCCTCATCCCCAAAATCACTACAACCATAGAACCAAATAAATACAAATATATCATCACCAAAAAATCATAAATTCATAATCCCCAAATAAACTTAAACACTCATCCATGAAAACACATTAATATTTATTAATAAGACCCCAAAACCCTCTGCCCCTAAAAGACCTAATCCACAAACCCAAAAAATCATTATTACATGCACCCCCAAAAATCATTAATCCAGAAACCTATAAGACACTCTACCCTATGCTCTAAAAAATAAAAACCCTCAACCCCCAAAAAGACACTAAATATTCTTCCCCAAAAAACCGAAATCCCTCATCCCTAAAAATTATATATCCCAATTACCCAAAAAAACCTAAAACTATAGCCCCAATTCCCTCATCCCCAATAAACACAAACCCTCAACCCCCAAAAAAACCCTCAACCCTCACCCCCAGAAAAACCTCAATCCTCATCCCCAATAAACCAACACCCTTATCACAAAAAACCCCCAACCCTCAACATTGTAAATGGCTTAACCCCGAGCCCTAAAAAACACTAAACCCTTATCCCAAAAACCCTCAAACCAAATCCCTAGAAAACTGACAACTAACAGCCCAAAAAACCTGTAATGATATGCCCTAAAAAACCATCAACACACAAGCCCAAAAATTCTTCAATTCTCAGAACTAAAGTACCCAAAAACTTTGTCCAAAATAAAATCACCCCATAACCCAAAAAACCATCAACCACCATTCCTAAATACTCGTAAACTGTCAACCCTAGAAACCCCAAAATATCCATCCTAAAAAACCATAATCTAACAATCCCAAAAATACTAAAACCTCTCCCCTAAAAATCATCATTCATAACAAACAGTAAACCCTCCAACAGCATTCCCAATAGAACTCTCCCCTCAAACACAAAAATCTATCAAATCACATCCCAAAAAAACTATCAACCCTCAGCCCAAAAAAACCCTGTACCCGAACACAAATAAATTGTCAACTATCATACCCAAAAAACCATAAACACTCATAAAAAAACACTCATTTCTAAAAAAACCACAACAATTACAAGAAAACCCATAAAGCCTAATCCCTAAAAATGTAAACCCTCAGCTGAAAACCCCACAAAACTCCACACCAAAAAACACTCCACCCTTATTTCAAAAAACCCATGAACCTTCATCCCAAATAACCCTCAACCCATATCCCAAAAAATTCATAATCCATAGTCCCCCAAAAAACCCTAAACCCTCATCCCCCAAAAATCGTAAACTCTCTACCCCAAAATACTTCAACACTTAGCCCCAAAAAACCGAAATCCCTAAACCCAAAATAACCCCAATCCCACTTCACTAGGAAACCTAAAACCATCATATTAAGGAACCCGTAAACCATCATATCCAAAAACTCATAGAAAACCATCAACCCTTATTTTGAAATAATACTCCACCCTTATCCCTAATAAATCGAAAAACCTCAAACTGAAAAACCATATACACTAATCCAAAAAAACAAAAACTCTCAACACCAAATAACACTAAACGATATGACCCAAAAATAAATTACCCATAGTTGTAACAATATATAAACAATCATCCCCAAAATAAAAACTAAAGCATACACCTAATAAAACCTCAAACAACATCCCAAAAAAACCCTCAACCATTTTCCCTTAGAAACACTAAACCATAATCACCAAAGAAATTTCATCCCACATCCCCAAAAAACACCCATCCCTCAACCCCTAGAAACCCTCAAACCTTATCCCCCAAAAAAACTCCAACCTCAACACTAAAAAACACTAATCTTTAAAAACTAAAAAAACACTCAACCCCCACCCCCCAAAACTGTAAACCTTTATCCTTCAAAACCCTCGTCCTTTAACAAAATATTCCCTATACATCTGTCCAAAAACCCATGAATCGTCATCCTAAATAAAATATTATCCCTAGACCCCCCCCAGAAGACTAAACCCACATCCCAAAAAAACACTCAACCGTAAACTCAAAAAAACCCAGAGCCAGGATCCAAAAAAAACATGAATCCCACACCATTGAAATTATATTAATCCTAATTCCCCAAAGACCACCATGTGAATCCCCTAATAAGCACTCAACCCTTATTCCCAAAAAAACATTAATCCTCATCCTAAAAAAACCAATGCTATCATATCCAAAATCCCTAAAACGTCATCCCAAAGACATTTTATCCCTAAGCCCCAAAAAAACCCAAATGATCAGACCCAACAAACCAAAAACTATATCACCTAAAAAACATTATATATCACCCTTGTAATACCATAAACACTCATCCCCAAAATACATTGAACACACATCCTTAAGAAAAATTGAATTCACATCCCAAAAATCCTTAAACCCTTAGCCATAAAAAACCCTGAACCCTCAACCGTAAAAACCCCCCAAACCCTCATCCCATTATTCCTCAATCAATATCTCGTATCTCCACATGATGGAAAATCTCCACTTGATCAGAAATTTACCAATTGAGTACATATAAAATAGATCCATTTTCCCCTCTAGATCATCCTTAATGTATTCTCAGATCATTGAAATATTTTCATCAATGTATTATTGTTAAATACTCTTACACCCTTGGGTGAGTTGTTGATGTTTTTTTAAGATCATTGTGGAAGATTGAAGGAATAATCCTCTTTCTGAAGGAAAATTTAATTTCATCCAATGTGTTGACGTGACATCTTCAATACCAAAACCTATCATTTTTCTATTAATCCCAAAAAAATAAATTTTAATCAGCAAATTCAAGGGAAAGATTTCCAATTTTTTCCCATGATAATAGGAATTACATGAAAAAATGTGCTCAATATGCATACCAAACTCAATTTATTCTCATAGACCATCATTTTCTATAAGATAGGGGAACATCATCATATTACTTACATGTATTTCATCATCTTTTTTCTCCATTTGTCACACCTAGGTTTTTTAAATAAGTATCTCTTTTGTGTGTCTTCCAACAAAGAATCATCAAATTTCACCATCTCCACCGCCATGACGTGGGGTCGATGTTGTGTTTGGGGATGCGAAAGGTTATCATTGATCATCCATGGAGATAGATGATTTTTAGGATTTTCAATTCTCTAATGTAGAACCTCTAAAAATGTATAAATATGTTTCAAAAAATGTATCACCAAATATTTTATTTGGATTTGAGTATGTTCCTTTGGAGGAGATCTATGTTGTCCTACTTCATCAATAGTCTGAGAAATTTTCATCCCACAATATTCTACCATGATATGTAAAAAATCCTAGACACACTTGTGGAGAAAGATACCCAAGTATACAAAAAATAACACATGTGAAGACATAGACACAAAAATGGATACACAAGTTTACACTCACGATGTATTCATTTACATAGACAATAATACATTCTCACATACACACAAGATGTACACACTCAAACAAAAATGTTACACACTAATGGGAAACAAATGTTCACACTAACACTAAGAAAAATACAGAATAAACAATGTAGTTTATTCTTATTTTCCTCAACCCTTAACATCCCACAAAAATCCCATGATCTTATGAAATAAATTACCTTTTTTGAGTCGATCATTTTCCATCAATTCTTTCCAAATCAAGAATTTGTTGGTGCATTGTTTAACATAACCCGTCTGAGTTATAAAGAGTTAAAAAATGATAATGTGTGGAATAATTTTATTAAAAATCGGTATATTGAAGAAATGGTGTGTGGAAATTATAAATGGGGTTTTTTATCAAATTTTACAAGATAGGAAATATTAATAACACTATGATCCAAAAATGATATGGAGGTGATGTAAAATGTTATAGGATGTGTTGTATGGAAATGGAAAGTGATAAAAATATAAAAAAATATGAAGAATTCTTTTGATATATGTTGGTTCAGATATCCCAAAAAACTTGTTCATAATGTGTCAAACCACAATAAGTATAATGGAGAGTAAGACAAGTTTTTTAAAAAACTGTCAAGGATAGAATGATCCAAGTTATGAAAAGAACAAAATTACGAGATTATAAAATTTGATTTGGATTTATATTTTTTGGGATTCAAATATCATATAGTGAATTAAATATGAAAATGAAATTGATGATTAATTGGATTAATGTAAAAATATTTTAAACATTTACTATATATGCTAATTATTGATGTTTTCAATGAAATGTTCTTTTTATGGGATTTTAATGTGTGGAAAATATTGATAGAGAATAAGTGAAATGGATAAATGTATTGTAAATGGATTAATATATTCCTACCATGTCAATTAGAGCTATAATAAATAATTATGTGGGATTCTCTTTGTGGTAAAATCCATATGACATAGATCTGACGATGAAGGAAGGGGTTTAAGGATAAGTGTTTGATTATGTCTATTGATAGCGGGATTATTTAGTCAACCGACAGTACAATAAGAGTTAACTAACTCATGAAAATACACTCAAGTGAGTGATACAATGACCAACCCACACAATAATTCACATGTGTTCATGAATAGAATTGGGGGATTTGTGATCTTGGATCACCAATCTAATATATATGCAGATATGGTAGGAATGATAAAGGGAAAAGGGAAAAATAGAACAATCCTTACACTATATATAGGAAAAATTCATAATCACTCTTTTACAATGTTGAACGAAATATATATTCCTTGGTGGTTGATATTTGTAGAAAATGGGTGGTACAATAGTCAAGGGTATAAAACACTGAAGTCCTAATGGTAATTTCAACCATGACCCTATAAAAACACAATGATAAAGGAAAATATTTATTATTCGGTAAATTATCATATAACATTCAAACATACCCCACCACATTTGACATTGAGTATATAGCCCACTGGAATTTAAATTGGTTTCCAAGTATTCACTAAAGAATATCCATGTGTGAAAGGCTTTAAAAAATTTACTCAACAAAGTGTCTTGGGAATCATAAATCTCATTTGGTGTTAATTAAGTGTAATTTTAATCCCATTTTACACTTCCATGTATGTACCATTGGTTTGGGAATTTTAAAGTAGGGAGATGTACTATCATTACCACATATATTCTATTTAATTTTCACTGAATAATGGGCCTTGCAACTCCAACTCTATACAAGACAACAAATGATTTCATCCACCCATTTCATATCTAAATAACTATAAAATCATACTTCCCTAAAACCGTCAAACATCATCCCTAATAAACCATAAACCCTCATCCAAATATAACCCTAAACCATTATCCCAAAAAACACTCAACCCAAATATTAAAATACAATAAACTCATTATCACTTAAACCATTTACCCTCATCCCAAAAAACCATAAACCCTTAGAGAAAAATGAAACTCTAAACCTTCAGTCGCAAGAAACCCTAAACACTCAACCCCAAAAATATCGTCATCATTGAGCCCCAAAAAGACTAAATAATCCACCCTAAAAACAATCAACCCTTATCCTCAAAAATCACAATCTATCAGCCTAGGAAAAATCTCAAACCTTCTCCCCCCAAACCATAATCCTTTAACAGAAAAAAAATCATGGACACTTATCCCTAGAAAACCCTCAACACACTGCCTCAAAATAGCATGAACCCTTAGCCCCAATAAACATGGAACCCTCACCCCCAAAAAACCCTCAACCCTCATGCCTAAAAACTATAAAACCCAATCCCCCAAACCCATAAAACATAAACCAAGAAAAACCATGAACTCTCATCCCAAAAACAACCTAAACACTCAGTCACATTAAATCCTAAACATTTATCCATAAAAAACCAACAACCATATTCCCCAAAAAATCTTTGAACCCTAATCACCAAAAAATCCAGAATCCTTCGACCCAAAAAACAACCCTCCCATAGATTCAAAAAAACACTCAATCCTCATCCATAAACAATCCCCAAGTCTCATACATAGAAAAATATGAAACGTAAACCCTAAAAAAATCAACCCACGTCAGCAAAGAACGTTGAATCCTTATCCAAAAAAACATCCAACCCCTATCCCTAAAACCATTGAACCCTCAAACCAATTAAAACCTAAACACTTTTCCCCAAAGAACTCAATTCCCTCATCGGTAAAAAAAATGATACCATTAGCCAAAAAAACCTCATTCCTTTTCCAAAAATGCATAAAACCTTAGTCCCAAAAAACCAAGAACCATTATCCAAAATAAAACCATCAACCATAAGACATGAAAAATCCTCAACACCCAACTCCAAAAAACACTAAACCTTCATCCTCAAAACACATTCATCCCTCACCCTGAAGAAAAAACCAAAATTCTCAACCCCAAAATTCCATAATCCGCATACCTAAAAAATCCCCAACCTGCATCCATATAAAAAAAATTAAGACCTTGTCCCCATGACACCCTAAACCCTCATCCCAAAAAAACTGTCAACAATTATCCCTAATAAGTCATAATATCTCATCCCCAAAAACCCCTCGACCCCAAAATTGTATCAACCCCCATCCCGAAAAAACCCTCAACCCATAGCCCTAAAAAACCCAAATCACCCAAACCCATAAAACCCATAACCCCCCCAAGAAACCTAAACCATCATCCCCAACAAACTATAAAACCTCATCCACAAAAAAAACTTCAACCCCTAAGCCCAAAAACTCTTCAACACTCTTTCCAAACAAACCCTAATCACTGCCCCCCCAAAACCCAATAACCTCATCCCCAAAAACCCCTTTATCTCACATCCCCCCAAACCCCACAACTCTCAGCCCTAAAAACCCTAAACCATGATCACCAAAATAACCTAGGCCCTCATTCCAAAAAACCCTAAACCCACACCCCTAAAAAGCATTGAACCCTTATACCCATAAAAACAAAAGGCCTTGGTCCCTAAAAAACCACAATCCCCATCCCCCAAAACCCCTAATCCCTCTACCAAAAAAAAACTAAACCCTTAAAAAAACCAAAACACTCATCCCCATAAGAACATAAACCGTCATCCCAAACATTTTTTAAACCTTCATACCAAAATAACCATAAACCCTAAAACCTAATATAACCAAAAACTTCTTCCCCCCAAAACCCTAAACCCTAATCTCCCAAAAACTCTAAACTATTATACCAAAAAAACCCTAATCCATGAGCCCCAAAAAACCATGAACCCCCATCCCAAAAAATCATGATACCTCATACAAACAAAACCATATACCCTAATTCCTTAATTCCCTAAATCCTTTTCCCCAAAAAACCATAATCCTTTATCCCAAAAAAACATAAGCCCCAAGCCCAAAAAAAACCAAATTTCTCATTCCCAAAAACCATAGACCCTCTACCCCAACACAGCCCAATCCCTTATCCCAAAATACCTACACCATAAGAATTATTAACTATAATCACTCAGCCCCCCAAAACCCAAAACCCTCATACCCAAAGTACCCTAAACCCTCGTCCCCAAAAAACACAGAATCCCTAGTGAAAAAAACCCTAAATACTATTCCTCAAAAACACTAAACCCACAACCCCACAAAACTAAAGAAAACCATACTAAAAATCACATAACCCCTCATCCCAAAAAAAAATCATAGACACTCATACCCAACAAACCATAAACCCCAAGCCCCAAAAATACATAAAATATGATCCTCAAAAACCCCAAATCCTTTTCGAAAAAATTTCATAGACCTTATGCCCCAAACAAATACTAAACCCATTTACCCACAAAAACCTAAAAAACTTATCCCAAAAAACCGTAAACCCTCATCCCCATAAAACCCTAAACAATATAAAACACTATACCATTCACCATAAATATCCATAAACCCTCAGTGAAAAAAACATAAACCCTCATGCCCAAGAAAATATAAAATCTCAGCCTGGAAATTCCCCAATCTTGTACCCCAAAAAACTAAACTACTCATCCCAATGAACACCTAAACCCACATCCCCTAAAACATTAAACCTTCAACTATAAAATAAATAATCTATCAAACCAAAAAATTCATAACCGTAATCCCTAAAAAAACATAAAAGCTCATCATAAAAAATTCTTAAACAATGATCTCTATAAAGAAACTTTACACTCATACATTAAACACACTAGAACTTTAGCCACCAAAAAACCTAAACTGTCAACTGAAAAAAATCATAAACCCTCACAAAAAATAACTAGACGATCATCCCCAAAACACTAAACCCTCAAGAGAAAAAAACCCTAAACTCTTAGTCCTAAAAAACCCTAAAACCTCATCAATAAAAAACCATATACCCTCATCTAAAAAACCCTAAAACCTCATCCCAATAAAATTAAAACCACCATCCTCAACAAAACCCCTATCCCAGAGACTCAAACCCCCAAAATCCACATCCCACAACAACAGTAAACTATCATCCCCAAAATCCCATAAACTCTCATCCCCAAATAAACCTAGACCATTTTCCTCAAACCCCATAAACCCTCAGACTCAAATAACCTAAACCCTAATCCCACAAAACCTTAAACCCTCGTACCCAAATAAATTGATATACCCAAATCCCAAAAAACTAGGAACCCATAGCTAAAAAACCACTGAACTCTATAGACAAAAACAACTAAATCCACTTCCATAAAAAACATGAAACCCCGAATCCTAAAAAACACTAAATCGTCATCCCTAAAAAAAGAAATATTGTATCTCTAAAAATCCATAAACCATTAGTCCACAAAAACACAAAACACTTAGTATAAGAAAACCATTAACCCAGAACCCCAAAAAAATCTAAAAACCTCATCCCCATAATAACATAATCCCTAATACCCCCAAAACTCTAATAATTCATCCCCAAAACACACTAAATCCACCAAACACACAAAAACCTATTCCTTCATCCCAAAAAAATAAAAATCACTAAGACCCAAACAACCTTAATACCTAATCCCCCTGAATCCAATAAAACTTAAACCTAGAAACAACCCTAAATCCTAACCCAAAAACCCAAAACCCTCAACCCCAAAAAAATGAAAACCCTCAAACACAAATGCTCTATACCCTAGCACCAAAAATTATAAAACCCATATCCTTAAACACCATAATTTCTAAAACAGGAACCACGAAAACCCTTAATACTTCATCCCAAATATTCATAAACCCTCATGCACAAAAAACACTAAATATTCACCCCAAAAACCCAAAATCGCTCAACCACAGATTTCGTTGAACCCACTTCCCCACAGAATAGAAAATCCTAATACCAAAAACTCTAAACACTATTACCAACACCATTAATACATAAACCCCCAAAAAACTATATACCATCATCCCAAAAATACCCTAAACCTTTAGTACCAAATAATCCTAAAACCACATCCCAAAAAAACTAAACCATAAGCCCTAACAACCCCTAAACACTAAGCCCCCAAAAATCCAAAATTATTAGACCTAAGAAAGCCTAAATCCTCATCCTGGAAATATAATAAAACATATTCTCTAAAAACCCTAAAACATCATCCGAAAAAAACCAAAAAACCTCATCCCCATAAAACAATTAACCCGCAGATCCAAAAAGAACTCAAAAACCTTAACCCCCAAATCCCCTAAACCCCTACCTGAAAATACTTAAAATTTCATTTGTAAAAACTATAAAAACCAAATCCTAAAAACCATGAACCCTTAGAACCAATAAAAACATTACCCTATACCCAAAAAAACAGTAACCCCTCATCCACAATTAATGATAAAACCACATCCCTAAAAAACATAAACCATTAACACAGAAACCCCTAAACCCTCAAAACCATATAACCCCAGACCCATTAGCTCAAATGAAAAAAAATC
Source organism: Viscum album (assembly GCA_963277665.1). Lineage (NCBI taxonomy): Eukaryota > Viridiplantae > Streptophyta > Magnoliopsida > Santalales > Viscaceae > Viscum > Viscum album. The sequence continues at coordinate 923,493,079 of OY728132.1, forward strand.
CTTTGGCCCCAAAAAACTCTAAACCATCACATAAAAAATTAATATACCCTCAGTTTCCAAAAAATCCTAAAACCCCTACCCTAAATACCATAAATCATCATCCTCAAATAATCCTAATCCCTCACCCAAAAAACAATTATACCATCATCCTAAAAAATCACTAAACAATTAGACCCTCATCCACAATAAAACCCTAAATACTAATCGAAAAAACACATAAAAAATCATTCATATAAAATCCTAGAACATAATCCTAAAAAACACCTAAACCTAGAGGCATAAGAATCCTAAAAACGCATCACTAAATATCTGTATAACCTTATCACCAAAAATCCTAAACTCTTTTACCCAAAAATCCATAAAATCTTAACCCATAGTACCAAAAACCCGTATCCCAAAAAAATATTAAATTCTAAACTCCAAAAATACTAAACACTCATCCCCCAAAAAAACATAACACTTAACCCCAAAAACCCCAAATCCCTCATCCCTGAATACCCCAACTTCCTTATCCCCAAAAACCCAAGTCAATTAAGAAAAAAAATTCCTAAATTGTTCACCCCCAAAACCCAAATATTTCATCCCCAAAACACCCTTTACTTTCATCCCCTAATATATATTTCCCCTTATCCCAAAAAATATCCATAAACCCTCATCCCCCCAAACCTTAAACCATCATCCCCAAAACACCCTATACCCTTAGCCCCCAAAACGCAAAACCATAATCCCAAAAAATTCCTAAACTATCCTATCTAAAAACCCCTAAAGCCTCATCCCAAAAAAACAATAAACTCACAACCCCAAAATACCCTCAAACATCATACCATGAAAACCCTAGAGCTTCGTACCATAAATAACATTGTACCATAGTCCCAATGTATACCAGAATCTATCCACACAAAAAACCTAGAGAACAATTCCCAAAATATCTTAAACCCTAATCAGAAAAAAATTCTAAACCCTCATTCCCAAAACATCATAAACAATTATCCCCCAAAAGCCATAAACCCTAATCCACAAAAAACATTAATCCTTTAGTCCCACAAAACACTAAACACTCCACCCCAATAAATCCAATACCCAATACTCTAGAAAACCTTAACCCTGCATCCCCCAAAACAACCAATTCCCAACCCCAAAAAACCCTGAACAATCACCTCTGCAAAACCCTAAAACCTCAGAAACAAAAAACCATAAAAATTATGCCCAAAAAAACCTAAAACCATCATAAAAAATACTAATCCTCTAGCCCTATGAAAAACTAAATTATCATCCCAAAAAACCCTAAACACTCATCCAACAAGATCATATGCCTCCATCCCCAATAACACCAAAGAACTTATTCCCAGTAAACAATAAAAACTTTTCCCCTAAAACGGTGAACCCTTACTTCAACAAACAGATATCCCAGAGTCCCAAAAATTCATAAACCCCAAAAAACCTAAAACCCACATACCAATTGAATCCTTAATCCACTTACAAAAAAACCAAAATCCCTCAGCCAAAAAAACCATAAATAAAATACACCAAAAACCTAATCCTCCATCCTCAAAAAATCATATCCCTCTTCCGCCCAAAATAACACCAACACCCAAAAACCCATAAACCATAACCCCAAAAAAACACACATACCCAAAAAATGGTAAAACCTTATCCTGATGAAATCTTAAACACCAAGCCTAAAAGACACTAAACCCAAATCCAAATAAATACTTCACTCATAGCCCCAGAAACACTAATGAATTAACCTAAAAATAGTAAAACCCTCAACCCTAAAAAACCTAAACCCTAATCCCCGAAAAACTCCTAAACACTCATCCCCATGATAATCTAATCCATCAGCATAAAAAAACTGTAAACACTCATCTAGAAAAATCTATAAACCCTAATACCAAAAAAACCATTATCCCCAAAAAACTGTATTCCCTCATCACTAAAAAACAATAAGCTAAAATCCAGAAAAAATCCTAAAACCACATCCCCATAAAACCCTAAACCCTCCAATAATAGAAAACCATACCCCCATGTTCCAAAAAAACCTTACAACTGCTACCCTAAAAGATCATAAACCGTTATGCCGAAAAAACCCTAAACCCCAATCCCCAAAAAACACTAAACCATCAGCACCATAAAACCATAAACCCTCATACCCAAATACCCTAATCCATTAGCCCAAAAAACCCTTAACACTAATCGCCAAAAAACCCTTAATAACATTCCCACAAGAACCATAAACCCTCAGACTAGAAAATTCTAAACACTCACCCCCAAAAAATTCATAAACACTAAAAACGAAACAAATTATAATCCATCATCCACAAAAACCATAAAAAACCATCACTAAAAAAATCTAAAACAAATCCATTAAATACCCTAAACCATATTCCCATAAAATCATAGTTTTTAGCCCCCTATAACCCAAAACCATTATCACCAAAAACCACTATACCCTCATCCCCATTGAACCCTAAATACTTAGCCCCAAAAAATCAAAAACCTAATCACTAAAACTCCCTGAATCGAAAACCCTAAAAAAATCTAACAAATAAACCGTCATCACTGGAAAACCGTTAATTTCCATCCCCAAAACCTCAAAAAAATCATTGTATGAAACCCTAAAACCTCAACCCCCAAAAATACAAAAAAACTATCCCCCCAAAACCTTGAACCATAATTCCCAAAATACCGAAAACCGTAGACCCAATGCACAAAATCATCAACCCCAAAAAACCTAAACCCTTATCCCCCAAAACCCCAATTCCATAATCCAAAAAAACCCTAACCCTATGAAATAGAAAACAATAAAATTTCATCCCAATAAAACTTTAATCCTTATTTCATTAGAAAACATAAAACCACATCCCCAAAGAACCCTAAACCCTCAACAACCTAATACCGTATGGACTCATGCCTAAAAAACCACAAAAAATCCTAACCCATCATCTATAATGAATCACTAAACCATCATCTAGATACACCCACAAACCCTCCCAAAAAACTCAAAATAATTATACCTAAAAATCCATAAACAAATAACCCAAAAACCCTAAAACATATTCCTCCAGATACCCTAAACAATCATTGAAATTAATACTAATCTAGATGCCCAAAAAAACCACATAACCCTCATACCTAAAAAACATTAAACCTAATTCCCAAAATACCCTAATACCTCATCCCTTAAGAATCCTCAATCATTATCAACAAAAAACCTAAACACCCTACCCCAAATCCCCTAGAATATAAGAAAAAGCCGTAGAACCTCTTCCCTAAAATCCCTAAACCATAATCCATAATATTTCCAAAACCCTCACCGATAAAAAATAAGAACCCTAAAGCCATGAAAACCAAAAAATGTCATCCAAAAGAAGCCCAAAACACAGAACCCCAAATAACCGTAATCCCTCCTAACAAAAAAAAAACAAAAAAAACATAACCCAAGAAACCCCTAAAATATAAGCCCCATTTTACCATAAATCATCATCCCAAAAAATTTGTATACCATAATCCCTAAAAAACTGAACCCACATCCATAAAAAAAACCCAAAACCCTCCACCAAAAAACCAAAACCCTCGGCACTAGAAAACACTAAACCCTCATCCCCCAAAAAACCTAAAAACATTTTCCCCAAAAATTGTAAACCATCATCCTAAAAAATATAGTGACCCATGCCTTTTACATATAACATTTCATGATTTTAACCAAAATTCTTCATCATGTTACAAGTCATGGATCGTTAAGTCTAGTGTGTTGGAAGACTAGGTACATATAACATAAAACGTTGGGCTAAAAAAAATTCATTATTTAATCCCCATAATGAGCTCCTAACTTACTTTGAGCCCTTACATCTGTATAGGGTACCTTGGGGAACACATGAACAATGTGATGAGATAAAATTGCCCGGTACGATAATGAAAATAAGGATACATCTCAATCACATGAGTTAGGAGACATGAAATAATGACATCAAAAGAATGTAACTTATAAAATCATTTATTATAAGCATAGGATCATATAAACATGGAATCATATAAATGTTTTAGAATCATAAAACATTAATTTAGTATGGGTCTAGGCTAACCGCCAATCCCATTTCCAATTTCAGAACGGGTCATGGCTAACTGCCAATCCCGTTTCCCATTTCAGTATAGATCAAGGCTAACCGCCAATCTCGTTTCACATCGCATCTCATGAGACATAACCTTACCCAATGAATTGGAGCGCTATCTGGGATCACCCATTTCAAATTATTCATTCATATTCTTTCCAGATAAATAATCATACATAATCAAGCATATATAATCATGAGGTTACCCATGGAAAGAATTGGGTACCACAATCCTGACATAAAACATATCCAATGGGCATATCACGAAAGTGTCCATGAAAGGAAGGGATTAGAACATACATGGAAATTAATAGGGTAAAATAGGCATATAAAATGGTAATTTGTGTCAAATACAAGTGAAAACATATAAAAAATGTATTTTAGAAACATTAGAATTAAATTTTTTTTTGCGGTTTTACGGAAAACACACTAGAGCTTTTCAGATAGAAAAAAGACAATCATTTATATAAAACCAGAATTGAACCAATAATGTTTTCATAATAAAAATACTGATTTTATAAATTCAATGGTGCTTTAAAACATTGGATAGAGTGCACTTGAAATTTGGGTAAAAATTTGGGAAGCCCCCTTAAAACAGGTTGGTTTATCAGAAAGTTCTAAGGAGGGAATCTTTCAAAATCATGTATATCCCAGGAAGAATGTGATGAAAGGGTCATGATATAATAATCTTATAAAAATTTCCATAATTCATAAGAATCACATATATATAAAGGATAACACCATTTTTAATGAATGATAATGAAACCTGAAAGAACAAAGAAGGTTCATGTAGAATTCATTATGATTTTATCAGCATGGTGTCGGGTGTGACTAAGAGGGATTGATGAGAGAGAAATGGGATTTGTCATCACTTATAAATCTATAAGGAACTATGTGGGAGGTTCTTAAACATACCCTAACATTTTCTAGTACACATATAAAGGAATAGTATATATGAAAATCTTGATTAAGAGAGAAAAGGAGAGGATCCCTTACCCTAAAACCGGTGGTGTTCTCCACTTGTTATTAATGACCAGAACAAACAAATTAGTATTATAAATTAAAATTTCCATAACCCCTTCAATATTTAATTTATTTATTATAACCCTTTTTAATTCATTAAAATTATTTTCTATTAGTTATAAGGTTCATGTTCATTGTTTGAGATCATTTGTTTACATGGCTTTAAAATATTGGTTCACTTATATTCAAGTTTGGATTATATGAAAGATGAAAGTGGTTGTCCAGAATTGAAGTTACATTATTTAGTACATATCCAGGATATTACATGGTTTTAATTTTATTCATTTTACCTAGAGTGATTTCGAATTATTATTTATATAACCTTAGAGAAAACTGTTTTTTTAATCGGTGGATTTGATTACAAAGAATGTGTTTTTCATTATAACTTAATTCCATTGGTACCAAAAGATTACAGAACCCAAAATAGGATATATTACATATATAATAATCTGGTTCAACCATAACAAAAATGTTTTCAAGACCATAATTAATGATAATAACAAAAATCGATAAACCATTGTCGTTGAATGCACTAAATTAGCACATCTCAAACGGTGCTTTCATTTCTATCAAATAAAAGGGTGGGGAAAGAAGATAATGAAATTTACCACTAGCATAAAGACATTTCGTTACATGTATGCTAATGGATTTATCATTCTATTATGGTGAAGGGAGGCGAGGAAATAAATTAAAATGAAAAGAACTTAAAAGAAAAGAAGAAAATTGGGAAGAGAAATTTACCTCTTGAGAATTCCTCCTTTGGGAACCTCTTAATGGGAGAGGTTTTGGAATTTTGAGGAGGCTGAGAGATTTAAGACATGGGGGAGGACCTTGTGGAGTGATTCGTGCAGAATGTAGAGAAGTCTTGGAGCTTGAGAAGAGTGTAGAGAAGAGGGAGTAAAGGGGGTTTTATAGTGGAGGAGAGGAGGGATTTAATGATATTATAATCCTTACTATATTATTTCTAAAAAATAAAAAGAATAGTATTTATTCCATGACCCATAATAGTAAATGGGTCATGTGAATTTGAACCATGGGTGGTTACATCATCCATGATTCTAGGGATAGTTTATTTAGCTTATAATGTATATATACGGTAAATTACCGTATTTTACTATTCATAAAAAATTCAAGTATTTTAGAAAAATATCAAAAATTCACGCTAACCATTATTCGATGTTTAGAATCCAAAAATGAAGTCCATTTTTCAAAAATAATTTTTTAAATATAATTATTTTAAAATTTAATTAAATTCATAATTTATTATCAAAAACCAGATTTAAAAACATGCATTAACTCATTCTAAAACATAGGTATATTGTACTTTCAACTTGAATATTATTTTTATAATATCATAGGTGAGGTTACTATTCATTAGTGTATATCACTATTCATAAGGGTATGTTACTATTCCTTAGGGTAGGTTACTATTCACAAAAAATATTTTTGTTTTATTAGACTCTAAAAAACATATTGAACACAACCGTGTATGCCAGATTTTTGAAATTCCAAGCACAGAAGTGAAAAAACTATGTTTAATAGTCACTTATCACATATTAGTTCATTATTTTGTGCCTTCATGTGATTTTATGACATAAATATAAGAAGGGAACTTTGGGTCGTTACATTCTTCCCCCCTTATGAAATTTCTCCCTCGAAATATCATTTTACATACTAAGCCAAAAAGAGGTGCGGGTACTTTTCCTTCATTGATTCCCATAATTTCCATTTTGCTTCATCAAACTTATGGTTCCTCCCCTACACCATGACAAGATGAGGTGTCATGTTTCATAGAACCTTATCTCTCCAATCCAGAATCATTACTGGATGCTCCTAAAAGGAGAGATCATCTTTCAGCAGCACCACCTCTGAGCTTAGTAATGTGAGGGATCATGTATGTACTTCCTCGAGAGTGATACGTGGAAAAAATCATGAACTCGAGCCATATTCAGTGGAAGTGCAAGACAATATGCCACGGCTCCAATGCTGTCAAGGATCACAAAGGGGCCAATATACCTTGGGCTGAGCTTCCCATTCTTCCCGAATTGCATGACTCTCTTTCATAGAGATATTCAAAAAAATACTTTATCTCCAACGTCAAACTCCAACCCCCTTCGACAATTGTCAACATATCTCTTTTGCCGAATTTGAGCAGCTTTGATGTGTTCAGGATAACTTGAACCTTCTTTGTCATCACATGAACAAGGTCAGGTCCAATTTGCTTTCATTCTCCCTTTTCATCCCAATAGGTTGAAGTTCTACATCGATTTCCATACAGAGCTTCACATGGAGCCATCTGAATACTCTAGTGGAAGCTATTGTTGTATGAGAACTCAACCAATGGGAGATGCTGATCCCAACCACCTTTGAATTCAAGAGACCAGTCTATTAGCATATCTTCAAGTGTCCGAATAGTCCTTTCAGATTGGCCATTAGTTTGTGGGTGATAGGTCGTACGGAAATTTAATTCAGTTCTCAAAGCATGTTGAAGACTACTCCAGAATTTAGATATGAACCTTGGATCATGGTCAGAGACAATTGAGAGTGGAAAACTATGCAGTCTCACCACTTCCTTCACATATAACATTGCAAGTTGTTCAAGTAAGAGATCTTCCTGAGTAGTGATGAAATTGGATGTCTTGGTGAGTCGGTCAACCACAACCCATATTGAATTATTTCCCTTTGAAGTCTTTGGGAGTCCCGTGACAAAGTCCATAGTAGAATTTTCCCATTTCAACATGGTAATAGGCAATGGATGCATCATACCTTTATACTTTTTTCGCTCACCTTTAACTTGCTGAAATATCAAGCACCTTGATATATTTTCTGCAATCTCCTTCTTCATGTTATCCCACCAGAAGTGTTCTCAGAGATCACAATACATTTTGGTACTCCCATGATGGATAGAGAAGGTCAAGCTATGTGCATCATTCAATAGCTCCTTCTTTATCTCTGGATTAGATGGAACACATAATCATGTACCAAATCTTACAAATCCTTCCTCATCAATTTTGAAATCAGATGATTTCCCATTTTTAACAGCTTCCACCCTTTTCGGAATTTCCACATTGTTTCTTTGGGAATCTGTTACATTCTCCATGGGGGATGGTTGAGAAATCATTTGAGAAAGGATTGTTGATGTTCCTCCATTAATTATTCCCACATCCATCCATTGAAAATCTAAGAAGATATGATCATTTTCAATTTTCAACACTGATAAAGATGCATGATCCTTTCTACTTAGAGCATCCGCCACCTTGTTTGCCTTACAGGGATGGTAGTGTATTGAGCAGTCATAATCCTTGATGATCTCTATCAATCTTTGCTGGTGCATATTAAGCTCTTTCTGTGTGAAAATATATTTGAAACTCTTGTGGTCAGTATATATCTCACATTTTCCCCATAGAGATAATGCCGCCAGATTTTCAATGCAAAGATTTCAGTCGCCAACTCCTGATCATGTGTGGGATAGTTTTTCTCATGGATTTTCAACTGCCTTGAAGAATAGGCAATCACTTTATCATTTTGTATTAGTACGTAGCCTAAACATTTCATTGAATCTATTTATGTTGCCTATATCTGGATAAAGTGAATCCTTACCCATAATTGCATCAAATTCCACTAAAGGGAGACTTATATTATTTCAAATATGAACACTTTCACAAAAATCAACATGTGATACATAATCATAGAAGTTTTCCCCAATTGATATAAAATCATTTTAAGTAGGAACTCGATGTTCCTAGAAAACATTTAATAAATAATCATAGGGCATGAACTGAAATACAACATGTCATACAAAATTATTGCAAAGAGGTTACATGTATTTTAGTCATCAGGATCTATCACAACATTGGATTTTCATTGTCCCCTTATCCTTAGATATTCTTAATGCTCATCAAGACTCTCATCCCTTCCAATGGAGCATTGTCATATATAATGTCTAGCTTCTCCACATTCAAGAAAATGAATAGTATAACATACATTAGATATAACCTTATCTCCATTAATCACATTATACAATTTTTTAATAGAAATTGTCTATTTTATGCCCCACCTTCCCACAATTAAAACATCTCTTGGTTCCTTTGTGACATTCTCCTTGATGCCTCTTTCCACACTTTTTGAATAAAGGAAATTTGGTCTTCTTTCCGTTATCATATCTATCAGATGAACTTCCTTGAGATGTCATGTTATTCCTCCTTGATAAATTTGGGCATTAAACTATGTACCAATTGTTTATTGTGATTTTCAGTTGCTGGTTTGGAATGATCACAATATTTTCAACTTAGACTCCCATCATCTCCGGCATATCATTAGGGTGGTTGTCAAATTTCCTATAACATTGATTGTTGACACACGTTCTTCTATTTCCTTCCATTAACTAAGAAAGAGGAAAATACAATTAGGGGGCTTGAATACTTATTTATTGTGCATAAAAGGAAACATTAAACATAAAGGGATAAACATATAAGGAATAAGTACATCCTAACTTGTGATTCCTTAGGCTAAAACCTAGGTTATCCTCGATCTATTTCTTAACTTATATTGTTATGTGATTTTCTTGTCCATTAATAATGGTTTGTACTATGCTCATGAATCTACCAAAGCATATCCCCTGGGAGTGTCATAACCAAGAGTGCAACAAGGCTCTTTATCTTGCACCAGTTCCCATTCGAGTCTAGCTCAAAGCGGTGTTTTCGGGGTTTACCCCTAGATACATCTGTTCTAGAGCCACCTCTACCTGCTCGTATCCAGACAAGGATGTATTTTCTTGATAAACCACTTACTCTATACTCACCAAAACTTAGGACTATTTCCTTATACTTAGTCTCATCCTTAAGGTTCTCACTAAGGTGCTTTATACCTAATCTCCAAAAATAAATATACCATCCTCTAATAGAAACTATTGAGACCCGACACTTTTAGATATAAAATTTCATGATTTTAACCATAATTCTTCATCAGAGTACAATTCAAGTATCGTTAAGTCTAGTGTCTTGGAAGACTAGGTACATATAACATAAAACATGGGGATAAAGAGAGAAATTCTTTATTTTATCTCCATGATGAGATCCCAACTTTTTTTAAGCCCTTACATATGCATATGGTACCATGGGGAACACATGAACCAAGGGATGAGCTAAAAATTCCCAGTAAGGGAATAAACATAGGGATGCATCTCAAGAACATGAGTTAGGAGACATGACATAATGATATCAAAAGCATGTAACTTATAAAATCATTTAGTATAAGCACATGATCATATAAACAAGGAATCATATAAATGTGTTATAATCATAAAAAATTATTTAGTCTGGGTCATGGATAACTTCCAATCCCATTTCCCATTTCAGTACGGGTCAAGGCTAACCGCCAATCCCGTTTCACATTTCAGTACGGGTCAAGGAAAACTGCCAATCCCGTTTCAAATCGCATCTCATGAGACTTAACCTTACCCAAGGCATTGGAGCGCTATCTAGGGGCAGCCATATCAACATATTCATGAATATTCTATCCACATAAATAATCGTGCCACATAAATAATCATACATAATCAACCATACGTATTCATAAGGTTACCCGTGGAAAAAATTGTGTACGAAAATCATGACATAAAACATATCCAATGGGAGTATAACAAAAGTTTCCATGAAAGGATGGGTTTAGAACATAGATGGACATTCATAGGGTTAAATAGGCATATAACATGGTAAGTGGTGTCAAATATAAGTGAATACATATAAAAAATATATTTTGGAAACATTATCATTAAAACATTTTTGTGCGGTTTTAATGAAAACACTCAAGAGCTTTTCAAATAAAAAAAGAGGAAATTATTTTATATAAAACCAGAATTGAACCAAGAAGGTTTTCATAATAAAAGTACTGATTTTATAAATTCAATGGTGTTTTAAAACATAGGATAGAGTGCACTTGAAATTTGGCTAAAAATCAGGGAAGTCCCCTTAAACCATATTGGCTTATCGAAATGTTCTAAAGAGGGAATATTTCAAAATCACGTATATCTATGAAAGAATGTGATGAAAGGGTATTGGTATAATAATCTTTTAAAAATAACCAGAAGTCATAAGACTCACATATATAGATAAGATAACACCATTTTGTAGTTGGGGTTTGGCTTAGTGGTAAGCACCCCTTAAATCTACATGAAAAATGGTGGTTCAAAACCCATTGGGCGCAGGTTATTATAGAAGTATTGTATCGTACTGTAGCCTCGGCGCACTGTAGAAACGGAAAGCACTGTAGCGGCGGCAGAATACTGTAGTAGCCGCGGGTACTGTGCAGAATTGTAGAAGTGTGGTTACTGTTGCAGTACTATTCACAAAATGGGATTTGGGTCAAAAAATGGGCCTATGGGCCATGTAATGGGCTAAATGACCAATAGGCCTTTGGGCTATGTACTGGGTCTCCCTATACCTAGTTAAAAGAGTTCTTTTCTTTGCTTTAATAATAAATGATGCTTCGACAACAACCTTAAAAAAAACTCTATAGCTTTTCAAATTGAAAAGAGGACATTCATTTATATAAAACCAGGATAGAACGAAGAAGGTTTTTGTAATAAAAATATTGATTTTATTAATACAATGGTGTTTTAAAACATAGGATAGAGTGCACTTGAAATTTGGGTAAAAATTTGGGATGTCCCCTTAAAACATATTGGCTTATCAGAATGTTCTAAGGAGGGAATCTTTCAAAGTCATGTATATCCTCAAAAGAATGTGATGAAATGGTATTGATATAAGAATCTTTTAGAAATAACCATAATTCATAAGACTCACATATATGGAATTGATAACAGCATCTTGAATGAAAGATAAGGAAACCCAATAGAACAAAGAAGGTTCGTGTACAATTCTTTACGATTTTATCGGCATGGTGTTGGGTGTGACCTAGAGGGATTGATGAGAGTGAAATGGGGTTCTCATCATGTAAAAATCCAGAATGATGTATGGTGGAGGTTCTTAAACATACCTCATAATTTTCAAGTACACATATAAAGGCATAGTATAGAGGACAATCTTGATTAAGAGAGAAAAGGAGAGGATCCCTTACCTTAAACCCGGTGGTGTTCTCCACTTGTTATTAATGACCTGAATAAATAAATGAGGATTATTAATTCATAAGTCCAGAACCTCTTATATATTTAATTGATTTATGATAAGCTTTTTTAGTTCATTCAAATCCTTATTTATTAGTTATAAGGTTCAATTTCATTGTTCGAGATCGTTTGTTTACTAGTTTTAAATGATTAGTTCACTTATATTCAAGTTTGGATTATATTAAAGATGAAAGTGGTTTTTCCAAAGTAAAGTTACATTATTTAGTTCATATCCAAGAGATTACATGGTTTTAATTTTAATTAGGTTACTTAGTGTGATGTCAAATTATTATATATATAACCTTGGTGAAAACCGTTTTTGTTAATCGGTGGATTTGATTACAAAGAATGTGTTTTTAATTATAACTTAATTCAATTTGTACCAAAAGATTATAGAACCAAAAATAGGATATATTAAATATTTTATAATATGGTTCAACCATAACACAAATGGTTTCATGACCTGAAGTAATGATAATAACAAAATTTGATAAATCGTTGTCCTTGAATGTGCCAAATTATCACATCTCAAACAATGATTTAATTTCTTTCAAATAAAAGGGTTGGGAAAAAAGATAATGAAGTTAACCACTAGAATGAAGACATTCCAGTACATGTATTCTACTGGATTTATCCTTCTATTATGGTGAAGGGAGGTCAGGAAAGAAATTAAAAAAATATAACATAAATGAAAAGAAGAAATTTGGGAAGATGAATTCACCTCTTGAGACTTCCTCCTTTGAGAACCTCTTAAAGGAAGAGGTGTTGGTATTTTGAGGAGGCTGGGATATTTTGGACGTGGGGGAGGACCTTGGAGAGATATTTGGGAAGAATTTAGATTATTCTTTGAGCTTTATAGTAGTGGAGAGAAGAGAGAGTGAAGTGGGTTTTTATAGTGGAGGAGAGGAGGGATTTAATGATATTATAATCCTAAATTTATTATTTCTTCACAAGAAAAATAATAGTAAGTATTCCATGACCAATAATAGTAAATGGGTCTTGTGAATTTAAACCATGGGTGGTGACATCATCCACGATGCTAGGAATAGTCTATTTAACTTATAATGTATATATATGGTAAATTACCATATTTTACTATTCATTAAAATTTCAAGTATTTAAGAAAAATCTCAAAAATTCACCCTATCCATTTTTCGACATGCATAATCCAAAAATGAAGTCCATTTTTCAAAAATAATTTTCTAAATATTATTATTTTAATATTTAATTAAAATCATAATTTATTATCAAAAACCAGATTTAAAAACATGCATCAACTCATTCTAAAATATAGGTATATTGTACTTCCCACTTGAATATTATATTTATACTATCATAGGTGGGGTTACTATTCATTAGGGTATATCACTATTCATAAGGGTATGTTACTATTCATTAGGGTAGGTTACTATTCACAAAAAAATTATTTTTGTTTTATTAGACTCCAAGAAAACATCTTGAACACAACCGTGTATGCCGGATTTTTAATATTCCAAACACATAAGTGACAAACTAATTTTTAATAGACACTTATAACATAGTAGTTCGTTATGTTGTGCTTTCATGTGATTTTATGACATAAATATAATATGGGAATTTTGGGTCGTTAAAAAAACCCCATACCCACATCCAACAAAATACACTTATTCTATATCCAAAAAAACCTAAACAATGATCCCAAAAAACCCCAATTCCTCATCACCCAAAAAACCAAAACACCATTCCCATGAATGTATAAACCCTCAGCACAAAAAAATTCTAATCCCTGAGCCAAATGAAACCCAAAAACCTCAACCCCAAAAAACCCTAAAAACTCATCCACAAAATTAAATCGTAAACCCAAATCCCCGAAAATCCCTAAACCATCAGCTCCAAAAACCATAAATCCACTTCTCCAAAAAAAAACCCTAAACCGTAAACCCATAAAAAACTAAACACTATACCACTAGAAACATTAATCCCTCATCACAAAAAATTGCAAATCCCAATGACTGAAAAAACAAAATCCCCTATACTGAAGAAACACTAAATCCTCCTCACAAAAAAAACCCTACACCCAAAATGCCAAAAAAAAAAACCCTAATCTCTAAATTTTTTTAAAAAACTGAACACAAAAAATCCAAATTGTTGTCCCCAATAAACCATAAACCTAGAGCCCCAAAAAACCTGAAACACACAGACCCAAAAAATAAAAAATCCTCATCACCAAAAAAAACATAATCCCCTAGAGGAAAATATAATTTATCATCCTAAAACTATCCTACAGCCTCATACCCTTAAAAAAATAATCCCTCCACACTAGAAACCCTAATACCTTAGTCCCATAAAAAATCATACCTTGGACCCTATAAACCCGAAACACTCAGCCCCAAAAATATATGAACCCTCATCTCCAAAAACCCACAAAGCCTCACCCTAGATATCCTTAAACACTACCAAAAAACCCCAAATTCCTCATCCATAAATACCCTCATGAATCAGCTCAAAAAAAACTAAACCCTTATCCCTAAATAACACTAATCCATTATCCAAATGAAATCAAAAAACCATCCACCCAAAGAAAATATAAACCCCCATCACAAAAAACCCCCAAATCCACAACCTCAAAACCTCCAAAACACTTATCACCCAAAAAAACCTAGACTGTCATCCCCCAAACAACCAAACCCTCATCCATACGACTCTTAAAACTATATCCCAAAATGTAACACCCCAAGCTTCTACGGTATGCTTCTCTTTGAATAATTAAATAGTGTGTGTTGTACGCAACATCGAGTTCTAACACACCACAACCAATCAAACTAGACATTATGAATAGTAATACAAAATTTTTGAAATTTATAAATTTTATTTTTCAAAATGGACTTCATTTTTGGTTTCGGAATATCGAAATTAGCATAGGGTGAATTTCTGGTATTTTTCTGAAAAACATCATTTTTTGATGAATAGTGAACCACTAAGTGGTAGTTAAAAACTGAATTTTTCATAAAACATAATTTTACCGCTTCTGTGAGTGGAATTTCGAAAATCCGAGAGACACAGTTAATATCAAGGAGTAAAATGAGGTTCAATGAGATGAAAATAATTTTTGGTGAATAATAACTTTTTTACTTTTATTTACCACCGTTAAAAGTAAATAGGGTAATTAATGGTAAAATGATATTAATATTACCCTAACACATGTCTTAATTCTATTGGACAAGTGTATCTCGACCTAAAACTACCTTAGGAATAAAATAATATCATTTAGGTCCACTTCGATTAGATTAGGACATTTATTATTATTTAATTTAAAGAAGAGTTAAAAGAGTTAAAATCAAAGTTTATTTACTAAAACATTTTTAATATATGGTTATACATAAGGTAAAATAGATTTTAAATATTCATTATAAAGAAAAGAATATTTTCTACATAATTATATTTTATTTATAATTTTTAGACAATAAATAATTTAATTTATATATGACCAATGATGATGTAGTAATTATTATAATAGTGAAAAATTAAAATAATTGATATTATAAATACCCAAATAAATATAATTTGAGACTTTTAATGAATTAAACAAATTTTATAGGTTACTATGACATGTTAGGATTGATTTAATTAACTTTTTTTTGAAATAATATTTCTTTTGTGATTTTTAAAAAAGTGAATTATAGAATAGTGTCAAAATTGACCTAAAAGAGTTTTTAAAACAAATATTATATTCTTAATTGAAATTAAATTCTTAAAAATCTAAGGCTCGGCCAAGATACTTATATCATGATATTTGTATCATTAATAGTCCACTTGGGGGCATCTTGGAGGTATATAGTACAATTATTAACTATATAATATAAAAATACGAAGTGACATGGTAAGTGTCAAACTAATTAACTAAGAGTTAAAAATAAAAGATAAGGTTAATATAATGACCCAAAACTATATAAATTATATTGGTTTAGTGGTTTTCCACCCATACCCACCATAAACATTAAATAATATACATAGGAGCCATTAGAAACCGAATATGAATTTATTAAAAAATAATATTTCTAGCTTTTCCAAAGGTGCCCCTCACCCCTCTTATAAAAGGGAACTCCCCCTTATCATTAATTCACGCCTTAAAAGCCTTTTGGTTCGTCCAAAACCTACCCTAATACTCTCTCAACTTCCCTCACTACAACCTAGAGGACATATTTTGATTAGAAATCAAACCTCAGGAGCCCTTTTGATCAAATCAAAAGGAAGAACCCGAAGAATAGGTAATGTTTTCACCACCCTCTTTCAAGTTCCTTTCTTCTTCAACTTCTTCTTTCATTCCCATTCTAAAATAATAACTCAAATATATTATATATACTTTGATTTTATTATAAATATGGTACAACCATATTCATTATTCTATCCATCCATTGAATAACATGTCACCATATGTATGTACGTATGGCTTACCGTCTCCAAGTCTTGGTGTAATTGTTATTCAAAAAATTATTATTCGGATGGGTATAATAATGATGTGTAATTCATGTAAATAATAAATATAACATGATAATGATTCTGTATATATGATATACCATACAATTATATATTATTTTAATATCAAAAGAATGATATTGTCGCTCGTGAATATGTACGGACTACCGTCTCCATGAACGCGATGAGATTCATTCTCCATCGTATCCATTCAAGTCTAATTCTCATTTGATGATTAATAATAGTATCTAAGGAATTGATATCATTCTTTATATGATTAAGATAAAACCTATCCTTGACCAACACAACTTATGTAACAAATCATATAAAACAAAATGAGTAAGTTAACACCCGAAACAACGATAATACTAAGATATTATTAACAAATCTATGTTAAAAGATCATATATGATATCATATTAATATATATGATTCTTTTATAATTTAATAACAATTATTTCACCATTACACATGAGTTTAACCTACCCCCAACCATGGAAAATTACAAGGTAAGGGTTTATTTCTCAATCTCTTCATTATCCGAGGATGTTTATACGTAATAATCTACTGGGATTTCATTATCATCCACATCCATGTTTCTTAAAAATTTATTTCAAAACATTTGATACTATTTAATAGAATATGGGTTAAAGTGATTTATTCACTTTTTGACTTTTATTAGTGGTTTATAAAGTAATATTTTTTTCATTTTCCAAACACGGTCATTTTTAAACTTTTCAATAGAATTAAGGTAAGAATGTTTTTCTAACTTATACGGTGGGTGCGACTATTTTCCACCATTATAAAATCGTCGAATCTTCCCTTATAAGATTATATGAATATTTTAAAAGAAATTTTTTTATTTTATAAATATATGACTCTTAAATGATTTCAAAATAGAAAGTGATATTTCACTAAAATATGTTTTGATTTCATCTATGTCAAAATCCTTTGATGGATTTTAAGCTTATTTGAAGTTGATTTATTATGATACAAAAATTCTATATTTTATTGAAGGTTTTTTGATATGTTTGATGGTGGATGTGTTATTTTTATACCATTCGTGGTTTGTGGATGAAGTATTTACATTTCGTATTCTAGTTTTAATACAAATGCTTATGTTATGTTTAAACCTTTTCATATGGGAAAGCATTGGACTAAATATGTGACGGGTGGAGCCCGCTATAGCTCCTCGATGTATCGGTAGGTCTCATGAGACAAACTAGTGTCTTGGAACAAGGCTTTGACAAAATCTTATTTGTAGTCTTGGCACGAGGCCTTGGCTATGTGGTTATGATAGTCAAGAATTATGCATTCCATCATTATGAAAGTGGTTATTGATATTGCATGTGTTTATTCGATTAGTAGAATATCCATGTGAATAAGTAAATGACATCATTTCATTTTATTTTTTCCATACTATGTTGATGTTCAAGTTCAAAAGGCTTTTGTTTTAGTTATACATTCCCTTAAATGTTTATTCTTTTTTATGAATGTTTTCTCTATATTGTTATCCTTACTGAGCATCTGAGCTCACCCCTTTCAATGTTTTATTTTTCCCAGGATGTGAAGAAGTAATTTATGAATGACCTATAGGGATAATATGAGGGGATATGAAGACAATATGTTTTTGTAGTAGTTTTCACTTTATGATGTAATGTAAACTTTATTAATGTATCTAGTTTTTTCAAGGCTATTAAACTAATCTGTCTTTTGAGACTTGATCTTTCTTGTGATCATACCAATGTTATGTAATAATGCACCGACTCTGGGTAACAGGGGTCGGGGCATTACAGTTGGTATCAGTGGATGTTTAATAGAAACCTTGGAAGGAATATTTAGATAAACTTAGATTAGAGCACATAGACCTAAGATGGACTTTGAGGATTAGTATAGAAGAACCTCCTATAATTTTGGTATTGTAGAGATTTTGTGAGTTTTCCGAGCAATACAACTCTATCTTGATACGATCAGGTAGAGGCGGCTCTGGCACAGATGTACCTAGGGGTAAAACCCTAAAACACAGCTTTGAGCTAGACTCGAACATGAACTGCTGCACGAAAACGGGCCTTGCTGCACTCTTGGTTACGACACTCCCGAGGGATATGCTTAGGATACCTCTCATTTTCATTACAAATAATTATGAAGGGTTTATGAGTATATATTTCCTCAAATAATTTTTTTTATGATTATGGATTATATCCATACATAGTTCAATTTATGTTAAGTGTTTTATATATATAGAATTATGTATTTTGATTCATAAACTGATTAGTTTATGGCATTGTTTAGAAATGGCGCCTAGTGAATGAAATGGAAACTGTATCAATTCATGCACCCCATGTAGGGATTTCCCTCCTACTAAAGATAATTATAGTGGAGCTGGTAATGCAACTGGTGTTGATCAACTAATCACCAAACTGGGACAACTCACCCAGGTTATCAATAATAACCTTACCTGTATTGAGCACCCTGATCCACAACGTGGAGGATCAATGTTTGATCGCTTCATGAGGCAACAACCACCAACATTCAATGGGAGTACAAATCCATTGGTAGTTGAGCAATGGATAGGTTCCCTATAGAAAATATTTCAGGCTTTGGGAAGTAGTGAAAGGGAAAAAGTTATCATGGAAGTTTACCGCCTCACTGGAGATGCTGATCAATGGTGGTCATTGATTCAAAACACGAAGGAAGATGATGAAGTATCAAATATAGAATAGAGGGAGTTCAAAGATCTGTTTTTAGAAAAATACTTTCCTCATGACCATCGAGCAGATATGGAAAGGAAATTTCTGAGTCTGAGACAAAAGGAGGATGGGAATGTCACAAATTATGAGGCTATGTTTACAAGGATAGAAAGGTATGCTAGAGATTATATACATAACCCAAGAAGTAATATTGATCGTTTCTTTGATGGGTTAAAACCATTTATCCATCGAGCATTAGTCTCACAATCCTTCTCATCGTACGAAGACATTTTCTCATGTGCTATTAAAACAGAAAATGAATTCTCTATGTCTTATGACTTTAAAGAAAAGAAAGAGAAGAAGAGATCTGCTGATCAATCTGGTAATGGAAGTAAGGGGAGTAAGGGAAAAGTTGAATATCCATGTTGCAGTAAATGTGGGAAGAAACACCCTGGTAATTGCTTAAAATGAATGGGAGTCTGTTACAAGTGTGGTGAAAAGGCCACCAAGCTCGTGATTGAAAGGGGAAGAAGGAAGCTACCGATGTTCAATGCTACAATTGCAGAGAGATGGGACATTATAAAAATGAATTTCCTAAGAGTTATGGGAACTTAACTCAGAAAATTCCAAGGGATCAAGGCCAAGATTATGTTATCACTACAGCTAAGGTAGAAGCTCCGAAAGACGTGGTGGCAGGTAATTTAATGGTTTCCTCATGTTTAGCAAATGCATTATTTGATTTTGGATCATCACATTGTTTCATATCTTCCCAGTTTGCTAAGAAAATTAGATATTTCCAATTTGATTTAACAAGGGAGTTGTCAGTTAAAACTCCTAAGGGAAGTATCATTGCAACAATGTTTTGTGAATAAGTCCCCATTAGAGCACATTAATGTTCTTTATATGATGATCTCATCATCATACCTATGATTGAGTTTGATATAATCCTCGGTATGTACTGGATTTGAGACCATGATGCAAATATTTATTGTAAGAAGAAGGAGGTTACGATTTTTGATGATGATGATAAGGAACACCTTATCTTTAGAGAAGAATCGTCACCACCTAATTCTTATCTAGATCCACCCCCAGTAGCTCAACTAATTTCAGTTATTGGGGAGGAATAGGATGAAATTTCTATGGGTGAGGAATGGAATGTTCAAATAGAGGATGTACCTGTTGTGAATGAATATGTAGATGTGTTTCCAGAATATTTTCCGGGACATCCTCCAGAACGAGAAGTTGAGTTTTCCATTGATTTAATTCCTGGATCAAGGACTATATCGAAGACCCCTTATATAATGGCCACTATAGAATTAGTTGAACTAAAGAAACAACAAGAGGAATTGAAAATTAAGGGATTTATTCGCCCTAGTGTTTATCCATGGGGAGCCCCTGTTCTTTTTGTTAAAAAGAAAGATGGATCTATGAGTTTATGTATCGTCTACAGGGAGATCAATGATATAACAATAAAGAACAAGTATCACCAACCTTGGATTGATGATTTATTTGACCAAATTCAGGGAGCTCAATAATTTTTAAATTTTAACCTTCGATCTGGATACCATCAGTTGTGTGTGAAGAAGGAAGACATTCTAAAGACAACATTTCGAACCAGGTACGAGAATTACGAGTTTACAGTAATGCCTTTTGGATTGACTAATGAACCCTCTGTATTCAGGGATCTGATGAATAGAGTTTTCAGGGAATATATCGATGAATTTGTGGTTGTTTTTATTGATGATATTTTCGTATAATCAAAATGATACGAAGATCAGGAAAACCACTTGCGCATTATCCTGAAGACTCTGAGAAGACATGAATTATATTGGAAGTTTACCAAGTGTGAATTCTGGCTTCAAGAGATTTACTTTCTTAGCCATATTGTCTCTAATGATGGAATATTTATTGTTCCTTCTAAGACCATGACAATCCATGAATGGCCAGCACCTACATGTATAAATGAGTTACGTAGTTTTATTGTATTGACAGGTTATTATCGATGTTTCGTCATGAATTTTTCCCGGTTGGCCAACCCAATCACAAAGATCACACGTAAAGGGGTTAAATTTGATTGGACAAAAGAGATTGAAGAATTTTTCAAAGAACTGAAGAGAATATTTGTCAATGCCCCTATGTTAACTCTACCATCATGGAATGATGGGTTCGTTATTTATAGTGATGCATCAAAGAAATGACTTGGTTGTGTCCTTATCCAGAATGATATGGTTATGGCCTATATATCATGACAGTTGAAAATTCATGAACAAAACTATCCTACTCATGATATTGAGTTAGCAGCTGTGATATTTTCTTTGAAGATATCGAGGCGCTAAAACTATGGTGAAAAATTTGAGATTTATACTGATAACAAGAGTTTGAAGTATATTTTCTCAAAAAAAGAACTCAACATGAGGAAAAGGAGATGTCTTGAATTACTCAATGATTATGATTGCACGATACACTACCACCCGGGGAAGGCAAACAAGGTGGTAGATGCTTTTAGTAGAAAAGATCATGGAGTTTTGAACAATATGAGAATTGAAATGGATATAATTTTCATGGATCTAGTGAAGATGGACATGGGAATAACCAGGGAAGGTGAAACATCAAGGATTTTTCAAATGGTTTCCAAACCATCTTTACTAGAAAAGATTAAGAATTATCAGACCAATGATGAAGAATTTCAAAAGAAGATTAAACCTGTGAATGATTGGAGATTGTGAGACTTTGTGTATGAAGATGGAATTTTGAAATTTGGGAAGACACTTTGTGTTCCTGATATACCTGATCTAAAAAGGGAATTGATGGATGATGCTTATAGTTCCAATTTCTCTATACACCCTGGCAGAACCAAAATGTATAGAGATTTGAAAGAACATTTTCGGTGGGACAACATTAAGAGGGAGATTGCTGATTTTGGGTCAAGATGTATGGTTTGTCAACAATTGAAAGACGGAAGGTAATAGCCTGAAGGAGTCATGAATCCTCTTCTTATACCAAAGTGGAAATGGGATAATATCATGATGGAATTTGTCATGGGACTACCGAAGACTCCTAGAAGGAACGATGCAATATGGGTTATTGTTGATCCTCTTACCAATTCAGAAAATTTTCATGCTATAAGAGAAGATCTACCACTAGAGCGTCTAGCAAGACTATATATTGATGAAGTTGTGAGACATCATGGAGTACCCCTATCGATTGTTTCTAATCGTGATCCCCATTTTACTTCATGATTATGGAAAAGTCTACAGAAATCCTTGGATAATGAACTTCAATTGAGCACTGCCTACCACCCTCAAACAGATGGACAATCTGAATGAAATATTAAAACCTTAGAAGACATGTTGAGATCCTTCTCACTTGTCTTTTAGGGTATGGGGGATCAATATTTTCATCTGGGAATTTTCCTATAACAATAGCTTCCATTCGAGTATTCAGATGGCACCATATGAAGAGTTATACAGAAAGAGATGTCGCACACCAACCTGTTGGGATGATGTTGGTGAAAGAAAACTGGTAGGCCCAGAACTGGTGGAGGAAACGATGGAAAAGGTGAAGGTAATCAAAAACTATATCAAAGCAGTTCAATGTAGGAAGAAGAGCTATGCCGATAATCAAAGGAAGGATTTGGAATTTCAAGTCAGTGATCATGTTTTCCTGACGGTATCTCCATGGAAGGGAGTCAAACGTTTTGGTAAGAAAGGTAAATTGATACTCAGGTACATCGGACCATTCGAAATTACAGAACTAATTGGGGTTGTAGCTTACCGATTGGCAATGCTGCCAAGTCTCTCCAAAGTTCACAATGTGTTCCACGTATATCTGTTGAGGAAATACATCCCTGACCCAATGCATGTACTCACCTATGAGGAATTAGAACTGGAACCCGATCTCTATTATTGTGAAGAGCCCGTCAAGATTCTTAATACCAGAGAACAAGTACTGAGAAATTGGATGACTCGTCCGGTAAAAATCTTATGGAGAAACCATAAGATGGAAGAGGCAACATGGGAACCCGAGGAACTTATGATGAAGAACAACCCGAGTCTCTTCATGTTATAGTATTCTAGAATTTTTGAGGAAAAAATTATTTGAAGTAGGGGAGAATGTAACACCCCAAGCATCTACGGTATTCTTCTCTTTGAATAATGCAATAGCGTGTGTTGTACGCAACATCGAGTTCTAACACACCACAACCAATCAAACTAGCTGTTATGAATAGTAATACCCACTTTTTGAAATTTATAAATTTTATTTTTCAAAATGTACTTCATTTTTGGATTCAAAATATCGAAATTAGCCTCGGGTGAATTTTTGGTATTTTTCTGGAAAACGTCATTTTTTATGAATAGTGAAACCATTAAGTGGTAGTTAAAAAACTGAATTTTTCATAAATCTTAATTTTACCACTTCTGTCAGTGAAATTTAGAAAATCAGAGAGACACGGTAAATATCAAGGAATAAAATGTGGTTCAACGAGATGAAAATAATTTTTGGTGAATAGTAACTTTTTACTTTTATTTACCACGGTTAAAAGTAAATAGGGTCATTAAGGGTAAAAATGATATTAATATTACCTAACACACGCCCTAATTCTATTGGAAAAGTGTATCTCGACCAAAAACAACCATAGGAAAAAAAATATTATCATTTAGGTCCACTTGGATAAGATTAGGACATTTATTATTATTTAATTCAAAGAAGAGTTAAAAGAGTTAAAATCAATCATTATTTACTAAAAAATTTATAATATAGGGTTATAAAGAAGATAAATTCAATTGTAAATATTAATTAGAAATCTAAATATATATATCTTACATAATGATATTTTATTTATAATTTTTAGACAATAAATAATTTAATTTATTAATGACACAATGATGATGCAGTAATTACCATAATAGTGGAAAATTAAAATAATTGATTTTATAAATACCAACATAAATATAATTTGAGACTTTTTATGAATTAAAATAATTATATAGGTTAATATGACATTTTAGGATTGATTTAATTAACTTTTTTTGAATTAATCCTTCTGTTTTAATTTTTACAAAAATCACTTATTGAATAGTGTCAAAATTGACATAAAAGAGTTTCTAAAACAAATATTATATTATTAATTGATATTAAATTCCTAAAGATCTAAGGATCGGCAAAGAAACTTATTTCATGATAGGTGTATCACTAATAGACCACTTGGGGGTCGGTTGGAGGTGTATAGTATGTTTATTAACTATATAATACAAAAATACAAAATGACATGGTAAGTGTCAAACTAATTAAATAAGAGTTAAAACTAAAATATAAGGTTAATATAATGACCCAAAACTGTCTAAATTCTATTGGTTGAGAGGTTTTCGACCCATATGCAACATAAACTTTAAATAATATATTTTGGAGCCATTAGAAACAGAATATTAATTTATTATAAAATAATATTTCTAGCTTTTCCAATGGTGCCCCTCACCCCTCTTATAAAAGGGAACTCCTCCTTCTCATTAATTCACACCATCAAAGCCTTTTTGTTCGGGCAAAACCTGCCCAAATACTCTCTAAACTTCTCTCACTACAACCTAGAGGCCTTAGTTTGATCATAAAGCCATCCTAAGGAGCCCTTTTGATCAAATCAAAAGGAAGAACCTGAAGAAGAGGTAATGTTTTCACCACCCTCTTTCAAGTTCCTTTCTTCTTCAACATCTTCTTTTTTTCCCATTATAAAATAATAACTCCAGTATCTTATATATACTGTGATGTTATTATAAATATTTTATAAACATATTCAGTATTCTATCCATCCTTTGAATAACATGTCACCATACGTGCGTACGTACGACTTACCGTCTCCACATCGTGGTGTAATTGTTGTTCAATAAATTATTATTTGGATGGGAATAATAATGATGCGTAATTCATGTAAATAATAAATATAACATGATAATTATTCTTTATATATGATATAACATGCAATTATATATTATTTTAATATCAAAATAATGATATTGTCGCTCGTGCGTACGTACAGACTACCGTCTCCAGGAACGCGATAAGATTCACTCTCCATCGTATCCATTAAAGTCTAATTCTCATTTGATGATTAATAATAGTATCTATGGACTTGATATCATTCTGGATATGATTATGATATAACCTATCCTTGACAAACACGGCTTACGTAAGAAAACATATAAAGGAAAATGAGTAAGTTAACCCCCGAAACAACGATAATACTAATATATTATTTACAAATCAATGTTAAAAGATCATATATGATATCATATTAATATATATTATTATTGTATAATTTAATAAAAATTATTTCACCATTATAAAGTAGGTTAACCTACCCTTAACCGAGGAAAAGTACAAGGTAAGGGTTTATTTCGCAATCTCTTCATTATCTGAGGTTGTTTATACGTAATAATCTACTCAGATTTCTTTATCATCCACATCCATGCTTCTTAAAAATGTATTTCAATTTTTTTTACTATTTAGTAGAATATGGGTTAAAGTCATTTATACCCTTGTTGAATTTTATAACTGGTTTATAAAGGAATCATTCCGTCATTTTCCAAACAAGGTCCTTTTTATCTTTTTCGACAGAATTAAGATAAGAATGTTTTTTTAAACTTGTACGGCGGGTGCGACTATTTTCAACCGTTATAAAATCGTCGAGGATTACCTTACAAGATTATAAAAATATTTTCAAAGAAAATGTTTTATTTTATAAATATATGACCCTTAAATGATTTCAAAATAGAAAGAGATATTTCTCTAAAAAGATTTTTCATTTCGTCTATGTCAACATCCTTTGATGGATTTTAAGCTTATTTAAAGTTGATTTATTATGATACAAAAATTCTATATTGTATTGATGGTTTTCTGATATGTTTGACTGTGGATGTTTTATTTTTATACCAGTCATGGCTTATGGATGACGTATTTAAATTTCGTATACTAGTTTTAATACGAATGTTTATGTTATGTTTAAACCTTTTCATATGGGAATGCATTGGACTTAATATGTGACGGGTGGAGCCTGCTATAGCTCCTCGATGCATCGGTAGGTCTCATGAGACAAACTAGTGTCTTGGCACAAGGCCTTGACAAAATCTAATTTTTAGTCTTGGCATTAGGCCTTGGCTATGTGGTTATGATAGTCTGGCATTATGAATTCCATCATTATGAAAGTTGTTATTGATATTGCATGTGATTATTCAATTAGTAGAATATCCATGTGAATAAGTAAATGACATAATTTCATTTTATTTCTAACAAACTATGTTGAATTTAAAGTTCAACAAGCTTTTGTTTTAGTTATACATTGCCTTAAATGTTTATTCTAATATTTGAAAGTATGCGCTATATTGTTATCCTTACTGAGCATCTGAGGTCACCTCTTTCAATGTTTTATTTTTCCTAGGATGTGAAGAAGTAATTTATGAATGACCTACAGGGATAATATGAGGGGATATGAAGAGAATATGTTTTTGTAGTAGTTTTCACTTTATGATTTAATGAATTTTTTTTTAATGTATCTAGTTATTCCAAGGGTACTGAACTAATTGGTCTTTCGAGACTTGATCTTTCTTGTGATCATGCCAATGATATGTAATAATGCACCGACTATGGGTAACTGGGATCATGGCGTTACAAAAAAAACCCAATCCCCTGATTCCCAAAAACCCTAAACCCTCATCCTCACTAAACACTAAATCTACAACTCCCAAAAACTCTAAACCTTCATCTTAAAAAGAAAATGTAAACTAAAATCCAAAAAACCCTAAACCATATGCCCCTAAAAACCAAATTCCCTATGCCCTTACCCCTAAACAATATCCATAAAAACCCATATACCATAATCCCCCAAACAATAAACCCATATCATAAAACAACCATAATCCTCAAATAACATATCCCTAAAACCACCTCCCAAAAAACCAAAAATCCTATACCCACTTCCCTAGAAAACACAAACACTATCCTTAGGAAACACAAATCACTCATCTTTAAAAAACACTATAACGAAAGACCTAAAAACCCAAAATGATCATCCAAAAAATAATATAACTATCATCCACCAAATTCTGTATACCCTAATAGAAAAACCCTAAACCATCATCCCCAAAATCCGTAAACCATAATCCCCCCAAAACACTAAACTCTCATCCTAGAAAAAATAATTCTTCATTCCCAAAAGACCTTAAACTCTAATAACAAAAAAGGTAAACCCTAAGCCCCAAAAAACTTAAAACCTTAGTCCAAAATCCCAAAAACATTCATCCCCCAAACCCTAATCCCTCATCCAAGAAATATCTTACACCCCCATTTCCAAAACACCTAAACCTCCATCCCCAAAAACCCTTTACCATAAGCAGCATAAAACCCTAAACCATCATATTCCAATAAAATTGATGCCCTTAGCACCAGAGCCCCAAAACCTCTCCCTCAATAAATAGTAATCCATTTTCCATATGAAACTGAAATCCCCTAACCCCAAAAAACCCTAAACCCTCATCCATATAAAACAATACACTCTCATCCCTCGAAAATCCTATACCCTGAGTCCCCAATAAACCCAAATCTATCATCCCATAAGAATCTAAAATCCTTCACCCTAAAAATTACTATACCCAGTTTCCCCAAAAACCAAAAAACCTCATCCGCAAAAGACCTTGAATCCTTATCCCCCAAAACCATAATCCCTTAACCCCAAAAAACCTAAACCGTATATCCCAAAAAAACCACTAATCCCTCATACCGAAAAATCTAGACCCTCATCCCAAAAAAATCCTAATCGATTATCCCCAAAACCCCAAAAAACACATCCTAAAAAATCATAATCCCTCATCCTGAAAATCCTATGATCCCTCAGTGAAAACAAACTAAACCCATGGCCCAAAACCCCCTTTATCATCAGCCCCAAACAACCCTAAACCCTCATACCCATAAAATACCTAAATCCTCATCCCAAAATCCCCAAAATCCATTTACTCAAAATACCATAATCCCTCAACATAAAAAAATAGGAACCCCTCATAAAAAATAATCATAAACCCTCAAACATAAAACTCAAAATTCCTCCCAAGAAACGTAATCACTCAGTCCAAAAAAAATCTGAAGCCGATAAAATACCTAAACCATCATCCCTAAAAAATAATCCCTCATCCACAAAACAACCCAAAACCCACATCACCAAAAAAACCTCAAACATCAACCCAATAAACCCTAAACCCTCAGGCCTAAATATCCCCAAACTCTCATCTCCAAGAAAAACCCTAAACCCTCATCCATAAAAAACCCTAAGCCACATCTTAAAAAATCCCTTGACCCTCATCCACCATTAATCATAATCCTCATCCATAAAAACCCTAAAACCTGATCCCCCAAAAACACTAACACATTATCCCCTAAAAACCATAAACCCTCATCACCAAAAAATTTCTCCAACCATGGTCTATAAAAAAACTAGACCCTCACCCCCAAATACTCTAGATCCCCAACTACAAAATAACATATATCTCACCCACAAAACACATTCAATCCAAATAGAAAAACAACCTAAACCCTCATCTTAAAAAACTAAAATTCTTATCCCAAAGAAACAATAAACCCTCATCTACAAAAATTCCTAATCCATGAGACCTATAAATCCGTAATTCTTCATCCCCCAATAAACTGATACCCTCTTCTATAGAATTCCATAAACCCTCATAATTAAAAAACCTTATGCAATCAACCCCAAAATTCTCTAATTCCTCAACCAACAAATTATTAAACACTCGCCTCCATAAAAAATAATGATTCATCCCTAAAAACCAATAAATCCTTAGCCCCAAAAATCATAATCACACATCCCCAATAACCCCTAATCCATAAACCCCAATAAACCTTAAAACAACTTCCCCTAAGAAACAAATACACTTAATACTAAAAACTGTAATCCTTGAAACACAAAAAACCGAAAAACAAGTGCCACTAATGTGATGAATCCCACAACATTATAAAATCATATACCCTCAACATAATAAAACCCATACTCTTCATCCCAAAAAACCATAAACCCTAAACCACAAAAAACCCAAATCATTAAACCCCAAAGAACCAGAAACCCATGACCCAAAAAAGTATAAACACTTAGTTCTAAAAAACCTATACCATAAATCCCAAACCTATAAAACTCTTCCCCCAAGTAGGATCTAATCCCTCATACCCACGAATCCCCGATCCACCAACCCCTAAAACCCATAAACTCTCATCTGTAGAAAATCCTTAACCCTCGCCCAACAAAAAACTATAATTCCTCACCCTAAATTATCATAATACCTTATACCCCAAATACCATAAACCCTCAACACACAAAAACACTAAACCTTCATCTTAAAAAAATAATAAACCCCCATACCAAAAAAACGCCAAATATATTAGTCCCAAAAAACCTTATTCCCTCACTTCCAAAAATCAATAATTCTTGGACACTAGAAAAACCTAACCCATCATCCGTCTAATGCCCAAAAACCTATAAACCAAAAAAATATATAATCCCTCATTACTAAAAAAACTACACCATATTCAACAAAATTCACTAAACCCTATGCAAAAAAGCCTTAAATACACACCCTGAAAATATTGTAAACCCATAGCACAAAGAAACCCATATAACCCAAGAAAAAAATCCCTAAACCCTCAGATCAAAAAATAAAAAACCCTAGGAACCAAAAAAATGTAAACCCTCATCCCTAAATAACCCTAAACACTCAAACCCAAAAAAACTTATACCATTACCTCCCAATAAACCTAAACCCATAATCCATAATAACCATAAATATCATCACTATGAACCTGTAAACCGCCATCCACAAAAAACACTAATTCCTAAACCGTCACCCGTAAAAAATCATAATCCTTTACCCTAAATAACCCTAAACCGTCATCTTTAAGAAACCCTAAAACCAGAACCTTAGAAAACCCAAAATCATAAGCCCTAAAAAACCTGGAACACTTCACGACAAAATACCATCAAACCTAAGACCTGAAACCCTTGAACACTCATCCTAATCCCTAAAAACCCAAAAAACTTTTCCCAAAATTCCAAATACCAATAGTAGAAAAATTCAATAAACCCTCACCACCAAAAAACCTTAAACCATATTCAGTAGAATGACTTAAACCCTCATCTCTGGAATACCATAAAATAAATTCTATTGAGGGATGGTTTAACACTACTCGTTTGAGTAATAATGGGTTAGACAATAGTAAATAGTGGAAAATAGGGTAGAAAATCTGGGTAAAAGTTGAAAAATAATGGATGAATGTAATAAAGGATAATTTATGATAATTCTGAAAGATAATAAAAATTAATAACAATAGGATAAAAACATTATATGGTGATTAAGTAAAATGACAGATAATCCGATATATAGAAAAGGAAATTGATAACAATGTAAAATATAAATAGATAAAAAAGTAAAAAAGTTCATGTCCACTCAAAAATATTTCTTCTTACTAGGTTATTAAAAAATATGATTAATAGAGAGTAAAAAACATTTTTCGTAACCGGTCAAAGAATGAATGTTCTTAGTTTGGAAATTGGAAAAAGAATTAGTTGAGGGAATTTATATTTTTTTATTACATTTCAAATACAAATCCCATAATGAAAATGATATTTGTATTGAATTTAGATAAAATATTGGATCAGTGTAAATTTTTTTCCAGATAGCACAAAATAGGCCTATTATGACTGTTCGTAATGAAAATTTTATTTTATGGGTTTTTCAAAATTGGTCGATAATATGGAAACAAGTGAGGGGAAATGAAAATAAATAATTCAAATTAGGGGAAATATGCCGATAGTATTAATCAGAGCTCAAATTCCATATAACGTGAGAAACTTTGGGCGGACCAATCAACATAGATATGAGCAACATATAATCCAATTTGTAAAGAGATGTCTTTTGAATTATGGGTTTGGATATTGGGTGTAAGTAGTCAACCAATTACATATGAAAAGTGGCATTATTCTTAGATGACATGGTCAAGGGTTAAGTGTGATGGAAAATCCAAATAATAATGCACTTGTGTTGAGTCATGTAATTAGGGGATTTTGATATTGGATCATCAATATAATATATATAATGCTAAAAAACAAATGTAAAATATAAAGGGTAATAATAGTATCAATCCTCTCCCAATGGAGGAAAAAAATCGTAGGCTTTCTATTGGAAATTTTAATGCTATTCAAGAGTCATGGTGGTGGATATTCAGTGCATGTGAATATATTATAGTCAATGGTGCAATACCATAAATTTATTGGTAAATATCTACCTTATCCTTAAAATTTTTATTTTTAAATTATAAAAATGAATTTTTAAAAAGTAGCACATGCCTTTCCACCTATACCTTTCAAAATTTGACACTGGTTTCCAAGGATATGCTTCCAGAAACTGAATGTGGTTAATAAATCCAAAAAATATTGAATCATTGTGGCATGAGAATTAGTTATCTCATTTGAGAATAAATAAGAATGATAATATTCTATTTTTCTTCTTCTATACCTACACTATATGATTAGGACTATTAGTGCAGTGGGATGAGATCCCATTTACACTTGTAGTCTCCTTAGAAACCATTGAACCACTAGGCCTTACAAATCGATATCTTCCCATGCCATCATGTCAATTTTATTCAACAGTTTCATATCACTAAAAAATCTCATCCCTAAGCTCCAATAATCCCCTAACCTTC
Organism: Viscum album; assembly: GCA_963277665.1. Taxonomy (NCBI): domain Eukaryota; kingdom Viridiplantae; phylum Streptophyta; class Magnoliopsida; order Santalales; family Viscaceae; genus Viscum; species Viscum album. The sequence continues at coordinate 923,525,228 of OY728132.1, forward strand.
AGCACCAAAAAACCCTAAACCATCAGCCCTATAAAAGCACCAACCCCTCATCCCCAGTAAAACCTCAACCCTTATATCTGGAAAATGATGAACTTGCATCCCCAAATATCATTCAACCCGCATACCCATATAACCCTAAACACATACCCATTAAATCCATTAACACGTAGCCACAAAAACATAAAACCCTCAACCCCAAAAAATAATAAAAAATCATCCCAAAAATCACAAAATAGTTACACATGAAAAACCCAAACCCACAACACCAAGAACCGTATCCCCTTATCCCCAAAAATCCAACAACATTCACCCCCCCAAAAACACTGAAACCTAATACATAAAAACCATAATTAGCCACCCCCAAATATCTCTATACCCTCATCACCAATAACTTGTAATTACATATTCCCCAAAGAACCCTCAACCCTCATCCACAATAAATAATAAAACCTTTTATTGAAACATATCTCAATACAAAACCCAAAAAAAACACTAATCCTTATCCCCAAAGAACCCTAAACCCTAAACCCTAAAAAAAATAAACCCCCAACCAAAAAAAACATAAACCCTCAACACCAAAAACCCTAAACCCGAAGACCCAAAAAAACATGAAGTATCAGTCCCAAAAAACCCTAAACCCTCATACAAAAAACCATAACCCCTTAGCCCCAAAAAACAATGAACCCTAATCCCCAAAAAACCTAGAACCATTAGCCCTAAAAAACCTAAAACCCCAAGCCCCAAATAACCATTAACACACATCCAAAAAACCCAGAAATCGTGACCACAAAAATTGATGAACCCTAATCCCAAGAAAACCCTGATTACTCAGCCTCAAAAACCCCAGAACCCTCAAACCCAGAAAACCGTAAACCCACAGGCCCATGAAAAAATAACCCTAACACACACAAAACCCTAAACAATTAGCACTAGAAAAACATGAACCCTAAGACCCCAAAATACCCTAATCCTTCAGTTCCTTAGAACCATGAACCCTCTTCCAAAAAACAACATGAATCCCCACCCATAAAAACATGAACTTTAATCCCCAAAAAAACTCAAACACTTTTCAAGAAAAAACCCAAACCCTTAGCCCCAAAAAACCCACAACCCAAAAACCCAAAAAAACCTCAAACCTCATCCAAAAAACCTCCAACTCTAATCCCCCAAAAACCATGAAACCTCATCCCCAAAAAATATAAAACATCAACACCGAGTTACCCTGAATGATCTACCACAAAAACAATAAGATCCTAATAACACAAAATGAATCCATTAAAAAAACCTAGCAATCGTCATCCAAAAAAACCCCATCAATCATCAACCCCAAAAGACCATCAACCCATATCCAAAAAACCCCGACAAAACTCTACCCCAAAATACCCTCAACAAATAGCTCATAAAATCCCTAAAAACACAAGGCCAAACATCTCACAATGATTATCTAAAAACTATCATTCCTTAGTCCAAAAAAACTCATCTCTCATCCAAGAAAATCTCTAAATCCAAATCCACAAAAATAAAAAACCTTCAACCATATTCCCCAATAACTGCAAAACCCATTGAACTAAGGAAGCCTCCCCTTTTCTGAAAAACTCTCAACACTCCTCCCTAATAACATGTAAAACATATATCCAAAAAATCCTTATCCCTCATCTATAAACAACCCCAAACCACCAAACCCAAAAACCCTAAACCCATGAACCCAAATACACCTAAATAATTATCCCCAATAAACCCTAACCCCCAGGCCCAAAAAACCATCAATCATGAACCCCCTAAATTCCATGACTCTCATCCCCGTAAATTTCACAACACTTTTCCACAACAACCCATAAATATTTTTACATAGAAAACCCTAGAAACTCATCCATAAAAAACCCTAAACCCTCATCCCAAAGAAAACCCTAAACCCTCAACCCCCCAAACCCCTAGACACATTGTCAAAAAAATCCCTCAACCCACAATCACTATAAACCCCCAGTAATCAACACTAATAACTGTCGACGCTCTACCAAAATAAGACATAACCCACATCCCAAGAAAAATCTCATTTCCTGGCCCCAATAAATGCGGAACCAAAAATAATTCTCAACACTTAATCAAAAATAACAATCAATACTTATCCCCAAAAACTATGAACACTCAACCCCAATCCATAATCCATAATCTGCTCAAAACCCTAAACCTTTATCCCCATAAAACCCAAAACCCTAGGCCCATAAAAATCCTATCCACTCATCCACATAAAACCCTAAACACTAATTTAAAAAATACCATAAACCACCAGTTCAAGATAACATGGAACCTATAACCACAAAAACCATGAACCCTCAAACCCAAAAAATAATCAACCATCGTCCTTAGAAAACCAAGATCCCGGAACCCCAAAATCCATGAACCGATAGCCACAAAAAATAATGACACCTCAACTCCATAAAAATTTGACCCCATAGCAAAAACAAACTATGAACCCTTGGTTTCAATAAAATGTGAAACATCAGCCCCTGAAATCTAAAATCATAATTTAAAAAATAAACCTAAAACCTATACTCAAAAAGAACCTTATACCACAACACCCATTAAATCATGAACCCTCAGTGAAAAAAAATGCTGAATGATCACCCCAAAAAAAACCAGACTCTCAAACATAACAATTTCCAAACAATAAACCCCATAAAACCATGATCCATTAATACAAGACAAATCATCAACCCATATCCCCGATATCACTTAACCATCATCCCCAGAAAACCGTGATCCGTCTTCCCAAAAAAACCCTAAAACCTTGTCCAAAAAACACTAATCCCTCTACCCATAAGAAATAGAAACCCTCATTACAGAAAAAATTCTCAATTTTATGCCCCAAAACTGTGAACCCAAAACCCTAAAAACCCATTAACAATCTGGTGAAAAACCCATCAACCCTCACCCCTAAAAATACAAAAAAATTTAGCCACCCAAAAAATTAGACCATTTCCCCCAAATTATATCAACCCTTAGCCCGCAAAAACCATAAACCTATTTCCCCCAAAACACATAAACCCTCATCACTAAAAAACCAGAAACCTCTATCCTCAAAAAACCAAAAACCAAAAACCCAACAAAAAAACCCACAAATCATAGGCCTAGTATACCTAAACAAATGAAAAATATATATTCAACCCTTATCCCAAAAAAACCCTCAAACCTAACACCTAGAAAACCCTCAATCATCATCCCCCAAAATCCATCAACCCTTATCCCCATGAAAGCGTAAAACCTCATCCCCAGAACATCCTCCACAAAAAAACCCTAAACCATCAACACCAAATAACCATAATTCCACTTCCCAAACAAATCACAAACTCTCAACCCCAAATAACCATCAACCCAATTCCCCAAAAATCATTAAACCCTTCGCCCCAAAACCGCCCAACCACCATCCCTTAAAAACCATAATCCTGCAATCCCAAGAAACCCTCCATGCTCAGTCCCAAATAAAATTCAACCCCAAATAACCATTGGAACTAAAAACCAAAATCCCATATTTTGATAAATCCTAAACCCCCTTCCTCAAAACAACCCATAACATTCTATACCAAAAAACCCTAAACCCGTGGTGCTAAATTTCTATCCAATCATCCCCCAAAAAATACACAACCCATATCCCCCAAAAAAACTTCTTTCCAGAGGCCCATAAACCTAAATCCCACATTATCAAATAATCTTTAACACTTTTCCAAAAAAATAAACCTAAATATCCAAAAAACATGAAACCCTCAACCAAAAAAACTAATCTATTAGTCTTAAAAAAACCCTAAGCACTCATCCTAAAAAACCCTCAACACCAAATCCAAAGATCCTCAAACCGCATAAAAAAAGACCCTAATGCCTCATAACCAAAAAAAGATCATCCCTCATCCTCAAAAATTCTATACCATTCGCCTCAAAAAAACACTAAATCCTTAGGCCCAAAAAAACCTCACCCCACAGCCTCAAAAACCATTAACCCTCATCACCAAAAAAATGAACTCTTAACCACAAATAACCTCATACCTAATCCCTAATAAACCTTAATCCCTCACCACTAAAAATACAATACCATCATACCAATTAAAAACATAAACCATCATCCTAAAAAAACCCTCAACCCACAACCCCAGAAAACCCTAAACCCTTAAACAAAAAAACCCCTTAGCCCTCATCCAGAAAAATACCCTACACCCTGATCCCCAAAAAATCCGTCACCCATATACCCAAAATATCCCTAACCTGACATCCCTTAAAAACATCAACCTTCATCCCTAAATCCCCTCAACCCTCAGACCTAAAAAGCCCTCAACCATAGAACCCAAATAATCCACAACCCACAAACCCACGAAACACTAAACACCCATCCGAAAAAACCCTAAACCCATTTCATGAAAAACATAATCACACAAACCCTAAAAAACCCAAAACACTGCACCAAAAAAACACCATAATCCCCCAGTACAAAAAAACCCTAAACCATCATACTTAAAACTCTAAACCCATTTGAACCAAAAACCCCCCTCAATTCCTGACCCCAAAAAACCCATAATCCTCATCCCCCAAAAAGCCTCAACCCCAACACGAAATAGCCGTCAAACCTCAAAAATCAACCCCATAAATCCTCAATCCAAATAGATAAACAACAATAAACCCTCAAACCCAAAATAACACTCAACCCCCATTAAAACCATCATCTATATCCATAGTAAACCAAAAACTCTCAGCCCAAAAACCCAAAAACCTCACACCTAAAAAAACATAACCCTAATCCTCAAGAAACCCTAAATACCAATATACAAAAATAATAATCCCTAATACTTAATAAATATTCAACACTCATAACCAGAAAACAATAAACCCTCCACCTAAAAAGCACTAACTCATCCACCCGAAAAACCCCCAATGCTTAGTCCCCCAAAAAACTATACCCTAAGTCCAAAAACTCCATCAATCCTTGGCCCCAAAAAATAAACCTCAACACTTATCCCCCCATAACCCTGAACACACATCACCTAAATAAATTATTCCCTAGTCCCACAAAATCATAAACCCTCAACCCCATGAGTCTTTAAGGCCATATCCACATAAACCCAAAACCCTTATCCCTAAAAACTACTCAAACTCTCACCCCTAAAAACCCACAACCCTCAACCAAAAAATACCCAATAACCTCATCAACAAAAGCTCTCAAAACTCAGCCCAATAAACACTCAACACAAAGCTGAAATAATCCCCAATCCCTAAAAACCAAAAAACCCTAATGCAGCAGCACCAAGATATCATAAATATAAGGCCAAAAAATATCCCAAAACCTCAATCACAAATATTACAAAACCCATAACCCCAAAAAATTCTGAAAACCCTACCAAAAGCTACCCTAAACCATGAACATCATTAGACCCTAAACTCAAAACCCCAAAAAACACCTTCTACATTGCCTACAAAAAATCCTCAACCCTTTTCCACAAAAAACCGAAAACCCTAATAAAACAAAAACCATAAGCCGCAAAAATACATGAACCAGAATCCTAAAAATCCCTCCATCGTCAAGAGTGAAATTATGTCAATCTTAATCCCCAAAAAACTTTCAACCAATAACCCCATGAAATCATCAACCCTCATCCCAAAAAAATCCATATTCCCTCAACCCCAAAACCCAAAACCCTCAGACCCAAAAAACATAATCACTAAAATAAAAAAAACCGTAATCCCTAAGCACAATAAATCTTAACCCCTCAACCCCATAAGCCCTCAACCCTCTATCCCAATAAACCATCATTCCCAAAAAAGAATGAACCATCATCCACAAAAAACCCTAACCCCTTCTACACAATAATCCCAAAACCTTCATCCTTATAAAAAGAGGAAAAACTCATCCACAAAAGCCAAACCCCTAATCCCCAAATAAACCAGAACTCTCAACCCAAAAAATCCATGAACACGTATAACCAAAAAACATAGAACCCAATGCCCAAAAAAGTCCATGAACACTGATTCCAAATAAAATTGAACCCTCAGCACCATAAAATCATGAAACCTGAAATCAAAAAAATATTTATCCCTTAACACCAAAAAAACACTAAACCCTAAGACACAAAACACTCTAAACACTCATCCTTGAGAAACCTAAAACCCTCAGCCACATGAATACTTGTACCATCATCCCCAAAAATCTGGGAACCTTCATCCCCATAAAATTTTCATTCCCTTACACCAAATATAACTAATCCCTTAAACCCAAATTTCATTGACCACATAGCCTATGAAAAGGATGAACCATTTCCCCCGCAAATATAACCCATAGTCCCGATAGACCATAAATCAACATCCAAAAAAACCATGAACATATAGGTCCAAAAGAATCTATACCGTTTTCCACAACTAACCATAAACCCTTAAACCAAAAAAGCAATGAACCCTCTTCCCTACAAAACAATAAACACTCGCAACCAAAAATCCATGAAGTTATGGTCCGATGAAACCTAAAAAACATAGACATAAAAAACCTTAAACCCTCTTCCCAAAAAACAATGAAACCACATCACCTAAAAACTATCATCCCTCACCACTAGAAAATCATTAATGCTCAGCCCCAGAAAACGGAAAAAGATCACCCCCCAAAACACCTGAACATTCATTCCCCAAAAAACCTAAACCCACATACCCAATATACCAAGAAACCTTATCCTAGAAAAACCCTCAACAGTCAGCCCCAAAAATTCCTCTACCATTTTCCACAGAATAACCCCAAATCTTCTGCCTGAAAATACCCTAAACCTTCAGCTTTAAGAAAACAAGAACCCTCAGCACCAAAAATCCATGAAACATCATCCTCAAAAAATCACTGAACACAAATCCTGAAAATATTATTCAACCCTCTGTCCTAAAAAACCCTCAATCCATCGACTAAAAAATTCCTCAATCCTCAACCTGAAAATATGCTGAAACCTCAACCCCAAAAAACACTATACACAAATTCCCAAAAAACCTTATACCCCATCTCCAAAAAACAATTTACCCTCATCCCTAAAATATCTTTTCCCCTCATCCCCCAAAAAACCTTAACATTCAATGCTAAAAACCCCTAAACCCTTGACCCCAAAAATCCAATAACAACTACCAAAACCCACCAAACCCTCAGCCCCATAAAACCAAAAACACTCCTCCCAAAAAACCCAAATACCTATGGAAACTTAAACAATTATCCTAAATAAACCCTAAACCTTAGACCCAATAAAATCTAAACCCTCATCCTTATAATTCCTTAAACACACATCCCCAAAAGACAAAAACCATTAATCCTCAATATCCATGAAACCTCATCCCTAAAAAACCCTAATTCAATAAACATACAAAACTATAAATCATGAGCATAAATAACCATAAAAACCAACACCCAAAAAATAAAAAACCCTCATCCATAAAATATTATTAACCCTCAATGTTCCATAAAAAAATCCTAAAAACCCATATCTTCGTAAATTCAATTTTCCATATGAAATCCTAAAAACCCTAATACCCCAGGCCCAAATAAACATAAAAACGATAGTCCCAAAAAGAAACTTAAAATATAAAAATCCAAAAAACCGAAATGATCAACCCAAAAAGACCCTATGTCAAAAATCCTAAAATAATGACCCCCAGCCTCAAATAACCAAAAAACATAAATCCCATAAAACCCACAAGCCTCAGCACCAAAAAACCCCAACCCTTATCCCTACAAAACCCTCAAACCTATCCCCCAAAAAACCCATAACTGTAATCCCTAAAACCCTCAAAAATCATTACCAAAAAACTAATAACTCTCATTACAAAAATTCTCCACAACCCTCAACCTCAAAAAAACACTCTACCCGAAACTCATAAGAAATTATAACCCCTCATCCCCATAAAAACATACACCATCATCCCCAAAAATCAATAAACCCACAACCATAATGAACCCAAAACACTATGCCCAAAAAAACAATAAATCCTCACCTTAAAAACCATAAACGCTAAACTGGGAAAACACTAAGCCTTAATCCCCAAAAAACACTCATACATCACCCCCCAAATAACTCCACACTCAAACCCAGAATTACTTCAACTATCAGCTCTAAAAAACACTCATCCTCAGGAAACCATAAACCCTCATCCCCAAAAAACCATAATCCCAAAAGCCCAACGAATCATATACCCACAGCCTAAAAAACCCTCAAACCTCATCCCATAAACAATCTCAAGCATAATATCTAGAATCCCAAACCCACATTCCCAAAAAAACCTAAATTATTTTCATTGAACCCATCCATCCTAAACAACCACCTCAATCATCACCCCCAAAAAACCATAAAACCTTAGGCCTAAAAAACCCTCAACCCATTACCCCAAAATTCCCTAACCCACCATCCCCAAAAAAACCGTCAATAAAACACATAAAAAATCCTCAACCCTCTATCGCAATAATCCCTCAAAACTTAGCCCTGCAAACCCTCTTTCAATATATTAAAAAAATAATCAATCACCACCCCCCAAAACCCCCCATCCCTTAGCCACCAAAATCCATTAACCCTTTTTCAAAAAAAACTGTAAACCATCATCCCACAAAACCATTAAATGCTCAAACCTAAAAACCCCCAACCCTTAAAATCCCTAAACCCATTAAAATAAAAAACCCAAAACCCAAAACCCCATAATAACCCAAAACCTCACACCTAAAACACACACAAAACTATGCCTAACAACCCAGAACAATTTTCCCCAATGAAGCCACAACCATTATCCATAAAAAATCCTCAATATGGATGCCTAAAAAATTCTCAACATTCATCCACAAAAAACCATCAACCCTTTTCCAAAAATCCATAAACCCTCAACTAAAAAAATCAATATATTATAAACCTTAAAACACCCTATACCCACATACCTTAAAAATAATAAACCCACAATTCCCAAAAATACAATAATACCTCCACCCTAAAAAACCATAATCCCTCTACCACATAAACATGAAAAAAGTATCCCCAAAAAACCATATTCCCTCATCCATATGAAAACCCTAAACCTAAACCCTCATCCATAAGAAACCCTAAAACGTTCCACCTAAATATCCATAAACTATCTGGACCCAAAATACCCAAAACCCTTAGCCACAAAAAACCCTAAACTGTCATCCCCCAAAAAAAAACTAAACCATTACAACCAATATATTATAAACAAAAATCTCAAGAAAAGCCTTATCCATCATCTCTAATAAACCCATTTGACCACATTCCCCAAAACACTAATCCCTCACCCCTAAAAAACACAAACCCTTAACCTAAAAAAACATCAAACCAAATCCACAAATAACACTATAACCTTATCCCCAAAAAACACTATTACATCATCCCCAATAAACTCTAAAATCTCATACCAAAATGAAAATAAACTATAAACACCAAAAAACCATAAACCCTAAGGACCAGAAAACATTAAGACTAATCCCCAATTTAACCTAAACCATCTGCCCCAAAAAACGCAATTCCATCTTACTCAACTATACCTAAACCCAAATCCCCCAAAATACAAAACCATCATCCCCAAAAAATAGAAAACCCTCAACACCTAATAATGCTAAACCCTTATCCCCAAATAACCCTAAACCATCAACACCAAAAAAACCTAATCCATCAATCATATAAAAACAAAAACTGCATTCCCCAAAAAAACCCTAAACAACCATCCCCAATAAACCCTAGACCCTCATACCTAAAACCCTAAAATATATTAACAAAAAAAACCCCAAAACCCTCACTATTGAAAATTCTGAACCTTCATCCCCAAAAAACACGATATCATCATACCCCAAAAACCCAAAACCCTCAAACCCAAAACAATCGCAACCCTCATATGAGAATATCACTCAACCATCATCCCAAAACAATCATGAACCCCCATCCCCAAATATCCCTCAACACTAAATACCAAAAAAACCTCAACCATTAGTTCTAAAAAAACCCTCAACCATACTCCCAAATAAACCTCATCATTATATTCCAAAAAGAAGTGAACCCTTTTTATTTGGAAAATGTGAACCCATAGCCTTAAAACCACCAAAAAATCAGTAAATAATCCCCCACCCCTTAGTCCCCAAATCCCTCATCACAAGTACTCATAAAAACATGAGTCCTCATCCTTATGAAACAATATAACCTATTCCCAAAAAAACCATGAACCCTCAACCTAAAAAAACCATGATACCTCAACCCACAAAAATACTGAACTCTCAACTAAAAAAACCATGAGACCCCAGAACTAAAAAACCCTAAACCCTCTATCCTAATCTCTAATAAGCCATCATTAATATTCCCCAATAAAACTCCAACCATAATCTTCAAAAAATCATCAACCCTCATCCCCAAAAAACTACTACTTCAAATCAATAAAAAACCATAAACACTCTTCCCCATAAAACCATCAACACTCATCCCCAAAAAACGTCAAGCTACATCCCAAAAAACTCTAACCTCATCCAAAAAAACACTCCACCCTCATCCCCAAAATACCATCAACCCCAATCCCAAAAAAACCCTCAGCACTCAGCACCAAAAAACTATCAACCCTCATTCCAAACAACCCTTCTACCATCAACACGAAAACCACCAAGAAACATCCCCCCAAACCCCTGAATATACATAGAAAAATACCTCTACCCTTATCTTCCAAAAACCCTCATTTCATATGAGAAAAAATTCCATAAACCATCAAACCTAAAAACATGTACCATCAAACCAAAAAAATCCTAAACCATCATCCCTAAAAACCCCTAAATCGCTGCCCCAAAAAACCATGAACCCTCAGTCTTAAAAACCCGACCCCCTTAGCATGAAAAAACCATCAACCGTCATCCCCAAATAACCCTAATCCCCCATATTACAAAACCCCATATCACTAAGACCCAAAAAAAATATAATCCCTCTTCCCTAAGAAACCCTACTACCCCATCATCTAAAAAAACCCAAATCCCTTAACACAAAAAAAAAACCATAAACCCTCATCCCCATAAAACCTAAATCCATAGCCCCCAAATACCCTATAACCTTACCCTAGAAAACCCTATAACATCATCCATAAAAAACCTTAAACCCCCAACCCTAAAAAAACAAAAAATCATAGCCCCAAAAAACCCTAAACCCTCATCCCAATAAAACACTATACCCTTAGTCCTAAAAAACACAAGACCCATGTCTTAAAAAAACTAATTTCTCAGCCCAGAAAAACTCGATGTACCTCAACCCCCAAAACCCAAAAACAATTATACAAAAAAAGTGTAAAACCACAAACCCAGAAAACCCCAAGACCCTAAGCCCCAAAAAACCCAAGACCCTAAGCCCCAAACCCATTCAATCCTCAACCTAAAATCACATAGAACAACATCCCCAAAACAATTAGACCCTCATCCACAAAAAAGAACAAAAACCATCATCCAAAAAGAAAACCTAGGCCCTCAATCCAAAATATCCATAGTCCCTCAACCAAAAACCACCGAAGACTCTTCACATCAATAAACAGAGGACCATGATCCCACAAAGTCACTAAATCCTCATCTAAATGAAACACTATACCCTCAGCTAAATAAAATATTAGACCCTCAACCACAAAAAAAACATTAATCCCACATCCCAAATCCCTATACCTTCATACCAAAAAATCATTGCACCCTCATCCCAAAAAAACCGTAAACTCTCATCCCACAAAAAACATAAACCCTCATTCATAAGAAACATTAAACCCTTATCCCCAAAACCCTATACCCACATCCATTAAAATTTATAGACCTTGCTCCCCAAAAAACCTAGACCCTCACACCCAATAAATATACCCTCATCCCAAAAAAAACTAGACCTTCTGCCCCAAAAAATATTGACCCTATTCCCAAAATACCCCATAAACTCATCCATAGGATGAAATTGTCACCAAAAGCCGTATTACCCATCCTCAAAAAACCCTAAAAACTAATCCAAAAAAAAACTAAAAACTAGGGCCCCAAAAAATCAAAACCATCATCCTTGAAAAATCCCCAATTCTATAGCCCCAAAAAATACTCAACCCTCACTAAAAAACCCCATAGCCTCAGCCTGAATAAACCCTCAACACTCTTCCCCAAAAAACCATAAATCCTTTTTCGTAAAAAACTTACACTGTTATCCCCAAAAAGACATAAACCATTAGACCGAAAAAAACTAACCCCATGATTCAAAAATAATCAAAAAATTAATTCCCTAAAAAACCAAAATCCTCAGCAACAAAAGACCCTAATCCCAATTCCCAAAAATAAAACTAAACCCTCAGCCACAAAAATACCTCAACCATCATTCTTTAAATACAATCACCCCTTGGCCCAAAAATACATTCATCCATCTTCCCCAAAAAAATCCTAAATGCATGGCACCAAAAAACCAAAAAAGATCATTCCACAAATAACAAAAACCTCACCCCTCAAAAAAATATGAAGCCTCATCCCATGAAAACCATCAACCCTCATCAACAAAAAACCCTAAACTCACATCCCAAAACAATTTATGTCTCTTCCCTAATAAAAATTAGCCTCCGAAATCCCTAAACAATTAGATTTAGAAAATGTTGAACCCTCATCCGTGTAACGGAATAGACCCTTTACCTCAAAAGACCAAATTACCATCATCTGTGAAAAAATAGCATCCCTAATCCCTCAAAAAACCTAAAACCTCTTTCATAGAAAAACCTAAACCTCATACACAAGAAACCCTAAACACTCTACCCCCAAAAAATATAAACTGAGTACACCAAATTCCCCTAAACCCTCAGTACCATGAATTCATAAATCATCAGTCCCAAAATACCCGAAACCACCATCCCCAAAATACCCTAAACCCTCATACCCAAAAAATATAAACCCTAATCCCTACAAAACTATAAACCCTCAGGCCTAATAAACTCTACAAACTCATCCCCCAAAAATCTAAATTGCCAACACCAGAAAATCACATCCCCAAAAAACTCCCTAACATCATCCTGAAAAATCTCTCAATCCATATCCCTATGAAATCCTCAAACCTCATACCCAATATACCCCAATAGTAATCTCCCCAAAAAACTCAACCTCATCCTCAAAACCACCACAACACTTATCCCATAAAACCCAAAAATCACTTCCCAAAAAAACCTAAAAAATCAGCCCAAAAAACATCATAAATACTCATCCCCAAAAAACCCAAAAACCTCATCCAAAAAAAACACTAGACATTTAGCCTCCAAAAACCCAATTCTACCAGCCCCAGAATACCCTAAACCCTCAATAACCAAAAAACCTAAATATTTAGTTCCACAAAATTCGAAACCCTATACACCAAAAAAATCTATACCCTCATCCATAAAAAACCCTAAACCCTCATCCCTATGAAAATATAAACCCTCATCCAAAAATCTTGTAACACTTATCCCTAATAAAGAAAAAATCCACATCCCAATAATCCCTCAACCCTCTTACGAAAAAATTCCAAATCCCTCTAATCCCCCAAAACCCAAAACCCTCATCCCCAAAAAAACCCCACTCACATCCCCAAAACACCCTCATCCCTCATTAATTAAATATCCTCCACCCTCAACCCAAACTAATCATCAAACCTAATTCCATAAAAACCCTTAACCCACATCTCAAAAAACCATAACCCCTCTCGCTAAAACACACTCATTTGTTGTCTCTATATAACCTCATCACTCAGCCCTAGAAAACATAAACATGCATCCCCAAAAAATCCTAAAATTTTAACACTAAAAAACCCCCACCCCTCAGTCTCAAAAATCACTCAACCATCAGCACAAAAAAAACTTCAACCATTATCCCAAAAAAACCACAACTCTAATAACCAAACCGGAACTCAACCCACGTCTGCAAAAAACCATGAACCCTCATCCCTGAAAATCGTAAACCTTTATTCCCCAAAACCCTCAAACCTTAGCCTAAACACCCCTCAGACCCTATCACCCAAAAAAATTAACACCACAACCACCAAAACCAAAAACCATTATCCTTATAAATACATCAACCCACATCCCCCAAAACACTAAAACCTCAATACCAAATAACCCCAAAAAGCAACATGAAATACTCAAAACCCACATCCCTATAGAACTTGTACGTTTTCAAAAAAACCAATATCCTAGTCCCAAATAACAATCAACTATCAGCCCCAAAAAACCAAACACCCATTTCCCCAAAAAACCTTAATCCCTCAACCACAAAAACCACTCAACACACATAAAAAAAACCCTAAACCCACAACCCAAAAAAACCCAAAACTCTCATCCATTGAAAACCCTAAACAGTTATCCGTAATAAGAACTCAAACCACATACCAATAAAAACCCAAAATCATAATACATAAAAAACTCAAATCCATATTCCCAAAAAAACTTAGAACAATATCCCTAAAAAACCCTAAACCCTCAGCACCAACAAAACATTAAATCATCATCCCCAAAAACTGAAAACCTGAAACCCCAAAAATTCATAAACACTCTACACTAAAAAAATCTAAACAACTCATCGGATAAATCTATAAACCCATAGCCCTATAAATTTAAAATCCTCATCCCCAAATAGACAATATTGCATCATCCTAAAAAATCATAATCCCTCAGTTACAACAAACCCAAAATCCACATCCCCAAACCACATTAAACCCTAATCCCCCAAAAATCCTAAACACATGACCCAAAAAAACAAAAAAAATTATTTCCAAAAAACACTCAACTCTCATCCCCAATAATCCATAAATCCTCATCCCCAAACAATTATAAAGAGTCGTGCAAAAAATTGATAAAAACACATCCCTATAAAAAATATTACAATCATCCCCAAAACCCCAAAACCCTCAACTCTAATAAACCCTCATCACTTAGCCCATAAAAACTATCAACCTCATCACAAAAAATCACTCAACCCTCAACCCCAAAAAACCTCAATACTCATCACAAAATAATTTCATCCCTTAGATCGAAAATAATCTCTTCCCCCATCCCCAAATAACCCTTAGCACTCATCTCGAGAAAACCACAATACATGGAACCAAAAAAATCACAACATTCAACACCAAAAAACATTCATCCTTATCCCCAAAAAACACTCATCCCCCAAACAAAAAATACCCTAAAATATTGTCCCGAAAAACCCTGAACACAAAAAACCACCAAACATATGACCCAAAAAATACATTACACTTATCCCAAAAAATTAACCTAAACTCTCAACTCAAAAAAAAACCAACCCCCATCCCCAAAAATCGTTTATACCCAACCCCCAAAAATTCCTCAAGCCTCATTCAAAAAGTCCCTCAACATTCATCCCTAAACACCCTTCATCACACAGCCCCATAAAGCCCTCAACATCCATCCTTGAAAATGGTGAACCATCATCCCCAAAAAAACGTTACAATCATTACCAAAAAAGAACTTATCCTTCATCCCCCAAAAAACACTCAACCCTCATGAATAAAAAACACACAACCCTTATCCCCAAAACATTATCAACCCATAAATCCTAAAATTCATAAAGATTCATCCCCAAAACACCCCAAACAACTACCCTCAAAAAACACTAAACCCATATCCCCATGAAACCCTAAATTACATCACTAAGGAAACTAAACCTATTCCTAAAATACCCTAAACCTTCTACCATAAAATACCCTAAACCATATGTTTTGAAAATCCAAAACCGTCATCAACAAAAAATTCTAAACACTTATTACCAAAATGAACTATATTCCAAAAAATCCTATAACCTGTTCCACACAAAACCCTAATCCCTCAACCCCGTAAAACCTTAAAACCACATTCCATAATGCAACTAAACCCTCATCCATTGAAACCCATAATCCATCATTCCTAGATAACCACAAACAACTAGACTCAGAAAACCAAAGAACCTCATCCGCTTAAAAAACTAAACACTCATCCATAGAAAACCCAAAAACCTCAACCCAAAAAAACCCTAAACACATAGACCTAGAAAACCCTAAACCCTAATACCCATAAATAAATAAACCCTAATCCCTAGAAAATCATAAACCTTCACAAAAAAACACACCAAAACAACATCCCTAGAGAAACATAAACCCTCATCCCAAAAAAACAATAAACCATATCCCCCTAAATACCTAAACCAACAACCCAATGAAAACCCAATACCCTCATCCTGAAAAAAACCGGAACACTCATCCATAGAAACCTCTAAACCCTCAACCAATGAATTCCATAAACCCTTAACCCCACAAAACTGCAAATACTCATCCCTAAAAAACCATAAACCCTCAGCCCTAACTACATTAGATCCCCCATCCACAAAATACCCTAATACCTCAACCTCAAAATATAGTAAACCATCAACCTCTAAAAAAGAGTCCTCCCCACGAAACCCTGAACCCTTATCCACAATATATTAATAACCCTAATCACTAGAAAACTATAAACCCACATCCCTAAAAAACTGTAAAACCCTATTAACAAATACCACTAAAATCTCATCTCTATAAAATCATAAAACCTATGGCACAAAAAAACTACACCGTTGAGAAATACACTAATATCTTAGCTATAAAAAATCCTAAACCCTCATCCTAAAAAAATGTAATCCATAATTACAATAATACACTAAACATTGATCCAAATAAAAGTAAATCCTAAAACCAAAAAACACTAAACAGTGATAAAAAACCTATACAATTATCCCTAAAAACCCAAACCCTCATACCCAAAAACCCCTAAACCATAAACCCTAGAATAATCTAAAATGGCATCCCAAAAAACAACTAAAAACTCAAATATAATAAAACCTAAAACCTCATCCAAAAATACCCAATAACCTATACCTAAAAAACCCCTAAACAATCATCCCTAAAAAACCATAAACCCTCTCCCCCAAAAAAACCCTAAATCCCCATCTCAAAAAAAATCTAATCCCACATACCAAAAAACCATAAACCCACTTCCCTAAAAACCCTAAACCCTCATCCTACAAAAAACCCAAAATCAACTTCCAAAAAAACGCAAAACATTTATCCCCAAAAAAACCTAATCAGCCATCTCCAAAAACTCTAAACTATCATCGCTAGAAATATCTAATCCCTGAACCCCACAAAATACCAAAACATAGATTCCAATAAACAAAAAACACTCATCCCAAAAATCATAAACCATTTTCCCTATAAAACCCTAAATACTCATTTCCAAAAACCCTAAACCCTCTACCCCAAAAAACACTCAATCCCCATCCTCAAAAAACACTCAACATTCATCCCCAAAAGAACCTAAATGCTCAGCACCAAAAAATAATCAACCCTCTTCCCCAAAAAAATATTGACCATTAGCCCAAAAAACCATCATCCCAAATAACCCTCAACATTCATCAAAAAAAATATCCTCAACACTTATCCCAAAAAACCCTCAACCCCCAACACCAAAAAAATTCAACCTCATCCCCAAATATCCTTCAACACTATCCTTTAAAACCATCAACCCTCATCCCAAAGAGTCCCTCAACCATCAACCCCAAATATCCTTAAGAATTATCCTTTAAAACCCTTCAACCATTAGCCACAAAAAGGCCATAAACCATCATCACCAAAAAAACCTCATCCCTCAACCCAAAAAATCTCTAAACAGAAATTGAAAAAATAAAAACTACCCTAATCCCTAAAAAACCATTAAACCCAATGACCAAAAAACCTCCACCATCATCCCCAGAAAACCCGTCAACCAACATCCCAAAAAGACCCTCAACCATGAGCCCCAAAAAACCCTAAATATTTATCCTCATAAAACTCAAAACCCTTAGCCTAAAAAATATATCATCCTTTATCCCCAAAAAAACATAATCCTCATCCCAAAATCCCTAAACCCTAACCCCAAAATCCATCATCCCTCATATCCAAAAACACACCACCATCATTATGAAAAATCCTTCAAACCTCAAACCCAAAAAACCCTAATCCCTGATCCCCAATAACCATCAACCCTCAACACTTATCCCTATAAAACCATAAACCCTTATCCACATGACCTAAAAAACCACAACCCACATCCCAAAAATACCTCAACCCTCATCACTAAAAATACCTCAATACTAAACCCCATAATCATTCAACTGTAGGATCGAAATAGTGATGTAGATGATCAATATACAAGAGGGGGGGGGGGAATTGTATACTTTAAAAATTCCTTTGGAACCTTTAAAGTTAGTTAATAATAACTATGTTTTCCTTAAGAAAAAAAAAGGATAAATTTAACAAAGTTAAAACTAAGAAAATTCTCAACACCTCTTAACACCGAATGTAAACTAGGAAAGAGATTCCAAATGAGGGTTCCGGAAATATGGTTCTGGAAATTGAAACTTAACAAAAGGTTACAATATGAGATTCTACCTTAAAGCGTATAGAATCTAAATTAATCAGAGTACAAGTAAGGAAGTATAAGAAAGTTATACTTTCCTTATATTACAAAATGCAGCGGAATAGAAACAAGTAGTAGAACTACTAGTAACAAAATATAAGTCTTTTAACCCAAAGAGAAGGGTATCCAACAACCTTGGATAAAGGTCCCTTGATTTATACTTTCAAGCAAGTCTGTCTTACCCACACCAGGGTAAGCCCTCGATACGGAGATCAGAGTCTCTGTCTTGCTATCCCCGAAAGCCCTCAACTTCAAGGTAGTTGGCAACCTCTGTCTTCCTCAGCAAGAAAGCCCTCAAACTTTAAGGTAGTCGGCACCTCTTTCTTTCTATCCCCGGGATCCCTCGAATGTAATCACCAACATTCGGAGTCGCACGAAGCTTTGAGAGTTAATAAGATACTCTCTCTCTAGAAATCACTTCAAGCAAATTAGTCAGCCTTTCAGTACTTTTTCAGCCATCAGCAACGAGCTCTTTCAAATGAGCTCCTATTTATAGGTAAGGTCGGCTCCTCCTCCAACAGTCATATTTTCCTTAAAGATCGGAGGGACCTATACATGTGTCACTTAGACAACGGTTAGTTTATAACAAAATAGACGACATCGTTTTATAACAAAACAATTGTAACAGAATGTACGACATCGTTTTAAACTCAAGCATAAAAGTTAGGAATGAAAACTTCAGAGTGAAGGTTCGGAGTGTAAGGAACAATAGTAAAGAGTAGACAAATTTTAGAAGTGTAAGCAATATAAAAGTTCGGAGTCTAACAAAGATATTTTTCGGAGTCTGAATTAAATCAGAGTGTATAAAACAAAGATACTCAAATTCTGTTTAATAGGTGAATTTGGAATGAGAATTCAAAATAGGAATTCGTCATCAGAAATTGTAATGAGAATTCGTCATCAGAATTCGTAATGAGAATTCTTCATCAGAATTCGTAATGAGAATTCTTCATCAGAATTCGTAATGAGAATTCGTCATCAGAATTCGTAACGGGAATTCTTTATCAGAATTCGTAATGAAAATTCTTCATCAGAATTCATAAAGAGAATTCTTTATCAGAATTCGTAAAGAGAATTCTTTATCATAATTCGTAATGAGAATTCGTCATTAGAATTCATAACGGGAATTCATAATGAGATTTCTTCATTAGAATTCGTAATGAGAATTCTTCTTCAGAATTCGTATCCTGAATCTGGAATAGAACTTAGTCAGAGTTCATATCCGGAATTTGGAATGAAACTTCCTTATAGTTCTTATCCAGAATCCGAATCCTAAAACAGAATGCTTTATATCAATGTTTCAATGATTCCGAGAAAATGAATCTGAATCTCATACTTAAGAAAAATATGGATGAAAATATGATAAAGATAATTTTTCTTATAAAAGCGAATTTCCTTAGGAAAGCAATTTTCCTTATAAAAGCAATTTACCTTATAAAAGCAATTTTCCTTATAAAAGCAATTTTCCTTAAGATAAGGTGTTTGTGATTTTCAAAACAAGAAGGAATATAAAAGTCATAAGGAAAACCTTATTGACTCAACAATCTCACCCTTTTTGGAAAGCACAAACATCCTTACGAAAAAAAATTCTAAGAAGAAAGAAAAAAACATTAAGGCTTATCTCCCTTTGCTTTAAGGATATTGATGAATACGACTAACTCCCCCTTAGTCTTTGAAACTCTAAGGATCGTATTCAGATTTACGGAGTGAAAAATAAGAATGTCTTCTTTAATGAAAAAGCTCCCCCTTAAACAAACTCTTACTAGAGATTTTCTTTTTCTTAAAGATCTTTTTCTTCTCCCCCTTTGATAAACTCTTATTAGAGTTCTTCTTTTTCTTAAGGATCTTTTCCTTCTCCCCCTTTGTGATTTTCAAAAAGAATTGGAGGGAATGGAAAAACATAACAAAGTACCTGAGATATTTGTAATGACAACAAACGAAACAAGAAGTTCAACTTTCATTAAATTTTAAATCTCGACAACAAAGAAAAAAAAATTACAACAACAAGATCGGATTAGGTTATTTCGGATATTTTTCCTTTGACATGAGCCCCTTTCGAATAGTCTTGATCTTCTTTAGGTCTTTATGATCTTTTTCAGCTTGCTTCTCTAAGACAACTATTTTGGAGGATTGAGCTTCAATCTTTTCTTCCTGGGCTTTCAGCTTTTCTTCCTGAGCGTTGATATTTTTTTCCTGAGCCTTCATCCTTTCTTCAAAATCAATCTGATGATCCCTTTCAAATTTCCAATTCTGAGAAACAGAATTCAGTTTCCCATTCAGATCCCTGACTTCTTGGATCCGGAAGCTCTTTTCTTTTGTCAGCTTTTCTTCAAAGGAGGAAGTCAGCTCGTTTATCTTCTTGTCCTCAGTCTCAAAGGCATCTTTTACATTTTCTTGAAACTCATCGAACAACCTCATTTCTTCCACAATCTTCTTTGACCAACTTGTCATCCTATTGAAAGACCTTTTATGAGCTTCATGACCAACAAAGAAGGTTTTGAACTGAGCCACAATATCAACGCACTTATCCATAACCATAGATACAGAGTCAGTTTTCTGATTCAACGCATGGTGGAGTATCTGACATCTAGAGTCAATACTAGAGAATGTCGGAATGGATCCCACCAACTTCTTTAATGACTGGACAACAAAATAATGCCCCAACGATGATGACTCCGAATCTGAAACTTTGCTTGGCGAAATTTATTCTTCAACAAGATCCAACATTCTCTTTGAAGAACTACCAACTTCCTTTCTCTTCCTTTCTTCTGAGCTCGGAGTATCAGCAAGAATTTTCTTCCCCTTAACTTTTTTCGGAATTGAGTCCTGTTCCGGAGTTCTCTTCTCACTATCAGAAACTTGAACGACAAAATCTTCATCAGCGACTTCCTGAACCCCTACGATTTCCTTCTGAGTAACATCAAGTAAAAGATGTTCTTCATTTCCATGATAAGAAACTTCTTCTTCTCCTTTCTCTTCTTCCATTGCTGGAGTAACTAGCTTCGAAGATTCAGCTTCAGAAGTTCGGAGTGATAAGTGTTCCGAAGGTGTTCCCTTGTAATCATCTACTTGTTTCAGCACATCTCCGGTTTCACCACTTCCTTCAGCACCCTCTTCTACTTGTTCCACTTGCTCAACTTCCTCAGTATTCTTAGCAGCAGCCTCTTCCGGAGCAGCGAAATTCCTTCCTGGAGTCTCAGGTAGAGATTCCAAGGAGAAAGTTCTCGGAACTGGAATAGTTGCTGAAACCATTTCATTGAATTTTAACAAATCCTGATCTACCTCAGCCTCAGTCATTTTCTTCTTGAGCTTCTTTTGATTTGCTTGTTTTTCAAGCTCATCAGCAGTTCTCTCCATCAAGGGCTTAGCATCCGTAGGGTCCAATCCGAACTGCGGATCCCCTTCTTTCCTTTTCTCTTTATCAGCTCTACACTTTGTAACAACCTCATCAGGATAGGCTTTCTTCTTCTTAGGCTTTGGAGGTGCGGAATGGACTTCCTTAGACTTAGGATTCTCTGCTTGTACTTCCACTTCTTTCAGCTTTCTCTTCTTTACTGGCTTAGATGATTCCGGTTCAGCAGCTTTCGGAGCCGTTTCTTCTTGATTTGGCAAATCAAAGAATTCACCAGTTTCCTTGTTGAAAGCCACATCCATCCTTTTCAGAGTACCATCGCTGACCAGCATGATCTTGCAAACTCTTGGCTTAGATTTGCAAGCCTCCTTGAAAGACTCAGGGCACCGAACAATTATCTTGGAGAGGATTGCTGGATACATAATAATCTGAGCTCTCAGATTCCCCTTCTTCAAATTTTCAATAGTAAGAATAATATGCTTCATCAAGTTGAACTTCCTTAGATTTATCAGGAAATCTAGGATATAGATCTCACTTTTCTTCAAGCTATCTTTATCACCTTTACTCGGTACGATAAGTCCTTGAAACCATAACTCCAGAATCTGGAAATTTGTAGATAGACTTGCAATCTTCGGAGCCTTGTCATCAGCCAGTCCGAGAGTTTCTAATGCTTTTTCCTTGTCGAAGCTTCCCTTCGAGTCTGGCAACACATGTGAAATAAACTCGGCTTCTCCTTCATAAGATAGCCCTACCAAGCTTGCAGCCTTGGTGTGAGAAAGCTTTTAAGTCTTTCCATAAGACTTAAAAGAGAACTTCTCCCTATTATCTTCCTTGAAGAAAGAAACTGACTCATAAAACTCGACAAGTAAGTCTGAATATACTTCATCTTGGTTCCTGGTTTTTGACACCACAACATCTTCCCATCCATTCAACTTAATATTCTTTGAAATTATAGAATCGTAGTTGCTGAAGAAAACCGGATGGACTAACCTTTCTCTGTAAACTAACCACTGAGAAATAGGCTTAGTGGAAGAAATTTCTTGAGACGCTAACTCCGTAGACATTCGGATCTGTAATCCTCTGAGAAGTTCGGAACAGAGAAAACTGAAGTTCGAAACGGCCTTAAATCAGAGAGATAGAGATTCGGGATGCGAGAGCTTGAGATCGACGTGGGACGAGTATTTGGATCCCCTTTATATAGGCAACGAGATGACGGTTCACATTCCATAGTTGATCTAACGGTTAGAATGAGCTGAGATCAGATCTGACGGTTAAAAGCTTGAATCCGATCTTTTTGAGGTTTTTATTAAAACAAGGAATTAAGAAAACTATAATCCGAAAACACAATACAAGAAAATGCCAGCAAGTAAAATATGACTATGAAAACTTGAGTAAGGTAATCATACCTTTCCGATTGGCTTAGGAGGATTATTCGTAATGGGTAATATAACACAGACTAGAAAAAAAACTTTATTAAGAGAAGACAGATTTCGCAAAAATTTTACTATGAAAAATAAACTTAGTACGAAAAACGCATTACGGAACATTCATTACAGAAAACTCAGTACGAAAAACAAACTTAGTACGAAAAATACATTACGAAGAATTAGGTATAAAATCTAGTTATGAAACTTCCGGTACATAATTTTCATTCCGGAAATTTTCAATACGAATACTTCCATTTCAGAAGTATTCTGTACGAGAATGTCCAATCTGAAAAAAAATTTAGTTCCGGAAACTCCATTCCGGAAATCTTCGTTCCAAAAAGTTTTGAAAGCAAATTTTGAAAAACTGTGTTAAACAAACAATCAAATGTACTCCCCCTATGAAAAGGAGTTTATTACTGTAAGGAGACTTTTTCAACAGAAAGTTAATTAAGAAAGATTACCTTACAGTTATCATTCCTAACTTTGGTTTAATATATTCAAATCTATTAGAAGGCAAAGATTTTGTGAAAATATCAGCAAGTTGATCTTGCGTTCCGTTAAACTGAAGAATAATATCTCTTTTGAGTGTGTGATCCCTAAGAAAGTGATGCCTAATATCTATATGTTTTGCACGGGAGTGATGTGCAGGGTTCTTACTTAGGGCAATGGCACTTGTGTTATCACACAAAATTTGAGTTTTAGTAAAACTCAAGCCATAGTCTGTGAGTGTGTGTTGCATCCACAACACTTGAGCACAACAATTTCCAGCTGCTACATATTCAGCTTCAGAAGTGGAAAGTGTTACAGAATGTTTCTTCTTGCAGGACCAAGAAACTAAAGAATCTCTTAAGAAATGACAAGTTCCGGATGTACTTTTTCTATCCATTCTACATCCACCAAAGTCAGCATCAGAAAAACTTTTTAGAACAAAATCATTTCCAGAAGTATAAAATAATCCTAGATCCATGGTTCCCTTAAGGCAGCGAAAAATTCTTTTTACTGCCTTTAAGTGAGACTCCTTTGGATTGGATTGATATCTTTCACATAAGCATACTAAAAACATTAAGTCTGGTCGACTAGCTGTTAAGTAAAGTGGACTTCCTATCATACCTCTAAAAGATGTTTGATCTACTGGTTTCCCAGCTTCGTCAAGATCTAAAGAGTTTGAGGTACCAATGGGAGTACTTATACTCTTAGTGTTGTCATAACCATACATTTTAAGAAGATCTTTAATATACTTATGTTGAGATATGTAGGTTCCTTCTGGTTTTTGAGAAATTTGAAAACCAAGGAAAAAAGTTAACTCACCCATCATACTCATTTCAAACTCAGATTTCATTAGACTAGCAAAAGAGTCAGTCAAAGATTGCTGAGTTGAACCAAATATAATGTCATCAACATAAATTTGAACAGTTAAAACATTTTTCTTATCTTTCTTTATAAAAAGTGTTGGATCTGCATTTCCCTTAACATAGTTATTTTGAAGCAAAAATCCAGTGAGTCTCTCATACCATGCTCGTGGGGCTTATTTAAGGCCATACAAAGCTTTGGTAAGTCTAAAGACATGATCAGGATGTTTTGTATCTTCAAAGCCAGGAGGTTGTTCTACAAAAACTTCCTCTTGAACTTAACCGTTAAGAAAAGAACATTTCACATCCATTTGGAAAAGTTTGAAATTAAAGAATGCTGCAAAGGCAAGTAGAATACGGATAGATTCAAGTCTAGCTACTGGAGCATATGTTTCTTAATAGTCTATTCCTTCTTGCTGATTATAGCCTTTAGCAACAAGTCTAGCTTTATTTCTGACAATGACTCCATTTTCATCACATTTATTTCTGAAAACCCATTTTACTCCAATAACAGAAGTTTCCTTAGGTCTTTCAACCAAGGTCCAGACTTTATTTCTTTCGAATTCATTTAGTTCATCTTGCATTTCTTTGATCCAATCATCATCACCTAAAGATTCATCTGTGCTTTTAGGTTCTAATTGGGAAAGAAATGCTAGATGTTCTACTTCATTTCTTAAGGAACTTCTATTCCTTATAGGTTGGTTTACATCACCAATGATACTATCACTGGGATGATTCTTAAGAAACACCTGATTTGGGTTTTGTAAAACCTGTTCATCAACATAGGGTAGAAAGTCTTCTGGGGTAAATGTTTCAGAAGTATCTTCTAGAACAATTTCCTTATCAGAAGGTTCCTCTATCAAAGGTTGACAATCAGTTTTTGAAAACACATCCGAAGATGTAAGTTGAGATGGTTTAAAAACAAAAGGACCAGACTCATCAAATTTCACATGTACTGTTTCCTCAACAGTACAAGTATTTTTATTAAAAACTTTATAAGCCTTAGAGGTTGTGGAATAACCTAAGAAAAACCCTTCATCTGATTTTGGTGCGAATTTATGTAGATTATCTTTAGTATTCAAAATGAATACTTTGCAACCAAATACCTTGAAGTGGGAAAGTCTTGGTTTTCTACCATTCCAAAACTCATAAAGAGTTTTATTAAGAAAAGGTCTAATCAAAACTCAATTTATAGTATAACAAGAAGTACTTACAGCTTCAGCCCAGAAATGTCTAGCAATAGAATATTCAATCAGCATGGTTCTAGATATTTCTTGAAGAATTCTATTTCTTCTTTCAACTACACCATTCTGTTGAGGAGTTCTAGGTGCCGAAAAATTGTGAGTAATACATTTCTTACTACAAAAAGTTTCAAAATCAGAATTTTGAAATTCTCCTCCATGATCACTATGAATAGTTTTCAATGGAAGGTTTTTCTCATTTTTAACTTGAGCTCTAAAACTTTTGAAATAAGAAAAAGCTTCAGATTTATTTGCTAGAAAATATACCCAAGTAAATCTAGTGTAATCATCAACTAGAACAAACACATAGTATTTGCCTCCAATACTTCCAGTTTGTGTTGGACCAAAAAGATACATGTGCACTAACTGTAATGCATCAGTTGTTGAGACTTCACCGATTGATTTAAAACTAGATTTATGTTGCTTTCCATATTGACAAGGATCAAAAACTTTAGAAGAATCAAATCTAAGCTCCGGTAGATCCTTAACTAGTTTCTTCTTAGAGAGTTTACATAGGTTTCTAAGATTACAATGACCTAGTCTTCTATGCCATAACCAAGAATGATCTTCCATTGCACTTAGGCAAGGTAAATCTTGACTTCTAAGGTATTCTAGGTTCAAAGTGTAGACATTCTCTTGCCTATTGGCTGAGAGAATAAACACTTCCTTGGAATTTTGTACTAAACACTTATCATTCCTAAAATTCACAAGGTAAACTTCATCACATAACTGACTTATGCTAATGAGGTTGTGCTTAAGACCATTAACAAAAAGAACATTTGAAATCAAGGTTTTACTAAGAAAAACAATATTACCAATACCAACAATCTCTCCCTTAGCATTATCTCCGAAAGTTACCTTTCCTCCTTTCGTTTTGATAATCTTTTCAAAATAGCTTTTGTTACCAGTCATGTGCCGGGAACATCCACTGTCCATGTACCATGTATTTTTGTTGGTACTTCCTTTATTTTCCTGAAATCAAGAAGAAAATTAGACTTTCGGAATCCAAACTCATTTGGATCCGAGATTTCCAGACAATTAAATTTTAGGAACCCACATTTTCTTAGAAAAGTAAGCTTTGTGAAATTCTAGAGATTGGGTTTTGTTTAAGGAACAATTCTTTGCCCAGTGACCACCACATTGACACTTGGTACAAAATGGGGCACTTTGAGGAAAAAAATAATTGTTACTAAAAATAGGTTTTGCATGGGTATAACCAAATCCGGATTTATTTCTTAAAGGTCGTATTTGAGAATACATCTTATCAAAATTTTCCTTACCATGGGTAAAGTTTGATAAACACTTCTTTAAGGAAAAAATTTCAGACTTGATTTTGACAACCAAGTTTTTATCCTTAAAATCATTAGTTTTAGAACTAGTGTTAGGCTCGAAAACATTTTTCGTAGAAATTACTTTTTCTAATTCTTTAGAAAGTTTGTTCTTCTCAGAACTTACCTCCTCAAGATTTTTTGAAATTCTTTCAAAATCAGCATTTCTCTTATCAGGATCTTTAGAAAGATCTGATATCTCTTTTGTAAGAATAGAATTCCTAGAGTTTGCTTTATCAAGTTTCTTGTTGAGTTTGGAATTTTTAATCTCAAGAAGTTCAGCAAACCTAGAGACTTCTTCATAAGTAGGTAAAGTATTTTCCTCATCAAAAGATGATTCTTCATCAGAAGAGTTATAATACTTACTATCATTAGAATTTAAAGAAACATTGGTCAATGATTCAACATTTCGTACCTTATCCATAAGACAATGATTATCAATAGGTAATCTGGCTATAAGACCAAGATTCTTCTGTCCTGAAGATTAATAATCAGAAGATTCATCTGAAGAGTCACCACCACTGGCACTCCAGGTATCATTAGCTTTCGGAACATTCTTAGCTTTGGCTTTATAATACTTATTTGTGTTCCTGTCTCAATGTCTTTCCTTCCTTTCTTTATTTTTGAGCATAGGGCAATCTGGTCTAATATGTCCAGCTCTCTTACATTCATAACAAGTAACTTCTCCATCTTTATTATCCTTCCTGTCCTTTTTCTTATACTTAGATTGAAAATTTATTTGGCCAGCTATCTTGTTCATCCTTCGAGCAAGATTGGCTAATTCATTTTCTGAGACTTCACTCTCACTAGATTCGGATTGGAAAATAACTTTCTTAGACTTGGATCTGGTTATTCTCTCAGGAGTCTTAGCTTTCATCTGATTTGAATTTGTAGTAAAAGAAACAATACCATTTCCATTCTTCTTCTTGATGTTGTCAGCATCTCTCTTCATTCTGGTTTCATGTTGTAGAAGAGTTCCAAATAATTCATCAAGAGTAATTTGAGTGACCTTCCTGTTCTCATCTATAGTTGTTCTCTTGGATTCCCACTCATTGGGCATAATATCAATTATCTTGTCCACAAGAGCTTCATCATCTAAACCATTCTCTCCCATAGATTGTAGACTATTGACAATAGTCATAAATCTTTGTTTAATTTTACAGATAGGTTCTCCATAAGAAAAATTAAAGCCATGATATTCAGCTCTAAGCATAGCTCTTCTAGTCTCAATCACTTTGGAAGTCCCAAAGTTTGTAACCTCTAGCTTCATCCATATACAATTAGCTGCTTCACAAGAAGAAATTTGGCTATATATATTTCTGGTCATTGAACATAGTAAAGTGTTGAGTACCTTATAGTTGAGTTGATATTCTTTCTTTTCCTGGTTAGTAAAAGTTCTGACTTCCTTGTCTGGAATTTTATAATCACCAGTAAGCATAACAAAGTTGTATACTCCGGTATTGATAATAAAAGTCTTCATACGATCTCTCCAGTATTCATAGTCATTACCATAAAAGATAGGTGGTCTTGTCGGATTTAGATTGTCAATTGAACCAACATTAATTCCTGCCATACTAGATATAAATTTGCACACAAACTTGTTAGTACCAAATAATCGTAATAACAATGTTCAGAATGGGAAAAGTTCGGAATGAGAAAAGTGAGCAAGAAAAACTTTTATGTGAGTACAAGTATTTCAGAGACCGGCTCTGATACCAAATGTAAGATTGGAATAGAGTAAGAGGTTTCCAACCTCTGATACCAATTGTAGGATCGAAATAGTGATGTAGATGCTCAATATACAAGAGGGGGGGGGGTGAATTGTATACTTTAAAAATTCCATTGGAACCTTTAAAGTTAGTTAAGAATAACTATGTTTTCCTTAAGCAAATGAAAAGGCTAAATTTAACAAAGTTAAAACTAAGCAAATTCTCAACACCTCTTATCACCGAATGAAAACTAGGAAAGAGATTCTGAATGAGGGTTCCGAAAATATAATTCCGGAAATTGAATCTTAACAAAAGGTTACAATATGAGATTCTACCTTAAAGCATATAGAATCTAAATTAATCAGAGTACAAGTAAGGAAGTATAAGAAAGTTATACTTTCCTTATATTACAAAATGCAGTGGAATAGAATCAAGTAGTAGAACTACTAGTAACAAAATATAAGTCTTTTAACCCAAAGAGAAGGGTATCCAACAACCTTGGATAAAGGTCCCTTGATTTATACTTTCAAGAAAGTCTGTCTTACCCACACCAGGGTAAGCCCTCGATATTAAGATCAGAGTCTCTGTCTTGCTATCCCCGCAAGCCCTCAACTTCAAGGTAGTTGGAAACCTCTGTCTTCCTCAGCAAGAAAGTCCTCGAACTTTAAGGTAGTCCGAACCTCTGTCTTCCTATCCCCGGAAGCCCTCGAATGTAATCACCAACATTCGGAGTCACACGAAGCTTTGAGAGTTAATAAGAGCCTCTCTCTCTAGAAATCACTTCAAGCAAATTAGTCAGCCTTTCATTACTTTTTCAGCCATCAACAACGAGATCTTTCAAATTAGCTCCTATTTATAGGTAAGGTCGCCTCCTCCTCCAACGGTCATATTTTCCTTTAAGATCGGAGGGGCCTGTACACGTGTCACTTAGACAATGGTTAGTTTATAACAAAACAGACGACATCGTTTTATAACAAAACAATTGTAACAGAATGTACGACATCGTTTTAAACTCTAACATAAAAGTTCGGAATGAAAACTTCGGAGTGAAGGTTCGGAGTGTAAGGAACAATAGTAAAGAGTAGACAAATTTTAGAAGTGTAAGAAATATAAAAGTTCGGAGTCTAACAAGGATATTTTTCAGAGTCTGAATTAAATCAGGGTGCATAAAACAAAGATACTCATATTCTGTTTAATAGGTGAATTCGGAATGAGAATTCGGAATAGGAATTCGTCATCAGAAATCGTAATGAGAATTCGTCATCAGAATTCGTAATGAGAATTCTTCATCAGAATTCGTAATGAGAATTCTTCGTCAGAATTCGTAATGAGAATTCTTCATCAGAATTCGTAACGGGAATTCTTTATCAGAATTCGTAATGAAAATTCTTCATCAGAATTCGAAAAGAGAATTCTTTATCAGAATTCGTAAAGAGAATTCTTTATCAGAATTCGTAATGAGAATTCGTCATTAGAATTCGTAACGGGAATTCGGAATGAGATTTCTTAATTAGAATTCGTAATGAGAATTCTTCTTCATAATTCGTATCCTGAATCTGGAATAGAACTTAGTCAGAGTTCATATCCGGAATTCGGAATGAAACTTCCTTATAGTTCTTATCCAGAATCCGAATCCTAAAACAGAATGCTTTATATCAATGTTTCAATGATTCCGAGAAAATGAATCCGAATCTCACACTTAAGAAACATATGGATGAAAATATGATAAGGATAATTTTTCTTATAAAAGCGAATTTCCTTAGGAAAGCAATTTTCCTTATAAAAGCAATTTTCCTTATAAAAGCAATTTTCCTTAAGATAAGGTGTTTGTGATTTTCAAAACAAGAAGGAATAGAAAAGTCATAAGGAAAACCTTATTGACTCAACATCAACCATATTTCAAAAAAACACTCAACCATCATGTCTAAAGAATTATCAACTCTCAGCCCCAAAAAAGAATCACCCTCAGCCCCTAAAAACCCTCAACCATCATCCCTAAAAATACATCAATAATCATTCCCAAAAAACCCAAAACCATCATATCCAAAAAACACTTTACCCTAAAACCCCAAAAACGTTCAACACTAAACCCATGTAACCCTATAACCTCAATCGAAAAACCCCTAAACTCTCAGAACCAAAAAGCCATAAATCATTATACCAAAAACACATAAACCATCGGCCCTAAAAATAAATAAATCCTCATACCCAAAACACCCAACAACCCCCCAGACCATTAAAACCTAATACATGAGAGCCAAAAAACTCAAAACCCTTAGCCATCAGAATCATTAATCTGTCATACTCTAAAATCCAAATCCCTCATAAACAAAAAAATTAATCCTTAACCCCAAAAAACCAAAAACCCTAATCCCCAAATGATTCATAATCTATTACACCCAATAACTCTTATCCTTCTACACCAAAATATATAATTCCTCTACACCGGAAAACCCTAATCCCACATCCCCCAAAACCAAAAACCATCATCCCTAAAAACCCCTATATCCAAACGAAGAGATCATTTAAACCCCTAGACCTAAAAACTATTAACCCACAAAACAAACAACATCATAAACACTTAGACCTAGAAAACCCTTAATCCTCTTCCCCCAAAACACAAGAACCCTTGGGATAAAAAATCCATCATCCAATGGTCCTAAAAACACATAAACTATCATAACAAAAAAACCCTCAACCCCTCAACCCTTATCCCCAAAAAACCCTCAACCATCATATCTGGAAAACCGTGAACCCCTAAAACAAAAAACACTAATCCATTAGACCCAAAAAAACATAATCCTTTAAGGAAAAATCCCAAAACCCTCAACCCAAAATAAACCTTCAACCCTTGGCCATTAAAAATCCTTAAACATGAACCCAAAAAACCCTATACCTTTATCACAAATATTCCAGATACCCTCAGACCAAAAATATTTGAATCCCTCCACCTAAAAAAATTCCCTATACCCTCATCCCCAAAAACCATCAACTATTAGAAACTAATATCCATCAATCCTTAGCTGAAAAAACCACTACCTACAAATGTGATAATCCTAAAATCCTCAACAAAATAACACTCATCCTCTATCTCCAAAATCCAAAAATAAATCCTCAACCCTTATCCGAAACCACCCTCAAATCTAAGTCGAAAACTTCCATCAAACATTAATTGAGAAAAACCCTCAACCCTAAGCCCTAAAAAACTAAAATCACTAAACCCTATAAAACTATAAACATTGATCCCAAAATAACCCTCAACCCTCATTCCAAATAAAAAATCATCACCCAACATTGCAAAAAATTCATAAAACCTTTGTCTGAAAAAATCATCAACCCTTAGACTAAAAAACCCTCAACCCTCATCCATGAAATTCTCCCAACCCTCAACCCCAAAAAACTATCAACCATAAAACCAAAAAACCCACAAATATCACCCATGAAACCCATCAATACTCATCCTCAAAAAACACTCATCCCTCAACCCCAAAAATGCTGACACACAAAACCCCAAAAAACCCTCAACCCCTTTTCCCAAAAAACCCTCAACCCACATCTCCAAAAAACCATAAACCCTCTTACGTAGTAAAACGTATTCCATAAGGCACAAAATATCCCTCAAACATCATCCCCCTAAAACCCTCAACCCTCCTCCCAAAAAACCCTCAACACTTAGCACTAAAAAACACAATACCCTGAACCCCAAAAACCCATAATCCCCAATCCCCAGATATCGGATCCCTCATCCCTAATAATCCATCAACCCAAAACCTCAAAAAACCTTTATCCCTTGGCCCCAAAATATTTTCATCTCACATCAAAAGAAAAATATAAACCCTCATCCACAAAAAAAATCCAAAATCCTAATTCCCAAAAATATTCCCCAACTAATAGGCCACTAAAACCATGACCAATCAGTCTTAAAATCGAATTAATACTTTTCCCAAAAAAACCCTCAACCCTCATTCCCATAAAAACATAAACCCTCAACCCTAATAAATCATCCCCCATAATACCTAAAAGACCTCACACCTCATCCTCAAAAAATAAAAAACCCTCATCCCTAGGAAACCATAACCCCTTATCCCTTAAATTCCTCTCATTCCCATTAAAAAAACCATAAAACAGTAGGCTAAGAAACCACAATACCCTCATCCGTAAAAAACCCTCAACTCTCTTCCATAAAAAACATTAAACCCTCCACAAAAAATTCATAAACCCTAAACCTTAATCCATAGAACGAAAACTAACCTCATCCCTAAAAATCATTTAGTGCTCAACAATAAATAAAATAACCCATTGGCCCAAAAAAAACAAAAACCATCATTCCCAAAAAATAGTAAACCCTTATCCAAAACAATCATAAACCCTCTTCCCAATAAAACACCAAATCCCCATCGATAAAAAAAACCAAAACACTTAACCCTAGAACCATATAACAACTTTCTCAGAAAACCCAAAACCCCCGTCACCCAAAAAACACAAAACACACAACAACAAAAAAAATATTAAACACTCATCCAAAAAATCCTAAACCCCCAGCCAGAAAAAAACCTTAAACCCTCATCCTAAAAAAAACCCAAAACTCATGGACCACAAAATAGTTAAAACATAACCCCAAAAACCCAAATCCTTTAGCATAAAAAAGAGTTGATCTTAATCCCGAAAAAACCTTAAATACTAAACCCCAATAAACCCTTAACCATAATACCAAAAAAACTATAACCTCTAATACCAAGAAACCCTAAACCATCTTTAAAAAAACCCTTGGCCCCAAAAAAATCTCTAACCCATAACCCCAAAACCCTTACTCCTCATCACCAAAAAACCCCTCAACCCTAAACACCAAAAACCCATAAACCATCTACACCAAAAAAGGAAACCCCCATCCCAAAAAAACCCCAACCCCCCATCCCCAAATACCTAATCCTTAAACCGCTAAATATCGTCAACCCTCTTCCCCAAAAACCCTCATCCCTCCTCCACCATCCCAAGAAAACCCACAACCATAAAAAAAAGAAATATCCAACTGTTATCCCTAGTGTACCCTCAACACTCACTACCAAAAAACCCTCAACCCTCATACCCAAAACACCTCAACCCTAATCCAAAAATAAATATTTAATCCTAATCCAAAAAAATCCTAAAACCTAAGCCCCAAATTATCCTCAACCCTCACCCCCAAAAAACCCCAAAACCCCAGAAGTAAAAAAAATTCCACACCAAGACCAGAAATCCTTCAATCGTAATCCAATAAATCACTCATTCTAGAGATAAAAATATCCCTCATCACTTATCCCTAAAATACCATAACCCTCAGCCCCCAAAACCCCCAAAATTCATGACCACAAAAAATAGTTAACCCTCATCCCAAAAAACAAATAAACCCCATCCCCAAAAAACCATCATCCTAGAGCCCATAAAAAATCCGCAACCATGAGCCCAAACATTCCTCAACCCATAGACCCAAAATATACTAAAAACACTCTCCAAAAGTCCAAAAAACCACATTGTAAAAAAACCCAAACCCATCATCCCCAAAAACCTCTGAACCCTCAACCCAAAATAAACTAAACTCTAGCCAAAAACCCCCAAAAATATCATCCAAAAATCCTTAAATTATCATCCCCAAAAACACACTAAACCATAACCCACCATTCATGAAAAACTATAAACCCCCATCCATAAAAAACCCTAAAATCACAGCCCAAAAAAACCCTTATCCCAAAAATTCCCTTAATCGTCAGCAAGAATGAACACTATACCCTTAGCCCCCCAAAACCCTCAAAACTGAGGCCAAAAAATCCATAAACAGTCATCCCCAAAAAACTGAAAACCCTCATCCACCGAAAACACTAATATCGCATCCTAGAAAACCTGTACAAACTCATCACTAAAAAATGAGAAACCAGATACCTGAAATACCATACACTCTCTTAAAAAATACCAAAATGCTCAAAACCAAAAAAACACAAAACCCTCATCCTCCCAAATAACCCATAACCCGTCATTCTTGAAAACCCATAAACCCAACCATAAAAATCCCTAAAACATCATCCCCAAAATAAAATAATCCCTCATCCTTAAAATATCCTAAACCCTCATCCCCAAAAAATGATAATCCCTCATCCCCCCCAAAACCACAAAACCTCATCCAAAAAAAACCAAATCACTCAACACCAAAAATCACAGATCTCTATTTCCGGAAAAACCCCAAACCCTCAACACCATAAAACCTCGAACCCTCATCCCAAGAAACACTCAACAAAAAAAAACAGAAAACCCAAATCCCCAAAATGCTCAACTTTCAATAATAAACCATTCTAGACCACATCCAAAAATATGTTTTAAACCATTTCAAAAAAACTCTAAACCCTCATTCCTAAAAAACCATCAAGCCTCATCACAAAAACCCTAAACCCACTTTCCCAAAAAATCCTATACCTAAAATCCAAAAAACACCTCAACCATTTTTACCAAAAACCACTCAACCCACATCCCTAAAAAATAAACCATAAAAAACTAGAAACCCCTAGCACCAAAAAATCCATCATCCCTCAGCCCTAAAAACCCAAAAAAACCCTCATCCTTATAAAACCCTAAACCTATATCTCCTAAAATACCAATTTCACAGCCCCCAATATCCTTAAACATCCATTCCCTATAAACCTTTAATGCTAATTCTAATAAAACCCTCACACCTCATCCCCAAAAAACATGAAAACTTGAGGCCCAAAAAATCCTAAACCATTAGTTCCAAAAAAATCCCTAACCCTCATCCCCAAAAAACCCTAAATCATCCATCCCCAAAATACCCTAAGTTTAACTTCCAAAAAAACCTCCACTATTGACCTTAAAAATCCTAAAAAACCCCACACTTCCATCCTTAAAAAATCGTTATACCTAAAAACCCTCAACAATCTACCCAAAAACCCCTCACCCCTCATACATAGAAGATCCTAAACCCATAGTCCTTAAAAACCCTATAACATTGGCCCTAACAATCCCCCATCTCATATACCTAAACAAACCGTAGACCTCATAAAAAATCATAATCCCTCAACCCATAAATACCCTATAAACTCTGCTCCAGAAAAACCTCAACCATTTTCCCCAAACAACCCATAACCCTCATCCCCAGAAGAACCAAAACCCTTATGCCCCAAACACCCCAATCACTTAGAAATTAAAAACCTCAACCCTCAATTTTAAATCCCAAAATATCGTAAATCCTCATCCCCAAAAATCCCTAAAACCCTAGCCCCAAAAAAACATCAACCCATAGCCCCAAAAAACCTAAACCCTCATCCTAAAAAATCACTCGACACTCAACCCCCTAAAATATGTCAACCATCATCCCCAAAAAACACAAAACCCTCATCCCTAAATACCCTCATCAATTATCCCCAAATACTCCTCAACTCTTACACCCAAAAAACCAAAAACAAATCATCCAAAAAAACGTCTCCTCTCATCCCCCCAAAATACCCAACCATTAGCTCCCCAAAATCCTAAACACTCACAACTATTAAACTAAAAACCCAAAAACTGAAATAAACCTCAACCCTCTATCCCCAAAAACATTGAACACTAAGACCAAAAAAACCCTGAACCCTCTTCCCCAAAACCAAAACCCTTAGCCCAAAAAATATTTATCCCCAATCCCTAAAAACCCATTGAACCTCTTTAAAAGAAACCCTAAAACCTCATCCAAAAAAGAATCTATCCCCTAAGTAAATTACCCTTAACCCCCAGCCCTAAAAAACCTACATCCTCATCCCAAAAAACCCCTAAACCCTCAGCACAAAAATACTTAACCCTTGTACCCAATAAGTTCCTAAACCCTTAGTATAAAAATCCACTAGAACCTCATCCCTAAATTACCTAACCCTCATCCTCTAAAAACACTAAAATATCATCCCCGAAGAATAATAATCATCATCACAAAAAAACCCACAACACACAGCTCCAAAAAAATCTAAACCCTCTTATAAAAAAACCCAAAACCCTTATCCGTATGAAATCCATAAAACCTTAGGTATAAAAACACTTATCCCATAGATCTAAAACACCCAAAAAACTAATCCACAAAAAACCATTAACATATATCCCCCCAAAACCATAAAATTGAATCTCTAAAAACCTTAAACCTTGATCCCTAAAAATCCTTCATTCTCACTGATAAAACCCAAAAACCCTCATCCCCAAAAAATCATAAACCCTCCCCCCAAGAAATAATAATCCTTAGACCCAAGAAAACCAAAAACCTCTTATGTAAGAAACAATAATCACTCATCCCCATGAAATCTTAAACCCAGGAACCCAGTAAAATCTAAACCCTTAATACAAAGAAACATTAATCCCATAGCCACAAAAAACCCCTTTAAACCTCATTCTAAAGATTCCATAAACCCTAGATCTACGGAACCCTATATATTATAGCCCTAGAAACCCTACACCCATAGCCATAAGAATCCAAAGACCCTCATAACCATGAACACCTAAACCTTCAGGCCCAAGAAACCCTAATCCCTCTACCATGAAAAAATGTAAACTCTAAACCACATGAAATTCAAAATACACAACCCATTAAACTCTAAAACCTCATCCTGATGAAACTGGAAACCCTTCACCTATAGTAACCCTAAACCCTCTTACCAAATAAACCCTAAATTTTTATCCCTAAGAAAACCAATCCAGTAACCCAAAAAACCCCTTAATCCCCTACCCAAAAAACTAAACCTTCTTCCGAAAAAACCCTAAACACTCATCCCCCAAAAAATATTAGTGATCATCCCTAAAATCCCTTGAATCCTCATAAAAAAATAACCTAAACTCTTATTCCCAAAAAACAATAAAGCCTTACCCCCAAAAAACCTAAACCCTTAACACACAAGAACACTATACCATCAGAACCAAAAAACCCTAAACTCTCATCCATAATGAATCCTAATCTATTTTCTCCAAAAAAACCCAAAACCTGCATCCAAAAATGGCTCTCCATCCTCTACACCAGAAAAACGAGAATCCTCAGCCCAAAATATGCCTCAATCCCTAAAACAAAAAATCCCTAATCCCTAACCACAAAAAACCCCTCAACCCTCTTCCCAAAAAAAATCCAACACATATCCTCAATAATATACTCAACCACGAACCCCAGAAACAATCAAACCTCATCCCCACAAAACCCTAAACACTCTACGCAAAAAACATTGATCACTGAGAACTAAAAAAACACTAGGTCCCTATCCCAAAAAAACACTAATCCCCCATCCCTAGAATACCCCAAACTATCATCCCAAAATAACCATAGAATCTCATTCGTAGAAAACCCTGAACCCTAATCTCTAAATAATCTAATATTATGGCCATGACAACCATATGTTATTGGCCCCTAATAACACATAACCCTCCATCCCAAAAAACTCTCAACCCTCAGCTACAAAAGACCCTAAACCATTATCCCTAAAAACTACAAAACTGTCATGCCTAGATATCCCTAAACTATCATGACAAAAAATCATAAATCCTCAGCCCCAGTAAGTACTTACTACTCATCCACATAAAACCCTAAAACTCATCGCAAAGGTACCTAAAAATCAAACAAAAAAACTATAAACACTTATCCACAATGAATTGTACACCATATTCCCTAAAAAAACCTAATCCCTCATACTAAAAAATATCTATAGCATCTGACTAAAAAACCCAAAAACCCTTTTCCTTAACAAAATAAAACCCTTCATCCCCCAAAAACCATCAACCCACCAAAAAACAACAATCATCCCAAAAAAACCTAATTCCTTAGTCCAAAAAAACGTAAAACCATCTCACAAAAAATCACCAAACCCTCACCCCTAATAAATCATAGACCCTCATCCCCAAAAAATGCTTAATCCTAATTCCCTATAAACCCTAAACTCTTAGAATTGAAAAACATAAACCCCCAATAGTTAAAAACCTGAAACCTCTGCCACAAAAATCCATAAACCCTCATCCCCATATATTCTTAATAACTAAACAACAAAAAACCATGAAAACACAACACTAAAAAACCATAGAACATAGGTCCCAAATAACCCTAAACCTTAAACCCAAAAAACCTTAAATCCACATCCCTATATATACTAACCCATTAGATATAAATAACACAAAACCCTCATAAAAAACCTAATCTCAAATCCCTATGAAAAACCTAAAACATATGCCCCAAAAAACCATAAACCCATATCCCCAAAAAACCCAAACCCTTATCCCCAAAAATACATGAACCATATACACTACAAAATAACTTATCAAAAGAACCCTAAATCCTCATATCAAAAAAAATCCTTAACCCTCAGCCATAAAATATACTTAGCCCTAATAAAAAAATCCCTGAACCTTCATCCCAGAAAACAGTCAACCCTTACCACCAAAAAACTATAAATCATCATCCCTAAATAACCCTAAACCCTGAGTCCTAAAAAACCATATTCCCTCAGCCCCAAAAAAACCATTAACCATTATCCCCATAAACCTCAAAGCTTTACCCCCTAAAAATAATCAACCATATACCATAAAAAAAATTAAACCAATAGTCCCAAAAATACCCTAAAACCTTAAACCCAAAAAACCCTCAAACATCATCTATAAACAACCATCAACCCTATTTCCTAAAAAACCCTAAACCCCCAACAAAAAAAAACCATAAATCCTTAGTCATAAAAAGCACTCAAGACTCATCCACAAAAAAATCTCAACCCTCATCCCCAAAAAACCACATCCCTTGTCCATAAGAAACCCTCATCCATCATCACCAAAAAACCCTCAACCCTCATAAAAAACCCTCAAAACCTAGACCCATAAAACAATGAACACTTTTCCACAAAACCTTAAAAACTCATCCCCATAAAACCCTTAACCCTCATCCCCAAAAAATCTTCAACCCTCATCCCCCAAAAAAGCCTCAACTATCAGCAAAAAAAAATTCAACCATCAACCATCAAACCCAAAAAACCGAATACCCTCAAGTCCAAAAACCCTAAACCCTCAACACCAAAAACTCATTAACCCATAACCCATGAAAAAACTCATCCCTTAGCCATATAAAACCCTAAAAAGTCAGCTAAAATCAAATCCCTCAGCACAATAAATCAATAAACCCTATTGCACAAAGATCCCTCATCCCCTAATAACCCTTAACCCTAGTCCCCAAAAAACCCTCAACCCTCATCCCGAAACCCATATCCCCAAAAAACCCTAAACCCATATCCCAAAAAAATACAAACCCTTAGCCCCAAAAATTCATGAACCAAATACACTAAAAAATAACTTATCAAAATAACCCTAAACCCTATTTCCCTAAAATCCCTCATCCCCTAATAACCCATAACCCTAGTCCCCAAAAAACCCTCAACCCTCAACCCTAAACCCATATCCCCAAAAAACCCTAAACCCATATCCCCAAAAAATCCAAACCCTTAGCCCCAAAAATTCATGAACCATATACACTAAAAAATAACATAGAAATAGAACCTTAAATCCTCATATCGAAAAAAAATTCTTAACCTTCATCCAAAAAATATACTTAAACCTCATCCCAAAAAATCCCCAAACCTTCATCCCAAAAAATAGTAAACCCTTACCACCAAAAAACTCTAAATCCTCATCCCTAAATAACCCTAAACCCTCAGTCCTAAAAAACCATATTCTCTCATCCCCCAAAAAACAATTAACCTTGAGCCCCATAAACCTTAAAGCTTTACCCCCTAAAAATATTCTACCTTATACCACAAAAAACATTAAAACAACAGTCCCAAAAAAACACTCAACCCTTAAACCCAAAAAACACTCAAACATCACTTATAAAAAACTATCAAACATATTCGTTAAAAAACCCTAAACCCCCAGAACAAAAAAACCATAAATCATCAGTCATAAAAAGCTCTCAAGACTCAGCCACAAAAAACTCTCAACCCTCATCCCCAAAAAACCACATCCATTGTCCATAAGAAACCCCCATCCATCATCACCAAAAAACCCTCAACCATCATAAAAAATCCTAAACCCCTAGACCCATAAAACACTCAACCCTCAGCCACAAAACCCTCAAAACTCATCCACATAAAACCCTCAACCCTCATCCCTAAAAAATCATCAACACTCATCCCCAAAAAAATCCTCAACTATCAGCAACAAAAAAATTTCAACCATCAGCCATCAAACCCAAAAACCCGAAAACCCTCAAGTCCAAAAACCCTAAACCCTCAACACCAAAAACTTTTCAACCCATAACCCATGAAAAAACTCATCCCTTAGCCATATAAAATCCTAAAAATTCTTCAAAAAACATATCCCTCAGCACAATAAATCAATAAACCCTAATTCCCAAGAATCCCTCATCCCCTAATAACCCTAACCCTAGTCCCCAAAAAACCATCAACCCTCATCCCAAAACCCATATCCCTAAAAAACCCTAAACCCATATCCCAAAAAAATCCAAACCCTTAGTCCCAAAAATTCACGAACCATATACACTAAAAAATAACTTATCAAAAGAACCCTAAACCCTATTTCCCTAAAATCCCTCATCCCCAAAAAACACTTAACCCTAGTACCCAAAAAACCCTCAACCCTAAACCCGTATCCCCAAAAAACCCTAAACCCATATCCCCAAAAAATCCAAACCCTTAGCCTCAAAAAATCGTGAACCATATACACTAAAAAATAACATAAGAAAAGAACCCTAAATCCTCATATTGAAAAATATTCTTAACCCTCATCCAAAAAATATACTTAAACCTCATCCCAACAAATCCCTAAACCTTCATCCCAATAAATAGTAAACCCTTACCACCAAAAAACTCTGAATCCTCATCCCTAAATAACCCTAAACCTTCAGTCCTAAAAAACCATATTCCCTCAGCCCCCAAAAAACAATTAACCTTGAGCCCCATAAACCTTAAAGCTTTACCCCCTAAAAATATTCAACCCTATACCACAAAAAACATTAAAACAACAGTCCCAAAAAAACACTCAACCCTTAAACCCAAAAAACACTCAAACA
The DNA here is from genome assembly GCA_963277665.1 of Viscum album. Taxonomy (NCBI): domain Eukaryota; kingdom Viridiplantae; phylum Streptophyta; class Magnoliopsida; order Santalales; family Viscaceae; genus Viscum; species Viscum album. The sequence goes on from OY728132.1 coordinate 923,567,150, forward strand.
TCACTTATAAACAACCATCAAACATATTCGTTAAAAAACCCTAAACCCCAACACAAAAAAACCATAAATCATCAGTCAGAAAAAGCACTCAAGACTCATACAAAAAAAACTATCAACCCTCATCCCCAAATAACCACATCCCTTGTCCATAAGAATCCCCCATCCATCATCACCAAAAAACCCTCAACCCTCTTAAAAAACCCTCAACCCCTAGACCCATAAAACAATCAACCCTCAGCCACAAAACCCTCAAAACTCATCCCCATAAAACCCTCAACCATCATCCCTAAAAAATCATCAACCCTCATCCCCCAAAAAATCCTCAACTATCAGAAACAAAAAAAATTCAACCACTAACCATCAACCCCAAAAAAACCGAAAACCCTCAAGTCCAAAAACCCTAAACCCTCAACAGCAAAAACTCTTCAACCCATAACCCATGAAAAAACTCATCCCTTAGACATATAAAACCCTAAAAAGTCAGATAAAAACCATATCCCTCAACACAATAAATCAATAAACACTTTTTCCCAAAAATCCATCATCCCCTATAACCCTTAACCCTAGTCCCCAAAAAAACCCTCAACCCTCAACCCTAAAAAACCTCAACCCCATCCATAAATGTATACCAACCATATTCCCTACAAATACATAATCCCCCACTAGTAAAATTACACTACCTTCATCCCCAATAAACCCTCAATCCTCATATGCAAAAAACCCCCATCCCCAAAACCCGTCAATTCTCTTACAAAAAATACAATCAACTCACTATCCCAAAAATAAATCAGCCCACATCCCCAACAACCCTCATCCATTAAACAAAAAAATTAAATAATATTATCCATAAAAAAACATGACACACATATCCTCACAAAACCCAAACCCTATATAACAAAAATTTTCTCAACCCTTATCTCTAAAAAACTCTCAACCCTTTGCTCAAAAATTACTTGACTCTATTTCCCCAAAAACACTAAACCCACATACAAAAATCTTATCAACCCTCAGCCCCAAAAAACCACATCTCAGTGTAAATAATCCAAAATCCCCATTCCCAAAGAATACCTCAACCCTCATGCATACAAAAACCATAAACAATCAACCAAAAAATACCCAAAACTCTCATCCCCAAAAAATCATAATTCCTTAGTAAAAAAAACGTTGATACCAAAAAACCCTCAAACCTCTACCTGTGAAATCCCTAAACACTCAACCACAAAAAATTATAATCCCTCAACCCCAAAAATCACTCAAACCTCATCCCCCAAAGACACTAAAATCTCATCACTAAAAAAATAACCCATCTGCTCCCAAAAGAACATAAACACTCAACCCTTAAAAACTCTAAACCCTCATCCTAAAATATCCCCCATCCTAAAACCCAAAAAATACCCTCATCAATGATACCCAATAAAACCTCAACCCACATCCTTAAAATATCATAAATCCTCATCCCCCAAAAAACCTAAACCCTCATCCCCAAAAAACCATAAAGGCTCAACCAAAAAAAATCAAACCCTCAGCCCCAACAAATAATCAAACATCATCCCCATAGAACCCTATACCCTCATTCACAAAAAATATTCAACCCTTTTCCCCAATAAATCCTTGATCCCTTAGCCCCAAAAAACACTAAACCCTCACCACCAAGATACCATCAAACCACATCCCCAAAAGGATCTAAATCCTTAGTGTTATAAAACCTTAAACCCTCATACCTAAAAAACACTAACCATCACCGCTAAAAAACCCTATACCACTTCACCAAAATAATAATAACCCCACATACATAAAAAAACGCAAATCTTTAGCCGCAAAAAACCGTAAACCTCAAGCACCAAAAATATCTAAAACCCCATTCTTTGAATACCCTTAACCCTTTTCCCCAAAAAATGTAAATCCTTATATTGAAAGAACCCAAATCACTAGTAATCAATAAAACCCTAAAGCATTTTCTTCAGAAAAACCAAAACACTTTTCCCTAAAATAATGTAAATCATGAGGCCCAAATAACACAAAACACCTTTTCAACCACCTACTGCAACAATACTAAACCTACCCCGACCATATCACTACACCCCACACCAAACCTACACCCTATGACTAGCCCTAAAACAACCCCATAAACCCTCAAAGATATCCCTAAACCAACTCCCACCCACCTCCACCCCAAACACAGCACCACCAACTAATCCCCTACCCCTAACCTCTACCCCCACCCCTACTCCACCCCCTCCCCCACGCCAACCCCCCAACCCCAAACCTACACCAGACCCATCCCCAACCACCTTTCACCCCCACCCATACCACCCACTACCTAACCCTCCCCCCCACCAACCCCAACCCCACCCCTACCACTTCCCTTCCAATATCCACAATAATAAACCTACCCCTAACATGAGGTGAACACACACCCCCCAAACCTACAACCACAAATCAAACCTACCACCCCTTGGCCTTAGAACTAAACTGAATACCCTACACCCCATAGCCTACTCCCTATACACCCACACCAAACCTAACCTAAATCAACACTAATCTTACCCCCAACCATAGCAATAAAACATCCCCCAAAACCTCGACCTTTTCCATAAACCAACCCCAGTACACCTATATCCCTAAAACAACAATCAACTCTTGCAACAAACCTACCCACCTTCCCCAGAACCAAGCTCTAAAACCGACCCCTACACTATCTCCCAGTCCCAAATATTCTCCTACCATTCATGGACATATCCAACCAAGCCTACATACCCCCGACCATAACCAAAAAATGACCCCACCTACACCCACAATATGGAACCCCCCACAACCCTAAAACCAAACCTACCCCCAACCAGAACACCAAACAAAGCCCCTACCACACTACATTACCCCCACCTATACAAAACCTACCCCCTCCATGTCCTAAATATACACCAACCTACCCCCACTTCCCTATAACTAAACCAACCCCCACTTTTTGAACCAACTTCCCTAATCCTACACCATTACCCCATACCGAAACCACCACACCCACACACCCACATACATAAACCTACCACTCATTCCTAGACGTAAACCAACTACACTACACCAAATCCCAATAATAAACATACCCCAACCAATATGTACAATTGTAAACCTACCCACGTCCCCTGAACTAATCAACCCCCCCCCCCCACAAAAACCTACACCAATATATCTAATCATTCTCCCGGATAATATACCTAAACCCACCACCCCCTTAAAAACACAAAAATCCATAATCCTACCCACAACCCTAGCCTACAACTACCCCTACCCACTCCCATTCATAAACCTAATCCCTTTTCCTTATTCCCCCACCCATTTCTCTAGCCTTAAACACCACCAAATTCACCCAACCCCAACCCCCCTCCTTGTCTTAATACAACCTGTACCCCCTCCTAGTCTTAACCATATTCTCCATCTTCCCCATTGGCTATATCCCAGCAAACCCCCCCCCCCCCCCACCCCCGCCGTCCAAGCCATAAACCACCCCCCACCCACCACTACACCCACCACTCTAACTATACCCATATTGGCCCAAGACCTGAAACCCATTCACATACAATAATAGCATGATTCTTATACCACAATACCTAAACCAACACCCACAACCCTAGACCTAACCCTCACCACATACACTGGTCGCCCTAAACCAACACACGACTTTAACCCTAAACCAACACCCCTACACCCCCTGGTTCAATCACTAAACTAACCCCCTAAACCCACATACCTAAACCTACCCAACAGCCCTAGCCCGAAACCTACCCACATACACCCCATCACTAGGCCTAAACAAACCCCTATACTTCAACCTACAACCATAGCTACCCAAAACCCTAGCATTTAACCAACCCCAATAAACACCCTAGCCTCAAAAAACCCAAGATACAACCATATACTTTAAACTACCCCTGAAACTATCCCTAAAATACCCCTACAACATCCACAACCCTAAACCTACCCCTAGTACTAAACCTAAACCAACCCCAAACACATCTTTTCCCTTTCCATATAAAAATTCCCCCCAAACCTAGACCATCCTCTTACACCCAATCCATAAACAAAAATTCATATATCCCCACCCTCATCCATTTCCCTAGACCACCCCATCCCCACCTACATCCATAACCCTAATCATAACCCCATAAACCCGATTCATAAAAAACTCCCCTAAACCCCACTACCCCTATCCTTAAACCAACACCCTATCCCTATTCTTAAACCAACCCCCTTCCTACACATACAGCAAAACAACATCCCCAGACCACTAAACGAAACCAACCTCATCCCCATCCCAGTCATAAACCAATCCTCCAACTCCCCACTCCTAGTCCTAAAACTAACCCCGCACAATTCCCCTTAGTCTGGGCCCTCTATTCCAACACCCCCTTATAGTATTACTATACCAACCAACCCACCTACACCAAAAACCCAAAAATTACCCCTTGACCCAAGCCCTAAACCAACCCAAACCCACCTATGCACACTACCTTAAACCGTCCCCTCATCCATAGAACTAAGGGACCCCCACCCCCCACTATAGCCCAAATCCCCCCCAACACCCGCAAACACTATCCCTATACCCACCCCTACACCCACATTCATATGCATACACCGCATCCCATCCCTAGACCTAAAAATTCCAACCTGCCCCCCATGAACATATCCTGAAACCAACCACAACCAACACTAACATCCCAAAACCAACCACTCATCCATAGACCTAAACAGACCCCCTACACCCCAAGCCTAACCGAATCCATAAACAATAGTTCCCCCATCAAAACCTACAACCATAAACCAACCCCAACTCTAGCCCAAAAGTAACCCCCTTACACCCATTGTCCCAAGCAGTAATCCAACCCCCCACTGACGCGCACATCCCTAAACGTTCCCCCTGATTGAAGTCCTAAACAAACCTTCATAAACTATAACCATTGACAGAACCCATTACACCCCTGGTCCTTGACCAAAACCACTCATATACCCCCCCACACACACCTACACCGACATACCTAAACCTACCCCCTTAGTCAAATCACTAAAATATCCCCTATACCCCCTATCCCTAAACCAACACCATACCCACATCCCTAATCCTCAACCCGGGCATAACCCTAAACATTCCATCAAAGCACTTACACTATCAAAAAACTAACCAGCATGTCCCCCTCATAGTCCTAATGTACATCATCATAGTTCAAAGCATACCCCGAAAACCTTTCTCCATCTTCCCTTTCCCTCCAAACACCCCCCAAACACTTACACCAACATCCCTAAACCTAACCCTAGGACCTAGCCACAACCATCCCACTCAACTTCCCCACAACATTAAAATTAAAACCCCAGCCTATCCCAAAACCAAACACTTTAGCCCCTGGATAAACCTCCCCAGCCCCCAGACAATCACACCCACACTAAAACTTCCCCCTAACATTATCCCTAAACCTATCCCACTATACCCCTACCCTATCCTAAATACACTCCCCACATCCACCTCATACACCAAAATACCTAAACCTACCCCCTAGACATATCCATAAACAAGTCATCCTAAACACCCCGACTCCAGCTCTAACCAACCAACCTACACCAGCCCCATCCCTAGCCCTAATCCTACCCCAAACCATTCCCTAGAAAAACACCCTACACCTCCAATTCTAAATCTACCCCAATAATCGCTATCCCTAAAATAACCCCCTACACCCACCCGACCCGAGCCTTGAAATAACAACATCACAAAACCCTTGACGATAGCAATAAACCCCACCACCCCCACCTACACCCACAACTCTAGAAATACCTCCGATGATTTCCCAAAATTAAACACCCTACATCCCACATAGTCCAAAAACTAAATGTCATACCACACTCAACTCATTCCCTATAAACCTACTGCACCCACCAAGCCCTAGAACTAAAAAACCCAACTAAATCCTCATACCATAGCCATATGCCAACACCCCATTCATATCCCTATACAACACCCCCATCTATGCCCACATCTTAAACCTACCGCGCAACCCTATCTGTAAACCTACCACCAACCTACCCACTCAATCTTAGCCCACAAAACCACCCCCCAGCCCTGGCCCTCAACCAACCCCCTAATCCTCGACGCTTAGCTCTAATACCGACCCACCCACCATGTCATATCACTTATTTCCCAACCCCCCACCTAGTCCCACAACCCTAAACCAATTCCCATATATATCCCTAAACAAACCCCTACCACTAGCACCCATTAAAATAATCCAACCCCCTACACCCCATCCCTAGCCTAAATGGAACCCCTATACACCCCGAACACAAGACCTAAAATAACCCACACCTACACTAACATCAATAATCCAACCCCCACCTGCAAAAATATCCCTACACCTACCCCAAAATCTATCCCTAAAATAACGGCCCTACACCCCAGTCCTATATCTTCCCCACCCACACATAATTCGACCCTTACACCTCCTCAATGGACCAAGACCGAATCCAACTACATACCTACACTAATATCCCTAAACCTACCACCCATACTATAGCTCTACCCCCTACCACCCTACACACATACATAAACATAAACATGGTACATGTTCCTTTCCATAAAATGACCCCCTCCACCCCCTTACCTAAACATACCCCCACAAAACCTTCTCATCCCTATCCCACTACACCTACCCCTATCCCTAGCCTGAAACCCACCCCTCCACATAGTCTTAGACCTACCAAAAACCTCCCATTCTGTCCCCATATCCCTAACACAACAAGCATACCCCCACCTATTAACGCACCCCAATCCCCATCCCGAATCTACCCTCACCCCCAATCCTATCCCTAAATATACCACACCCCAAACCACATATCCTAGCCCAAAACCCACCTCCTGACACTAGTCCTAACCATTCACATCAACACTCATCCATAAATAAAACCCCCTCCCAATACCAACAATATTTCTATATTGAGGACGATATTATGTAAGTGAATTAGATATTATAGAATGTAAGGAGCTACTCCACATAACAAAAAAAATTATTTGGGTAATTTTATTTGTTACATTTATAATTCAAGTTATGAAACATGTAAAAATGAAAATGTTGACCAATACACAAATTGGGGACATAAAAATGAGATTAAATCCACCTAACTTAACCAACTCACCAAACTAATTACTGTAGTGATTAATTCCAATGATAAAAAATTGGACAACCTTATTCACAAGAAAAAAATTGAGTATTATAAAAAAATGTTAAAAATGAAATCAAAATGAATTTAGAGGGTTTAGTTAGAATATTTCGATGTTAAGATAAAATCATATATTTATACATTTTTTATGAATTCTAGATGATAACAAGTATGAACATAAGATATTATGACATGGTACTACACCTCATAACAAAAAACAATTATCATTTTATTCCATAATAGAAAGAATGTAATTAATGACAACACTAGTTCTAATATAATGGTACTATAATAAGAAAAAAAGTTATGGCTTGTTAACCTGAAAGAAAAAACTATCAAAAAAGTCAGTTTTGAATGCTATTGTAAGGATTTTTCATCAGGCTAATGAAATAATAAAGACGGGGAAGATAAAAAATGATAACTATTTTTAAGAATATTAAAAAGGGATAGGGAACCAAGAATTATTTGATAATTTAATTATTTAGGTTTCCCACAACCATGTGAAAACAAATTTAAATAAATATCCTATTGTAATAGGTTTCACTCTTTTTCCTGTGCAAACTCAACATTAGTAACATCAGCTTCCACTAAATGCAGCTATAATGATGTCCATATGGAATAAATTAAAAGAGATTCTTTCACATTAATTTCCATTTCAATTTTTTTGGGATTCTACACATTTATTAAGGATAGAGAAACTAATTAATGGATATATTTTACTCAACAATTATAGAGGTGTTTATATCAACAATATTGGATCTTGTTAACAATAATAAAGGATAGAATATGAGATAATGAAATCATTATTTTAGTTATGGGAATTTTATATATTTAAGAGGATGTGGTTGCATATTTTGTCACAACTGGATAGATCATCAAAGAAACTTCCACCAAGGGAAAGAATTTGGATACAACATTTCAGGTAGCATGTGCGATACTTCGGTATTTAATTGGTGAAAAGAAGTAGTGACACCGTTGATGATCAAGGGAATTTATAAAAAGTCTTATTAATATTATGTTCATGTGGCATTTCCAGATTGATTATTATCTAGACAACATGATGGAGAGATCATAAGAGATAAAAATCCATCTACTGTTACATAATATAGTGAGGATTAAATGTCTTTGGATAAAGATCATTGAGGTTTTCACATTTCATCAATAAAATGGTGATATTTTCCAATAAATGGATCTATGAGAATTTATTTATCATAATGATGACTTTCAATGAGAATATATAATCATATCAGTTTCTTTTCAAAAAGGTTTTTCCTACACATTCATTTTCATTAGTGTTTGGGAATTTACATGAGTTTTATTTTTCTAATTTATTTTCTGAGTTACTGGAATTTCCAAATGGTTTTCAATGCTACGAATCTGAGGGATTCTACATGTTAAAAATAAAGTGTTCTATTTTTCCAGGTTATATTGAATAAATATTTCATTCGGTTTCTAAAAAAAATCCAATCAATTTTAATCCCTAAATCAGGATTCTCTATAACATATGTCACTCAATTAATTTATTCTAATAAAATATATTTTCATAAGGAGAGCTTCGACCAAACCCTAATGGAAAATATTTATGGAGACATCAATTTATAAAACCACTAATAACATGATCAACTATATTGGTTTATATATTTAGCTCAAACATTTTCATTGAAAATAATGGTGAAATATATGTCACCTTCTAAATATAAAATAGAAGAATTGAAATAATTCCCAGTATTTACATAAATATTCTTAACAAGAGGTTTTCCGAAGGATTTTTTTCAATACAGTTTATAATACATATATAGATGAATCTAGATTTCATCTAATCATTTCACAATTATCCATTCTCTTGATACCATTAAAAATAGGAAACAAAAAATATTTTCAATACATTGACATGGGAATCCATAATTATTATCGAAGAATCTAGCAATCCAATACATATATTTTGTTCAAAAATAGATGACATTGTCAGTATATAAATGAGCTTATACAAATAAATAATTTAATTTCTCTTTGACAACATATCCCAAAAAAAATAAATGTCTTAGGGAATTTCTTGAGATAATACTACATATATAAATAGATGAGATAAATATATTAGTAATAAAAAAATTACTTGTTAATAAACACTTGAACTACTCCCTCATGAAGCCCAACCGGAAAACCAAATAATGATAATGAAATTAGTAAAATAATAATTAATAGGCAGAATGCGTGATTACTGGAAATATAGAAAGAGAAAAAATAGCTAGGGGACACATTGGTTCTTTATAGTAATATATCCACCAAGAAATAATCAATTTCATCATAATATATGCTCAAAAAAATTATTTGAAATAGATGAATGATAATCATTGATGCATATTAAAGACCCAGTATGAATTTTTTTTTCCTTTGACAATCTTCTTCTTATTATGATCTTAATTTATACTCATTGAGAGATACCACAAATATATACCAGGAAAAAACCTTATTATTTTTTATCATTTATTGGAATCCCCAAAACTTTTTCTTATATATTTATACCTTTCTATTTGGGATCAATAGAGAAGTTATGGGGGTTTGTGGAAGGATCGTACTACATGTTATGGGAAGCGTTGAAGATAATCGATTTGAGAATATTTTATAGTTTAGGGAAAAAGTTGCAAATCATGTTGATGATTTTATATTTTTTTTAATTTGTGAAATTTTTATTGTGTATTCAATTTAGGTATCAGGGTTGAGAAGGATATTCATGGGATGATATTTTTTTGTTATATGATTATTCAATGGTTTTCTTGTAGGCATTGGAATTGATAAATGTCTACAATGGGGAGGGTAATAATCATAGTGGAAGACTAGGTGGATCGATGGGGAGATGAAGATGAATAATATCTATATTATAGAGATTAAAATGGGGTTCAATGTAGGATAAGAGAGCTAGAAATCAAGAATTGAGAGAATCATTGATCAATGATGATGATGATTTTAAATAGGGTAATTCTAACAACGAGTTTGTGGTTTTGAGAATGTGTCAACATGATAATAAAGATACTAAGACCCGAGTGGAAAAAAATAAGAGGATGATGGACCGAGCATAAAAATCCATTTATTATCTATTAATTTTATATTTTTAGTTTTCAATTTTGGAAATAATATTTTTATTTTTTACATTATTCTATGAATGATAAAATATAGAAATATAAATATAAAGCTGATCTGTGTATATTTTTGTATCATTTTTGATTTATTATATTTTAATGATTTATATTTAATTGTTATTTCAAAAAATGAATTTTATATTTTCATTGAATACTATTAATATTTTTTCATTTTAAGATATATTTTATAAGTTTCAATGTCTAATATTTTTGTTGGTCCCCTGTAACACTGGTGAAATTTATTTTAGTTAATTTTATTTCTACGAAAATAATGTTTTACATTATCATGTATGACTCTATGGAAAAAAATCATAAGTAATTTAGATTTATCTAGACGATCCCCAAAAATTATTCAAATATTTTTAATTATACTAATTATTATGTTTTCAGGTACATGTGTCACCGCGATGATTTTTTACCTTCATTAAAATTTCACTTCCCTCATCTCATTCAAAGATTCATAATATTTTATTCTACCTCCACACCACCTATCTTATCCTCATGGATCATTTTACATCTTTTCATTCAAATAATTGACACTACCGGTCCACATCCAAATATCCCACCTCCCATAATATAGTGTTTTCTCCTAAAAATGAAATCACCTTCCCCCTCAAACTATGATGTTTCACACTCTAATGTTTCTATTTTCCCACAACCCCATTATACTTCAATTATTCTTGTTTTTATGATTAGTTATGCTTTTCAAAATTCTAAATAACATTGATTTTTTATTTATGGTATCCTATTCTTAGTTTCCATACCATGAAAGTGATTCCTTCCATGACCAATATAGTTGGTTCATTTACAAACTCAGAAATCATATTTATTCTTGCAGAACTGTTTGATCACCATGGGTTCCACATGACAATTTACACTGGCATGACTATTTAAATGAATCAACTAACTCCTGGTTTATGGATTTATTATATTATATTTTTGAGGATATAGTAACCCCATATTTATGGAAATATTAAGACAATTTTACTATACACACAATATTTATGGGAAGGAATCCATGTGACGTTCATTATTCAGATTCACTTTCTTCATTGCTGACACCTGCAAACCTCATTTTTTATATATGAAATTAATTAATATTCCCCAAATAAATTATTTATATGATCATAGTTTCATGTACTTTTTACCTTCTAGGACTACAAATTTCCCAATGGTAGAACATTAACTACACTACACTCTCATTTTAAATAATTTCCATAGTATTGTAATATGCATGCTAAAGTTACATTTTTTTCCTATTCCTTTATATCGGTATATCATGTTGTATCATAGAAAACCTTTATGTGAATATAAATAATGTAAATAATATGTTTCATTTATGAAAACTCCATTTATTGAGTATATACACATTTCATATCTTTTATTTGAATACTTCATTTCCAACGCATATATGATAAGAATTTTCCTCTATATTTTTTAACCTTCTAATTTTGTACCAGTTAAAAATTGAAACCCATTTTTGATTCTCTTTTCTATCTAATAAAATTATAGAAATTATTATCATTTTTTTAATTAATGTTCAATTTTATATAATACATTCTTTTTTATACTGGATTACATGTTAACAATATTTAATATCATGATTGTGGTTTACAAATAATCATAATGTCCTCTTATTAATGGTTCTAATTGGTTATGTTTGTTTATAATTTTTTAGGACATGAATAAAAAAAGTTAAAATGACTAATTTATTTCAAAAAAGAGATGATCAAATGACAATATTCCATTAAACTCTTCAAAAACTAGGTATTATAGTCATAGTTTATTATTAAAATCTATACATATAGGAGTTACAAAATTTTATTTCAAACTTTTTTTGTGAATTTCCATGATAGAATGTTAATCTATAACAAACTAGAAGAAGAATTTATATTGCATTATTTATGAATAATATTATTATCCTAAAATATTCTATTATATTCTCATTTTTTTCTAAACGTCATTGACATTTATGTGATGCAAAAATTTATGAATCCTAAAAGAAATATTCTTTTCCATATGATAACATAAAATATAGTGTTTAACAACCTGTATTTATTTTAAAAAATAAATATAAAAAATGTAGTATATAATCATGCATTGAACTATTTAATATGCATATAATAAAAATCATTCATTTTATAAAAAAATTAATATATGAAAAAATCTAATAAAAATCACTAATACAAAATTCTAAATTATTAATGGTATATAAATCCTATACGCCTACATAATAATTAATAATATCAAAAATGTGATATTCCATTTTAGTTCAGAATATTCTTATTTTGAAGAAGTAATATACATTTACGAACTCTTATACAAAGAATAATTATATCTAATTTCGGATAATTTTTTCATAATATGTAATATGATAATTTACATTCTTAGAAATTCACAATTAAAATATCTATAATTTTTATAATCTCTTTCTATATAAATATCTACAGTTATACTAAATTGATTAATTCCCATTAAACTTATCACCTTCACCTTAATTTATTTCCTGCATTTATTTTTCAATCATATTCCCTTTTCCATGATTCATCATTCTGGCCACAGCCTCCCCATCCCCCTCTCAGCATCACAATTTTATTTTGATTTTGAATTCCTTTTGTTGTATTATGTTGTCATTATGCATTATAAATTTATAATTTCTAGAGATAAATAATCACCACATCACCTACAACACAATTTCCTATCCCCTAAACTATTTTATTTTGATATAAATATATTATTATTTTAAGGATAATTGTCAAATTTTTTAATTCATATTTATATTAACGACGAAATGATGAAATAGTTTTAAATAGGAATTCTAACAACGAGTTTGTGGTTTTGAGAATGTGTCAACATGATAATAAAGAGACTAAGACCTGAGTGGGAAAAAAATAAGAGGATGATGGACCAAGCATAAGAATCCATTTATTATCTATTAATTTTATATTATTAGTTTACAATTTTGGAAATAGTATTTTTATTTTTTACGTTATGCTATGATAAATAACAAATAGAAATAAAAATATAAAGCTGATCTGTGTATATTTTTGTATCAATTTTGATTTATTATGTTTTAATGATTTATATTTAATTGTTATTTCAAAAATGAATTTTATATTTTCATTGAATACTATTAATATTTTTTCATTTTAAGATATATTTTATAAGTTTCAATGTCTAATATTTTGGTTGGTCCCCTGTAACACTGGTGAAATTTATTTTAGTTAGTTTTTTTTCTAGGAAAATAATGTTTTATATACTGATACAATGTTCGTTCTTTCTCATTGAATAATATATATGAAAAATATATATAGAAATTTTATATATCCTTTATCGAGTATAAAAAAATTCTAGATATGCATAATTCACATTCAGTTTATTCATATTGTACAATAATATATTCATTATCTACATTAGTTATTTATTTAATATCATGTGCTACATGTTCTACAATTTAACCTACTAAATATTTCATGTCATTCATATGGAGATAATTTTTTCTACTATCATGGCATATAATTATCCTGCCAATTTCCATTGTCAAGCGTATCATTAAATTATGTGTTTATAAAATATTTCATTTGAATCCTTTAAATTAATTCATTAGATATGACTATCAAAACTAAATTTATTATTTAAAATAACACTTCTATAGATAATTATCACAATCAATAATATATTTTATGATAACAAATAAGTGAATAAAACAAAAAAATAAATGATGTTCGAAATTATTCTATCAAACATAACATATATTTATACATCAAATAATGAATTTTAATAAATTTTTAGAATATTAAAAATTATTTTTATTATTTATTCATATCTACTTTTCTTAATGAATGTAATGTCAATGTTATTCCAAACATAATTGATGTCCCTCCTATGATGCTTGATACATTTTATTTGAATGTTGACATTAATAATGAAACCAATTTCATCTTACATTATTGGGTACCATCCATCAAGAATTATCATTATTGTTTCCTTACCTTAATGGATAATAATTATCCACACATTACATATTTTACAAGAACTATTTTAGTGAAATATATTATTGGTAAATTAATTTCATCTATTTAAATAGGTATATATTGACTTTAATTTTTATGAGACAATTCATATACATACCTTCGAAATATATTTTAATTTAAAATGTATCCTTAGGAACATCTTCAAATTGTTCATATTCTTATAGGTCTAGATCAAATATTAGACCATATACTAAGAATATAACAATAGGTAGAAATGAAATATCAAATGGTCACATTAATTTCCCATCAGGACCATAAAGAATTATATTTTAATAATGTAATTATATTTTGAACAGTACATTTACAAATAAAAATATTGCAATCCGGTTTCACTATTTGATTACATTTGCTGACTTCTTTTTAAAAAACAAAATTTATACTATTAAATGTATTCCATCCACATACATTGTTATCATTCTATTAATACGTTATCAAAAATTCTATGTATTTATGTGAATATATTTAGTCATAAATATTTTTCCATAAAAACCCATTTTCTATTCTATTAAAAAATCAATTGATTCCCCAAAAATTGAACATGTGTTAGTTGAAGTATAATGTATGAGAAAAAATCGATGATGTATATATTAAATACGTTTTCCATGATTTTTTTCTAAATTTTGATGTTTTTTCACTTTATTAACTAATTATATACAATATATAAAATTATATTTAATTTTTTAGATTCCACATAAATATGTCACAATATCATTAATTTTTTCTTCAAATCTCCCTCACCCTCATTTCATCCATCAATGTAAAAAAAATCCATTATAATCCTCAAATCACTATAATCACACTCCATTCCATTCTATATTTCTACCAGTTAGAACCAACCCTCTTTAGTATCCTCCTCAATTGAATGTAACTAGAAACTATAATTTTTTATGTGCATTGATATGTTCTCATTCACAGAACACATTCACAAATTCATTTTTATATTTCTATGTTATATATTTTTTAGATTTTGATCTTGTGATTTGAATTCAAATATTTTGTGGGAATACTATATGAGTTTTAAAAATTCATTTACTCTTTTATTTCAATTAAAAATATAAACATTGAATTATATTATTATTCGGGTTTGTTATTGGATTTGGGTTATATCGAAATTGAATTATCTATCATTCTTTATTTTTATATACTCTTATTTATTTACTCAAATTAATAAATTGTAAATGTCCTTTAAAAATATTATTTTAATGAAAAATATATTTTTATGAAATGCAATTTAATATTTTCATGAATCCAAATTGATAATATCATTCACCATACACCTAACTTCAACTTTTTATATACCTTAGAGGGTGTTATGTTGTGTTATGGTAAAAATAATATGAAATTTGAATATTTTTCAATTGCTTCATAATATACACTATACACCTCTATCAAAAGCATCTATTAAAATTTAATTTTTCTTATATTTTCATTTTCCATTCATTTAAGAATGTTATAATTTATCAAATGTTCAATTTGTATCCCACTAAATGAATCTTGCTAGGGATTTTCTCATTTATGAGATTGATGGTGTCGTTTTATCAAGATATACATATTTAATATTTTATGATCCAAGTGATAATGGTTAGGATTTAAAAAACCCATTGAATAAAAAAAATCCTCAATCATTTATTTAATTATTGATTCCATAAAATGCTTATAAAATTGTTATAAGTAACAATATAAAAAATGTAATCCATGATAAATATATATTTAACAAACACTCTATAGAAGATTGTAAAAAACCTAGATGTATCAGCACCAAATGTCATTGTGAAATTTTAAAATATAAATGTTGCAAAATAATCCCAAGAAAAATGTGACCTATTTGAATCATATGATAATTATCATACTGAAAAAATGGATTCATTAATGTCATACTATTCTTGAGTAGTTCATCATTATAAGAATCATTTAAAGATTCCCAACAGTGATAAATAAGTTACCATAATTGAAGTTCATTTTTTATGAACATGGGACAATGATATTCTTCATACTTTGGAAATGTTTAATATTTTTTCTTCGTCAAACTTTATGAAAAAAACCAATATTTATGTTTAAAAAACAATGAAATTCAGATTATATTAGTTTATAGACTGAAAAAGTAGCTAGTGAACCATCATACATTATTTTAAATTATATATTATATTGCGTAAGATACATATGCATGATCTCATTGTCATATTTATGTTTTATTTGATTTTATATTATATGATATTCACATAACAATTATTTTAAGGTTTTATTAATTTTTTTACTTTGTTTCTATGGATATGTATTTCTTAGTTTCATGAGTAACTGGTGATACATGCTAGGTGTGAATTGGTTGTGCCTTCTATCAATATTTCCAATTTTAGTTTGTGAGATAATTCATTATGATCACATTTTTTTACCCCAATAACTCCTCAATTGATGATACTCTTATTTCAAGACCTCTCAAATGCCACTTCATGTGGATTAAATTATAAATTACCATTCCAAACCACATTTTATTTTATTTTTATGTTATTTAATTTCATTAGATGAACTCACAAATAATATTATATGTACATATTAATCATAATCTATCTTTTAGTTTTAGTTATTGTTGTTTTAGTGATTCTATTATAACATTTTTCATGAAAATATTCATTTTTGACATTTATATTATCTAATTTAACTCCACAGATCCATGGGTTTATATACTATATTATTATTCCATTCCACCACTATCACTATCAAACTCAACATTTTAGTAACATTCCATAGGGTATTATGTTTAACATTCGTGTTCAATTAGATGATATCCAAATAGTACTCATAATTATGTAATTTTATATTCCTAATTTTTCATCGCATACAATACATTTGTGGAAATGTTAAAATATGTGTGATTTATTCATTACAAGTTGTTTACTTTTATACCTTATTCATAAATAAAATCCATTTATTCGGTAGTTAATGCTCCCCAGCTTCAGTTTATCATTAGAAACTACATACTTTCTTACATAATAAATTATTAATGTTAAAATATTTATTCATTTTTGTTCTTCAGTTTTGGGTTACATCATGTGCTATCATCCTTACCTATTAATGCAATAGCTAGATAAACTATGAAAACTTGTTCAACTCCACTAATATTTTAAAACAACAAAAAATACTACACAAGATCAATGAATTATTAGAGATTATGACTATATTTATACAATATTCATTTACTAAATTGAATAAATATTATTCAATTATATATATTTCATTTTTATATAATATAAATAATAGTTCCCTATAACCAAATTATAAATATTTTTTTGAAATTGAAAACTGATACATATAGTAATAATTCATTATGGTCGAAAGAAAATTAATTTACTATACAAATATTTTTGTACAACTATTTCCAAACTCCTTATTGATATATTTCTACAAAAAATCTTATAAAGTTGTTCAAATAGATACTCAAATTTTAGTTTATTCATAATGATTCTTTCAATATTTTTGATACGAAAATATATTACTCAAATTATACTAGAATTTGTTGATTATAAATAATTATATTTCTTATTAAATATTTTCATCCAATGATAACCTTGAGTTAGAGTTTCTAAACCGAATTCCTCATTCTATAATTTAAAGTACATAACAAATATATAAAATATATTTTCCTCTATAAATCCAATTTAACAATGTTCAACCATCTCTCTATGAAATCCAAAAAAAATTAATGAAATTATCTTAGGTGAAATTACGTTCTTTAGTAAATTGTGTTGAATTATATAAAGGGGTTTAGTTATAAAACATGATTTATATATCTATTTTCAAATAAACAAAAATATCTACATCCTACTCCAATTCCACCTAAATGATGTAATTTTAAATAAAAAATATCAATTTTTTTTAATATATATAGTTAATTTACTATCATTTTTATATTTTTTATTTGAAAACTACCTACAAAATTATATTTCATTTCTTATTTAAAACATTAATAATTTTTTTTAGTTATCATTTATGATATTACATGAATATGAAAATATATTCGGCTTTTAGTGAATATATATGTATGCCTTATTTATTTTAATATTTTCATTATATATTTATAACCAAATTGATTTACATGTGTGACTAAATTATCTGTCACATTAATTAACAACATTGGGTATTCATATTTTTCATAAAATTCTATAATAAAATATCAACCCAATTATATTTTTATCCTCCATGGATATGTTACTTCTCTCAATTTATACATGTCATTTTTCGTACAATCTACAATGATGATCAAACTAAATCTTATATCACCAATAATCCAACTATATTCTAAAGATTTCCAAAAACACATGTATGTTCCCCAATAAGTGTTGTTTGATGAGAAAATCCAGATGTTCTATTGAAATATTATTTCAAAAAATAATTTTAATCCTTTATGGGTAATTTATCAAACAATGATGAAATGAATATATTTTAATAGGTTTTTATTTTTTTGTTTCAAAAGGGAATACAATTTGGATCATTTAATTCATGGTCCATTGGTTTAAACATATTTTAACAAGAGTTAATAACCAAAAGTATATTAAATATAAAATATTTAATGTATGCGTCAAATGATGGCTTATTTTTTATGATGATGTATGTATAAAAATGTTGAAAATTCCATTCAATAGATCAACTGACATTGTTTCACTCAATAAAATAATGATTAAATTAATATACATTCTATAGATAACTCTATTTCATTAAAAAATAAATATTTAATTAAAATATACCTATTAAAATATTATTTTGTTTATTTTTATATATTTTTGTTGTCTTCTATTTCTATATTTTATTCGTATACATTTTTTATAAAGAATGATATTTTTTGTTTTATATGAAATTATGTCATGTGAAAACATTATTTTTCCTATGTTAACTTCACATTTTACTAACCACCATTCATAGTGTGCATACTCTTACAGAGTTTTTTATTACCGTCTACATAGATTCTATTATTTTTTATTCAATGAAATTATTTTCATCAAATGAAATCTTGAGACTGTTTCATGTAGTTCTTCCAATCATGCTTACATTTCATTTTATTTACTATAGTACTAGATGTTGTTATAATTAATATACATAACTCTATTTAGGTTTTCCATTATGTAAATGAGGAATATATTTTGATTGAAATTTATTTTCTTAGGCCTGATTTCTAGAGAGAACAACTAATGTCTTCCCATAGATTCTATCTTAATAAACAATTTGGGAAAACTGCATAGTTATGGATAATGTCAAAAAATGAAAAGTAATCATTAAATATTATTATGGAACATTTAATATTATCACATTATGTTTATCATATCATTTATATTTAATTTTTTTTATAATTATAGGAAGATGGATTATAGTGAGCACGAGAATTTTGAAGGGATAATTCATGATGTTCTAAAGTTTAGAGGATACCTGACCATAATTAATCATCATGCATTGAACTGAATTGATCAATCTAGAATAAGGAATCCATTGGAATCTTATCCATGAATTTTGACAAGATTCTATGTTATAATTTTTTTGGAGTTCTACATTACCTGACATTATTCCACATTACCTTGTTGTAAACCAATTCCTCTTCACACATCCTCCACTCTAGACCTAATCCAATACCCAGACACCCACAACCCTAATCCTAAACCACAACCCTAGACATAATCCTACCCACATACCCCTGAACCTATTCCTAAACCAATCCCCCACCCACATATACCCACAACCCAAAACATACCGTTGGACCCCATCCCTATATGAACACCACTATACTAACCTTCTATAAACCCAAACCACCCAAAAATACACTCACATCCCTATACCTACCTATTTCCCTAGCCACAGACTAACACATAAAACCAACTCCCATATCCCTAAACCTATTCCCCACCTTATCCATGAACCTACCAGCATACACACCAACCAACCATAGACCAAACTCCTCTCCACATACACCCAAAGCCATAAACACCCTTAACACTATCCATAAACCTAAAATTATACCCTCCTGGACCCGATCCCTAAACCATCCCACAAAACCACTATCCCTAACCCAAAACTGAACCCCCCAACCTACACCCACATATCAAAACCACCCCCCTAACCCTAGCCCTAAACTAGGCCGCTAATCCCATTTCTAATATCCCTAAACCTTCTACCTATCCATAGACATAAACAAACAACCCTACATTCCCCTTCATTACAATTCCTACGCCCCACAAATCCCAGTCAACACTATCCCGAAGAAAAACCCACTACACCCCGCATCCTAATCCTTAATCCAACCCCACCTACACCCAGATATCTAATCCTACCCCCGACCATAACCATAAACCATGTTCATACCCCCCCAACAACTAAGAAACTCAGTTCTATTACATCAAACCACCCCCAGCCATAGCCCACAGAAATCCCCCTAACCCCAGGCTCTAACCCTAACAAAACCCCCACAGCTACAACCATAGCCCTAAAATTATACCCCAAACCCTTTCCCAAATCTAACCCCCAAATATATCCTTAAACAAACCCATCATGTACACCAACATCCCTGAAACGTCCCATATAGAGTAGCCATAAAATGAACCCCTAAACCTCCATAGTCCAAATACAACCCCCTCGACCATAGAACACGAAACAAAAACACCTGACCCAAACCATAAACAAACCCCCTACAGAACCATGTTCTAAACATAAACCCCAAACCTATCCCTTTATCCCCATCCCTAAACCAAACCCTCACCTACACACAAAACCCATAACCTACCCCCATTCCTATCCCTATCCCCCTAGCCCCACAAAAACTCACAACTGAAAACATACCCACGTACACCCTGGTCTTATCCCAAATCCAACCATCCATCATCCCCATACCAATACCATAAAACCCCCCACCTACAAGCAACTCCTTAAACCTAACTCGTAACCATTTCCCTAATCCAACCCCCTTCAACCCTCAACCCTAGCCTTAAACCAACCCTCAAACCCAACACTATACCTAAAGAACCTCAACCACACACACATCCATAAACCGACCCCCATCATTATCCTAAGGAAAACCCCCTACACGACCTATCCTAAGACTACACCCACCTACCACTAAATCAAATACCATAAACCCATAGACCATATCCCTAAACCTTCCCTAACAGACCCCAACTACACTAAACCTACCCCCTAGGCCTAGACGTAAAAAAATAACCTCTAACACCCATATCCCAACCCCCAGACCCTAGAACTAAACTATCCACCCTACCCCACTAGTCCTAAACCATCTGCAACCTAACCCACTCTTCCATATCCCTCTAAACCAACAACCCCTGACCAAATCCATAAACCAAATTCCTACCTCATAGTCCTAAACCAACCAACACAACTTACCCCCTCATCACTATCCAAAAAAACCTACCTCTATATCCCTAAAACAACCCCTATACCCAACCCAAAAATAACTTCTAACCCCAACCTAGACCTAGAAATACCACCCCACCACCCCAAAAACCACAATACCTAAACCTACCCCATCCATTTCCCTAAACCTACCCATGTAGCCCCTAGCACTATTCCTACCAATAAACCCAGCACTACAACCTTTAGGTGTGTCCTAGTTTCTGATTTTTGGTAAATTATGATGCATGTATAATGAGAGACAGATATCTATCGGGTGTCTCAAGAATGTGTTAGGCAAACATATGTTCAGTTAAAGTCCCAAGGATGGGTTGTTTTTTCAAAATAATGTTGATATTTTTCCTCAGATAGATCTCTAAACATTTTGTTTTGATCAATATTATTTCTAGTGAGAAGGAGGTGGTGTATCCGGCTATGTTTCTAACATAGGTATTTTCTATGTATCCCTTTACATTTGTGATTGGTAATTTACCTGAATTTTTTAAACAAAAATTTATTTTTGGAGTTATTGTAGTTTCCCCATTATTTATTAATCCTTCAAATTGGAGGGTTTTTAATGAAAAAAATCTTGTGTTATTATTTTTAATCCTACTTTATATCAATTGAATATTACATAGGGTCTCTTATAAATATATTTTCAGGAAATTTTCTTACTATAGTCAGGATTCCACATAACATATATCATTTAATAGATTTAATCCAAGAAAATGTGTGATCATACAAAGAGAAACAACCAAACCCATGGGTAATAAATTTAATGTCAGTTCAATTTATAGAAATATCAACAATATTATCAACTCAATAGGATGATATGTTTACCACAAATGTTTTAGTAAAAAATTACGGTGAAAATGTTACACCTTATAAATAAATAAATGATAAACTGAATGATTTCTCAGTGTTTACATAAATAATGGTAAAAAGAGGTAATCCATATAATTTTTTTGACATACACTTTCTAAAACTAATGAGTAGTTTTATGGATTTATCCTAATCATTTCATGACTAAATATTCAAAATATTCTTCTAAAAATAGGAATAAAAACATATTTTTATGACATTAAAATATTTGAGTCCAGATGCCCTGAGTATTGAAAAAGAAACTACCTATCACAAAATGTGTTTTCAGGGTAAGCTAGAGTATTTTGTTAGTATATTAATGAACTAGTATAAATAATATGGGAAATTTCATTTTTACACCAGATAAAAAAACAAGTAATTATACTAGCTCTTTTTAGTTGAGAATGAAACATATACAAATTAATGAGAGGAATATAGAAGAAATTAAAAAACAAGTACATTTTAAACACCAGTTGTCCCACTCCTCAATGAATCCCAACATGGAAACAATTTTTTTAAATAAATCTGTAAGATAATTTAAAACATGAAAAAATCATGATTTAGAGATATATTAAATGAGAAAACAAATACAAGGGACACATATGTTCTATATAATTAAATATCCCTCGATAATTCATTAATTACAATAAACGAAACACTCAACATGAAATAAATTAAAATAGAAGAGTTATAGTCATGGAAATAGATTCATGACCCAAATATAATGACACTGTCTCTTCTTCCAATCATCTTTTTCATAGTGTGTCCAAAATGACTACTCACCAAGTGATTTGAAAAAGATAGTATATGAAAATAATGCAAACTATATTTAGAAAATTTGTAGGAAATCATTATTAAATGTGGAACATACTAATATGATTTTTTCCTACATCGATAGATACTAAAAGGTGGTTCATGGATGAATCAGTTTGCTTATTATCGGCAGTGTCGGTGATAATATCTTCAAAAAAAATTTAAAGGGTCAAAATATTTGTGTGTAAGATATTTATGATTTCAGAGTTTTCTTAAACTCAAAATGCTTTATTATGGAGATGATATAGATATTATGGTGGAGAATTAATTGCAAGATATGTGATTTTGTTTGATAATATTATTCAGGGCTCTTCATTGAGATGTTGGTGTCATCAATGGTCTCTAACAAGAGAGTACTAATCTAGTGGGAGACCATTATGGATGGATAAGAAGACAAAGACCAAGATTGTGTTTCATCTAGAGTTTGTAACAGAGAGAGAGGCATGGGTGAAGGGTGATAGAAATTAGGAATTTTGGGAATGAGAGGGCAGTGATGACTGTGACTACAAATAGGTGAAGGATAAAGATTTTTTTTGGGGTTGGGAGAAACATTGACACCAGAAGACAAAGGATAAAACCCTTAGATGAAATAAAAAAGGAGATTACGGTCCCCAAAAATGTAATATATTTATTATATTTTAATTTTCAATATTTATATTATAATTTTTAAATAAAATTTTAATGCATTTTATTTTTTTTAAATGAATATCATTTTCAAATAAAAAATAAAAAGTTGATATAAGGAAGATTTTTATCAATGATTATGTATTATGATTAAAAGATATATCTTTAATTGCAAAGTAAAAATTAAATTTATAGTTTCATTGATAATTATGTTCATTTTTTATCAATATAGATATATATTACAAGTTTAATGTCCAATATTTTCATTGGTCATTTGTGTCCGTTGGTAAAATTTATACATGTAATTTTTTTTCTTCAGAAAAAATTTTTATACATTATAATGTATAACTCTCAAAGAAATCCATATACTGTTGATATTTACGTTATAGTTCCCCAATAATTATTATCATATTTATAATTATAAGAATTATTGTATTTTCATGTACCTGTGTAACCTCCACATATGTTTTTACTTATTCCATTTTTAATTACTATATTCTCATTTCATGATTTATAATATATACTATTTCATCCCTTCCTCCTCTCTTAGCTTCTTGAATCCCCATTGATCTCCTTTTTAACATCATTTATGCTACCACTTCAATTACCCATATCCAACCTCCCATGCCGCATTGTTTTATCCAAAAATTAAAATCTCACTTCCTTCATTTTGTTTCCATTCCCATTTACATAAAAACGGTGGTCTCCTATAACCATTTCTTCCAATAGGGATTCTCATATTCCTCTCATATTTCCTTACATCACATTGTCACATTTCACACTATTCCATTTCTATTACTTTAAAAAACCCTTCGCTTTTTGTTTTCATGGTTTTTTTGATTAGCTTTTATTTATTACCATTCTGATTAATTTTGATATATGATTTATGATATCCCATTATTGGTTCCCATCTCATGGAATAAATTCCTTCTATCACCAATATAGGTGAGTCTACTACAAACTCTACCGTCTTATTTCTTCATTTGGACATATTTGATCCCCATTTGTTTCACTGGGTAATTTACTCAAGCGTGGAATTTTAAATGAATATCCTAAATCCTAGTTAATGTTTTTATTGTGTTATTTTTTCTAGGATATTTTAACAACATTATTTTTTAATCAATATTTGTATTTTCCTATCCTTTCACAATTTATTTAAAGGATTAACTCTGACTTTCATTGTTGGGATTCACTTTATTCTTTGGCAACACCTTATTCCGCCATGGTTAGAAATGAATGTTATATATTATCCAAAAACAAATTATTTATATTTTCATTGTTACATGAATTTTGTATCTTCTAGGATTGAAACATTTCAAAAGGTGGAACATTAAGAAATCCTCGGTCTTCCTATAATTAATTTTTTCCCATATTGAAATTTTCATGCTTTAAGTGAATTATTTTTTCATATTCACAAATATCATTATGTTAAACTATTTCATACAAAAAAATTACATGCATAAACATAATTCATATTAAATATTTCAATTATGATAATTCTTTTTTCTGAGTACATTGACATTTCAAAGCTTTTATTTAAATACGGGATATCTAGAACTTATATGCTCATTATATTTCTCAGAAGTGTTTAAATTTTTAAATGTTACACATAAAAAATTTCAAACCCATAAACAAATCCGATTTATTCCAAAAAAAATTCGTTTTTTTATATTTATATTAAATTTTCTATTCTACATTCTTATTCCTACTGCATTACATATTAACTATTTTGAATATCATGATTGTGTTGTACCCATTATCATACTATACTTTTATTTATGTTGTTCATTTGATAACATTGTATTTTCTTTTTCAAAAATCATTTTAAAATAGATACAATGTTTTAGATGTTTCATTTAATTATAATCAAATCCTTGAATTCCAAAAAAAACTCATCAAAAAATTGTATTATAGTACCCTATTTGTTAAAAATTTATACATATATTAATTAGTAGATTTTATTTAAAACAAATTCTAAGAGAATGCCTATGATGGATGTTCAAGCTAATCAAATGTACATCAGAATTTGGAATTAGAACATTTCTCACCATAATAAGTATTCTACAATATTCTTCTATATTATTCATTTTTTAGTACAAATTCATTGTCATTTCTACATTGCTACATTTATGCACCTTTAATGAAATATTATTTTTAATATTATAACCTATAATTTCGTTTATAACAACTATTATGTATATACTAAAATACATATAACAAAGTTACTGTATAATAATACATTTTAATATATTATATAAACATACTAGAATTCATTAAAGTTATACAAAATTTTAAATATGCAAAAATCTGATAATAAATCAGTAATAAAAAATTCATAATTTTTTGGGATACATAAAACATATACTCCTATAAGTTAATTAAATATTTTGAAATTTTAAAATTCATTTTCTAATATGGAATAAGAATATTCCAAACAACTAATATCCATCTTACATATTTCATTATTTTTTATTATTATATATATTTTGTGTTATTTTATTTCATAAAACATTATATGAGTATGTTTCATATTAAATTTTTTTAATTAGAATATCTATAATCTTTCTATTCTCTGGCTATCTAAATATCCATAATTATACTAAATTACTTAATTCCATTAACACATGTCACCTCCACCTTATGTTGTTCCATGCATCCATTTTCATTGTTATTTCATTTTCCTCAGATTCATCACCCCAGCTGCGGCATCCCCACCCATCCCCTCTTAGCTTCTCAAGATTATTTTCATTTTCAAATAATTTGTTATCTTTTATTGTATTTAAATGTTATAAATTTATAAATTATCATGCAAAATTATCACCACATCACCTATAACACAATGTTATTTCCCCTAACTATTTTATTTTTATATCAATATATAATAATAAGAAGAAGAATTGTCAATTTTTTATTTTCATTGTGAATTATTTTTTAATTTCACTTGTATTTGTTTTTGGGGTATAAATTATATCCCTATAGATTCTTTATATTATTAAAATCATCACATTTTTATTATATTCTTTTTCTGATAACTCTTGAAATTTTTTTATAACACAATGCATGATTGTGTTATATGTTTTCTTAATTTATAATGAAATGTTAAAATAGATTTAATTTTTTTTGTTATATAATGTAGATTTAAATCTTCATATGTTTTTTATATATAATTTTATTAACTGTATAAAAAATTACTTACGTCATAAATATTCTACCAAAATAATTACATGTTTTAGAGCATATTTGAAATGTAACATATATTAAGGATTAATATTTTAGTTTTTTAATCTTTTGTAATATATAATATTAAAAATATAAATTTTTAATAACATATCTACTCTTTTCCATGATAAAATTTCTCACATTTCAATATCGTATATTGGAAGGTGTGTCTTTCTCACATTGTATATTCAGTATAAAATGTCCCTTATTCTATATGCATATTATTTATGAAAAATATATATGACCATGTTGTATACCCTTTATCTAGTATAAAAATTTTCTATATTTTTTTCATTCTATTTCAGTTATTCATATTGTACCATCATATATTCATTATATAATTTTTTTAAATTACCTATATAATAATTTCTTTTATTCATGTACTATTAACATATATCACAATGACTGATTCGGTATAATCACAATATGTTTCTCTCTAGGAATTACACAAGTTCGTTGGAGATAGTCACCAATTTTTTCATTGGATTCAATGTTAACCTAATTCCTTCTGGATCCCTCCATTGACTAAAACACAAAAAGAAATCTGTGAGAGGTAAAAAAATCATACAAGGAAAATAACATAACCAACGTGGAGTACCTTCAATATCTAACATCTTAGGTTTAATTCTATGATCGTTACCATAATTCTAGGACTATAACCTATACTTATACATAACCTTAGGGACATCCCTAGACATAACTTGGAAATATCTCTAGGGATATCACTAATGTTTTCGACTCCTAGTTTCCAAAGGCTGACTAAACATTTCCTCTAATACCAAATGTAGAGACCCCAAACTTGACGTAAATGGACATTACATTAATTTTTTGTAATACTTAATAAATAACAAAAATAAACACACAAGGATTGTAATAGTTTAGTTTCTTTGGAAACTCGGTACACAATCTTCTATTCTTGGTGAAAGATCTACAACATCTCCCATAAAAATATTCCCCTTTTTGTTTTCTTACCTAAAAACTTTATTTAAATCATGGGGAAAGATAACATATAATGGAGGATATCAAATTTTTAGTATGGGTAAGTAGGGAGAAAATAAAACAAACCGTTTACATTTGAACTTAGAAACATGAATATAATATTTAAACATCAAAATCTTGAGAAATGACATAAAATATGGTAGTATGTAAGGCATAGATCATAATGGAACTTCAATAATGATAAAATAGCATGGGAATAAAACATTTAACTGTGGAAAACCATTGATAAATTGAGACGATTTCCATAGTAGCCAAGGCATTGATGCCAAGACCATCATAGTGGACAGAGTCCCTTACAGAACCAGGTTTACATGTCGTTCCAGCCCTGTATTACTGAACAGGATTCACTTTTCGTTCCATCCATGTCTATCTCATGAGATATAAATCTTTACCCAATGCCTTTGTGGGAGATATAGGTCCCACCCATCTCATAATGAAACCATTCTTATGCGTGCCACAAATTCATAAATCATACATCATAGCATAACCCATTTAATAAAAATGGGATTCATAAACATCATGACATCATAACATAATCCATAAAAAGGACTTCATAAAAATAATTCCATCATAACATAATAAATCAATGTAATAATAGGGATAGAAACATAACCCAATAACATCTTATATGGAAACTAATTTTGATAAAACACTGGAACTCCATTCTTAAGGAAAATATCTTATATTCTACAAAAAACATTTTTCCTTTCTGAACATGTCATAAAATTTTAAACAAAGATAAGTTAATTGAAAATAAACTTGAAAACATGTAAAGGAAGCTTCAGGGAAATAATTTTCTATGAAAGAAAAAAAATCTGTGCATGTCGTATATGTTAAAAAACATTCTTTTCGTACTTCTTCCAGAAAAGTCATAAAGTACCTTGTACTGAAAACGGCAGAGATTCCTTTCATATCATTAACTTAAAATTCATCAATAGGTAAAATTTGATTTAATCAATTGTATGAAGATAGAAATAATATTACATATTGACATAACATGGATGTGGATGATAAATATTCCATAGTAAATACAGAAGTATAAACAATCTCAGATAATAATTGAGATTGCGAGATTTTCCCTTACCTTTTGTCAGATATGTTTCATATGTATCCAAACCTCATGTATAATTATTAAAATAATTTCATTGAATTTTTAAATAATAATATTCATTGTTATGATATCATATATGGTTTACTTATGACTTTATATTACCCGTTCTTTTGTAAATTAATTGTTAAAGCAGCGTTTTGGGTAAAAATCGTTTCATTTATCATACGCGATTAGACTTATTGTTCTTGATATTATTATTAATTATATCATTATTTAATTTCATAATGAATGTAAAACATGATTTATATATCTTATATATTCAGAATATAAATGTATATAACAGATCGATAAATGGAACGAAATACACCGTTCATTGAGACGGTAGACCGTACGTACGCATGAACGCTATTTTCGTTTTCTTATTGAATGGATGTAAGTAAATAACAAATACATAAACCCAGTATCATTATTATGTAATATATCACATTATTATTTATTATATATACTTTATAATCATTATTTAATTTTTAACATGGAATATGAATCTCATCGCGTCGTGGAGACGGAAATCCGTATGTACGCACGAGCGATGATATCATTGCCATATTTATTGAATAGAATTGGAGTGGATGATATAATATCAGAGAATCAGTATTATTTTATAATAATAATATATATTTATTCATTACACCATTATATCCATCCAAGTAAAATGGTGGTGAAAAAACATATTACACCACGGCGTGGAGACGGTATTCCGTACGTATGCACGCGCGGGGATTTCATTTTCCATAGGATGGATAAAATGTGAAATGGGGTTGTTTCATATTTATAATAACATATATGTATATAAGTAATTATTACGTTATTACTTTATAATTAAACAACTAAAGAAGAGGATGTTGAAGAAGAAGGAAACTTGAAAGAGTCGGTAGAAGAGATTACCTCTTCCCTGACGCACCTCCTTTAAACATCCTCTTAGGGAACTAGAGTTGTTATTTTGAGAATACAATAACCTATATGATATAACTAGAGAGGTTTAAAAGAGAAATTTATAGGGGTTGGCTGGCCATCATGTCTCAAAATGGTGTGAAGAGAAGAGGGAAGGGTTGCCCTTTTTATAAGGGAGTAAAAGGGAACATTTGGAAACATAAGAAATATTAATTTATAATAAATTCAAACCCCACATAAAAACATCCAAAATGGCTCACATTCGGATATTAGGTAAGATAGGTTTTTAATATCATCAACCAATCAAATTTAGACATGTTTTGATTTTATTTTAAACCATTCCAGTTTGATTTATCCTTATTTAATCTATTTAAATTTATTTGTGGTAATAATATTCAAAATTTTAAATTGTTATAAATACATAATTATGTGTTGTTAATTTCCCATAATTAGATAAATTAGTACCTTTTATAACATATAATTTTCTATCTGTAATTGTTAAATTTTGTTTTTGATTTTTAAACAATTTAATAATATGTCATTTTTATAAAATATCAATAGTGTCAATTTTGACACTATTCAATTATTTGAATTTAAATTAAATCCACAGAGAAGATATATTCGATCCAAAATATTTAATATATTCCTAACATTTCATGTTCATCTAGATAATTCGTGGAGAACATTAAATTGTTCATATAATATTTATTTTAATATTATTGAATCCATTTATGTGATATATCTCTTAATAAAATAATTACTTCATCATTTTTGAATAATTATTTAATATAATTATTTTTAAATATAAATTAAAAATAAAATACTAGGATGAATATAAATCCTATATATTTCATAAGAATACATTCAGTAGGATTTAACTTCTAAAACACCCAACTTTTAAAATGTTATATTTATTAAATTATGAAGGTGACAACTTTGACATCATTTAAAATAAAATAATATAAGTGTCATAATCACATTTATAAGACACCAAATAGTCATATATTCGGCCATTATAAGCATATGGTTTATCTATACACTACCAATATGATTTGGTCAGGTTTATGGGCCTTTTAATGGGTATTATTATTTCAATAAAAACAATATTACTGATTTTTCAGTTAATAAATAATTTATGCATCATTAATGTATAAGCTATTAAATTAATTAAATATCTCTTAAAAATTAAAAATAAATCTCCACAATAAAAAAAACATTTTAGATATCAAATTACAATTTATAATCTAATGTATATTCTGTATAATCTTATATTAAAAATATTTTAATTATTAATGTTTGAGTGAGACACATTTCACATTCTTTAAAATAAAATAAACTAAAGGTCTTAATCAAATAGAAGTGGGTTTCAATAGATTCAATTTAGACCCTAGTATGAATTAGGGAGAAATATAATCATACAATTATATTAATACACTTGTTAGGGTAATTTTATAATATTATATTTACCCTTAATTACTTGCTTTACCTTTAACTATGGTATATAAAATTTACCGTACTTACTATTCATAATGCCTAAAAATAAAAATTATCTTATTAACATAATTTGGAACTACGGATTCCAAATATGGAATCCATTTTTTCAAAATTAAAAACATAAAAGTTTCAGTATTTAATTTAAAATTAATCCCACTGTTGAGAAAACAGGGTTTTAAAAGTTAAAACGTTGCAAAATATTGAAGTGCTTTATCTATGAATTCAATGTAAAATAAATGTTAATGACATACATTATATTAAATGGTAAAAATATATTCTATTTATAATATAAAACCATTAAATATTATAATCTAACCATATAAATTATTACGAAGAAAAAAGTTGTTTTTAATTACAGTATTGAGTGTTTTTACTATTCATTAAATATGAAAGTTATCAGAAAAATAACAAAACTTTATCGAACGTAAATTTTTTATCCTGATTAAAAAGAAGTTTATTTTGAAAAATTGAAATTATAAAAATGTCAAAAACTACATTTAATGTGGGTGAGCCATCAATAGGCCGCAAAACTGCATTTCTTTGAAAAATACTTATTTTACTCGAAAAAATTATAATGTTTTCATACCATGTTCTATAAATTGTGTAAGATGAATAATAATGTTATAAAATTAAAAATTTAGTTAGTACTACTCATAAAAGCAAGTTCATAATAATATTATAACCATATATCATTGTTTATTGAAACCCAGTATTGCGTACTACACACACTATCAAGGAAGGCCGTGATTGCATGTAATGCAAGCCAAGTCAGGGATGCGTGTAGTGAAAGCTCCCTTTGGTGTTGAATATAACATAAATAAAAACATATTTCATTTATAAATTAAAATAAATCTATAATTAATGTAGCATATAATAATTTCCTTAAAACAAACTTGGAATTGTGTATAACACGAGCCAAGAATAGTGTTGCATATACTGCACGCTAATACGTTGTTGTGTATAGCACAAGATAATTTTGGTGTAGCGTACAACACCAAAAATCTATTAAAAATTATTATTCTTATAAAATCATCGGTTGTTACATTTTAATACATATTGATTAATTGACTTCATACAACTTCTTAATATATACATATATATATATATATATAGAAAATTAGACGGATATTCCTTCACTAGATGAAAATTCTTCCCATAGTAATGAATTAAAAACCATTATAGGGTACTGTCTGGTTTTCATTAATGTTCCGTGTTCATTACACTCATATATATTTTTTTGATATTTTTCAACTTAGTTATGAAGTGGATTTGAAAACATTGATATGGTCACATAGTTTCATTATTGTGGTCTTCATACATTAATATAATTTTTTTCTACTTATTATTATTTATTTATTAAATATTTTATTATAAATAATTTCATATTTATCTTGTGTTGTTTGATTCCATTTACCTAATTTATGTCTATGAATTATTTGAAAACAATATTTTGATATATACATGTTTATAATTTATTTTTTAATTTTATGAACATTTTGTTTTAATAACTAAAAATATTCACAATATTACTATCAATTTAAAATGATGTTTTCCGGTTTTGTGAACAAATAATAAACATAAAATATATGAAAATTAGATTATTCTAGATTTACACTATCCAATAAATTTATAATTTCATGCTCCTATGCATTCCATTCATACAATTCTCACTTTTGATCATATCTTGTGAATTTATAATTAAATACTCCCATTCATATTCAAGATCCATGCTATTTGCAATTATAATATGCATACATTTTATACTGTATATGTACTGGTATATGGATTATATATATAAAATGAATATAGTATGTATATATTGGGAATATAATTTTTTAAATTGAATACCTTTGTATGAAAACACTAAGAATACATTGCTTGTAATTACTTGCACCTATACATGAATAGTATATTATATAAAGTATACAATATTAAAATCCCCTTCCACCTAGGCCTCTTTCATTTTCATATAGTATGTAATTATGGTACGCATACAATGTATTCGATATGTTTCTTATAATATTAATACATTTTATTCTGCACATAATTAATGTGTTCATAACATTATAATAAATTAAAAAATGAATTTTTGGTATTATGAATTACCATTGAATTGGTGTAATTATATGCATATAGTAATATACATATTTTTACCCCAATATCCACATTCCTAAATTATTGAAATTACATCCATATTTGTATTTTCAGATATGTATTCATACATGTAAATTAGTTCAATTACACCTATATTATTATTTTTACAATATTCAATTACATTGTAGAATGTTTGTAATTAATATATGAAAACCATTTTCATAAAACATAAAATAATTACTATTTGAAAGTTATTATTTATCTAAAATTTATAGTATCAATTGTTTCACATTATATTATATCCCTTCCAGTATTTTTTTTATAATGAAATGTCATTTTTTTATTTCATAATTGTGGAAATTCATGAGTGAGGGATGCAGGTGTAGAATACGTGACACATGTATTGATAAAGAAAATTATAGAAGGTTATAAATTTTATTTTATTAACATATAATGATATGAAAAAATATATATATAATCCAATGATGATGATGATCAAGAGAAATACATTATTTTTGTGGATAAATCTATTAATCATAAATTTTTTGTATCATTAATAGAATCAAAAAAATAGTTCGGATTTAGAATTTGAAATATTTATAAGTATAAATACAAAATTACAAGGCTTTTGATTGAACCATAAATGATGTTTGACATTATCCTTTTCAGAAACATAAATATATAATGAAACAAAACATTTATCTTATTATAATATTATATTTTGGAGAGAGACCGCGTTCATTTTAAAATATTATGGGTGGGAGTTTTTTATTAAATATTAAAAATAAAATAAAATAATGATTTACATGTCAAATTAATGTCAGTAGTTAAAGGATAAAATTTATATTTTTATGTTATACCATAAAAGATTATGAGTTGTTATAGGTTTAAATACATTGTATATTACGATATTTATCAATTGACATACTATACGACATGACTGCTATGAGAATGTTTCATATAAAAAATAAGATACATGATTCTCTAAATAATATGTCGTAGTACAGTTTTAACATTCACTACTACAGAATACAACCTATCCAACACTATAAATTATCATTTTTAGTAATAAAATATCATTGATGTCTTAATAAAATACAGTGAGAGATGATTTTGTAAGTGAAAAAATGTGCAAATAAAGTATCGCATATCATCTCTATAATGTTGTGATAAATAGTGAATTTTATCAACATATATAAAATAACCAAGAACAAAAAAAATTAAAATAATTAAAATTGAAGTAAAAAATTACATGAAATCAATATTATTTCATATAAAAATTAATTAATAAAAAATAACTCAATTAATGAACAAAATATTAAATTACACCATAACAAATATTGAAAACGTTTATATTACACTGGTAATAAATTTACATTATAATATAATTTCAATTCATGTATTACATTAAACTAACACAAAATTACATTATTGTAAAACTTAATTATAATAAAAATTTATTATAATGAAAAAAAATTTATAACATGATTTCTAAAAAAACCAACCGAATAACATAAAAAAGATTTTAAATGCAATAAAAATAAATATTTTAGTGTTGTTAAATAATAAATGGAAAAAAATTATAATTAAAATGTTTTATAATCCATGATAATTTTCAAATGAAACTTTTGATCAAATATCTCTTTCGATCATACTGAGCAATTCATGTATTACATTTAATCCATGATGATTCCTACATATCAAAAATGGATCGATGGAAATTTCCTTATGTTTTTTAACTAATAGGGCTTGTATTTTTAGATATGACCCCTATATAGATTATTTTCCATTTATTTATAAGTGTTAACAATATGAAATCATATACTCTATCACACTGGGATATCTAAGAATTATATTCATGCATGATTAATTCCTACATGTCGATAATGGTTTTAAAATAATTTTCCTATGTTTTAAATATGAAAAGAACTCATATGTTTGATTTTTATCACTTGATAAATAATGACATTTTAAAAATCAATACAATGGTGAAATTTTCCTTTTGATCATACTGAGAAATATAACAATAAAATTGCTACTTTAAATGTTCTTAATGATCAGAAATAATCCATGGGTATTTTTTGATAAGTTTTCATTCAATATTATTTTTTGTTTTATATGATTTGACAATTTGATGGGTGATTTTTCATTTCAATAAAAAAATTGTGAAATGTAACTTTGGATCATATTGGGA
The DNA here is from genome assembly GCA_963277665.1 of Viscum album. Taxonomy (NCBI): domain Eukaryota; kingdom Viridiplantae; phylum Streptophyta; class Magnoliopsida; order Santalales; family Viscaceae; genus Viscum; species Viscum album. Next base: position 923,603,198 of record OY728132.1, read on the forward strand.
AATTCAAGACTCGAATTGATGCATGATGGATTCACGATTGATTTATATAAGTCAAAATGATTTGAGAATTAATTTACTATTTATTCATGTTCACCCGATGTCATTTTCTCATTTTGTCCCACTAATGAATGATATATCATTTAAATAAAAATACCAAGGTGAAATTTTTATTTGGATCATACCAAGAAGTGTAAGTATCATATTGATGTAATATAAATTTCTAGAAAAAAAATTGTACCAAGATTCATTATCTAAATTTTACATGAAAATATGAACTCATTTTCATAGTCTTGACCAATTATGGAGATTTTTTACTTTAATAAAATGAAAAGGTGAAATGAAACATTTGATTTTATCAATCAACTACCATATCATAATATCATCAGGATATTTAAGATAGATTGTAATTGAGTTAAACATTTTCATCCTATTTTTACACAGAAATATGATCATTTTCACAACTATGATCCTTTCACTGGTGATTTTTCATTTATTAATGTGTTAAAAATATAAAATCATATTTCCATCATACTGGTAAATATGGACATCCAATTAATCTCTGGTTGATTCTTAAATATAAAAAATGGTTGACTGATCATTTCCTAATTTTCAACTTCCATATGATACCATTTTCTTGGATTTGAAACATCAATGGTGGTTATGTTAATTTAATAAAAGGAGAAACATGAAACCTTACAATGGATTATATCAATATTATTTGGAAACATATTGATTCATGATTAATTTTTACTAATAAAAAATTCTTTGAAAATATTATTGATATGTTTTCATGGTAATCTAAACTCATTTTCCTAGTTTTGATCTGTTTTAGGAGAATGGACCGTTTTATAACAATATGAAGGTAAAAAAAAATTATCATACTGAGAAATTTAGGTATTGGATTGATGTGCATCTGATTCCTATAGACTCTAAATGTCAATGTGATCATTATCTAAATTTTTCATACCAATTGAACCCTATTTAATTAATTTTGACCCCAAAACTATTCATTTTTCATTTATTATTTTGTGATGAATACTAAAAATAATATTTTCCAACATACCATGAATTCCATACATCAAATTGATACTGGAATAATTCATATATATAAGACCTGAACCATGTATATTTTTCTAATGTTTTCATGAAAATAGACGGTTTTTTCTTAATTTTGACACTTTAACGGGTTATATAACATTATATATTCATCTTGGAGATGGATTATATTTGAAGTAAAAAATATTCTATTCTACTCCATTATTGTATGATTAGATCAACTATAAGAACCAAAAACTCTATTTCTTCATGAGATTATTATTTTTACATCTTATCAACATCCAAAATCTATATGATCAAAGGAGTTGAGGTCATAAGATAAAAACATACCTTTAGAAATATCTTATTATAGTTAATATCTCTATCAAAATTATAAAATTTAGTGTGGCACTATTTATCTAGGAATTTATCCATAATTCCAAATTTAGAATAGAAATTAAGTGTACTGGAACACCACACTGACCTTACGAAACCTCTAATTTCCACCATATTTTTCTTCATTATTCATATCTGAATTAAAATGTATTTTCTAAAACAACCTCTGAAATCGGTTCATACATCGAACAACAGGATAATGGCCTAATGAAAGATGGGAGAGACGGTATACATGGAATGAAGGAAGAAAGTAATATCCTATGATAGGACCCCATAAATCTTTTCAGTCAATATGAAATTATTGTACACTTCGAAATGCCCAAACATAATAAATTATTTATAAAAATTCCAAACATATTCTGATTGTGAGATTTACTATATTGAGAAGGCCCAGAATTAAATATATATAAAAACTGTTAGAAATGAATAAATTAAAAAATTGAATAAATATTATGAAATAAAAAAAGAGAATAAATATCAATAAATGAAATAATATTAAAACCCAATCAATAAAATTGATTAAATTTCAATTTTTTTAAAAAGAAGATATTTCATAACATTTATTACATGAATTATAAATACATGTAAATAGTTTATAAAAATGAATAAATAGATAATATTTATAATATAAATAATAAAATTGTTGAAAATGAAATATATTAATTATTTAGATTATAAGAAAAATTTAAAAACATTAAAATACATTAATTATATAAATTTCAAACATTTTCAAAATAATAAAACATAATAAATAAAAATGGTTAAATATTAATCATATAAATTATAATCATATTGAATAAATTAAATCATTCAAATTAAATATGTATAAATAAATATTAAAATAATTGTAAATTACAATAGTAAAAAAATGAATAAATATTAAAAATGAGTAAATAATAATAAAATATATTATAATACAAATTAATAAATTATAGATATATTTTAAAAATGAATTCATGGAATTAATTAAATTAATTACAAAACCTTCGAATTTGAACAAAGTGAATAAATAATTAATATTAACAATATAAATCGTAATACTATTAATATTGAATTATATTAAGTATTTAAATTATATATATATTTAACTAAATGCATTTAATTAAATTAATTCTATAAATTTCCAATCTATTAAAATTATCAAAACATAAAAAATATAAATAAAAAAATATTAATCACATCTGATACAAAGATATAGAAAATATTAAAACATACTTAATTAATAGGTATAAATATTATAAAATGAATAAATTCCAAAACTATAAGAAATAATAAGTATGAAAATTGAATAAACAATATTAAAAGAATGTATGTTAAAAATAAATAAATTATATTTAATAAATTAGAATAATATTTTAAAAAACTGATTTCTTATGATTAATTACACGAAATATAAAGCCATAAAATTAATAAGAATAAATAAATAAATATTAATATTATTGCTAATTAGTGATGTATTTTTTGTATTTTCTGTATATAAAAATATATTTAATTATTTACCTTTTTATTTTATAATAACAAATAAAAATATTACTTTTTAATTAAAATTATAAATATTAGAAAAGAAGATATAAAAGATAAGTTATTAATTTTTAAAATTATAATATATTAATATGTTTAGATTCATATGATAGATATATCAGGCGGGTCATATAAACCGATATGTGATGGGATGAGTCGTCATTATCTACCCCATTACTTTAAAGATATGAATGGTGAAACCATTCAATCTATTCATCTAATTGTACATTCATGGTTTCAACCAGATTACTTAAAGTTGGTATGTAATTTTATATATACATTCTTTGTATTTATTATTATAAATAATTAAAAATTAATATATATATATATATACATTGTATTTATAAAAATTATATATTAATTATTATATAAATCACAGTTAATGATATAAATATGTTTATATAAATTAAATTACTCATAATAAATTTTTATCAACTCTATTTTATCACTGATAAATGTGTCCTTCTATCATCTCTTTTTTTATCACTGATAAAACTCATCCACCACCATCACATAAAATGATTGTTGAAATAAGTATTTTTTTGATTAATATGGATTAAAGAAACTACTAAATAAAAGTTAAATAGTATTAATGATTATGACATGGTTTGTTAAAATAGTTACAAAAATGGTTTATTAGATACAATATGAGCCCCAGGGAAATCCCATTAATCCCCTCTACTAGGGAAACCCACATATAAGGGAAAATAACACATAAACAAGGGATGTTTTTCTACCATTTTTATGTAGCTCTTTATCTAATAAGGAAAACATTCCTTGTGTTTTTAATAGGATATAAAAATTTTCAGGCTGTTTCGTCGGAGATTATCATCTATGGAGATCACTTTATTCTAATAACAAGAATTATAGATATTACAATTCTTTATTATCCTTGCATGAATTCTTGAGAATCATTTTAAATCCATGGGAATAACTCTTTAATTTAGATTTTAACACCGAGATATAAAGTAAATCAAAAAATATTATTATATATTTTTTAATTAATATTAGGTAAATTGTGACTTTTTTAAATTTATTTATTATATAAGGAATTCATTGAACTGTTAATCAAATATTTTAATACATGATTCTCTAATATCAATGAAAAATAAATAATTATGGTTATCAAATTATGTTGCAAACTATTTTTTATCAAAAGATTAGTTCAAACATCCATATTCAGTCATAAGAACTGAAAGTTCATTCAATAGACTAATAAAATATAATAAGTGGTTGATTATTTACATTTTGGGATATTTAAATTCAAAGCAATATGAATAGGAGTGTATTTTTAAGGGAGTAAATAAAAAAAATATTAATTATTACTATTACTATTATTAGCATCATCGTTGTCATTATTGTGGTTGTTGTATCCCTTACTGTTATTAGTATAATTATTATTCTTTCCCCCTAGGTTGAATATAGGTTATTCAGGTCCCTATGGTGTCTTAGAGATGTCTCATGTTTCGGTATCCTGGAGTTTTATGCATGTGATTGATTCTTTGTGGTATTTTTTTAATTTTCGCCTTTCCCCACATCAATGTAAATTATTATTATTATTAGTACTATTAAATTAGACTTGGGAGATGAAAAAGGGGTCCCCTTCTCTTTATATTTCATCTCAATAATATATAACTAATAATATTCTATGCTACCCATTACAAGTTCTAAAATAGTTGATGATAGGGAATAATCATTTATCAATGAAATCTAAAATCATTGATTAGTGTACATTTTATGAGTACTAGAAAAGAGTTGATAATAGACTACATTTGTCAACACATCTCTTTGCACTGATAAAGGGATCATTTATCATCATTTTAGTTACCACTGATAATTGGATAAATGCAAAAATAAATTTAAAGGTAAATAATATATATTTTTAATTATGATTCATATACTAATAAGTATATATCACAACCATAGATTACATAATATTAAAAACTTCCAAGTATCTGTTCTAGAAAAAATAAGTACTCAAGGGGGAACCAGTGTCAGTGCTTGTAGAAAGCACAGATAAAGGTTACATTTAGCAGCATGTGAAAAATCAACGATAATAGGTACCCTTTATTAGTGCTTTTTTCATTAATAAATGTCATAACTTTATCATCATTTTTTATTAGCATTGAGCCATGTCACCCCATTATCTGATATTTTTGTTTATAACTGATACTATTTATTAATTTAAATTATATTACAATAAATATATATATGTAAATATAATATATGTATATGATATATATTTATTTTAATATAGAATGAAACATATTTTCATAATGTTATATCTAAATATAAAATTATCAAATATATATATATATATATTAGTAAAAATGTATAATAGATTTTTGTATAAAGCAGTTATAAAATATGTATATGATTCAAATAATTATATGAAATTAATGTTTATTTATATATATTATTTAAAATATATATATATATAATTAATTTACATATTATATATCAATATATATTTTGATGATATAATCATTTATCTAAATAAAAATGATGTATTGTTAACATGTGTAATATGAATTTATATATTTATTTCATTGTCTAAGTGAATATATGTGCAGATTTTATGTTTGTACGTGTAAATATGTATTTATGTGTAATATTCACATATATGTGGTATTTCATACACAAAAAACATGTGTAAATGTTTAAGTATTAATTTTATAAACATAGTTATATTTAACTATGTATTATTTTAAATATGTTTTTATTGTCCATTATCAGTATTTATTCAATTTTAATTATCAAGGAAATACATATAAAATATTGTTAAATTAATATAATTAATCAATTTGAAATATTTTTTTAATAAATTTATAATATGAAAATTTGATATTATTTTAATTTTCTTAATTTTAAATAATCATTTTTTTCATTTTTGATATTCATTATTTTTTATATTTTTTGAATGTTTTCATTTTTAAAAATTATTTTCAATTATTTAATAATAATTAGTTTTTTTAATATGTAATCATCTTCATTTTAATATAATTTTTTTTTATATTTAAAATATTTCAGAAAATAATAAAACATTTTTTTTGATATTGTAGAAGTCTTTTAATTATTAATTATCAATTTCACGCATTTTTAACATTATTTCAATTTACGTTTATATTTCATTAATAATGTTAAAAATATATTTATAAAAATATGTTGGAATATATATATTTATAAATAAATATTGCAATAAATGAAAATTTAATATATATTTATATTTAAAAATAAATAATAATTTTCTAAATGGTAGATATGTAAAAAGAAATTTTTAAATATATATTTAAATATTTATAAAAATATATAAATCAATTCAACTATTCCATATATTACTTATATTAGTAATTATATATATATATATATATATATATATATATATTAACATGTAAATCAATAATAATGTGAGTATATAGATGCATATAAATATATTTATTATAATAATTTAATATGATAATTTTTGTAAGAAGAACATATATAATTATAAATAAATAAATATAATCTTAAATAATTATAAAAATATATTAAATATAAATATAAATAAATATGAACGATTCTATAAATATTGTTATAATTATTTAACTATTTATTTATAATTATAAACATTTTTATTTATTTATCGTTGCATAATTTTAAAAGTATAAATTATATTATAATTTTTATTAACTAAAAATTTATTTTTCTTTATCGGTGTGAGAAGAGTGAAGATAAATAGGGCTTTTATCATAGCATATTATTTTAGCCTTGATAAAAACCTCTTTATCAGCACTTTTTTAGAAACGTTGATATAATCCATTGTCGTCTTATAAAAAGAACCATAACTGAACTAATTATCTCATGTCGTTCAACCTCTCATGTAAATGAAACCTCTTCACTGCTCCCCCTTCACCATTGTCTCCCCCCACATACCAATACTCTCCCTCAACACTGCTCTCCCTCACCATCATTAACACTCAACGCTGCTCTCCCTCATCATCGATCTCCGTGGCCACTACACACCCTCCCCACTACTCTCCCTAATCGTAGTACAATTTCTCTTTCTTTACCTTAGATAATCAACACATTGAAATGACACTGTTTATGATTTCTTATCTGCTATTCATGCTTGTAAAATTTTTATTTATTCTTTGGATGTTTCAAAATTTTCCCCTAAATTATTTGGATGATGTGTCACATTCCTCGAGGATCCATGATATGTCACCACCATCCAAGACTACATTGATATCACCTAGACCACCACATCATTTGAAAGAAGATTTTATGTTTGGATGACGTATTCTTGTTATACATAACATATCACCACAAACATGTATCAGTCAACCAATTTTTCCCACTACATCTACATCCTGAGGAAATTTTTGAGTTTGGGCCTGGATCGAACATCAAACGTGTGGGACAAGAATCCATTTTTCTATTATCATTCATTCTCTAATGGATTAAAATTAATAGAATCATCCAATTTACATCCATTAAAATATTAAAGAACCCCAATCCTTTTAATATTTAGTTTTTTGTGAACAACTATTGACCATGTGGTGAACTTATCATTTCGAAACATTAATCATTTTCATTATTATTATTTTTCACCTGGGAATTCATCATAATTTACTTATTAAATCAATAAACCCACCACTAAATTACATAACGTTTCAACATGAAAATCAGAATCACCAATTTACTCACCTTCTAATTTCGATAATTAATGTACATTTTTTGAGTTTTTATAAATCCTTGTCCATTCTCTATGAGGGAAAATTTTGGTTGATAAATTTTTTTCTTTTCATATTATGTTGAATTCACGTCATATAGTATTAATTTTCACATTCCTTTTCTATAAATACAGGAATGTTGGTAGTGAAAAGTATAATTTATCCAGTCATAAATCGCATAACTGGAATGTTATATTAAAAATTTTCTTTTCATTCCTAACACTCCTTAAAATATTTTCCAAATAGTTGATGATGGATTCTATATATATATTTATAAATATTTGAATATTGTTTTTAGGCTTAATTGAAGCCACTAAAATTGATTAAATATGAAGTAATCATGAATCTCCAATTAGATTGTTGTTACGTTTTTTCAATAGCCTGAGAAACCATGTCTGAGACTTCTAATTTAAATTTAAGAGTTTCTTCAAATGTTAGGTTCTCAAGACCATGTGGTTGGGCCCTATCAACATTTTCATCACTTGAAAAAAGATTAATAGTGGTTTCTATGCATCCTTTCATTGAAACACCACATCTCCCATCCAATACAATGTCGTGAAGTGAATAAAAATCTACCCATCAATCATATTGGACTCCCATCTGACAATGTTATAGAAACCCTCTTTAATATCTTTGTTTTTCAATAGAATTTTTTATTTATTTATTTTCATTGTACAATTTTATATATCACACATTTATTTCCATCAATTATTTCCACCACAATAAAATAAGCTCAATACAAAACATTTAATTCTTGTAATCTTTGATAGGTGGATTTCTGTAAATTAATTGATTATATAAAAGTAATCAATTATGGGATACATGAATTTTTTTTGAGAATGTATTTATTTTTTTAAATAATAATATTATTAAAAAAAATAAATTGTATATGAATCCAAATGGTTTGGATGTTATTCATATGAAAAACGAGCATGTGGATGGAGTGAAAGAGTTCATCAAGCCTACAAAAGATTTGTTATATGACTACTCACAAGTACTTTATTTGTGATTACGCTACTATCATTAAACTGAAATTATTTTAGTGGAGCTGAAGAACTATTGGTATTCTAGTAAATAGATCTATGACATTAATATATGACAAAACATTGGGAAACCATGAATTTAGCTAGTGTATGTTATAACACTGTGTATTATCAATCTCGTAATATGATTTCAAGTGTGAAAAATGATGAAGACTATATCGAGGATATGAATAAATGTGTTAATGATGAACACGACAATATTGAGGAAATGAAAATGATAGATGAAGATGTCAATTTTTATTACATGAATTTTTTTGAAATGTTAAATATTTGGGAATGTAAAACATGGTATAATGGTGTTACTAGATATATTCCATTTTAACTCATACTATATTTATATATTTTAAAACCTAGAAATATATGGAGTGACGAATGTTTTAATGAATTAAATGGTCTCTGGAATGGTATGCTCCCTTAATATAATGATATTCCTCGTTAAAAATATGGTTTTAGAATAATGCTATGTTCAGTAGGTATGATATTCAAAAGAATACATGCCTATCCAAATTAAATTATACAATTTTTCAAAGAGCTCAAATAACATAAAAAATTCCAAACATGTGGTGAGTCCTGATATAAGAACTATGAATAATTCCCTAAAAAAATTTATTTTTCTTTGTAATCATGCCAATTTTATGCACCTACATGTGAGTTAGGAGAAAGAAAGTTAATAGACATTTCACTTATATACAAGAATTAAATATAGTGAACATCCTCACCTAGAAGACACTCCTTATTATGAGGTAATTGATTACAAGTGTCCTATATTTTGAAATGAGCCATGAAACCATTGTCTTGAACTATTTAAAATATATGTGAATACTTTTGGTTTTAAAAGTACCACTGAAAGATCATTTTCAATTTTTTTTGGTAATTTATAAATTTCCCCCATGGTTATGAATTAAATGAAAATACAATATATTTTCTCTTCTTATAACATTACCAAAAATATTGGTGATTAAATTGATGTTTATTGGTCTACATTGGTTACTGGTTTGAAATTATTATGGGATTCATGTATTATGTTGTATGACACCTATTTAAATGATGATTCATGTTGAGGGACATATTGTACAATCTCATAAATGTCTTTCCTTCTGAGGGAAATTTTTCATGATATACAATTAATCAAAATCAAGGGGGTCTAATTATCAATAATGGTACATAATCAATCAGGTTGAAACATTAATCAAGGTATATGTTTCTAGGACATCATATAATTCTACACTAATGACATAAATACTGATCATGCATAACATCATTTGATGGGAGTATAGATGAAGGTATAACATTGTCTCCACTAAAAGGTGACAAAATATTTGTGAATGTAGATGATATGGAAATTTCTTTGGTAATCCTTTTTAAAAAAACTTTTAATAACATATAGAGATTGTGGATTGTTTTTTATTGAGTTAACATACACAATTTTTTTACATCATGCATTTTTTTGATGTTATGCTTGTGGGATAAAATGCATATGATAGTGGCATCGGTAAATTAATAAATGCACCTAAAAAATTATTGAATTAAGGATAGGATCGAGATGTTTGAAAAAGGGACATTATAATTGTTTTTCCATGTAAACACAAAAAAATATAATGTTTTTCCTCCAGATACTTAAACACATTACAAGATAGTGGTATACCGGTTTTTCAATTTCTTGAATGATGTAAATGTTCCAAAGGGGAATACATCAAATATGAAAAATACTATGTTAATAACTGATTTTATTTTAATGAGTTTCAAATAACATGGAAATATTATATTGATGCATGATCTAATACTTGTAGAATTTACATTAATTTTTTTCTAAGAATGTTTGTAATATATTCAACTAGCGCTATTTCATTTTCAATGATATAGGAAAAAAAATTTATAAACCTAGTGAAATAAAAAACAATGTAAGAGGACATTTATTACATATTTTGGGAATTTGAGATGTACTTACCACAAAAATGCATTGATATGATAGTTCATTTTGTAAGTTATATTCATCTTTGTGACCCTGTACATGATTGATGGATATACTACATCAAATTTTATTTTATGATTTTGACAGGTTATGCCAGAAATTTAGTTTATCCAAAAAGTAGTATTGTAGGGAAATATGTTGTCAAGGAATATGATGAATTATTTTCCAACTACATGTCTAATATGGAATATATTAGTCTACCGAAACATCATCACACTAGGAATATTGTGGGTGAAGGAATTTCTAGAGTAAATGTTATTACAGTCACTATTATAGAGTGGGAGTAGGCCCTCCTATTCATTTTCCTACCATTTTTTAGGTATCCTCATATACTAAAATGTACAAAGAATATTATTATGCATTTTATTATATCAAGGATGAAATATAAATATCAAATACTCATAATAAATAATTTATAGGTGTTTTTGAGACCATTTTTTATGGACTCAAACTCAAAACCTTATTAAATTTTAGGGTGAATTTGATGGATATCAAGTGGACCAAATGTGAATATATTTTCCAATAATGGTTATGTAATTAATAATTATATATTTTATATAAATGAACATGGGGGAGGTAGTTCCATGAAAAATAGTGGAGTTACACCTATGGATGAAATGAATCATTTAATTCTACCATGGATAGAAATCGAATTTATAAAAATATGTCACACATTTTCACCATCAGAAAAAGTTTTCATATTAATTATATAATATATTATGTGTTAATTTTTAAATGTAATTGGATTAATAAAAAAATTTCATTGAAGATAGAAGAATTAGGTTTCCCGACCATGGAATTTAGTATGGAAGTGTACAATGTTGACCCATTTATATGGAATAAAATATAGTATAGGTACGTTATGTTCTAGATCATAAAAATTGAATGATGTCAATTAATTTGTTAGAAACCAAAAACACTGAAGGGTTATATGCCAATTCAAATGAGGATGTGCAATTCTTTGGGACATCACAATCATTTTGTATCAGTCCCAGTCTATATGGGAACTTTTCTGTCATAGGATACCATGCAAATTGGATTTAAATACCTGGTAGAGTGTTCAAAACACTTCAACGATATAAAAAATAATGTTCAATAACCATTTAATATATTCATTATAATATACATTATATTACCTCATATTATAATCTATTTACTATTATATTTACATAATCTATATTAAATGATTAACCAATTCTGCATATAATGACTTCTACACATGCTAATTCTCCAAATCCTGCGGAATAAGACGTTTTTAAAAAAACTCCCAATGTAGTGGAACAATAAATATATTCACATGCTGATGGAACCACTCCATTGGAATAACATATTTGCGTAGTTTCATCCAAGAAAATGGTAGATAGGGAAAACCCATATTCCCACAAAAAATAGGTGCTTCATATCATAGATATGTCAGCAAAAAAAATTATGGTAAGAGGCATGGGAATTTAATTTGACATTCAATTGAATGCACGCGGCTAGCCTGTCATTCGTAAAATGGAAATGTACACTAGTTAGAAGTGGCTCACCATAAGAAATCATGTTTTTATTTTTATATAATCTTTGAATAATGAGTTCCCATTATTAAGGAACAAATTTGTGATGATATGGTGATATCATTATGATATAATGTATTTATTTTACTTGAAGAAAAAATAAATAATCATTTATTTACCTATTTATTATCCCTTCAAGTGTGAATTTTTAGTAGATGAGTTATAAATGAAATATATATAAAATCCCACTAAAATAGATCATATAGGATTTTAGAAAAATATTATGAAGTATCATATCAAAGATACTGAATGGAAAATAATCATGTACCAATCATAGATGTATGCACACTTGTCAAACAAACAAAAGTGGAATACACTTATAAGTTATCATATGGAGACAACATTTAACGTACATTGTGATTGGTCATACATTACATGAAAATACATGTATTAATAACATTGATTAAGAATTTTATATTTTTGAATCAACAACTATGTTCTAAAAATAGGAGACATGCAACAAAACCAACATACCCCAACAGTAATTCAACTATGGGATTGTTTCACTTGAAAAAATGAATGTATTTTAATTAAATAGAAATAAATTTATGTAACATGAAACAAGAACATAATTCTGTTAAATTTTTTATGTTTAGATCAATGGAAAAAAACCCAATAAACTTCCATCAAATGTCATGTTCAAGTTTTAGAGGACCATTTAAATATTGGTAAGATACCGATATATGAAAATGTAAAAAATAGTTTGGGACACATGTGTTATTATGACATAATAAAACCTATTGGCCTTTAAATCAGTTTTATATAAAATGAATATTAATTATTTTTTGATATATATTTATCCAACATAGACATAGGAATCATCATCAGATATACCCAATTAACATATATTATCAGTGGGATTAAAGTAGACAGAACTGTCTGGCCAAATTAGAGGTGAAAGTTTTGTAGTGTCACCCAAACATATTTTTATAAAATAAAGGATATAGGGGATGCCGATAATAAAATGGAAGAGATTCATGAACAATTTGATAGTCTATTGGAATAATATAATTGGATATATTAGTTGATGGAATTTTTTTTGATGGAATCAAAGAGAAAAAACATGACAAGAAAACTAATATGTTATGATGTCCCACCCATCCATCACAAGGTGAGACATTACCCACAAAAGTCCATCATAGAAAAAGTAATAATTTTTTTCGTAAGTTTTTATGGGAAATGTGAATTAGTAAGAGATTGATTCCATTCATATTCTATTATTCTACAATGTTAACTTCACTATGACATATATCTATTAGCACCCACCCATCACCGTGCTATTAAGTCTCCCTTGTAAAATACACAATGAGATATTATAAATAAAAAAATCCAATAGGTCATGTGATAGTGGGGATACATGTATATATTGAAATAATCCCCAAGATTCTAGATCCACATGATGATCTGGATGTTTATATAGTCGGGAATGATATAGGAACTGTCGAAGCATGGTCGTTTGATCATGTAAAAATTCATGTCGATAAATTTGTATTCTATTCCAATTCAATTTTTTTATTAAAGCCTTAAAAAATTAATGAAAAAAGGAATTATTCATTGAATGATATTATAGATGGAGAATGGTATGGAGGTGAAATGGAAGGTCAAATAAAGCTGATATAAATGATCAACCATCAAATTGGAATGATCTTAATAAAAATCATTTACCCTCCCAAATCAACTTCCTCATTTTCTAATATTAATTGTTCATGTAGATATAATGTTAAAACCATATGATATGGTAATAATTTATTTTGATGAATAAATTTATAGATAATTATTTTATATACTATCTTATTATTGATAATGTAAATAAAACCTCACTCTATAATGGCCTGGAGTCTTAGTCGAAATCATGTACATGATATGTGATTTTCAGATTTTCTTTCCAATAAATTATCTAATATATTAATTATGACTACATTCTATTTTATTTTTTAAGTATATATAACAAAACTATTTGAAGGGAAACACATGTGAATTGAAATTTGGACTCATTAGTCCTCACATCACCTCTAAAAATTAATATTCATTCGATGGAATGAATTTTCATGCATTATTGGAAAACATTACCCAATGTTTGAATGCAATATTATAGATGATACAATCATCTTAAAACCCACAATTCAAGAGTAAAAAATTTATAATTTAATCATATGAAATATATTTTCATTATTTTCATTACATATTACTTTTTTATTTAGGCTATAATAGTTTCCCATTATAGTAAATTTAGTTACTAAAAATATTTATTTTCTATATTAAATTTATAGATACCCAAAAAACAGATCACACATGATCATTTATTAATTAATAATACACTTAATGAAATGTATTAAAACTCAACATAATTTTATAGATTTTATATTATGTTGTAATGATAATTATGTTTTAATTAGGACGATTTTAAATATCATCAAAGTCAGGGAATGAGGGCAACCCATGTGCCCATGGAGCCTATTAAATTTTAGAAAAGGATATGTATTAGAGTATCTATAATAAGATCTCACAATCAAAAAATATATCTAAAAAAATTACATATTTTATCATTTTTCTGTGGTATATGAAACATACTAATGGAGAAGATTGTTGTTATTTTGTTTTCAAATTAGTGAATAAAATCATATATCATAAACAAATGATGAACCCATAAGAGTTATTTTTAATGATATTTATAATTAAATTTAAAATCTATATTTATCCTATGATTATTTATATTTTTCAACTATTTACAAGACTTTCACTAGTCCATGTATTCTAATGAAGAAATATTTTTGTTTATAAATCAATATGAAGTATACCTAGTATAAAAATGTATAAATAATTCATGACTATGTGACTTCCTATAACATAGTTGATTTTCACATCATTATATTCTATGTATGACTGAAAGTTTATGTTTTTAGTTGAATGTTGAAATTTTATTTCAAAATGTACATCACATACACAAAAAAATTGAATCACATTAATAATATATTTATTATTTATCAAAATGATTCATATGTCATTTGTGATGTGTTGGAATGAGCTACACCTTAATCCAACATTCGGTGTTCTTAGTATGACTCAATGTTTTCATTATGAGGTCAAAATTAACATAGTTCAAAATGTGTGTCACTCACTGAAAACAAAAGAAATTTTCTTGTATTGTCTTGGTAATTGATTAAAAAAATTAATGAATCATTTTTTACATGTAGGAATCTATCTCATGTCAATCCATCACATGATATTACCGGTATGAATCAAAGTACATGATTTTAGTTTAATATAACATTTTTTATAAAATTATTATATGACATATTTAAAACTAAATTTACAAATTGATATTATTTTAATACTTTATAGAATGATACCTATGTAATTTTTGATGGGGTGTAAATTTTTATAGTTAAATATGATTCATAGTGTGACTGGTATGACTCCAAATGGGACTATTTATTAAAAATTAACATTCTTGTAAACATACAAGTTACATACTCAAAATAGATGAGACAAATTTGGATTATTTTGGTACAATTGTAAAATATTCCATATGTCATTTGTAAAACCATAGAGTATACCTCACCTCAATTTGATACTCGATGTGATCGATATGACTCATAGTATCATTATTGTTCTATAATTGACATTTTCGTTTAAAACATGCTTCCCTCATTGAAAACATTGAAAATGTACTATGATATAATAGATAATTTAGAGAAAAAAATTCATAAATCATTTATACATGTATTAATCTGTCTCACATTGAATTATAAATTGATATTATCACTATGATGCTTAGTGCATGTTTTTAGTTTAAATTGAATTTTTAGTAGAAAAAATGACACACCAAAATAGTGAAAACCAATTTATATATGTTTTGATACCTGAGAAAACTATTCCATATGTCATTTTCTGTAACACCCCAAGCTTCTACGGTACGCTTCCCTTTGAATAATGCAATAGCGTGTGTTGTACGCAACATCGAGTTCAAACACACACACCACAACCGATCAAACTAGCCGTTATGAATAGTAATACCTAATTATTGAAATTTTATCTATCAAAATGGACGTTATTTTTGGATTCGGAGTATCAAATTTAGCATATTGTGAAATTTTGGTACTTTTCGGATAACTTTAATATTTTGATGAATAGTGAAAATTACTAAATTTTAATTAAAAACAACTTTTTTAATCAAAATAATTAATAGTGATAAATTATGAATTTGAGTGGTTTTAAAGTATATTGAGAATATATTTTTACAATTTAATACAATGTTGGTCATTGGACATAATTTCACAATTATACCGAACATAAACAAGTAGCAATCTTTTGATAGTTATTATATCTTAAAAACACGCTTTTTGTTTTGACAACGGGAATTAATTTTAAATTAATTTCTACCACTTCTGTGTTTTGAATTTGGAAAAATGGATTCCATATTTTGAAGCAGGATTTTAATATTGTGTGAATAGGTAAATTTTATATTTATACATTTCGAATAATTACTGCGGTAAATATTTTATTTACCGTGGTTAAGGGTACATCCAGTAAATAAGGGTTAAAAAATAATATTATAATATTACTAAATTACCCTAAAACGTGTCCTAAACTTATTGGTGGATACATTTCCGACCATTGGCATCTTTGGGTTGATTTTGGGACCCCTTTGAGCCCCTTGTAGGTGATAGGGACACATTACATTAATTAAGTTAAAATAAGTACAAAAATGACATAAGCATATATCTTTCAGAATAAATTTTTTTACATAGGGTTATATATGTTGGATGTTCGAATATAAATATTCATTAGAAAGATAAAACTATTTCCTACTTAATGATATTTTATTTATAATTTTTAGACCTTAAATAATTTAATTTATTTATGACACAATGATGATGTCGTAATTACCTAATTAATGAAAAATTAGAATAATTGATATTATAAATATCCAAATAAATATAATTGGAGACTTTTATTGAATTAAACTAATTTTATAGGATAATATGACATTTTATGATTGCATTAATTAACTTTTTTTGAAGTAATCATTCTGTTATAAGTTTTACAAAAATCAATTATTGAATAGTGTCAAAATTGACATAAAAGAGTTTTTAAAACAAATATTATATAATTAATTGATATTAAATTCATAAAAATATAAGGATCGGACAAGAGACTTATATCATGATAGGATCATCATTAATGGACCACTTGGGTGTATCTTGGATGTATATGGTATGTTTATTAACCATATAATATAAAAATACAAAGAGACATTGTAAAAGTGAAACTAAATAACTAAGAGTTAATACTTAAAGATAAGGTTAATATAATGACGCAAACCTGTATAAATTCTATTAGATGATTGGTTTTCAACCCATCCCCACCTTAACCTTTAAATAATAATCTTTGGATCCATTAGAAACCGAATATAAATTTATTATAAATTAATATTTCCAGCTTTTCCAAAGGTGCCCCTCACCCCTCTTATAAAAGGGCACTCCCCCTTCAAATTAATTCACACCTTCAAAGCCTTTAGGATTTGCCAAAATCTTCCCAAATACTCTCTCAACTTTCCTCACTATAACTTAGATGCCTTATTTTGATCATAAATCCAACCTAAGGATCCCTTTTGATCAAATCAAAAGGAAGAACTCGAAGAAGAGGTAATGTTTTCACAACCCTTTTTCAAATTCATTTCTTCTTCAACTTCTTCTTTATTCGTTATTCACATTATTAAATAATGAATCCAATATCTCATATATACTTTGATATTATTATAAATATGGTACAACCATATTCAGTATTCTATCCATCCTTTTAATGACATGTCACCATACGTGCGTACGTACGGCTTACCGTCTCCACGTCGTGGTGTAATTGTTATTCAATATATTATTATTTGGATGGGTATAATAATGATTTTTAATTCATGTAAATAATAAATATAACATGGTAATAATTATTTATATATGATATACCATCCAATTATAAATTATTTTAATATCAAAAGAATGATATTGTCGCTCGTGCGTACGTATGGACTACCGTCTCCACGAACGTGATGAGATTCATTCTCCATCATATCCATTCAAGTATAATTCTCATTTGAAGATTAATAAAAATGTTTAAATACTTAATATCATTATGGATATGAATAAGATAAAACCTATCCATAACAAAAATGGCTTACATAACAAAACATATAAAAGAAAATGAGTAAGTTAACACCCGAACAACAATAATTCTAAAATATTATTAACAAATCAATGTTAAAAGATCATATATGATATCATATTAATATATATAATTCTTGAATAATTTAATAAAAATTATTTCACCATTATACAGGAGGTTAACCTACCCTCAACCAAGTAAAAGTACATGTTATGGGTTTATTTTGTAATCTCTTCATTATCTGAGGTTGTTTATATGTAATAATCTACTGGGATTTCTTTATCATCCACATCCATGTTTCTTAAAAATGTATTTAAAAACATTTTTACTATTTACTAGAATATGGGATAAAGTAATTTATACCCTTGTTGACTTTTATAAGTAGTTTATAAAGGAATGTTTCCGTCGTTTTCCAAACAATGTGCTTTTTAACCTTTTTGACAGAATTATGGTAAGAATGTTTTTTAACTTATACGGTTGGGTGCGGATATTTTCCACCGTTATAAAATCGTCGAAGGTTCCCTTACAAACTAATAAGAATATTTTCAAAGAAAATGTTTTATTTTATAAATATACGACTCTTAAATGATTTCAAAATAGAAAGTGATATTTCTCTAAGAAGATTTTTTATTTCATCTATGTCAACATCCTTTGAGGGATTTTACGCTTATTTGAAGTTGATTTATTATGATACAAAACTTCTATATTGTATTAATGGTTTTGTGATATTTTTGAATTTGGATGTGCTATTTTTATACCATTCATGGTTTATAGTGAATGTATTGACATTTCGTATGCTAGTTTTAATACGAATGTTTAGGTTATGTTTAAACCTTTTCATATGGGAATGCATTGGACTTAATATGTGACGGGTGGAGCCCGGTATGGCTCCTCAATGCATCGGTAGGTCTCATGAGACAAACTAGTGTCTTGTCACAAGGCATTGGCAAAATCTTAGTTGTATTCTTGGCATGAGGCCTTGTCTATGTGGTTATGATAGTATGGAATTATGCATTCCATCATTATGAAAGTGGTTATTGGTATTGCATGTGATTATTCGATTAGAAGAATATCCATGTGAATAAGTAGATGGAATTATTTCATTTTATTTTTTCCATACTATGTTGATGTTCAAGATTAAAAGGATTTTGTTTTAGTTATAGATTGCCTTAAATGTTTATTCTTATTTATGAATGATTCTACTATATTGTTATCCTTACTGGACATTTGAGCTCACCCCTTGTCTGTGATTTATTTTTCCCAGGATTTGAAGAAGTAAATTATGAATGACCTGTAGGGATATTATGAGGGGATAATAGTGTGGACTATGGAGACAATATGTTGTTGTAGTATTTTTTCACTTTATGATGTAATGTAAAACTTTATGAATATATCGAGTGTTTCCAAGGCTACTAAACCAATCGTTCATTCGAGATTTGATCTTTCTTGTGATCATGCCAATGTTATGTAATAATGCACCGACTCTGGGTAACTGGGGTTGGGGGGTTATAGTTGGTATCATAGGAAGTTTTGTACAAACCTTGGAAGCTAGATTTAGATAAACTCTTATTAGAGCACATAGATTTATGATGGACTTTGAGGATTAGTATATAAGAACTTCCTAGAATTTTGGTATTGTAGAGATTTTTTGAGTTTTCCGAGCAATATATCCCTGTCTGGATACGAGCAGGTAGAGGCGGCTCTGGCACATATGTACCTAGGGGTAAAACCCGAAAACACTGCTTTGAGCTAGTCTGGAACGGGAACTGGTGCAGGACAACGGGCCTTGCTGCACTCTTGGTTACGACACTCCTGGGGGATATGCTTAGGATAACTCTCATTTTCTTTACAAATCATTATGAATGGTTTATGAGTATATACTTTCTCAAAGAAAACATTTTTATGATTATGGATTATATCCATAAATAGTTCAATTTATGTTAAGTGTTTTATAAGTATGGGATTATGTATTTTGATTCATAAACTAATCTTTTTTATGCCATTGTTTAGAAATGGAGCCTAAGGGAAGAAATGGAAACCATATCAATGCATGCACTCTATGTAGGGATTTCCCTCCTACTCAAGATAATTATAGTGGAACTGGCGATGCAACTGGTGCTGATCAACTAATCACCATACTGGGACAACTCACTCAGGTTATGAATAATAATCATACCAGTATGGGGCACCCTGATCCACAGCTTGGAGGATCAATGTTAGATCACTTCATGAGGTAAAAATCACCAACATTAAATGGGAGTACAAATCCATTAGTAGCTGAGCAATGGATAAGTTCCCTAGAGAAAATATTTTAGGCTTTGGGAAGTAGTGAAAGGGAAAAAGTTATCATGGCAGTTTACCACCTCACTGGAGATGCTGATCAATGGTGGTCATTGATTCAAAACACGAAGAAATATGATGAAGTATAAAATATGGAATGAAGGGAGTTCAAAGATTTGTTTTTAGAAAAAAACTTTACTCGTGACCATCGAATAGATATGGAAAGGCAATTTCTGAGTCTGAGACAAAAGGAGGATGAGAATGTCACAAAGTATGAGGGTAAAATTACAAGGTTAGAAAGGTATGATGGAGATTATATACGTAACCAAAGAAGTAAGATTGATCATTTCTTTGATGGGTTAAAACCATTTCTCCATCGAGCATTAGTCTCACAATCCTTCTCATCGTACGAAGACATTGTCTCATGTGCTATCAAGACAGAGAAAGAATTCTCTAAGTCATATGACTTTAAAGCAAAGCAAGAGAAGAAGAGATCTGCTGATCAATATGAGAATGTAAAGAAAGGGAAGAATGGAAAAGTTGAATATCCATCCTGCAGTAAATGTGGGAAGAAACACCCCGGTACATACTTAAAAGGAACGGCAGTCTGTTACAAGTGTGGTGAAAAAGGCCACCAAGCTCGTGATTGCAAGGGGAAGAAGGATGATACAGATGTCCAATGCTACAATTTCAGGGAGATGGGAAATTATGAAAATTAATGTCCTAATCGTTAGGGGAACTTACCTCAGAAAAGGCCAAGGGATCAAGTCCAAGCTTATGTTATCACTATTGCTGAGGTAGAAGCTCAGAAAGACATGGTGGTAGGTAATTTAATGGTTTCCTCAAGTTTAGAAAATGCATTATTTGATTCTGGATCATCGAATTATTTCATATCTTCCCAGTTTGCTATGAAAATTGGATATTTCCAATTATATTTAACAAGGGAGTTGTCAGTTAAAACATTTAAGGTAAGTATCATTGCAACAATGTTTTGTGAATCAGTCCTCATTAGAGCACATAAATGTTCTTCATCTGCTGATCTCATCACCATACCTATGATTGAGTTTGATATAATCCTCGGTATGGATTTGATTTTGGACCATGATGCAAATATTTATTGTAAGAAGGAGGAGGTTACGATTTTTGATGATGATGATAAGGAACACCTTATCTTTAGAGGAGAATCGTCACCACCTAATTGTTATCTAGATACACCTCCAGTAGCTCAACTAAATTCAATTATTGGGGAGGAAGAAGATGAAATTACAGTGGGTGAGGAAAGGAATGTTCAAATTGAGGATGTACCTATTGTGAAAGAATATGTAGATGTGTTTCCGAAAGATTTACCTGGACATCCTCTAGAATGAGAAGTTGAGTTTTCTATTGATTTAATTACTAGATCAAGGCCTATATCAAAGACCCCTTATAGAATGGCCACTATTGTATATGTTGAACTAAAGAAACAACTAGAGGAATTGAGTAATAAGGGATTTATTCTCCCTAGTGTTTCTCTATGAGGAGCCCCTGTTCTTTTTTCTAAAAGAAAGATGGATCTATGAGGTTATGTATCAACTACAGGGAGATCAATGCTATAACAATAAAGAACAAGTATCCCCTACCTCACATTGATGATTTATTAGACCAACTTCATAGAGCTCAATAATTTTCAATGATTGACCTTCGATCTGGATACCATCAGTTGTGTGTGAAGAAGGAAGACATTCCGAAGACAGCATTTCGAACCAGGTACGGGCATTACGGGTTTACAGTAATGCCTTTTGGATTGACTATTGCACCCTCTGTATTCATGGATCTGATTAATAGAGTTGTCAAGGAATATCTCGATGAATTTGTGGTGGTATTTATTGATGATATATTGGTATACTCTAAAATCTATGAAGATCATGAAAGTAACTTGCACATTATCCTAAAGTATCTGAGAAGACATGAATTATATAGGACGTTTAGCAAGTGTGAATTCTGGCTTCATGTGATTTCTTTTCTAGGCCATATTGTCTCTAAAGATAGAATCTCTGTTGATCCTTCTAAGACCAAGGCAATCCAAGAATGGCCAGCACCGACGAGTATAACTGAGGTACGTAGTTTTATTTCTTTAGAAGGTTATTATCGACATTTAATCCAGAATTTTTCCCGACTGGCTAACCCATTAACAAAGCTCACACGTAAAGGGGTTAAATTTTTTTTGGACAAAAGAGTGTGAAGAATGTTTTGAAGAACTGAATAGAATATTATTCAATGATCCTATATTAACTCTACCATTGGGGAATGATGGGTTCGTTATTTATAGTGATGCATCGAAGAAAAGACTTGGTTGTGTCCATATGCAGAATGATAGGGTTATTGCCTATGCATCACGACAGTTGAAAATTAATGAGCAAAACTATCCTACTTATGATCTTGAGTTGGCAGGTGTGATATTTTCTTTGAATATATGGAGGCACTACCTCTATAGTGAAAAATGTGAGATTTATACTGATCACAAGAGTTTGAAGTATATTTTTCACAAAAAGAACTCAACATGAGGCAAAATAGATGGCTTGAATTACTCAAGGATTATGATTACACGATACAGTACCACTCGGGGAAGGCAAACAAGGTGGAAGATGCTTTGAGAAGAAAAGATCATGGACTTTTGAACAATATGAGAATTGAAAGGGATCCTATTTTCCTGGATCTAGTGAAGATCGACATGGGAATAACCGGGGAAGTTAAAAAATCAATGCTTTTTCAAATGGTTGCCAAACCAACTTTACTAGAATGGATTAAGAGTTCTCAGACCGATGTGGAGAATTTCAAAAGAAGATTAAAGCTATGAATGATGGGAGATTGAGAGACTTTGTGTATGAATATGGAATTTTGAAATTCTGGAAGAGACTTTGTGTTCTCGATATACCTGATCTAAAAAGGGAATTGCTGGATGATGCTAATAGTTCCAATTTCTCTATACACCCTCGGAGCACCAAAATGTATAGATATTTGATGGAACATTTTAGGTGGGTCAATATGAAGAGGGAGATTGCCGATTTTGTGTCTAGATGTATGGTTTTTCAACAAATGAATGCTGGAAGGCAACATCCTGGAGGAGTCATGCAACCTCTTCCCATACCAGAGTGGAAATGAGACAATATTACGATGGAATTTTTCATGGGGCTACCAAATACTCCTAGAATAAATGATGCAATATGGGTTATTGTTTATCGTCTTACCATGTAAGCACATTTTCTTGCTATAATAGAAGATCTACCACTAGAACGTCTAGAAAGACTATATATTGATGAAGTTGTGAGACTTCATGGTGTACCCCTATCGACTGTTTCTGATCATGATCCCCGTTTAAATTCAAGATTCTGGAAGGGTCTTCAGAAATCCTTGGATACTGAACATCATTTGAGCACTTCCGACCACCCTCAAACAGATGGACAATCAAAATGAACTATTCAAACCTTAAAAGACATGTTATGATCCTGCTCACTTGTCTTTCAGTGTATTTGGGATTAATATTTACCTCTGGTATAATTTTCCGATAACAATAGCTTCCATTCGAGTATTCATATGGCACCATATGAAGCGTTATATGGAAAGAGATGTCGCACACCAACCTGTTGGGATGACGTTGGTGAAAGAAAACTTGTAGGCCCAGAACTGGTGGAGGAAATGATGGAAAAGGTGAAGGTAATCCAAAACCATATCAAAGTAGCTCAAAGTAGGCAGAAGAGCTATACCAATAATCGAAAGAAGGATTTGGAATTTCAAGTCGGTGATCATGTTTTCCTGAAGATATCTCCATGGAAGGGAGTCATATGTTATGGTAAGAAAGGTAAATTGAGTCCCAGGTACATCGAACCTTTCGAAAAAATCTAGAACGAATTGGGGTTGTAGCTTACCAATTGGCAATGCCGCTAAGTCTTTCCAAAGTTCACGATGTGTTCCAAGTATCTCTATTGAGGAAATACATGCCTTACCCAACGCATGTACTCACCTACAAGGAATTAGAACTGGAACCCGATCTGTCTTATTGCGAAGAGCCCATCAAGATTCATGATACGAGAGAACAAGTACTGAGAAACCGGACAACTCGTCTGGTAAAAGTCTAGTGGGGAAACCATAAGATTGAAGAGGCAACGTGGGAACCCTATGAACTTATGATGAAGAACCACCCGAGTCTTTTCATGTGGTAGTATTATAGAAATTTCTAGGACGAAATTATTTGAAGGAGGGGAGTATGTAACACCCCAAGCTTCTACGGTACGCTTCCCTTTGAATAATGCAATAGCGTGTGTTGTACGCAACATCAAGTTCTAACACACACACCACAACCGCTCAAACTAGCCATTATGAATAGTAATACCTACTTTTTGAAATTTTATCTCTCAAAATGGACTTCATTTTTGGATTCGGAGTATCAAATTTATCCTAAGGTGAAATTTTGGTACTTTTCGTATAACTTTAATATTTTGATGAATAGTGACAATTACTAAATATTAATTAAAAACAACATTTTTAGTCAAAATAATTAATAGTGATAAATTATGAATATGAGTGGTTTTAAAGTATATTTAGAATATATTTTTACCATTTAATACAATTTTGGTTAGTGGACATAATTTCTCAATTAAACCGAACATAAACAAGTATCAATCTTTTGATAGTTATTATATCTTAAAAACACACTTTGTGTTTTGACAGCGGGAATTAATTTTAAATTAATTTCTGCCACTTCTATGATTTCAATTTGGAAAAATGGATTCCATATTTGGAATCAGGATGTTCATATTGTGTGAATAGGTAACTATTATGTTTAGAAATTTTGAATAATTACTGCGGTAAATATTTTATTTACCATGGTTAAGGGAAAATCCAGTAAATAAGGGTTAAAAAATAATATTATAATAATACTAAATTACCCGAAAACGTGTCTTAACCTTATTGGTGGATACATGTCCGACCATGGGCATATTTGGGTCGATTTGGGGACCCCTTTGAGCCACTTGTATGTGATAGGGACACATTATTTTAATTAAGTTAAAATAAGTACAAAAATGATATAAGCATATATCTTTTAGAAAAAAAAATTTTACATGGGTTAATATATGTTGGTTGTTGGACTATAAATAATCATTAGAAAGATAAAAATATTTACTACATAATTATAATTTATTTATAATTTTTAGACATTAAATAATTTACTTTATTTATGACACAATGATGATGCAGTAATTACCTAATTAATGAAAATTAGAATAATTGATATTATAAATACCCAAATAAATATAATTGTAGACTTTTATTTATCTAAACTAATTTTATAGGTTAATATGACATGTTAGTATTTCTTTAATTAACTTTTTTCGAAGTAATAATTCTGTTATGATTTTTACAAAAATCAATTATTGAATAGTTTCAAAATTGACATAAAAGAGTTTTTAAAACAAATATTATATTATTAATTGATATTAAATTACTAAAAATCTAAGGATCGGCCAAGACACTTATATCATGATAGGTTCATCATTAATGGACCACTTGGGGGTCTCTTGGAAGTATATTGTTTGTTTATTAACCATATAATATAAAAATACAAAGAGACATTGTAAAAGTGAAACTAATTAACTAATAGTTAATACTTAAAGATAAGGTTAATATAATTACCCAAACCTGTCTAAATTCTATTGGTTGAGTGGTTTTCGACCCATACCGAAATTTACCTTTAAATAATCAACTTTGGAGCCATTAGAAACCGGGGAATCACATTCATATTGATTTGATACATTTGAAATGTGATCTATAATTCATTTTTTGATTTGTAGGAATTTTCCTCACCTAAATAAAAATCATTGTTTGGTTGATGTGACTCAATGTGTGTCTTTTTTTTATATTGATGTTTTATTAAAAAATCAGAAACATACTCAAAATAGAGAAAAAATATTTGGATTTTTTTGATACTATAGTAAGATGATGAATAATATATTTGTGACCTGTTGGAATTAACAACACCCGAATTGCATACATGGTATACCCAGTATATTTAAAATTTTCCGTTATCACTCTAAAATTGAACATTCAGTTAAAAATGTGTGGCACTCACTAAAAACCAAAAACAACAATTGTGTTCTCTTGATATATTAGAAAAAAACTGTTAAATCATTTGTGACATGTACGAATAATTCTCACATCAAACAAAAACACAATGTGACTAGTATGACTGAAAGTGACTATTTTCAGTTTAAATGGGCATTTTTTTAAAAGAAAAGTGACATATTAAAATACATTCTATTTTTTAATTCCATAATTAAATTATCCATACCTCATATTTGAAATATAGGAATCATTCTTACCTTAATCTGATGTAGAGTGTTTTCCCTATGTGTATTTTTATTTAAAATTTACTTTTTAGTAAAAAAGAAATTTTATTTCCAAAAAACCGATAAAAAACATTTGGGTTATTTTTATACATTATTAAAATAAACCCTATTTCATTTGTGACATGATGGTATTTTTCTCACCTCAGTCTGATACAAGGTGTTCCCAGTCTGAATCAATGTATTTTTTATCTATCTAAATTTGTCATTTTAGTTAAAAACGCATGTTTATAATTGGAAGACAAGAAAACACAAATAAATTATTATGATAAAGAAATAAAATTACTCACTAATCATTTTTGATGGGTAGTAATCAGTCTCATGTCAAAATAACACATGATGTGACTGATATGAATCAAAGAATGTGTTTTATGTTTAAAATGTAATTTTTTTAAAAATTACATGTGACATTATCTATATAAATAAAAATGATTCATGTTGATTTGATTCATCAATAAAATGATCCATAAATAATTTTTCATGTGTGGGAATAAACCGAAATATAATCTGATTCATGGTGTGACTGATATGACTCCATGTTTGTAGTTTTCTTTAAAAATGTCATTTCAGTAAAAATGAAAATTAACATCCTCAAAAGGGGAAAATAACATCTTATTGTTTTAATAATTTTTTATAAGGATCCATACATCATTTTTGATGTATAGGAATTAGACACCCCTCAATCTGATACATCGTGTGCCTAGTATGAATCAAAGTGTTTGTTTACAATCTAAAATTGACATTTTAATTCAAAGTGAGTTTTTATCACTAAAAGTTGAGAATAAATTCATCGATTGTATTGATACCATAAGAAAATTAATCATAATTAACTTTTTGAAAAATTGATTTAGTCTCAAATCAATTTGCCAAACGATGTGACTGGTTTGGCTCAAAGTCCATGTTTTCAGTTTGAAATGAAATTTTAGTAAAAAATAAAAGTGACATACTTGAATCCGATAAAATTCATTTACATGTTTTTTATACTTGTTTTCGATGATATATTACCCATTTCGAACATTTATTAATATCACACCCCATAATCAGATGAACGGTGTGACCAACATGACTCCAAATGTGTCTTTTAAATTAAAATTTACATTAAAAAAATATTGAAAATCAAAAAACCAATAAATCAAATTTGTATTTTTCATACGTTAGGAAGAAAAATCAATAATTAATTTTTTAATGTGTTGGAATCATACATACCTCAACCTCATACAATATGTTCTAGGTATGATTCATAGTGTCTATTATGTTTCTAAAATTTAAATATTATTTCAAAACATTTTTCAAAAACAGAAAACCAAAAAAACAACATCATATTGTGTTGATACCTCAAAAAATAAATATAATTTAATTTTTAAAAATTAGGAATTAGTCACACTTCAAACTGGCACATGATGTGATATGTATTACTCATAATCCATGTTTTCAGTTTAGATTGAAATCTTAGTAAAAATGAAAAGTCAAATACTAAAAATGGAGACAAAAATTATTATTATTATGATACCTTAAGAAAATCATCAATCACTCAATTTTAGAATGTAGGAATCATCCGCTGCTTAATATGACACATAGTGTGATCGATATGACTCTATGTTTTACATTTTGTTTAAAATTTACATTTTATTAATGAATTATTTCATATTAATTTTTAGCCTATTTAATTATAAAATTAATAACATAAGAAATAATTTTTATAGTGGTGGATAATTTTTCTTTAGTTGTTATTGATTGTTCATCTACATATATCATGGTTGGGATTTTTTGATTAGCGGTATGGTTAAAAAGACAACGAAACTCTTGATATTTTCAATGTTTTTTTGAAAAATTGGACTTATTATTGAAATTGTACAAAAAAATTAGATATTTTTGTAATAAAATATATTTTCCTCGAATTTATGACATATTTTTTATTTCAAATGAATCATAAATTTCCCATATGTCTATTTTTACTACACTATTATGTAGTTTTAATAGAACATTGGTTGTCCTTCATAAAAAAATATTAGTGATAAATATTTCTTTTAATCACTGCTAAAAGAAGAGATGAGAAAGGGGTTCCTTTTATTAACATTAAAATAGCATCGATAATGTACTACCTTTATCATCAATTTTCTAGAACAAATAAATTGGAACCCCACTTTAGAAATGCTAATGCCAATAATGTTTTTTATCACCAATAAGAGGAGTTTTCTATAACTTTATATAGCCCGATATGTAGTAGTATAATTATTGTATGTATATATTCTAAAATATATAATATAAGTTACTATAAAACCACCCACAATGAATGTACATTCCACTGATATTCTCCTGGGGCATGAAGCCATGCGAAAGGACTCCCCCTATATATATACTTTGAAATTATTTATATAAAAATAAGTACTTATATTTATGAAAATATTTTTTATAAATTTGAATCATATTTAATGTATTTATATAATATATCAGTTATTTTTGTCAATTAATTGCAGATCAAGTAGTTGTAGTCACATGCAATGACATAGTTGATGATGCAATTAGGGGTACATACCCAATTAGACATTACACCGTCAAAAGAAATAAGTGATAGGCCATTTGTATAGGATGTCAAGTCCTTCAGGCCTTATAGTCGATTCCAACCAATAGGGTCATCAGGCTAAAAAAATTTAAAGATGCATCAATGGAGTGGGTCATCCCGTTGAGGGGGTGTGACCTGACCATATTTTCCTAGAGGTGTGTGTATTCTTTATTTTTATTATGAATTCCATGATCTTAAATAATTATATACATACATTAAATGGAGGTTATATTTTAATTTCAATATTTATATTCACTTTTAATATTTTTAATATTTCATCACCCCTGAAAAATTTCAATCTTATGAGAAATAATGTTACTGCCCTTTTCAATAAGGGGAAACATTCTTTTCAAGAGGATCTATAATAATAATTACATAGTTAACTATTCTTGATTGGGTTTTATTATGATGTGTGACCTCCGGGGAATTGTATCGCTATCTGTGTGAGTGAGGACAAAGCGAACTGAATGATCATGTGATGGAATATGGGGATAGTAATTAGTCTAATAATTGACTCCGGTGGGTAATATCCTATGGTGTTATGAGAAGATAATCATGGTATTATCAAAGACCCATGGGGTTAGATTATCACATAAATTTCCACGAGAGGTTGGGTCATGGAAAATTGTATCATAGTGAATACCCAATATGATTCTCAGAAGCACATAGAAGGTTTATTGCGTGGGGTACACAATGTGGAAATTGTTCTTTAATGTGATGGAGTGTCTAGCAACCCTATTAAATTTTAAACTTAAATGTCTAAATTTTATTACCCATGTCAATATGGAACACCTTAATTTTTTGGGATCCTTTCTGATAAAAACTTCAATGATAAACATGAATGGCTAGGGGTAGTGTGGGGCTGGGTAACCACCTAAGAAGTTCGCAAGGGTCTGTGTGAATGTGGAAGAGGAACACATAATGAATTTGTGCTTCCCTAGTGAGACAACCATTATTTTGATAGGTGACCTTGGTGGGTATTAACTTATGGTTTTATGGAATGGAAACCAAGGTATTATAGGAGAACCATGGGGTTAGATGACCAACTTAATTTCACAAGGATATTAGATCATGGAAAATTTACACATATATATTTTTTTGTAAGTGGATGCATGTGTATGTATGTGGATGTTTGTGTACACCTATATGTGTGTGCTTCTATGAATATGTCTATGAATGCATATGTTTGTATTTGAATATATTTGTATGTATGCATATCTATCTATCTATCTATCTATGTGTGTGTATTTGTGTATTTGTTTTGTTTGAGTATAAATGTGTTGTTCATTCATTTAATATTTTTATTATTTATTCATTTTTATAGTCATTTTTAATCTTTAAATATTATTATTGAACACTATAATACGTATGAAACTTATATAATTAATACTTATAAATTATAATTTAAAATATTTTTATTAAAATCTTTATGTAGTTATTATTTATTCATAATGAAATAGTACATTATTATTAATGAATTATTTTCAAAAATAATATTTTAAAATTTTGAATTATTATTTAAATTTTTAATCGTTTTAATTATTTTATTAAGGTATATAATTAAATTATAAATTTATTTTTTAATATTTGTGCAATTTATTCCTTTTCAATCACATTTATTTATTGGTTTTTAATATTTATTCATTTATTATAATCGATAAATTTTTAATATTTATTCAATTTTATTATATTTTTTATTTTAATTATTTATAATAATTATTCATTTATTATTTCCATAATTTATTCATGTTTATTATTTTGTTATACATTTTTATACTAATATTTATTATTTTTGTAATTTATAAAAATAATATTTATTATTATTTTTATATCATTTTTATATAACTATTTACAAAGTTATTACCTATTAATTTTTAACTATTAATATATTGTAATCGTGTTTTACTTAAATTTAATCCTAAGAATTTATTCATTTGTATTAGTTATGTAATTTACATAACTAATTTTATTTAGTTTTATTTATTTACTTTTTAATTTATTAAAATAATGTTTTTACTCATTTTATATTAAAAATGTAATATTAATATTTTAATAAATATCTATAATTTATTATTTTAGTGATTCGTTAATTATTAATATTTTTTATTTTTTATTCAAAAATATATTTTTTATAATTGTTCATGTTGATATAGTTAGTAATTTAATGTAAACATTATATTTAATTTTTCATATTGATAAACATGTATTTATCATCTCTAAATATAAAATTTATTAGTGTGAAACTTAAAGTTGATAAATCCATACATTATCTACAGTGATAAAAAGTAATTTCCATTTTAGCGTAGATATATGTATCAATTATCAATCATTTTTATTAACAATGATAATCCTATTTCCATTCTTTCAAAATATTCTTATCAATGAACTGTGTTCCTCATGTCGTTCAAGCTTTCCGTGAATGCTGAACTCTATTGTGATCTTGTGGTCCATTTTGGAAAAATTCAAACCCTCCAAACTGATGGAATGATATTTGAATATTTTCTTGTGTATTTATCGATTGATTTAGTTAATCTGCATCATTTTTTAGTTATTCATTTTGAATTGTGGTGGGAGAAACACTCCTGATAATCCTCTAGACTCACACTACAATTTTCCCCTTCTTGAGATTCTTATTTACATGTTATTATGATGGTGATTCTTGTCTTTTTTTCATCCACTACCTTATATTCCATTACTATTATTATGTTTGACATGAAACCACAAAATTAGTGGTTTCAAAATATATGTTTACTTAATGAATATGAAATATTTGGTTTTTTACATGAATCATATGTGGTTTTTATTTGAAATATTGATTTAATCTTGGATGTTATTTGAAATTCATTCAAAGATAACTTTATAACAATTGGGATGATAAGACATGAGTCCTATTTTGAAAGGTTTTTTGTTGGAATGGAAATATATTATTTTATTTTGGAGCTATATGAGGATGAAAGATAGAATTTAGAGATAGTTTTTAAAAACCATGATGCACATAATAAAATTTACAATGGTTTAATCTTCATTTTTATTGCATAATTCTATGGGTCATTCAAATCCAACGTTACCTAGGATATTTTCAAATGACTTATATATTCATATTTAATAATTAAAATTGGGTAGTCACACCTTATTCCTTCTTGGTGATGTTTTTTTGTAAATGTAAAATTTTTCATTATATACGATTACCACACTTTAGGAATTTTTTAACTACAGAAACATTGATTAAAATAAGTAATTTGTATTGATATGTATTTTGATAGTGAAATATTATTATACACACCCTAAAAATAATTCAGTTTTCTAAATATATAGCACTTTGATAGTGACTTATAGTGAATTAACTCCCTTGATAAATATGTCCATAAAATATAATGAATTATGATTTTTGTCATATTGAAATAAAAAATAAGTGTTATTATAATGGTTAGTTTCGAAATTCTCCCTCTTTGAATTTCATAACATGTTTTTTGTTCAATAAAAGTTCATATTAAATATGATTACTATATGCATTTGGGGATAAGTAGTACGCTCTCCTGGATCTATGCTCTAACATAATGTGAATTTATTTATATATTGTTATATATAATTATACTTGAATCATATAGAGTGGAAATGAATAGATAATGGATGGATTTCAATGAATTAAAAAAAGAGTATGAATATTGGGTTAATGATTTCTTCATGTTTATAAAATATTGAGTATATGAACCTTATCGAATATATTATTTGTGTTTATTATTTTTTGTATTCAAGACTAATGATAATATAGGAGTTCAAAGAACAATTGATCTTTCATGGAACGTATCATTGTTATAAATATTATTGTATACATATTGAATAATTTAATGTATCTGTAGAATGAGATGACATTCTAGTTTATAAATCATCTGATGAGATTACAGGTTTGAATGGTGATAATGATTTCCTCAGGGATATGATTACAAGTTTGGAAGATGAAGAAGATAATATAGGGGATATAAAAATGATAGTTTAATATAAAAATCTTGATTTTCTAATGTTTCATGGGATGATAAAGAGAAATTAAAAGTCTCCAATATATTTTGGTTGTACTAAATATACAACATTGTCTTTGATACCGACGATTTATAATTTGATAACTAATAGATGATGGAGTGAAACTAGCTTTACTAAAATACATTATCCCTTTAATGTGAAGCCATCAAAAAAATTTATCTTCCTTGATGAAAATATGATACTAAAAAATGATTTCTTCAATGATAATGATCTCTGATTGAATACATGCACCTCCAAATAGTTGTTTATTTTTTCTCAAGAACCATGTTTTAGATAATTAATTGCATTATTATTATGATTCTTGATACATGAAATATGAATCATTTCTGTATAAATCAATATGGTACATTTCAATATTATTATATTTTTAGTGCCTATATGTAACCGAGGAGATTGAAAATCAATTGATGTGGCATACATATTCGAAAATTCAAGAGGAGAAAATTCCCCCCCTAAGACGACACTCCTCTTGTGATGAGAATTAATCATGAGTGTCATGAATTTTTAAATGATCCAAGAATCATCATATTTCATTATCTACATATGGAATGATTCCTTTTGGTGTACATTTCACCAATAACAATACATGGACAATTATGCTATTAAACTATAACCTTCCTCTATGGTTATGAATGAATAAAAAATGTGTAATGTAGTCTCTACTTATCATAGGAATAAAAACCATGTAATGATATTGATGTTTATTTTCCTCCATCAATCAAATATATAAAATTAAGGTCTGATTCATGTGTTATATATTATGAATATTATATAAATTAATATTTCACATTGAGATTCATCTTGTATGGAATGATAAATGAAATTATTTCAAATAAAAATTTGTTAGGATATAAAATTAAATGTATTCAAGGGAGTCCCATTTATGGATAAGGTAAAAAATCAAATAGTTTCAAACAATCATTATAGACTATGTTTATTTAACATCACATTTTATACCCAAATGATATAAATACCAATCATGTATAGCATCATTCAATGAGATTTTAGAAGATGATACTATGTCGTTTCCACTAGAAGGTGATAGACATTATGAGAATGTAAAGGAGATGGTTCCAATGTTTAATAAATTATTTTCATAAAAACCTTATGAAAACCTATTAGAAAAAGTGATTGTTTTATTTATTTTCCATACATTAATTTTTTCTACAATATACATTGTCTTGATGTCATTTATGATGTAAAAAAATATATGTGATAGTGTCATTGGGATACTGCTAAATTTACCCAAGAAAGGAATACATTAAGGTTCCTTTGGACAAGATTGACATGGTGATATCAAAAAATTTAGACCTGATAGAAGGTGAACAAATAACATTTATTCCTCCCATAGCTACAAACATTCCAGGGAAAGATGTTTCAATTTTGTAACATCCTAAATGGTGTAAATGTTCCAAAGGGTTGATAATAAAATATCGGGAATATCATGTTAATGACTATAATAATGAAATGGGTACTAAAATTACATGGATTTAATGTTTTAATGAATGAATTAATGCATATATATTTTTGTTTCATTATCCCAAAAATATTAAGAAGACAATAACCATGATTTATTTCATTTTGAAATATATATTTGTCATTGTTATAGTATAGATGAATTTTCCAACTATGGAAAAGGAAATTACGACCATATTAACTGAATTGGTGAAACTATTCCTACATCAATTCTTCCATATTGTGGTTCACATGATGATTCACATGGTTAGAGAAATATGGATTTTTGGTAATGAGCATTATAGAAATATGTAAACAATTAATGAATATATGAATTTATTAAATGGGTGACTCAACAATAAATGCCATCCATAATATTTCATTTTAATGTGATATATTGTTGAGGAATCCACTAAATTCTGTACTAACTACCTATTTGATAGGGACATTAATGATTTCCCAAAACAAATTCACAATAGTACTATTTGGGGTTGAGGAATTTTAGGAAACATGTTTTCACAATGATCATTATATTTTTGGATTAGACAAAACATTGTGTTGTAAATAATATTTCAGAGGTTGTTCCATATGTTGAAACCCACAAAGTAAAAAGTTTTTTAAACCATCCTAGGTTGAAATGAGGATATCAAATACCCATAGTCGATATTTTATTGGATGGTTTTAAGACATTATTTTTAATGGGTCATATGAGAATCCAAAATCAATTTCCAAATTACATCGATGGGAAGCTGGGACCAATTTGGAATGCACTATATTTTATTGGATATGTAATTATAGGTTATATATTTTAGGAAAATGATCATGATGACCATAGTACCCTGAAAAATAGTGTAGTTTATCTTGTATTATAATGGATTCATGTATCTGGTACAATGGATAAAAATCCAATTCACATGAATATGTTAATCATAGTACTCATCGAATAGATGTTTTTGTTATATTATTAAATATTCAAACTGTTGAATTTTTTATATAAATGTGTTGATAAATGGAGTACAGTTGAAAACAATGAATTGTGATTTTTAAAAGTTGATTTTACTAATGAAGGGTATAAGGATACTTCTTTCATAAATAAATTACTAAATGTACAATATTTTATGTCCCAAATATTATAAAATGAAAGTGGGAATTATTCTATTATCGATCCAAACCGTTAAAGGGTTAAATATCAATTCTGTTGAGGGTGAAAATTTCATTGGGATGTCAAAATAACTTCATGGTGGACCCAATATAGACGAGTTATTTTATTCAATATGGGACCAAAAATAGAGAATTAGATATTTGGTAGAGAGGTTAAATCCCTTAATCATTTAAATAATAAATTAGAGTTCAATTATCAAGTTAATTGATTTAGTATACATTCTGTTACCTCATAATATTATGTGTTCAATACTATATTTATATAATCTAAATGAAATGTTTGACTATTTATTCTTATAAAGTCCTCTCCAAATGATGATTCTCCAAATCCTATTAAAATTTTATGTTTCTCTACATGCTAATGAGAATAATCCTAATGAGCATCATATTGAAAATATTGAAACTTTGGAAATGAAAGATGGAAAAATACCTATGTTTAAGAAAAGGATGAAGCGTCTTTGCATGAAAGTCTTAATAAAATTTTATAATGCGAGAAGTGAAGTCATATTATTCAAGTCTAGATTTTATGTATTTGACCAGTCTGTCGACCCCAACATGTCCATTTTCAATAGTTACATTTTTTTCACCACTCGAATAAACATGATGATTGATTTAGATATGATACAAAATGTTCATCCTGAATTGAACACATGAATTTGAGAAGATATTTTCATTACATCATGATATATTTTATCTATTTTACTAAAAATTATAAAATAATGAAATGTTGATTTACTCTTTATTATCCCTTATAGAGTGCATTTATATAACATGATCGTCAAATAAAATTTTTATTCTTACCCAACCATTTTTAATGTTGATGTGTTTTTTATCTATACATGTCACATATAAATGGAAGACCATTTTTCGTGGATTTCATAAAATTCAATGTTATTTTATGTGGTTTGAGCCTCTATAGATTGTTTTTAAATAATATTAAAATTTAAAATTACATTTTTTGTTAGTTAAAGTCATCATCCATCATATCTACATGCCTCTAAGGTCATATTTGGTCACCTTGATATGTGACAATATGTATCCTAACACCATGAGAGTTAAACACTCTGATGATATTAATTAAATTATTTTTTTATTGAAATCAAAAATTTATTTTATTAGATTGATACAGAATATAATTTCCTATAATTCACCAATTTTATAAATAAAATACTGATTAAATTATTATTTCTCCTAGACTATTTGGATTAAATCATATTAATAATATATCACATATTCTATACCCTTATACATATTTTTAAACAATATTTTTCTGTATTCCAAATTCGAGGGAGAGGTTTTTAATATCTAAATTTCCATAAATAGAATATTGAGATTTCACAACCATTAAATTTCGGTGAGAAAAATTATTAATGTCTACCAAGAACACACAATTTTTGAGGGTGCGAATAAAATTTGGTAGATGGATATGATTGTTTCCTTCATATATATATATATATACATACATACATGTTATTTTTATCACTCATGAAAACCAATGGAGGCTACTAATGGTGGACGCAAATATCCCATTTTTTTAAAAATAATAACATGAATAATAATAACAGTAATTTTAAAATTTCATTAATGAATAATCAAAAAATTAAAAAATAAATTTATTGAGGAAAAATTATTTTAAAAAAACATAACATATTCATTAC
Source organism: Viscum album (assembly GCA_963277665.1). Classification (NCBI taxonomy): domain Eukaryota; kingdom Viridiplantae; phylum Streptophyta; class Magnoliopsida; order Santalales; family Viscaceae; genus Viscum; species Viscum album. Next base: position 923,641,127 of record OY728132.1, read on the forward strand.
TAAAAATCCATATAATCAATAGAAAATAAGATACACAAGAAAATTATAGATGAACCATTAGTCTTACATGTCATGAAATTAATTTGAATAATGTCTAAAAATTGCTTCAATTGGTCAAAGCCCAGAAAAATCCATATATTATCATCACATTATAAGAAATTTATTGATTATAAATTTTTGATATATGAAAACAGAATACACATTAGTACGACATGAAATGTTGATGGACTAACCAAAAAAGCAGAATCATTAGATTTGATAGTATTTAATAGCATGTTTCAATGTTTTAAAACCATGAAAATGACATCATATTTTCATGAAATTATAGGATAATGATGTCCATTTTATTTTTTCCATGTTGGAATCAACTTCACTTTAATCCACCATGTTTATTCCATAGAATTCTCATAATTTTATTTTTATCAATTTAAAAGGAAAAAAATGTGCAGCAAATGGTCAAAACATATCCAAACACATAGTATTATCATGAAAATGATAGAAAATTTGTATTTAAATAATGTTTTCCTATTTTAGAAGAGTTGGAATTCCAATATATCATTCAAGGATCTTATAATAACCAAAATTAAATTTTTAATGGTTGAAAAGACATTAAACTGTTGTTTGAGAGGGTCAATTCCTAACTTAAATACTTAGATAATCATAAAATAACATTGAAATGACTAGTATTGAATTATTAATTTGTATGATTATAACTCATGTTAATTAAAAATTTAGTTTATTGAAAATGATCAAAATTGTGTTATTTTATTTACAAAAAAATGTATGTCATTATATTAAATCATAAAAAAATACCCCAAAAAATCATCGAATTCCATGAAAAATTATGAAAAATAATTTATTTCATATAGATATATAATTCTCATAAATCCAACATGTGGTGATCTCAATATAAAATAATCTATTTTTAATGATATAAATGTATTTAAAAAACATTCTTCGTTGTGTTGAAAACTAATACACAACTTCAATTTTTTATGTGAATGAATTAATATATTTCATTCCCTTTTGTATTGAGTGTATATAATGATTGAAAATTTTTAATTGTATAAAATGATTACAAATACGTTACATTGTAAAAAACAATAAAAAAACTCACATTTTCATGAAATATAATGAAAATAACCACAATTTAGTTTTTTACATTTGGAAATATACCAAAGGTAAATAGGAATTTTTTTCATAGAGTGATTAAAATTACCTTTTTTATTGATTAAAAAATCATAAAAACTATTTACAAATCCAAAAAATGGAAAAAGTCCTTTGATTGCCATAAAATTAAAAGGAAATTATTAGTGATTAATTTCTAAAATTAATAAATACACTGAAATCAAATATGGTGAGGTTAGAATGATCTAAAATGAAATTTATTAGATTTGATAGTCTTTAAAAACATGCATTAAATGGTACAACCCTCTCAAATGGCTTCATATTAAAATGAAATCATAGGAAAATTAACAATATTTAATATTTGATATGTAGAAATATAATTCACATTAGTATGACTAATAGTATAGTTCTTGAGTTATATAAATATACCAAATTCAATTTGACCCCGTATTTTTAATAATGATTGGATGTGTGTTTTTACGGATTTAAAATCCTAAAACATTCATTAAAGGTTTAATACATTGAAAATGTCCTTAGATTATGACGGATGAACTATCATGGGGCCACCATAAAATAATGATTTTAACCACTATTCATTACAATAATAAAGGAATGTAGTTGTCTTTGGATAGGAGAGTGTATTGGGAATTTTTTCTCTTGTTTAGAGGGTTTTGAATAAGAAATATAAAGATTTACTAAATTTATTTTTAATCTAATTACAATGGATGTGGCTTAAAAATGATATCAACCTCTATACTCATTAAATAATTATTACATTTATCTCATCTATTATCTCTCTAGTAGAAATAATCCTTATCTGATTACTTGAACTATGTTGTGTTTTCTTAATTAGATGTTTTAAATAATCATTTCAATCTCAAATATCCCATATCCAACTAATCTAAAAACTAAAATTACGCATGGTTTGTCATGAAACATATGATCAAAATAGGTAATATACTCTAGGTGGATTGGGCATGAAAACAAGAGAGCATGAAACATGAAAAATTCACTAGAGGTGAATGGAAGATATTTAACATTGAAGTGTTGAATTTGTCAAAATAGGAAAGGGGAAAATTATCATTTTGACAATAAAGGGGTCATGTATTCCATCCAAATATTTTTTTAAAAATGAATGAAATAATAATTAGTAAAACAATATCTCAAATAATGATTAAGTAACTATAGAAATAACCCCCCTACATCCATCAATAGTTCCCACTATTATAACAATATAATTTGGGGTCATTAGTTTCTATGGGTTTAGTAATGAAGTCGAGACATCGAGGGTGGAGTCAAACTTCACTGATTTTACTTTTCTGATCCAATAATAATCATAGTGGATGTAACGACCCGCTTTCACCAAGATGAGGGAAGAGACAGCAGATTTCCAGACCCTTTTTTCATCCAGTCGAAGGAGAGATAATGACCCCCCGAGACACGCCTTCAATAGGTACCCGAGTGGCGATTAGCACCCAGGGTATGAATCTCACACAAAAATGGAAGGAATTACCCTTTTTATTTTTATAGGACCGAATGATAAGATAGTAAAACCAAAAAACACCAAAACTGAAAGTAGAGAAAAAACCAAACATAACCCATTCCCATATGCATGGTCAATAGTAAATGATACAAGCCAAAAAAATCCAAAGGTACGGTACCAAGAAAAGGAAAAAGGCAATAGCAACTGCCCTAAGGTATGAGCTAGTATGGTACCACATGATCCCTGAAGTCCTCCTGGAAACCTGAAAATAGTTTTATATACATAGGGTGAGCATACAAGCACACCCAGTAGGGAAAACCAAAGACTCTTCTGAACAAGTGGATAGGAATTCTAATGCCGTGTGAGAAAAGAGATAACCAAATACATCAAGCAAGGTAAACTATCCACCCAAGTCTCACCAAAGAATAGTTCCCAAATAACGCAAGTCAATTGAAGTATAGTAATAGCACATCGATATTTGGGTACCCCACCCCACGTTCCCACTGGTTATTGAAGACATCCTACGCATTGAATCAATCCTGCCATTCTCGTTGTAGTCCCGCTGCCAAACCCCACCCACACACACCTGGGCCATAACCTCACCGTAGTCCCAGTGCCAAACCCCGCCCATAGACACCAAGGCCACAACCACCACATGTAACCACACCCACAAACACCTGGGTCAGAACAACTATTTCCACGCCCGAAGACACATGGGCCTCATCTCGATGTCACTTGGGAAACAACCTTCCCGCAATCACCTGGGCCAACCACCACAACTACCCTGCCCGAAGGTTCTTGGGCTAATAATGGACTTCAGGCCATCACAACCTGCCCGAAGAATCTTGGGCTATTCGAGAAAGGGAGCAGAAAAGGAGCTAATAACCAACCACTCATAGGACTGGTGGGAAAAACACCCTCCCCATAAGATGGGGTGTTCAACACTAAGTTCTCAACTTGGGTGGGGCACGAATAAGAAACATAAAAGATACAGATATATGTATAGGTAAAAAGAACTCATCCCATCCTAGGGGTTCCAAAACCTAATCAAAAACACCCTCGTTACAATTCATTCACAATAGAAGCCATGGAACTCATGACCAAGTCACAACTCGTCCCAAAAACCAATTCCCCATTTAAACCATTTTTGTTTTAATATTCAAGTGATCCCATTAGGGTGAATTCTATTCTACCGGGAAACTAACAGGGATAAACACAAGCCAATAAGAGAGAAACATCCAAACAGAAATTTAAGCATTCACACCCAGTTCTCTTGTAGTCACACCAACAAAGGGATAGGTGAGATCCCTCAAAGTACTGGAACCAAGGAAAACCCCGAGACACCGCCCCATGTCTCCAAAATCCAGGAGCCAATGATTTCCGAACAACAGAGGATTCCAACCCAATCCGTGATATAACCAGAGTAACCACACAACCTCAGATTCACAACGAACAAAATTATAACAAAATGGGATCCCATCCCCTCCCATATCACCCCAGCCATCTAAGCCCCCATCCAAGAAAACAATAACGTCACCCGAAATCGGCCCGTGAGTAAAAACAACCAAACCACTACCACCAACACCAGGCATGCCCTTGCATGTATTTTCAGATTTAAATGATTTAGCACACTCCATAGTTTCAATTCCACTGTGCTTTAACCGACGTTATCACTGAAAAGGGTTGATCCTGGTGGTTTCAATTTATTTAACTGAGTATACGTAATTAACCAATTCCATGTTATGGTTATTTAAACATACATGAGCACCAAGGTCCATTAGTGCCCAAATAAAGACCACAAACGGCCATGATTTTCCGTGAACTTAGGCCCATACAATTTATAATACATATCAACATAGAAGAGTACAACAAAACATCGATCACACCCCCCCTTTCATTTTTTAAAGGTCTGTTCATTATCTTCATTATGTTTGGTTTCATCAATTCCCAAAGAGAAAAGAGTATACCAACCTCGCATGATACACAGAAAGGAGAGGCGAAGGAAAAATACCTACTTGATTGATCAAGGATAGACGTTTTTCTCCACGCGCCAAGAACAGGGGAAGCACGACTTGTAGTGGAGGAACGTCGAGAACTCCAGGGATGAGTAGACGACTTCAGCCTAGGCGCACCACAAGACTTGGGAAGGAGGGACTTCAAGCACACCAGGTATAAGAGAGAAGTCGGCCAAAAGGAAGAAGATAAAGAATGACATCCTCTGCGATATATAGATAAAATCCAGTTGCTTGGGGATATGGGAATTTTGAACTCCTGGAAAGATGGATCGTGGTTTCCCATGCGGTTTGGTAGTTACGCATGATGGCATTAAGTTTTTATTTAATATCCCCCCATTCGAGGAGGTTTCTTAGGATTTTTAGGAATTAATTATGGGAATTAAATGGCCTTAACCCACTTCCAATGCGTAAAAAGGGCCTAAAATAGGCATTATGGTAAAAACTGTAGAAGGAAAACCCAACACGGTTGGATTACACCGATCGGTCGCACCGATAGGTTGTTCACACCAATCGTTCATGCTGATCGGTCACACCGAACTAGGTGCAACCCCTTAGCATCCTAGAATTTGGAAAAGGGATGGATCATGAGGGGCTGGTCCATTACATCAGATGCCTCTCAAACTATTATCCCCCTCGAGATTCCAGAACCAGACCCGAAGGAAAGAGGGGGGGGGTCTGAACAACCACCTTGAAAGATGCCTCTTCACAGGGAACCTCATCGTCATCTAGAAACACCTCTCCCTCAAGATCCAAGGAACATAATAGGTTCGAACTTCCAGTCATATGGTTTGGGGGGTCTCTTCCTCCATGTCAAGATACTATTTGCTTTGGGCGGCACTGACCAGGTTCAATCGAATCCACTTTATTGCATCTTGATTAGGGATCGGGTCCTACCCTCCCCATAGCCAAGACTTTTCACACACATTCATAGAATAAGGGAATACACACATTCCACATTCAACAAGGTAAGGTGTTCCATCAAAAACAAGTACAAATAGAATAGTATAAATCTCAAAACAACTCTGGGTACTGGGCACGCATCTGTGCTTCCCATTCCCAGGTACTCTCCTCAAGTCCACTGTGCCTCCACAAAACAAGAACCAAATGAATGGTTTGGCCATAAAGCACCTACTCCTCACGTTCCTCGATCATTACTTGTCACTCCACAAATATTGCATCATCTTCGATACCTAGCTCTACCCAGTCGAGGATGTGTGAATTATCGTGCAGATATCGTCGGAGCTGGGACACATGGAAGATGTCGTGTATCCTCCATAGCGGTGGTGGTAAAACTATATGATAATCCAATTCTTCGAGCCACCATAACACTTCAAAGGGTCCGATGAATCTGGGAGAGAGCTTTCTCCCCCTACCAAAACTTTGTTGCACACGCCGAGGGGAGACCTTCACAAACATGTAGTCCCCAACCTCGAACTCCAATGGTCTCCTCCTATAATAGGAATACGAATTATTCTGGTCCTGAGCCGCCTTCATCGTCTCTCGTATAAGCTGAACCTTCTACGCCGTGCACTGCACCACTTCCGGGAAAATAACACTTGTTTCCCCAACTTCTGTCCAGCACACAGGTGAGCGACATGGCCTCCCGTACAAGGATTTGAATAGAGCCATTCCAATGGTAGAGTGATAGCTATTATTGTAGGAAAACTATACCAGAGGCAAGTGTCACACCCACGATCCCCCAAAATCTAGAATACATCCCCGTAGCATATCCCCCAATGTCTGGATTGTCCGCTCTGTCTGTCCATCTGTCTGGGGGTGGAAGGTAGTGTTAAGACGTAGATGGGTGTCAAAAGCATGCTGCAATCCCCTCCAGACTCGTGAGGTATACCGCAAATCCCAATCTGGAACTATGGACCATGGAACTCCATGCAACCACACTACCTCATCCACATACCTCTTTGCTAAGGCATCTACTGTGCCTGACTCCTTGATCGCCAGAAAGTGGGCTGATTTCATCATCTAATCCACCACTACCCAGATTGCATCGTAGACCCCTTGATCCTTGTGTATCCCCATGAGGAAATCCATCGATATGTCATCCCACTTCCACTCAGGAACATCTAAAGGTTGTAACAAGCCGCCTGGGATACGGTGTTCAGCCTTCACCTGCTGACACACTAGGCACTTTCCTATGAACTCAGCTACTGCACGTTTCGCCACGAGCCACCAAAACTGTCTCTTCAGGCCCTGGGACATCATGGAAAATCTTGGGTGCACCGCCAAGGGTATGCTGTGTATCTCACCAAGGAATACCTCGTGCATTGCCTCTGGAACGAACAACATCCTTCGGAATAGCATCTGATTCTTACCATCTACTGTCCACCCTTCCGGGGCACTTCATTGACTAACCCGGTCACACATCACTTCACTCTCTGTGTCTCCCCACTAAGAATTCTCCACCTGAAATAACAAAGAATATTGTACTGTCATATGTTGTAGGCAACCCTTACCGCCATCCATCCTCGAATCCAGGTGCAGGGCAGCCAACTCCTCCATTGCCTTCCAAGCATCTGCTGACTCTCGAACTGCATCCTTCTGCAACATCCTACTCAAGGCATCAGCCACCACATTCCCCTTTCTCGAGGTTTAGGAAATCTCGAAGTCGTAGTCTGGACGGAATTCCATCCACCTTCGTTGTCGTAAGTTCAGGTCCCACTGGGAGAAGACATAATTCAAGCTCTTGTGGTCAGTGAAGACCATGAAGCGCTCCCTGATGAGGTAGTGTCGCAACAAATTTAGTGCGAACACGACCGCCGCAAGATCCAGATCATTGGTGGCATAGTTACGCTCATGGGGAAATAACTTCCTAGACCCATAGGAGATCACCCCTTGCCGCTGCATCAACACACATCCAAGGATTTTCCATGAAGCATCACAGAACACCTCATATGCCACCCTTCTTCTGGAAACCTCGGCACTGGGGCACTAACCAACTTCTCCTTTAGATAACTGATGGCCACCTCACACTTCTCATACCACACGAAATCCTAGTCCTTCTTGGTCAAGGTTGTCAATGGTGATGCAACTCAGGAGAAGTTGGACACGAACATCCGGTAGTAACCCGCCAGACCAAGGAAACTATGAACCTCTACCACATTCATGGGTGCTTCCAAAGAAACAACCGCCTTGAACTTTGATGGGTCCACTAGTATCCCCTGCTCGGACTCCACGTGCCCTAGGAAGTGAACTTATCGCATCCAGAACATTCACTTGGATAACTTACCATAGAGTTGGTGCTGTTAGACGACCTCTAAAACTGTTCTCAGATGCTAAGCGTGATCCTCCTTTGATCTTGAGTAGATCAAGATGTAGTGAGGAAACATGACACAAACCAGTCCAGAAATTCTGGGAATACGGAGTTCATGAGCCCCATGAACACAGTTGGAGAGTTTGTGATGCCGAATGGCATGACCAAAAACTCAAAGTTCCCATACCTGCACCGTAAGGTCGTCTTCGAGATGTCTCCCTCATTCACACTCAACTGGTGATATCCTGACCGTATATCGATCTTCCAGAACGAAACTTCTCACCTCAGCTATTAAAATAGATCATCTATCCTCGAGAGATGGTAGAGATTCTAGATCGTCACCTGATTCAGCCTCCTGTAGTCTATGCACAATCTGAGACCACCATCCGCCTTATTTGCGAACAAGACTGGAGCACCCCACGGTGACACACTTGGTCGAACAAAACCCTTCTTCATCATATTGCCAATCTGAATCTGCAACTACCATTTCTCTAAAGGTGCCATCTGGTAGGGATCCATCGAAATCGGATGAGCACTAGGTTGAATGTCTATCCCCAACTCGATATCACGTCGAGGGGGTAGAGTTGTCACCTCATTAGGGAAGATGTCAATGAACTCACTGACGACCCATGGAACTTCCACCATCTCTGCATCCACTGATTCCACTGATAGCCCATCTAACAAGGAGAGGAGGGGTTCCCCTCGCTTGATACTCCCTTGGCAACTCTGCTCACCGATGAAAGTCACACATCGGCCGCCCATGTCTAAAAACACAGCTCTTCCTCAGGAGCAGTGAATAACGGAACATACAGAGAACAACCATTCAATGCCCATGATGACATCGTATGCTTGTATCTGCAACAGTAGAAGATCCTTGACTGACTGATGTGGCCATATCATCAGTCTCCATCCCCAAAAAACATATATCAAGTCTCTTTGACCTCCGACTGATTTTCTCAGCACCAGGGGCACTGGAAGTCTCTCGTCATCTAGACCAAAATCACGGGCTAGACTGGGTGTAACAAAGGAGTACGAATATCTTATATCAGACAAGATGTATGCAAGGGTACTGAACAAACTCATCATACCTCGAACGACCTCTGGAACTACTGGAACTACTGTCTCTGCGGCGTGAAACTGCCTGAACCTGGCTCCTCTGCCCCTCGGCTGTCGGCCACCTCCCCGACCACGCCCCGGTCGAGGTTCCTGAGGAGCACCCTGGGGTCGGACTCCTCCTGTAACGTCTTCCTTCAGCGGAGCGAGAGCCCGCTGCCCCTACTACTGTTGCTGCTGAAAGGGCCACGCTGGATACTTCTACTACTGAGGCGGGTGCTGAACCTGCCCGCCACTGCCGTGCTGCACTTGGTCTGGGAACTAATTTTGAAGTTGCCCATGGCTTCCACAAATGAAGCATCTCGGCCCTAGGCTCTATGAGAAATGGCGAGGGCCGGGAGACCCGAACTGGAACTAATGGGGCATGCTCCCTGCTGGTCGGAACCTAGAGGTTCCCGATGCTGGTGGCCTGCTGCTGATGGCCTTCCTCTTTGACGATCCCAGCTGAATTCCCGCTCATGACACACCTCCCAGTGTGTGCATCCTCTCCACCACCTCAGACATCTTCTGGACCTCTATGTACGTCGAAAAGGTTAAGGGAGTAACAATATACTGGAGGGAAGGTCGGAGCACCTCCTCTAAACTTCTCGCCCGAGACTCCTCATCCAGAAAGAGGTCTGAAGCAAAGAGGAGGAGATCATTGAACTTGATCCCCAACTTCCTCAATAACATACTACTATGCTGGAGGGAGAGTATGTTGTATCTCTTCTCTACATTCATGGTGGAGGAGAGGAATTCCGCCCAGAACTCCTTCTCGAAGTCATCCCATATCACCTCAGCTTCCGTATTTTCTTCTAGATAAAGCGTCCAACACTGATGCACTGCTCCCTACATCTGGCTTATGGCCAGAGGAACACAGTACTCTACCAGAGCCTGGATCAATCCAAAAGCTATCACTAGCTCCTCTAGCCATCTCTCCTTCTTCATGTCAGAGGTGCTGCCCTCATACTTCTCGAGGGTCTGTCGCTGGAATGCTCAAAGCATCTTCTACCACTGGTCATCTTCCTCCTCTCGGTCAACCCTTTTCCGATCAGCTAGATAGTCCTTATGGGCCTCGATCACCCATACCACTCATGTTCGTCTCCCCGGCGCCATAACTGCAAGGTAAACAAAAAATACCAAAGACCATGTAGTGCAGAATATTGCTCAAATTTTCTTAGACTTCTGTACTCATTTTTAAATTCCCAAAATACTCCCAGAAACATGAGAAGAAAAGTCATTATGATGCATATACCTTCCCTAGGGTCTCTACCCTGGTATCTGTGTGGCCTCACTTGGTCGTTACATAGGTCCAAAGTCCTTGAATAGGATCATGGGGGGCCCTAAAATCCCGTGTCCTAGCCAGTATTCTCTAGCCTAATTCAGACACCAAGGTCACCCACCATTGTTTCCCTACCATGCAATCCTCACTATGCCTAACTCAAAACTCCATCCTATCTCTCAAACCTACTCCTCTGATACCATTCTGTCACAACCCGCCTTCACCAAGATGAGGGTAGAGATTGTAGATTGCCAGACCCTTCCTTCTTCTAGTGGAAGGAGAGATAATGACCCCTGAGACCTACCTTCAATAGGTCCCGGAGTGACGACTAGCAACAAGGGTATAGAATCTCACCAAAAAATGGAAAGCATAACCATTTTTATTTTTATAGGACCTGGAGATAAGATAGTAAAACCCAACAACACCAAAACTGAAAGTAGAGATAAAACCAAACATAACCCATTCCCATATGCATGTTCAACAGTAAATGATACAAGCCACAAAACTCCAATGTTAATGTACCAAGAAAAGGAAAAAAGACAACAGCAACTGCCCCATGTTCCGAGCTAGTATGGTCCCGCACGATCCCTGAAGTCTTCCTGGAAACCTGAAAATAGTTTTATATATGTAGGGTGGGCATACAAGTACACCCAGTAGGGAAAACCAAAGACTCTCTTGCACAAGTTGAGAGGAATTCTATTTCCCTGTGAGAAAATAGACAACCAAAAACATCTAGTAAGGTAAACTATCCACCCAAGCCTCACAAAAGAACACTCCCCAGATAATGCAAGGCAAGTAAAGTATAGTAATAGAACATCAATTTTTGGTTACCCCACACCACTTTCCCACTGGTTGTTGAAAACATCCTACGCATCAAACCAATACCGCCATTCTCATCGCAGTCCCACTGCCAAACCTCACCCACACACACCTGGACCATAACATCACTGCAGTCCCACTGCAAAACCCCACCCGCAGACACCTGGGTCACAAATACCACACGTAACCACACCTGCTAACACCTGGGTCAGAACAACTATTTCCATGCCCGAAGACACCTAGGCTCATCCTGAAGACACTTGGGAAACAATCTTCCCGCAAACACCTGGGCCAACCACCACAACTACCCTTCCGGAAGGATCATGGGCTAATAATGGACTTTAGGCAATCACATCCTACCTGAAGAGTCTTGGGATCTTCGAGAAAGAGAGAAGAAAAGGAGCTAATAACCAGCCACTCATAGGAGTGTTGGGGAAAACACCCTCCCCATGAAATGAGGTGTTCGGCACTAAGTGCTAACTTGTTTGGGGTGAAAATAAGAAACATAAAATCTACAGATATATGTATAGGTAACTAGAAATCATCCTAGCCTAGGGGTACCAAAACATATGAAAAAACACCCTCATTACTATTCATTCAAAAAAGAAGCCACGACACTCATGGAAAAGACATAACTCGTCCCAAAAACCAATTACCCATTTAAACAATTTTTTTTTCATGTTCAAGTGATCCCATTAGGGTGAATTCTGCACTACCGGGCAACTAACAGGCATAAACACAATCCAAGAAGATAGAAATAGCCAAACAACAATTTATGCATTCCCACCCAATTCTCTTGCAATCACAAAAAAATGGATAAGTGAGATCCCACAAAGTACTAGAACCAAGGAATACCCCAAGACACTGCCCCATGTCCCCAAAATCCTAGAGCCAATGGTTTCTCAGAAACAGAGGATTCCACCCCAAACCTTGATATAAGCAGAGTAACCACACAGCCTCAGATTCAAAACAAATGAACGTATAACAAAAGGGGATCCCTTCCCCATCCATATCACCAAATACATCTAATCCCCCATCCAAGAAAACCATAAAGTCACCCGCAATCATCCAGTGAGAGAAAACAACCAAACCACTACCACCAACACCAGGCAGGCCCATGCAGGTATTTTTAGATTTAAAAGATTTAACACACTCCATGGTTTCAATTCCACTGTGCTTTAACCGGGGTTATCACAGAAAAGGGTTGATCCTTGTGGTTTCAATTTATTTAACCGAGTATACATAATTTACCGATTTCATGTTATGGTTATTTAAATATACTGGATCACTGATGTTCATTAGTGCACAGAGAAAGACCACCAATGACCATGATTTTCAGTGAGCATAGTCCTGTACAATTTACAACACATATCAACATAGAAGAGTACAACATAACATCGATCACACCCCCTTTTATTCTTTAATAGTCCATTCATTATCTTCATTAAGTATGGTTTCATCAGTTCCCACAGAGACAAGAGTATACCCACCCTGCATGATACACAGAAAGGAGAGGCGAAGGAAAAATCCCTACTTGATTGATCAAGGATCGACATTTTTCTCGATGAGCCAAGAACAGGGGATGCGTGGCTCGTAGGGGTGGAACGTCGGGAACTCCAGGGATGAGCAGATGACTTCAGCCTAGGCGCACCACAAGACTAAAGGAGGAGGGACGTCATGGGAACCAGGGAGAAGAGAGAAGTCGGTGAAAAGGAAGAAGAGAAAGAAGAACTTCCTCTGCGATATGAAGATAAAATTCTGTTGCTATGGGATATGGGAATTTTGAATGCCTGGAATATCGGATTGTGGTTTCCCATTCGGTTTAGCAGTTACACATGATGGCATTAAGTTGTTATTTAATATCCCCCCCTTTCAGGGAGGTTTCCCTGGATTTTTAGGAATTAATTTGGGCTATAAATGGCCTTGAACCACTTCCAATACTTAAAAAGGGCCTAAAAGAGGAGTTACGTGAAAAAATGTAGATGGAAAACCCGAAAAGGATGGATAACACCGATCGGTAACACCGATAGGCTGGTCGCACTGATCGGTCCCACCGATCGATCGCGCTAATTGGTCGTGCCGATCCGTCGCCCCGATTGGTCGCGCCGATCAGTCGCACCAAATGAGGTGTGAGCCCTTAGGATCCTAGAATTTGGCAAAGGGATGGATCATGAGGGTATTGGCCATTACATTTTATAGAAACAAGTCTTTAGAAATAATGAATGTGATGACTAGTTTGGGCACCAGATTTGTGAGGCTCTACTCAAACCCTAGGTGTGAAGATCCGTACTTCTAGCATATTTATTACAAATATGAGGATTAGCATCAAAATTTGTATTGAAAAAGGAAAAAATAGTTACAAGATGACGGGTGAGAACACCTTATCAATAATGAATCAATTAGAAATTGAAAACACCAAGTAGCGGGTGACTTTGGAACCCATGTTCCTATGGTACATGACTCTACTATAATGATATCTCCCACGCCACCATGATTGGTGCTTTTGTGCGGTCTTACGATCATCCCTTGAATGTGAATCAATTTTTTTACATGGTATTGCATTTTTTTATTTCCAAGAGAGATCCCACATGTTTTATTTCTGGTTACATTGAAAACTATCATCCATATTGTTAGTCAAAAAATTCACCACTATAAGGTAATAATTTAAACCAAAGGTTTCTGGTTCCTTTTTGGAAAGATGAAATTCAATCTGTATAGAAAACCACTCACTATACTCCCTCTAAAGGAAGCTTGGTAGTCTATCCCCTTGCAATATCTATGATGGAATTATAGGATTTTTATTTTTAGCTTCAATGATCTCCCATTCATTATTAAAATCCAAACCAAATGAATCATAAGAATTCATCATATGTTCTATAAGATGAGGAGCATAATTCCATTCTATGTTGTCTTTTAGTCTACTTATTGAGATGCAAGATGGAAACTCCACCTTAAGGAGGATTGTGGTAGGGGTAACAATCAAATCATTAGAAGAGGTAGATAAAGAGACTTGTCTATGTTCTAGTGACGAAATTGTATTTTTACAAGGAATCATCATGAAACTATCCCCAACAATAGAAACATTCGTCCTCTAGGAATTTTTTCACTTTCATGGGATTTATTCTATATTTTCATCATACCTTTTCAATCTCTTACATAAAATCTTGTTTCATCCATAATTTTTAGATTGACATGATCTTGAATTATTTCATTGTTGCCTAAATGTTTTTACATTATTGCATCAACCAGATCACCATTCACAAAATGGGATTCCTATGAAATTAGGGACTTTGCAATTATAGTCTAGGGTGAATCCCCCAATAATTGGTTCTGTAGATCCACCAAAAACTCTTTAGGTTGACGAAGAATAATAGAATTAGACCAAAAAATCATATTATTGATTGAAGGATTACTTTTCTCGCCGATGAAATGAACCCATTTTTTATCATTTGATTCAGGGAGGAATTGTTCCTTTTCAAATTTCCAAGATTCTTCATTAGCCACAACAGCCCAATTTTTACATTTTTCAAGTACATTGGTGCTATACACACCATCATCATTGTCCTCTTTAGTACCTTTTACATAAGGGGAAATCAACCCCAAATATTTCACAAAACACAGGGGAGGGGCAGTTGGAGCCCGAAAATTCATTTTTCTACCCGTCATTTTGGATTTCCTATTCCTGCATTTAGAATTACAATTTCATTTCATGTTATAGAATTCATAGTATTTCTCTTATATTAAGTATTTATCAGTATCCCAATATATTTATAATCAATAAAAAATTAAGGTAGATTCTCATATCGGATAGTAAGATCAAGGCTATTATCTATAGATCATGTTGTCCCATTTTCTATTGGGGTAGCACTGAGGTATACCTCAACCAGGAAGCATGAAATGTAACCAACAATCACCTCATCTATTGAAAACTCATATTTTTTAGTAGTTACAATTATTACAGAAATGTGAAATAGAATGTGAGGCTTCCACCATATTGATTTTTAACTATAATTTCTTACAGACACTAGGGTCGTCGTCTAATGTATGGGATAATGATAAAAATATAGATGGTAATAATGAAAGAGGACGATTCCAGGTTAGAGGGAGATTGGGTTGAATTACAAAGAATTATACATTAAAAACTCTGGTCGGAATAAAAAGGTAAAATATCCTCCTCATATTGGAATAAATTTCCATTCTTTGAAACCCCAATCGACAGAGATACATTGAACCAAGTTCTCATTATTCTATGGTTCAGTTCCCAAAGGATGAACTACTCTTACAATAATGAAAAACTGAATGATAATAAATCTCTCAAAGAATTAGATCATTATTTCCATGGATAATAGATGATTTTCTTATTTTCAGAATCATATTGGGTGTGCCGTCATTTGTAGAAGTGGAAAAAGGATAAATAACTTCACACTATTCAGGGCCTCTAGATGTTAGTGCACGGGATGTTCCCATATTCAAAATCCCCAGTAAAACCCCAATGTGGATCATGGATTGAAGATATTTATATCTATGAAGAGTTGAATTACTCATCATTTCCACCTTTAGGGAACCCAGTTGAAGCCTCGGATAAATGAGAGTGCACGATTCATCCATGACGGGTTTGTGGGAGTTAAATAGTCCTTAGAAAAAGATTGATTCCACCATCAATGCCCTAATCAATGATGTCATAGACTATAATCCCTAATAAAAATTAGTAGGTGGTAAATGGAGATCTTATTGACCACCAAACCAATGTAGTCATAATTAATATAAAAATAACAATTACTTTACATAATGAATGACAACTTAATAATTTTTGTCATGTGACTTAGGAAACATGGACACATAAACAACTGGTTTATATGTGAGCTATGTCATATCTCATCATGTTCATCAAACCTAGAACCCATTATAGACATAAAATGAATAATACATTTTTCCCAAATTAGGGAATTAAATCATGAGAATGGTTGATCTATGATACTTAGTAAGGGTAAACAAGGGAGTTATATAAGCATAACATGAACAGAATTGTGTGAGTACATAAGGATAAAATAATAAACCAAACATATAAGATATCATTATCTTGTGTAATGAAATAAATATTGGAGCTTAATAAGTCACAAATCATATCGGAATAAAAAATCACAATCCACGAGGGCATAATATTAGCATATGACATGGAATCTATGGAATACAAAAAAGCATAGAAAATCATTTCTGTGTTAGTAATGGTTTACTGCCAAGGCTATCATAGCAGAAACACTCCCTTATTCAAACATTTTCACCTATCATTCCTACGATATCATACTGAATCAGGTTCACTACCCCTTCCACCAATGTCTTATTTAATCATGTTTACTCCTTTATCCAGACTTATCTTACAAACACCATCCGGACTTCTTATTATAATATGATATTTCTCATGTGATATAAATCATTACCCAATGTGTTTTATGGATATATAGGTCCCACCAATCTCATAATGAAACCCATATTTATGTGTTCCACATTATCATATTAATTAATAATAACATACCCCATGACATTGATTGGGTATCATAATCATTTCATCATATCATAACAGGTGGAAAAGAGTCTGATTTTATAATCATTTCATTATATCATAACCAATGAAAAGAATTGGGTTTCAATGTTGTTTCTCCTAGGTATAACCCATGTAAGAGAAAATGGATTCATTAATTGTATTACTTCACATAGTAAAACATTCAGATAAAGAATATTAATTGTATTCTTGGATCATAACCCCAGTAATTCATAGGTAAGATTAATGGATGTCATCATATATATGAAATAAATTACATATCATTTAAAAAAGTTTTTGAGGAAAATACCCCATTTTACATTTACTGATTCGTTTTAATAAAAAAAACATTTCAGAAATACTTTTCACTGAAAATAACATTGAAAATATATAATGTAATCGTAGATGAAACGATCAGTCTTGGTGGAAGATAATTATTTTCAGGTCATTGTCTTTAAAGTGATTATTCTTTTCAAAATTTGTTAGAATCCATAGAAGATTTTTTTTCAAAATGACATTAATATTACATACAAATCATTTTGGAAAATGTAAAACATGGGAAAAATTTAATTTTAAAAAAATAATTGGAGGGTATAAATTTATTTTGGATAATTTTCTAAAAAACATGGTTTCAGATGAAAATGGTTATCGACCAAAGAGTGGAATAAATAATATTTTTATAAAATCTTATTCTCAGCGATATTAAGTAACAAATAATGTGAACACGGTACTATTAATTGAGTATACTATGTATAACCATAGAATAAGAAATTTCATGAGATTCTTGGGATATGCGTCATATAATTTTATCATCATAAACAAAATCATAAAGAATCATAGTAAATTAAGGGATTGTAACCTAAAATCATTACCACATGGGTAACATTGAATCACAAACACCATGTTGGAAAAAAATAAAATAAAATGTATGATATCATGAGGATGAATAATTTCTTGATATTACATGTAAAAGTGGATTTATATACTCATAGTGACATAATATAGGTTCATAACATAACATATGTCTCAACGAAGGAAAATTGAAACAAAATTACCTTACCTTATATATTTAATTATTTCATAATCATTAAAAACCCATTATAAAAAATAATTATTTATTTTAAATATATAAAATAACAATATTAACTTTTATTATCCATAATATGATTTATTTATTCCCTTTTGTTACCCTTTTATTATCAATTCTAGGTTAAAGTAATATTTCTGGAAATAAATACATTGTTTTTCATGTATGTTTTGAATTATTAATTTTTGTCCTTCTAACTGGAAAATGGATTCATCTTCTTCAGATTGAAAAAAAATCATATATATATCATATATATTCATAATTTATTTATTTAGATTAATACATAACATTTATAGATTTGAAATGAAATACACCCTTTAGGTAGATAGTTGGACATACATAAGCGTGAATGCAATTTCCCTTTTCATGTCATAATAAAAGAAATAAAATTAAATCATATAAAAATATTATCATTAATGAATAATTTTTTTTGTATATATCACAATTATTTTGTTAAAATCATCCATAATACCCTATATGTAATGCTTTAACGAATCACATTGCTTTGTGAGGTGGTAGTCTTCCATACATACGAGCAACATTATCATATGCACACAAAATGGAGTGTGTGAAGGAACGAGTGGTATTATAATTAATTAATCATAATAAAATATCCAAACTAATATATGAATAATAAATCCATCATTTTTATCTTCCTTGATTGGATGAAATTGATTAAATAATCACACCTCTTCGCGAGGTAGTAATCTATTATACACATGAACGATGACTTCATGACCCATTTGATGGAAGTGGAGATGGATTTAGGTCATGAAAATAACATAAAATAATCTCCTTAAATGGTATATACTATGTTTATTAAATAGTAATGGTATTATAAGAATTTAATGAAGTTGAGTAAGAAATATAATCATAACACACATTGATTTATGTTTCCTCTTCTTCGAGTTATCCTAAGGACTGCCCTAAAATCCATGATAAGAAGGATTTGTCCCCAAAATAAGGCATATAGTATATCAGAAGGTATGTTTGAAAGTGATTTGGGTAGGTCCTGGACTATCCAAAATTGTGTTATGGTGTGAAGATGAGAGTAGAGGGGTGGCCTTTTATAATTGGGGGAGAGGACACAGATGGTATTTTTAAATGAATTGAGTGATACCATAGTTTTTGTAAGTCAAAAGGGTCCAAAATGTACCATTATCAACCCTTGGTGGTGAAATCATAGAAATTTCACTATAAATTTTTTTAGGATAGATTATTTTTCACTTGTAACCATATCTCTTTAGTTCAACTCCATGGTAATCAGGTCCATAACTTTATGCAGTGATTTTTTTTACAAATTTCACTAATTATTTTTGTCAAAAATTTTGTACAACATATTAGGAATTATAAAATATTATAAAAAAAATATGGAATCTATTTTTCGTATTTCCATTTATATAAATTTGAAAATTAAATTTAAAACTAATTCCATAAACACAATGAGAAATCAGATTTTTAAAGTGAAAAAGTTCAAAAGTTTGCAATGTTTTTATAATCATTTTAGAAATAAAATTGATTCTAATGGATTGTTTTGGATTATGTTTTGTTCAAATTTACTATTATTTCTTTAAACAAAATTTATAATAAAATTTAACATAAGAAATTATTTAATAGGAAAATTAGTTTTTATTTAAATTTATGAATTTTCAATATTCATCATAAAATGAAATATTTTAGAAAAATAAATAAATGTCCCTAAGATATTTTTTATTTTTTTATTTAAAAAGTATGTTTATTTTATAAAATTTATTTTAATATATTTTCAAATATTATATTTATCATAGTTCATAAATAGAATCAAAATTCAATTCAAAAGAAAATAGAAATTTCGAAATATACTCACTTTTCTAAAAAATAAATAGCATTTTACAAATATATAATATTTATATTAAAACATCATACTTAATATTTATAATGTACTTATTACTATTAATGTTTATATGTTTAACAGCTACGCTATCATGGTCTTGTTCAAATAATTATAATAGTAAATTTTTGTGTCATAGAAACTAAATGTTGCGTGTAATGCATGCTAAACCCAGCATTATGTGAAATGATTGATTAAAATGGTTTTTTAATAAAACGATATTAAATATTTTTTCACAAAATATAAACCATCAATGAAATTTAATTTATTTGAAAACTATAAATTCATAAAAATTTGTGGTTTTACATTCTAACCACCCCTAAAACAAACATTAACCTCATAATTCACTATTCTAATACAATCAAATGATGAAAAATATACTTTATCATATCCTCATGTTCCTACATAACTTCCTCAAATATTTTTTCACTAAAAAAATTGACATGGTGAGTGGTATTATTTCCCAAATCATTCTCTATATGATAAAAAATCTCCATATTTTGTTCCTCATAGGAATGATATTCCTCCAGTGTTATGACCTCTAAATTTATTACATCTGAAGGGTTATTTATGTACATGCTTGAAAAAGATACATGGAACACATAAAGGAATTGGAAGGGTTTTTGTTATGTTCTAAGCGATATGATACCATCAAAATATGATAATGAACTTCAAAGGGACTAATAATACATGGTCTTAGTTTCCCTGTATTCCTAAATCTCATAACATTCATCCATGGATAAATTCCTTGAAAAACCTTATCACCAACATTAAATTAAAAATCATGATTTTAATTTTCAACATAACATTTTTTCCACCTTAGTGATACAATGAGGGGTTTCTAAACTAATTTTCCCTTTTATACCATTTCATCATCAATATGAATTCTTGAGTGAAAAAAACTTTTATAACAAAACTCAACAAGAGGATGTAGTTGAACCTAAAAAACTATGAAATCCACAGAACAAGATCGTAACATAACATATATGATTTGAATTGTTATTACAAACTGACCATATATTTACTGTTGATATGTGGTGTTGATACTCAATTTTATGTCCTGATATTTTCGAATACTTCAGAAGAACATTTATGTAAACCTCAGATTTGATCACACATAATAGAATGTGGTACTCTATGAAAACATACCAATTTCATAATGTATGTCTTTCCATGCCGATCCATATATATTTATTCTCTAAAAGTGATGAAGTGTTATGAATTAGTATGGTGATTGACTATGAACCATATATAATTATTTATTTTAGTTTTTTTTTGGGATTGAAATGAAAAAACACACTATAATTTCTCCCATTTTCCATTCTGATATAGCAAATGGATGAAACAACCCCATAGAATATTGTATTTTATACTAAAATTATTACATACCAGGCTTTTAGATACAAACTGAACAATATACCTCTACATTCAATACCACCAGAAATATTATTTAAGACATCTATACATAATTATAATTCCTAGAGATTGAACAATGAATAACTATGAGATTCCTTTAATAGCACATTCTACATATTTGGTATGGATAGAACATATACACAGTTCAAGAATATTGTCAATCCATCATGATAATAATTTTTCTCATGAACATTTATAAGCTTATTTTGTATCTTTAAATCAAGATTTTATTCCTCACTAATCATCACATGGATATATGGTTGGTCATTAAATTGAAAAGGATAATGATTTTCCCCCCCATTATGATTTCAAGATCCACCCTTTGCTAATCCCAGAATATTAGATCTTTTTTATCCTCATCTTGGATAATCTAGCATTATCCATTCGACTCAAAGCATAAGCCACCTTGTTATATTTACCAGGGTGGTCTTGTATTGAGTATTAATTGTCATTAATCGAATACAACCATATGCTATGGGGAATATTTAACTACATTTGGGAGAATATATACTTAAAATATTTTCTTGATTGTAATATATTTTAGACACTTCCATGTAATGATAACAGTTCCACATCATCAATATAAAAATTACCCAACTGAACACCAAATCATGAGTTGGGTAATTTTGATCATGAATCATAAATTATCATGATTCATAAGATATAAAAATCATATCTTACAAAATAAAACATCATAATCCCATCATGGATGTTTCATTATAAATTACTAACCATTTTCAACTACAAGGTAATGTAAGAATATGTGTGCTGACTAAACTTCCCTTGAGATCCATAAAATTTTCATCAAATTCATATGTAATACAAAACATGGATATATTTTGAGTTAACTCTAATAGTGGGTAATATATTCCAGATTAATGTTCCACAATCCATCGATAATATACAGATAAACCATGAATATTTCTGATATCATTCACCATGGTTGGTTTGGGCCAACATTAAATAGCCTCTACAGTCGATGGATCTACTAATATTCACTCTCGTTAGATTATTTTACCCAAAATGACACCTCTTGTAGACAAAATTAACAATTTTTTATATTTTATACATATTTTATACTTCTTTAGAGTCTATGGTATAATTCTCTAGTTATATTCATGCTCATTCTTACTCTTTGAATAGATAAGAATTTCATCTATAAAGACTACAACAAACTGATTTAGGTAATCGCTAATGAATGTATTCATTAAATCCATGAAGTTAAAATAACCATCAGTAAGACCAAATAGAATCACTAAATATTAATATTATCCATACCTTATATGGAATAATTCCTTCGTTATATCCTCCTTCTTTAACCATAATTGATGATATCTATAATGAATGTCAGTCATGGGAATGTATTGAGATCTGCATAGTTTATCAAACAAGTCATAAATATGCAGATGAGGATCCATTTCGTTTGTAGTAATATTTTTCATCTCCTAATAATCAATGAAGATTCACATCGATCTATCTTTCATTTTATAAAAAATTATAGGTGCACCGCATGGTGACATAGTTGGCCAAATAAGTCCCTTGTTAAGGTTTTCAAGAAGTATGTTCTTCAACAATTGAATATTAATTAGGGGTATTATATAGGGAGTCCTTGGAATTGGTTTGGAACTGAATATTTGTTATATTGAGAACCCTACATCACATTTTGGTGGAAGGATAGGATGCTCTTCTGGAAGAACATCAATAGATTCCCATACAATATGCATATCCTCAATGCCATGTTTCACCCCAATGATATGAGAGAATACACCTTTCTAAATAAGAATTAATACCTATAAATTATAAGTGATCTCCACCAAGTGTTCATCAAAATCATCATACTAATATAAGATAATTGGTTAATTTGAAATATTAATTTGGATTCACTTCCTCGAAAATTTATTGGGCATTATGCAGAGAAATCAAATCAATTCCTGTGATGATATCAAATTCCACCAGATAAATAATGACAAGATTTTTAAAATATCATTACCCCCCAGATCAATCGAGAGAGGAATCATATACATGATATGTGATCATCATACCAATAAGGGTTTTAACTACTAATTTTATATTTAATTGTATTTTTTGAAATATTATATGCTTAAAATATTTCTATAGATATAAAATATTGTGTCGATCCAGAGTCAAATATGTAAATTTACACCATGTTTCCCCCCACACTATGATCAAAATGTAAATCTCATGTTATTCTCTACATGGTTTTCAGATTTTCCTTTCAATTGTATTTTTATATTATTGTCAAAACCATTAGATAGATACGTAACAAAATCCCCTATTTCCACCTTGACAATTTATTTAAAAATATCTTCATAGATATTGAAGTCTCCTATGGATAACAACATTCCAAGACATGGTTTTAATCCACGGAATAATCAATCAACCATACATTTTGGTTGGATGGTAATACCATATATGTACCTCACAAGTCTTGTTAAATTTATCTCATATGTACTAACACATTTATAATCCTATTTATTTATCTCAAGGAACCCCTTCTCCAAACATGTATGGAGAATACAAGGAATGTATATATTGATAATATGTTATTTAACATATCCCAATCCACAAATTCTATTTGATCCCATTTTCTCGTATTCATGATATGATTTCACCATTTAACTACTTCACCTTCCAAATTATAGACAAAAAATGGGGTTTTCATGTTTCAATAACTATTTAATAGAAAATATAATTTTTGTGGTGCTGATCTATTTCTCGGTAACTCTCAAATTAGTGGATCCACTTAAAGAAGGGGAAATTTTTTTCATTATGTAATAAATAGAATGTTGTTCCATTATTTTATCATTTGGAATGATATCAGGATTCATAAATTGAGAATGTAGTATAGTAATAGAAATTTTATTTTTCATTCTAGCTCCCATATCATTTGGATGATCTGGGGGAAAATCATTTCATTTTATATCATACTCATCATAAACATGGTTCCTTTTCATTCCAATCATTGAGTAAAACTAAAAAGAATAGTGTAAGATACAATAGTAATAGTGGGAACCACATAAACATAAAATAAATTTATAAGATGCCTAATTCATGACAATATCTTTCTATTATATGAAACCATTATTTTATCATACATCATTCATATTAATCTTCTTTTTTAGATCCTTAAAGATATTTTTTAAACACTTTGTTCCTTTGAAAACCATATATTGCGGGAGGGTCAAACCAGGTGCGCAGTAAGGCATGCTTTTAGACACTAGTTTCCAATAAAATCCAACTCAACCAATATTTTATGGGGTAGTTACCCCTAGGTACATCTATTACATAGCCACATAAACTTTTAGTATTCAAATTAGGAATAAATTTCTGAGAAACCACTCACTCTATCATTTACCAAAATTTGATTATATTTTTTAATACATTGTCTCATTGTGGGACCTATTCTTTGACATGTACATATAGATATCACTATGGTTTTAACATCCTAGTGTCAAATAATTAACAAAACAATTCTATGATATTGACTGTGATGACCCATACATCACATACATAATCATTAGATATTAGTCATTAAAAAATCATTACGTAAAAATAGATCCCAAAAATGAATCATTTCGGTACGGTGCCATTGTAAAAATGGAATCATAAATAACCGGTTCATAGGTGAGTTACATCATCTATAACTATGTTCTTCACAAATATAACTCTCCAATGAAATATCATACAAAATACATATATTAAAAACTTCTGGAATCAAAACAAATAATATGGTGTGTTCTAATGCTCAGTAAGTGTAAACAAGAGATATGTATAAGAATAACATGAAAATTAGTGAATAAAAACACGATAATAAAATTTAAATACAGTCCCCTATATATCAAATATTATAATCATAAGTCATGAAATAATTATTGGATGTTCATAAGACACAAACCATAATATAATAAATAACATGATCTATGAGATAATAATTTTTGCATAAGATGTGTAATGTTTTATATAGACCTATAAAAATAAAATCATTGTCATATTAGTGATGGTTCACTTATAGGGATATCCTTGTGTTTAATTTCCATTACTCAAAATAGTTTCACTCCCCGTTCCATCCTTTTCATACTGAACATTGTTTAATCCACATTCAACCCTTGTCTTACTGAACCTGGTTTACAGCCCATTTTAGTAATATCTACCGCATGAGATATAGATCATCTCCCAATTCAATATAGGGAGATATAGGTCCCATCAATAATATAATTAATACCATATTTATGTGTTCCACATTATTATAATAACTCATCATAACATAACCCATGAAATAAAATGGGTATCATAAATATTTTTTCAAATAATTACCTCAGAAAAATACATAATTTTTATTATAGTTTCATCACAGTATAAACCAATAAAATAAGTGAGTTTGATTGGTATATAATCATTGTATATTGAATATTAATAAAAGGGTTTATAAAAATGATGAAACAAAAACATAAACCATTATGAGAAAGAATATGAATGGAATCCTGGGATCATAACCCTAATAATTCAAGGTAACATCAATGGATTTCGTCTTAGATGAAAATAATTTGTAAACATCATTTAAACTATTTCCTGAGGAAAATACCCTTCTCTTTTAAAAAAAATTAAATAAAAAAATTTAAATATATATTTTGTGAGAAAATAATTTTTAAAATTATAAATCTATCTATTAATAAATGATATTTTATGGTGTGTAATAATTATGTTCATTCCATACACATTAAAATGAATATTCTTTTAGTATTTCGATAAATAGAAAACAAATATTATTTTGTAAAATGACATTAAGATTCTATACAATTTTATTTAAAAAAACTCATACATGGGTGAAGATGTATTTTATAAAATAATTATTGTATGGTAATATAAATTTGAAATTATTTTTATATAAATTTGTTTTTGAAATTTATCATCCTTCCAAATAGAGAAATAATGTCGTATTTTTAGTAAGAAAATTCACAATTATTATATGTACAAAAAGTAGGAAAATTTCAAAATTACTTAAAAATACCATGAATAAATATATGATAAGAAAACTTTTAATTTTCATTGGACATGAATCATAATATTAAATCATTTGAAACAAAATAATATGCCATCTGGAGAAACGATGAAATTGTAACATTATATCATTTCCACTATAGTGAATTTGAATCATAAGGCCCATGATGGAATAACATAATATGAACATTATGATATCATTATGATGTTTAAATGAATTATATTACATGTATATGTAGATTTATATACACCCGATGAAACAATATAGGTGAATAATTTTACATATGTATCAATGAAGGAAAATTGATAAAAAATACCTTAATTTAGGTGTTTACATCGATCATACTCGTTCAAACCTCATGTATAAAAAATAAAAGTATATGTTACATATATTAATGAACTATATTAATATATATTTTACAAAATATTATTTACTTATTCCTATTTATTATCCATTTATTAACAATTCCTTTTTGATGTCTCATTTTGGGCTATATCTCCTTTCTTTTTCGTGTGAGTTTTGACATGATATTTTGTTTCCAATTACATGGATAATAGTTTCATAATATCCATAATAATAAAAATGATATAAAAATCATATTTATTTATTATACATGAATTAAGTGTACTCCAAAAAATTTGTTATAGGAAATAAAGCACACCATTCATACGGATGATAGGCCATACATTTGCATAAATGTTGTTTCATTTTTCTTGTCAGATTGAATGAAAAAAAAGTAAATGATATAAATATATTATCATTATATAAAATTTCTCATGTAATATATATCACATATTTTTATTTAAACAATCCTTAATATCTTTCATGTAAAGTGTGAACGAATGACGTTGCTTCTCGAGGAGATAATCACCCCTAAACACGAGCAACATTATCATATTCAAGAAAAATAAATAGTATGAAGGTATGTGTGAAATAACAATACATAATAATTATAATATCATAAAA
The DNA here is from genome assembly GCA_963277665.1 of Viscum album. Lineage (NCBI taxonomy): Eukaryota > Viridiplantae > Streptophyta > Magnoliopsida > Santalales > Viscaceae > Viscum > Viscum album. The sequence continues at coordinate 923,668,112 of OY728132.1, forward strand.
ATAATATATTAACAATGAATCAATCCTAATGACAAAACGTTTTTAGAAGTAATTGAAAAATCAAGGACATTGGTCTGCAAGGCTATAATCCCCCGTACACATGAATTATGATTTCGTAACCTATTTGAATGGAGAGGATAAGTGTATAGGTTATTACCATAACATAAAACATCATTAAATATTTAATATAATTATTTTATTATATAATCATGGGATAATAATATTTTAATTAAGGATTATAAGAAATAAAACAAAAAATCTCATTGAAGAACATTAACAATTTTTTTGGTATCCTCCTTATGATTGTAATAAAATCCATCATATGACGGATTTAGTTAAAAAAATAGGTCTTCTAGGATTGGTATAGGGACTATTGTGAGCGATTTGGGTAGGACCTATATGAAAAAAAGTGTGTGATGGTGTGGAGGAGAGAGTATAAGGGGTGGCATATTATATGTGGGTGAGAAGACACAATTGGTATTTCTGAAAATAATTGACTAATCCCAGAATTTTCATATGTAAAAATGAAATAAAATGGGACATTATCAATTCTTATAGATATAATTTTCTATAAATGTCTATAAAATTGTTTCAAAACAAGTTTATGAGACATTTTGGCACTTTTCATTTTTGTTTAACAACCCTAGAAACCCATTTTCACAATAACTATGGTAAATAATTATTATTGTTTTCAATATTAATTTTGGTGATAAATTATGTTGACCATGTTATAAATTATAAATTGATGTTATTCCGAATAAGGAATATATTTTTGAAAATTCTATTTACATAAATATAAAATTAAATTAAAAACTACTCCCAATGATGTAATGAGAAAGAGGGTTTTTTAATGTGAAATCGTTCAATAGTTTAAAATTTTTTATATCCAATTTCAATATGAAATTTACTCCGTCGACAAAAATTATATTAATTGTAGTAAAATTGTACTGATTTTACATTAATGGTAATTTAATATAAAATTTACCATTACAATTTATTTATTCAGAAATGGTGTTTTGAATTCAATTTCATAATTTTTCTCTATTCATAATAAATTGAAACATTTGAGAGAAGTCCCAATATTTCACATTCATAAAATTTTTCTATTATAATTTTTAAAATATATTATATTTTTTGAAAATTATTTTAAATATATGTAAAAAAAATTACAATTTTTCACAAATAGAAATAAAATACATTTTTTTAATAAGATAATATTTTTGAAACAAAATTAAATTTCATAAAATTAAGAACATTTTTATAAACTAGTTTTTTATTAAACAATAATACAGAATATTTAAAAATATGTTACTAATATTAAAATTATTATCATTAATAGATAATTTATTATGGTCTAGTTCAAATAATTGAAACAATAATAAGTCATTGGTTATAAGAAACTCATAGATGCATGTCACAGATGCAAATCATAGTGTTTAATGAAACAGATGCATAACATTGTGTTTCAAATAACACAAGACATACATGGTGTCGTGTGTAATGCATGAAATCATCTCAATTTAATTTATTTAAAATAGAAATAAATTTATTCGAACATGAATTCTCACAATTAGGAAGCCTCAATGTATATAGAGTTATATTTGGCATGATTAACAAAAAATTGATATAAACTATTAGAATAGAATGATCAAAAGAGGAGAGGCACAAAATGATTAAACTAGAAATTGTAGAATAAAATTCAATGATTGTTCATGCATACGGTATTGATAAATGTGTGAGTATTCTAAAATAGATGGTAATGGAATATTGTGATGTGAATCTAGTTCTATCTTGTATATTCTTCAAAATTTGGAATGGTTCTCTGGGTGTGTTTCTTAGATTTAACAAGATTTTTTAATTTGAAATACTTAACTTCATAAGGGATCTTATATTTTTGGAAGAAGTGCAATAAAATTTCTATGGATTTGTATAATTATACCTTGGTGGAGTTATGAATAAAGGTAACATCATGTAGTGGAATCATGGACTCATGCCAGGTTCTGTACAATTATATATTAGTAGATTTATGTATGAAGATGTTAGAATTAATGGGTATGGTATATTTCTTGGACTAATGGATTCAGGCTTCAAGGCTAACATTAATAAATTAACATATAATTAAATCCTTCAATTATTTTAGGATATGATTTCCTTCAATCATCCATAAATCAAACTGTGGAAAATATTCATACGGATATCATTTTGATATTCATAGTGGGGGATCCTTTGATTATGCTAATCTTCCTTTTATCATTATGTCAAAAAACTAGAATAAACACATCAAATAGGTTGAAACTATATCATTTGGGAATTTTTATGCCTACTTCGATCCTGATCTCCAATGGGAAAAAATATAGGACAATTGACCTTCAATCATACTATTATATAAATTATTATCTCATCTAGGCCATATTTGATCCATACTTGAAAAAATTTCTGGAAAGCAATTAATGTTTCATATAACTTCACTTATGTGTCTCTTCTTTCCTCCAAATTGGTGGTTGAAATCATGCTGATGGGGTTTAGACACAACCTTAAATATGAAACTCTTCTTCAACATGTTGTGGTGATTTCTATAGAATTGAACTATTTGTCTTCATGTTCATAAACTGATGAGGATTTGGGTGTAACATAACAACAAGGATGGAAATCTGGTTTAGGGGGGATTCACAAAATTAGGTGTGGTTCGGTTGAATATGGGATCTATTTTATTTTTATGAAACATAAAATTAAAATAGAGGGTGTGGTTGATTGAGATGCTTATTTCTAGTGGTACGAACTCATAGATGATTAATTCTATGATATGTTGAGGATGATTCAACATTATTGGTTGAGGAATTGGGATTCATCTTCACTGATTTCCTATTATGGTATGTTAACCCAATATAACTTGAGGGTATTCATGTATAATCTCATTTTCATCTTGTGGTAGCTTGAGTGATGTAAGATTCAGGGGGTGACAATGAAATGTGTGGTAGGTCAATAGAAACATTTTGATAACATGAATTACTTTCTATAGTTGGTAGGTATGGTTGTTTATGGAGGCATGATTGGTGGAGTGGCTATGCAGTGGGTGTCAGGTTGATAGTTTCCATTGTGGAAGTAGGATTTCCATCCAATAGTAAGTATACATGGTTGTTCATTTGGGAATGATAGGTTATATATTCATTGTGAGATCAGTGAATGGAAGGAGAGACAAAGACAACATACTGCAATTTAAAGAATGGTTCTAATGGTTGCTTGGAGATTGTTCTTAAAGTCGTTCCATGGGAATTGTGTGGTCAATTGATCTTGAAAATTGAATTAGGGCCATTCAATTAGTTTATTAATCATTATATGTTCATCTTGTAGGTTGAGGTTCTTCATAGGGACAATTTTAATTTTTCATTTACAGTAAGTGATGTAACAATTCCTCCTTAATGTGTACATTTGATTGATCCTGAGGATTTTGGTAAGTTATTCCATTGTAATTTTTATAGCCTTATATATGAAAATGTCAATAAAATAACTATTGTGGAAATTTGATGACTTGAAAAAAAAAAATATTTAAAATAAAAAAAATGTATGCCTTTATAATTACTAAATCCATGATTCATAGAAATAATAAATTTCATCAAAAATTGAGTTAAAAAAATATATTTCATTCCATTAATCCTTTCATGTCCAGATTCATTTTATGAAAATGATAATGGAAATTATATGAAAATGAAAATTAGTTAAATTCCAAATTCAAATAATGACTTCACAATAACTCTAATATTTAATAAATAATGTTAAAACCAAATTTTAATCCATTCAAAAATAATAATTATAATTATAAAAAAAACCAAAATCAATAAATAACTCGATGCTTAATTATAAATATGGTGTAAATTAACATTCTAACTGGCATAAAATTATAAAATTTTGGGATCTCATAACTCCCCCAAATGTGAACTATTCTAATTTCAATAAAATTTATTAATGGACATCCAAAATAATAATCAATATACCACTATGAATCTTTTTTCCTAAATAAGAATTTAAAAAAAATAAAAAATTCCTCCAACATGACATCTAATGGAAATTTCAACACAAAACCCAAACCCTAAATATTTAAAATCTATACTAATGATTGATATTGATACAGATTGATTTGTTTTGACATTGAGTAAAAACATAAACAACCTACAATTTTCTGATTGGTTTTTTATACATAAAAACTAAATATTTAAATAGAAATTTATTACTAGTTAATTTTTTTCTAAATAATTATTTGTCGGTTTGAGCCATTTTGGAATTCATTTAATTTTTTTTGACAATATCCTTTATATATTTTATGATGGGTCATCCTTTTCTACCTGATGAATCCCATGGGGGATCTTTTTTTCCTCTCATCTCTGCTTACTAGTAATCCTACTGATGCACCAGAAAGGTGTCATTAATTCCTCCTGGTGTGAGTTAGATTATAATTTTATAATTCTATACACCATAAAATCCATAAATGTGTTGTATTGTTGAAGTGCAGGGTCATACCCACAGAGATCAAGGTACACAGTGATGACACTCAGGACAAAAGGTTGGGATGGCCCAATTTTATTTTGATTTTCTTAAACTAATGGTACAATCAAAATAAATCAATTTCAAAGGATAAATAGAAGAGATAAGAATTATATTCCAAGGGATGTTTAGATAAATTAATTAATTCAACTTTACTTAAAAAATAATCATATTAAATACATGTTCATACAAATAGTTTCATTGATATAATAAATTTTCATTCCCTATCAAAATACCCTAGAATCCAAATTCATTTCGGTCAAATTACTCAAAATAGCTAATGTGAATTTTGTTCAGAGTTACAAATGATGAAGAGTAATTACATTCACTTTTCATGAATAAATCATCTCAATCTTGTTAAGGATAATTCATTAATGAAACATATGGAAAATGATTCAATGATGAATGAATTGGAGATGTAGGAACAACATTATAATATCGATTTCATTTGTTATTACAAGTAAAGATAAATATAACTACGATTCTATGAACCCCCATTGACCAATACCCCTCTCCCCTATGGGTTTATCCAACCATCCTCGGGTGATTTCCAATGACTATTAAACCAAAATCCATAGGAGAGAGATTCTGTACGAAATAAAGAGATAAGAATAATGAAAACACAATGATTGGTATTAAAATATAAAGCATCCAATGGTTACATCAAAGAAAGAAACGAAAAAAATAAACAAAACCGATCTGCGGTGGAATCCTACTGAATCATCTGATGGTCGTACTTTCTCCCTAGGGTCTAAATTGTCTTTGAAGGGCATCCAAAGGCCTGTTTTTATTGGAAAAATTTTCAACGTGGCTTGCAGCATCGATCTTATGTTTCACACGTCCCCATTGTCATGAACTATACCTTAGGTACACTTCATGAACATTAGATATGATTTCAATTCCATTTCATTGGATATGTGGAAACTTTCTACATTTGATTACATTGGTCACATCATGTACCTATGGTACTCATCATGTACTTTCTTTTCACACCATGTCTTTTCATCATGACTTTTCAAAGAGGCACCTTTCCTCTCCAGGAAGCCACAATGTGTACTTAATGTTTTTTAGGTTTTTCGCTCTGCTTCAGCTTTGAAATTCTAGTATTGTTCCACTTCACTTCAATCATGATTAGAAGTGTCATTTTGATCATCATTTTCCATGTTTTATATATGACTACTTAAAATTCCATTCATGAATAACAACTTTAAAAACATTAATATCATGCATAGATCATATTTGAAATCATTTGATATTAAATGAATTCACACATAAAAACCCATCAAAATCTTTATACAAAATAAAGATATCAAATCCCCCCACACAAAAATCATTTCTCTTCCTTTAATAAAACCTCAACATCATATCACCAAGGGTCCAATCATTAACGTGAGAATTTTCATATTATAATTCAAAAAAAACTTATTATAATTGAATATTGTAAAATCAAAATAACATACCAAATAAAGAATCCAAAAATAACGCGTCATTTAAAAATTGAAATTCAAGACATTCATACCCTTACAGACATAGTTATCATCTTTACAACAATACTAATGTGATTTATGATTTACCTCACCATTTAATTTTTCCACTCATCACTCAAGGTAATAATTTAATAGAGATATTATCATACCTCATGTACATGATCCTAACCATAGGATTTCATGGAATCATCTTTCATCACCCCGTAAAGAAAAATATCAAAATTAATCATTAGGGTATTGAAATAAATATCATACGACTCTATGGATGAGGTTAGGTAGGTAAAATGATGAAAATAAAGTAAGAATCAATGATGAGGCTAATCCCTTATGTAAAAATCCTGATATTCAAAAAAATTGCTCATTGAAATGATCCTCCACAATAATGTAATGCTATCCCATACTCCCCCAAAGGAAAAAGTGAATGCTCACAGATAAAGTAATCATAATGAAAAATAACACTCTCTTGTTGTTATTTTTTTCCTTATTTTTTTTCCTTTTTTAAAAAATTAATGTTCTGAATAAACCTCACATCAACCACGTAACCGTATATGATAAAAATCATCAGTATGGAAAATGGATATTTTGTATTCCCTCAATTCACAACCCATTTTATCATAATTTTTTTATTCATTTTTCTGTAAAAACATGAATGATATACAATGGAATGTAATGAATGTAAAAATGAACCTTCCCCAAAATCCCATGAAAACACATAGAAATCTCCCCTCAAGATATCAGATCCCATATCCACCATATATAACCCCTCCCCCCACACCCATTCAATTGAATATCATTAAAAATAAAAAGTGCTATGTAAGAAAGGAAGTACTAGATTGTAATGTGGATTATTCCTATAAAAGTCATCCATGGATTCTATGGTCTAATAGATGATCAATGTTTAGTTGGGTCATGGGATAAAATAGTTCATTAATAAAATGCCTATGTTTTTTCAAGAGTAATTTTTTATAGTCATAGCATTGACAAGATTAAAATGCATGTTATAGTTTCTTTACATGTCCCCTTATTCACTTAAGAATAATTCCTAGAAAAATAAGATAATATTTGTTTTAGAATCCTCTCAAGAATGGGAATTGAAAAAGAGTATATTATGATATGGCCTGAAAATCGGTAATCAGTTTACTGAATGCATGATTCTAGAAATCAACATCATGAAATGAAATCATATCAGCAATCATTGTCAAGAAATACCAAATTAAAGTAAGAAATTGGTTTCCAAAATTTCTATTTATATATGTTCATTTATTGCCAACATATTTCAAATTTTCCAAAATGTCAAAATATTTCTCCTCGGCGATGATTTATCCTATATCAGTGAGTACATGAAAAATAATTTCAGAATTTTTTTGTGAGGAAATAATTCAATTCAGTTCATTCAATAATTAAATTAATTTTTTTAAATCATCTACTATAAAAAAGATGTGATGCCAAGATAAAAACTAGTAGAAATAGTACTCCTCTTCCATTGATCCATCTAAATGAGTTTCTTTGATTTAGTTTGGCTAGTTATATGAAATGTAATCTGATTACTTGACATGTAATGTCCACATTTTCATACTCTTCAATCGTTTATTGCTTCTCCCTTCTATGGACCTGAAATATAAACTTAAATAGTGAAATGCAGACCATTGAGGATTAAACATATTTGTATGAAATAGGAAAAGATTACAAACCTAGGGAGATTTATTTAAACTAATAAAATAAAATAAATCTACACCATAGAATGTAATTTCTAGCATCAGATATGCCTCCTTGTAGCGGAATTTTTGTATAGTCATTCATCTCAACCTTTTACCATTGTCAGCTAATTGGACCTTTGTACAGAGCTAACTCTCTTAGATTTAAACACTGCTCTATTATCTAAGAATATACTATTGTATTTTACATCATCTCAAATTGGTTTTTAAATGATATTGGTGGGATGCAATTTGAGGACAGATGTAATGAAAATAATAGGAAATCAAAATCTTTCCAGATTTGGTAATTCCCAATTTCTACCACTACTTCTTCATTACCTTCATCTGGTTCACATTTTTGAATGTCTTCTTTAGTTGAAGCCTCATTGTTAAATTTATTTATCTAGAACTTATAGGATGGAGTTACATTCATCTCCTATCACAATAATAAACATGAGGGTGACGTATGTTTTCTCATTTTTCTCTTTATTTAATTTTTATTCTTCCATCATAAAGTCACTGAATTTTAAATCCTTTAACTTTTGATCATTTGTAATGACCACTTCATATTCCTCTAATTTTAAATATTGTATTACTTTGACCTCCTCCCCTTCTTCCCCTTCAACCATCTAATGACCAATATCAAAAATATTTTATTCCACTTCATTGTGTTGTTGAAAAAGAAATTCTATTTGTTCTTCTTGGTATTTTTATATGTATAGAAGGGATTCCTCAGGTTCTGATACAACTTCTTGATCTAGAGGATCATCTTTTTCAATGATTCTGACATTCTCCAGATAATTTTCCTTTTTCTCTACCTCTGATTTTTCTTCCTTATTTATTTTCTGTAGTATTTCCTTCCTCCACATTTTAATCTTCTTCATCTTCAAAAAATAAAATAAAATCATGCATTATATTTTAATGGTATGTTGTTTTCTGGGGAATTTATATTTTAGGTAAAACTGGATAAATGTGTAATTTATTTTACTTATTCATTGAGTTGACCTTTATGGTAAACCATCTGGTTATCCAACTCTAGAATGAACATCAAGATCAAAGTGGATAGAATTCCATCTGAATTATGCTACTGATGTTGACGGAAGAAATTGTCTTCTTGAAGGTAATGTTTTAGAGTTTGTTTTATTTTAACTACTTGTAATACCTCCACTTCTGGATGTTTATCATCTCCAATGTCACATGTATATACATTTGAGACAATTGATAAGAAATTAACAAGATTATGAAAATTTGAAATGATTTGAATATGTTAGGTAGTCAAATATCCTTTATCATTGAGTTTAGTCTCATAATAGTCCATCCGTGTGTGCGTCACTTCAATGTATTGGGCGAGTAATATGGTTATTCTTGGTTAGGGTTATTTCTCATGTGTTTGCGGAATGAATTAGTCATCATGAGTGTATTTATTACCCCATAAAATGCCATGGTATCTTTTATAGTCAAGAGCTCCTCCATCTAGATGATAGAATGTTTTATTCTGATATTGGTGTTAGAATCCAACGTACTCATGAGAACATGACTCATCCCAAGTATTGTCTTTCTTTAACCACCATTCTAAATTCATTACTTCACATACAGTTGGATACATTAGATATTCGATGTCTTTTGGAAGTGGCATTACACCATACTGGTTCATTTGAAAACTCATCCTGCACACCACAAAACACTAACCAAAGCCTTTTATATGATAAAAATTGATACAATATTATTAAACTAAACTAAAATATGTAAACTGAAATGGGATAAGAAAAGTATATGACATAAGAAATTGTTCTTGAGTCACTTGTAATGTTCTATTGCACCATGGTAATGACCCCAAAATAGGACACGCCTGAATGGTGTCGTTAATTCCTCCAGGTGGGAGTCAAATTACAAACTTGTAATGTCCCAACCATACTAGAAACACAGGTGTTTTATAGAAAAAATATGGGTTCATACACACAATGAAAAGGGAACACCGCGTCGACACTATAAACTGAAGGATGGGTTGGTAAAATTTCAGTTTGATATTATTATACTAATAGTGAAATTAAAATAAATGAATTTCAAAAGTTAAATAAATGAGATGAGATTTTGTTTCGAGGGGAAGTTTTTCTAAATTAATTAATTCAACTTCAATCACAAAATAAACATATTAATTAGCTTCACACCAAAATAGTTTCATTGATAAAATAAATGTTCATTCATTATCATAATACCCTCGAATTCCAATTCATTTTGGCTCGATGAATCAAAATATAAAAAGTGTATTTAGTTCAGATTTCCAAATGAGGAATAGTAATTACATTCAGTGTTCGTGAATAAATCTTATCAATAATGTTGGAGATTGTTCATTATTTTAAAAAATATAGTCAATTATTGAATGATGAATGAAGTTGACATATAGGAACAACTTGATACTGTCAAATAAAATCATCATTATGAGAATAGTTAAAAAGAACTATGATTTTATGAAACCCTTTTGAATTGTCTCATTCTCTCCTATGGGTTTTGGCAACCATCCCCGGGTGATCACCAACAACGATTAAATCAAAATGTATAGGAAGATGATTGAGAACGAATGAAAGATACAAGAATAAATAAAACAAAATGATATGTATTAAAATATAAACCATTCAATGATTACATCATTGAATTGAATTAAAAAAACTAAAAAGACTATTTATGGAGGAATCCAGTAGAAGCTCTTAGTGGTCTTTCTTTCTCCCTCAGGTCTACACTATGTTGAAAGTGCATCAGTATGCCCCTTTTTATAGACAAATTCTGCAACATGTCTTGGAGAATCAATTATAATTTTCACGTGTTTCCATCATCATGATGTGTTCATAAGGAACCAAACTTGTACAAAAAATATGATTTTCCCCCATCACGTTGAATCTGCAGAAACGTCGTACACTAGTTTGACTTTGGTCATGTCATGTACCTGAGGTACATGTTGTGTACTTGTTGTTCACAATTTGTTCCATCATCATGAATTTTCCTACAGATAGATTTCCTCTCCATGAATTCATGACATGTACTAATATTACATGACATGTACTTAGTTCCTTTCATGTTTTCAGCTGTGCTTCATCATAGAAATTGTAGTTTTGTGCCGCTTCGCTTCAATCGCAGTGTGAAGTGCCATTTTTTCCTTCATTTTTCATGTTATCCATATAGTTTTTCACAATTCCATTCATGAATAATGATTTGAAAAACATTAATATCATGCATAGATTGAATATCAAACCAATTCATATTCATTGAATTGACCCATAAAACCACATTAAAATATGTATACAAAATAGAGATATCAGCTACTTCCCCTTCATTTTCTCCCTAACACGCGATGACAAATGGGGTTATATACTACATTACCATTTAGGATTAAGTATTTCAATTCTATCATTGATATGGTATTTATCTTGTGTATTTTTATGGATACATCATCACCATGTTATTCCTTCATGTTCATTTTTCCCCATAGCATGACCCAACATCAATGGGACATGAATTTGGTCATCTACCACATGTATATCCTATAATACAATATTTTCAATCATACAACGTCACATGATATTAAGCATTGAGGTTAATTTTTATACTGATGTATGTTCAAACTATCCAACAGATGTTCATTAAGTGTTCTTTGTTCTCACTCACACACACCTTGGGATACATTACTTGAGGTCACCTATCTTCACACTACACTGGGACATGCATGATTGACAATGGATTACTATTCAAGTAGCCTACCCAAAAAAAAATGTTTCTCCTTTTAAACATGGGTACTAACATTTCTATATTTAAGTCTCACTTTTACGTGGGTGTTAAAATCTCACCCAATTTAGGTCACAGTTTCCTCATTGTAGACACCAAACCACAAACCCAAGAAGTGCCTCTGCGCTTTATATTGTGTATTGGCTCTAATACCATTTTTAATGACCCCACATCCATGATCCATGATCCTATTAATCCGAAACCATCGTTTTCCTATAATAACATAGTTTCCTTTTGAAGAGATCAAATATTTTGACCCACATGGTTCACCATTCAGACTAATGATAGTCCCCATAGGCCAATATATATTCATCCAGTGTTATTTTTCATTATTCAAACACATATTCTAAAACATCACAGGAGGTGATCCATCATGACACTACATTAACCCAATCATACTTAACTATGGTGTCTCTATTAAGTTTGATCCTGAAAAGAATTGTGTGACTTTTTTATATGGGTAGTTTCATTTAGTCTTTTATAATTATCATTTCTAAGAATGTTAAACCCCTCTTCGTTGTCTCTAATTATTATACCTATCTATAAGTGATGTCCAAGGAAATAAACCTTGGGCTTTCTCTATCCCATTCTGCTTCAATCTAGGTAGTTGGAAGAGATGTCAATTGATTTCATGGTTATATACCCAGATACCCATGAAGGGAAGAATGTGATATGGGTTGTGATCGATCGATTTACTGAATCATATAAATTCATAACAATTTAGATGTATTCTGGTGTTGGAGGCATGGGATGTATTTATATACATATGATATTCATATCTATATGAGTTATATCAATTGTAGTTTCAGATATGGATGACCATCTTACTTCTTGTTTTTTCAGTGGCCTCCTAGAAGTAATGTGATCCTAGGATAGTCTGAGCACAACATATTATTCATAGACGGATGGCTAGATAGAATAAGTAATATAGACTCTTAAAGACATGCTCCATTATTTTCTTCATGATATTGGTGATGAATTCCATATCCATTTGGGGAACATTGAGATTTCATACAATAATAGTTAAAATTATTCATTCACAATGACACCATTTAAAGCCTTTTATGTCATTCCATGTAAGTATCTATTGTGTTAAGACGATATTGGTGGGACTTTCTTGGTTAGACCCAGTTTGGTTCATCTGGTGATATGAAATATTCAGTTTATTTTTAAGAAAATGGAGATGAATCAAAGAAATTATAAATCATATGTTGATCAACGTCGATTCCATTTGGATTTTGTATGTTAGTTACAAGGTGTTTTTTTGTGTTTCACCATAATCGGGTAACTGTAAGTTTTTGAAATTTGGAATGTTTGCTCACAAATACTTGGGAACATTTGAGGTTATGGATGAAATTTTAATGGTGTCCTACCATTTTTATTTTCCACATCATTTTATGTTGGTGCATAATGTTTTCCATGTATTGGAGCATGAATAGCATCTCTTAGAGAAATCCCAGGTCTTGAGATTTGAAGAATTAATGTGAAACCCATTTTTATAAATGATTTAGAATCCAGTATGGATTGTGGATTCTTAAACGATGGATCTTTGTGGTAGGTACATACCTCTTGTTCTGGTGTTATGACGTTGCAGTTCTAATTCTTATGACGCTAGAAAACATGAGGTACGGATTAGAGAGTAGTAACCTAATTTGTTCATGGAGTATTCTTAACATGCTTTGTTGGGGAAGAAATAATTTGTGGTGGGGCTATGGAAAAATTCCTTTTATTGATTTTTGGTACATTTAATAATTTTCTATAATCATTTTCATGATCTTGTTTCATGTCATTTTCAGAGGATGGTTGACATTTTTTGATTTTTGGGGGGATACACCTGGTTAGAATACGGCTAGGGAAAAACTTGTGGGTCATCCCAAGAAACCATGATCCGTGTCTAGATGATCTAGTGGGTGGATCATGGTTAGCCAATATTTGTGAAATCACCCCGAAATATGGGGTTGCGGATAGTGGAGATCCCATGGCTAACATACAATTTTAAATTCATGTGCACAACAATTTCAGACATCTCTATTGGATAAATAGGGAGAACATGGTTGGAACATGGTTTTTCTAACTATGTAGCCTAATCATGTCACACTATCCATAAACCTAGTAATGGAGCTTGGTAATTTCAATCCATGTTTTTTAACTACAGAAATAGGGAAAAACATTTTTAATCCCCCATGATTTTTAATTAATGTCACAAACCCCCTATAATAAATTCTATCCATCTTATAATTGATCCAAATATGACTCTTGATCATTTATGGATCTTTGGAGGCATTTTTTCTTCTACAAATACAATACTCTGAGATCAATGTGTCAGTGGATGCTATTTATCTCTCTCTGATAAGTGTTTTTTCTTTTCCTAGGAATCCCACTTTTCAAATCTTTTCTCCTAATTTGAGAGTGATTAATACTCATGTCCATGGTTTTCTTAATCCACTATTTTATATATTTTAATTTTATGGATTCCATTTTACTCCACCTTACCTTTATCTCTTCATTTGATGTTTCAATTTGTTGTGATTATTTTATTTTTTGAGTAACGACATGTGGTTCTTCAGATATTTTCCCTACACTTGAAACCATGTTTTTCTTCCATGATGTTAATTTTTTTAAATTTATTTCCTAAAATTGATTTTATTTGATAATTTACTTCAAAAGGTATGGATTCATGAAGTAAAATACTTTTTCAAATGATTTGATAAATTGGGTCAATTGTGATAATGTTGACATGATATCATAATTCATTTTATGAAATTATTTGGGGATGATATTTGTAAAAAATCATTAAATGAAGTATTATTTTTAAATAGGTGGCCATATAGAAACATAATGATTTGGCATCTAAATTTAAATGACATGTTTAGGCATGAATTTTGATTAAAATTATGAATGTATTTGAAAAGAAATAATTCCTCATTATTGAATATAGAATTAATGGATAACAAATATTATCCTACTTAGTTGTTGGGGTATTTGGGACCAGAATGGTTGGATTATTACTCCCTATAAATTGATTGATGATTAAAAATCTAAATAATTCTAATTCCACATTATTTTCCTCATTAGTTTTGATTGAATATCAAGATGGAATGAGTCGTACGGAAGTGTTAACATATTTTGAGATGTGATGATTGTATTATTTTTGTAAAGACTCTAAAGCTAGAAACTAAAGATCCTTACTGATTGTAGACATGTTTCATGGTTTTTAATTTATTATTACATTCTAGTTACTATGAAACTAATTTACTCATGTCCTTTAATTTTATTTAAAATGATTATTTAAATTTTTTTTGATATAAATTCCAAATATATGTTCTTCAATAATTTTTTCATTGAAAATATGAAATTATTAACCATCCCTTATCGTTATTTAAATTCAAATCCAATGATTTATTAATATTATAACATATTATGGAACAATGGGTATAACCTACTATGTATTTTTCTCCCACCCTACCATTACCTTCTTGAATTTGTAATGTGTGTTATTCTAAGACTAGGGAAATTAATAGAATAATGAGGATTTGAGGAATGTGCTTGATGACGAGACATTGGGTTATAGCAATGGATTTTGGAGCTACGAACCACCCATTTATTATAGATCTTATGTTTTATCTTGGTGGATATTGTGTCATATTTTTGATGATGTAAAATATTGAGATTTTTTCTGACTTCTTGTAGTTCTATTTTATACTTGAAGATTTTTGGAAATATAGAATGTACACTATATTATCTTCTGCTATTACCTATTAATTGTTTGTTCTCTAGGTTAAATCATTCCCTCTATCCATTTGATGACTCCTTGAGGGAATTCTCTAGACCACGGGGAACATGAAGTCCCATAAGGTCATGTAAGGATTAGATAATGTTTCATGGTACCTGAGAATTTGTATTTCTTCATGACATTCTTGACCAACTTGAGTCCCCTCCCTGATAAAAGCTATTTTTATATTCAATTGTGTGTCCCAATATTGAGTGTTATTGATTCAAATTTACACTATTGGATTTTTGTCCCTTTGGATATTCTCTCCATAGATTTGAGGATATAAGGATGATGAAATAGGTGGGTTAGGAGGTCTTTCATCCTTCAATTAATGTTACAAGTTGATAATTTCATGCATTATGGTCTGAATTACTAAAATACAGTCTCAAATCTCATTATGTATCTGTAGTTAATTCATAAAAAGTAGGAACTGAAAAGAGTAAGTAGATATATTCATAGTTATTTCATTGGAATGGGAAGTAATAATTTGGTTAAATAAATTTAGAGAATAAGGATTATATATTAAAAATTTATGGCATACAAGAAATAATGATACGACTGATGGTCCATTTTGGGTTGTAGAGGATTTTTATTTGATCTATTTTCTATTATAATGACACGTATATTTTTGGTGTCTTATTATTTAGGTCAATTATTATTTCCATTTTGATAGAAATAATTTGGATGTTGTTGTATTTTGATGATAATTTATTTGATTCTTATTTTATTTTAGGCTTTCCATGGCATAGTAGGAATAATTTTTCTACATAACATTATAGAGATTGGTGGTTTTCTTGTTCAAGTTTTCACTTAATGTCTATCCCTCTAGCATTGTATTTTTCTAGAGAATATGTTTGTCTCATTTGAATGTTCATTTTGGAATATTGATTTGAAGTTAATGGGGGCCAACATCAGTTTATGGTGTTGTCTTCCATTTGGTTATTAAGGTTTTTTTTTCAATTTAATGTATCATTAACATCACTGATTGAGTGTTCAAGGTAACAAAATATGTTTAATAGATGTAATTGTGGGGACCTAGAATGAAGTTATCCTTAATAGTATTTTGATGTAGTTTTTTAGTTGTTTTTATTTTAGTCAATGTGGTTGATTAATCATTAAAATTTTGTTTTTCGGTGGCTTCCACTAAACCATAATGTCTCAATTTAAACTTAGAGAAATCAAATCAGAGAGATTTATGACATTTCATATTCATCAGATGTATTCATAAATAATCATCAACATACTGAGACAATATTAAACTAGTCATGTCATTAGAATAAAACATCAATTAATTAATGGTGACTGAAAATAAAAATTTAATGAGGATTTGGATAAACGAATTGATATATGGGATGAGAAAATAGAAAAATAGAAAATTGTGTTCTTAAAATTAGTGTGATTAAATTTAATAGGTGTAGTTTAGTTCAAAACCTAATTTCAACTAGACTCCAAAGGGACTATTCAATATAACCCACAAACCAAACCTTAAAAAAATTCCAAGAGTTTGGTTAGATTTTGTTCAGTTTACATTTTGGTTCAGATGGGGTAGTTTTTCTCCACCCTTACATACTAGAAAACCTAAACAAAAAAACTAAACATAACCCGAAATCAAGAAGACAAACCCCATACCCAATCCATAAACCCTAAATTTAATTCCAAACCCCAAACATAACTAAAAATCCTAAACAATAAGATGGCTAACTCAAACTAATCCCTAAACTTAACCACCACCCCAACACAAAATACCCCATGATATAAAACTATTCCTAACCCATAAACTGATGATTGGATACAAACTCACCCCCACCACAATATTATATTCTAAACATTAAACCTGGAAGCCCAA
Organism: Viscum album; assembly: GCA_963277665.1. NCBI lineage: Eukaryota > Viridiplantae > Streptophyta > Magnoliopsida > Santalales > Viscaceae > Viscum > Viscum album. Next base: position 923,685,227 of record OY728132.1, read on the forward strand.
ACCCCAACCCACCCCTATACATAACCCTATAACATAAATATAAAATTAACACCAGCTCAACCCTAATCATTGAACCTAACCTCCACATAAACATGTAGATAACCGAGCATAAAATAAAACATCCAACAAAAAAATAAATAATAAACTTATCATCCAATAGATAAAGACTATGACCTAGCAACATATATATAAACTCTAACACAAACCCTAACCCTTAAACATAACCCCTCGAACCTAAATCCAATCATAACACTATCGAACCCCTAAACCAAATACATAACCCCCCACATAAACATACTCATAAACCAACATTAATTTATATTTATACCCTAAAAATTAAATACACCCCCACTATCTAAACACAATAAAAATCCTACACCATAAAACAAAACACTACCCTAGAAACCCCAACTCTTAAACATAACACTCTATCCTAAAATTAAATTTAAACCATAATCCAGAACATTGACCTCTCTACCTCACTATAGAGCCTAAAAATATTGCACATTCACCCAACCACAAACCTAACCCTTACACAGAACATTGTACACTAAAACTAACCCTAAATGATAAACTAAACATATAATCATAAAATCTAACACCCTACCTCCCTCTTAAACCATAGTCCCTACACACCCCAAACCGCCACCCTATCCCCAACTCTTAATCATAATCCCTCTACCCTAAAGAATAATCATAACACCCAAACCAAATCACTAACCCCCAACAACACCCATAAAAACTAAAATTAATTATAAAACATAAAACTAACTCAAAAAATATGGCCTCTAACCTCTACACCTCAACCTATACCCTTATCCTAATAGCACCGACCTAACATTAATCATAACTCTATCCATTAATCTATCCCTAAAACATAAATCGAATCTGTGCACAACCTCTTCTTTATACCTAATACATAACCCACAAATAAAAATATGGATAACCATAATTTAATAAAACCATCACCCTAAAATTAAACTTTTCTCATACCCTCACTACCTATGAAGAATTCTAAACCTACACCATAAAACATTAATCTACACCTAACCCCCCATCTCTTAAACATATCCCTCTATCATAAAATAAATTCTAAACCCTAAACCTAATCTCTAATGTCTCTAACATAGTCTGAAATGTAAACCTGACAATCATCCACCCCAACCACATCCAAAACACTTAAGAATAACTAAATAAAATAAAACTAATAAAAAACAATAAAATAAACAACACAAACTAAACTATAACATCCATACTCTCTATTAAACTGCAATCCCTAAACACCCCCATGATTGAGCCCTAAACCTACACACCATAATCCAACTAGCTACACAAGCCCTAAAGCTACCCCATAATCCTACCCCGACCCAACCAGAAATGTTCAACGTCCCTAACTGATAATCATACCCCATACCCCATCCCTATCCCTATCCCAGATCCCCTGACCCTATACTAAAAAAATTTCGTGGACCTATCCCTAAACCTAGCCCCTAGGCCAGTATCCCATCCATGTAAACCTACCCCCATCCCAAAACCAAATCCTTCCAACGACCCTAGCCCAAAATCAAACCCCAATCCCAATCCATATCCACCTCATCCTAAACAATAATCCTACACCCAAAACCTTGACTTAGACCCATCCCCATCCCATGTAATCCACCTACCACGAGCCCTATACATAATACTACATCCTAAACCCCACACTATTCCTACACCGACCCCTTCTGTGATCCTTCTCGGCCCTAGAATAAAGCTGAATCCAAACCCTATCTCTTTTCTTATCCCTAAACCTCTTCCCTGATGCCGACCCTAAACCTAACCCCCTCCCTAGCCACTACATGTGATCCCCATCATTATAAATACTCTCTATCCCAAGACCTCCAAGATCTCCCCAGCCACAATGATAATCCTCCCACGGATCTAAGACCTAATCCTACCCCCGATCAATAATCCTAAACCTACCCAAGAAACTACCCCTAATGCATCCCATTCAACACAAAACCATACCCCATTATCAAAACCCAAACTATTCTTAAATAAACCTATCCATAGATGAATCCCCTAAATAACCCCATAACCCCTAGACCTTTCCTCAACACTACCTAGCTACCCCATCCCTATACCGACACCAACCATTTCCCTTAACCCCCTGGCCCATACCCTCCCATCTACCCCTTAACCTCATCCCATGACCTACTCCCCCATCGCAATACCTAACCCTATCCACCATCCCTATCTAAAAACCCACTTGTACCCCAAGCTCTAAACAATCCCATCGACCCTTAGACTGACACCAATGCTCTAGACCTAAACTAATATCTGACCTCTATCCAAATCCTACCCCAAACCCTAGCACCTAGACCAACAACTAAACCCATCACTAGAATTACCCTCAACCGGCCCGATCCCTAAACTTCCCATAGCACTAGAAATATACGACCCCATGTCCCCATGCACTACACCTACACATTCCCCAAAATCCAACACCCATGACCCCAAACCTAAATTGTTTCTTGACTCTAGCCCCCAAACCAAAAACCCTTACCCCTACCTCTAGAACTATCCCAAATCCTACCGACGTTCCAATCCATAATCTTCCCCAAGATCCTAGGTATAAAAATTCTCCTGATCCCCAGCCATATCCCCATGTTGAACCCCCTAAACCAACACCTAAACCAACCCCCATGCCCCATCCCTAGACCAACACTTGACACCAGTCATCTTCCAAACCCCTGCAACATCCCTAATCCTCTCCCTAAACCTAGACCTAAACCTACCCATATGGGAAAAGTTTTAAACCTACCCCATTCCAAGAACAAAGAACACTCTAACCAATAGTTTTAGCTATATCCCTATCCCAAACCCATGACCCATCCTTCCACCTAAACCTCCACATACATTCATCCCTTTCAAAAAACGTGCCCCCAACCCCCACATGAATCCTACCCCAACCCTAACCCATAATCCCACACCTCATCCCAATCCCTAGACCCATTATTATCACCCTCCCCCCATCACTAGATGTACACCTTAACCCACCAATATACGTACCCTTTTCCATATCCCTAAACCTATTCTAACCCATAGCCCAACGCCTGACTCCCCACCATGGTGCTAGCCCTAAACCTACACCCTTCCTCGACCCTAGACCAACGCTAGTGCAGAAAACGTTTTTTACGTCACCATTTTTTACGTAGGTTATATAATACCGACGTCATAATATGTAAAACGAGGGTTGTTACGTCGGTTATTTAACAACCGACGTAAAAACCTGTGTTTAGTACACCTTTAACGTCGGTTATTTTTATAACCGACGTTATTAATCGTGCGGCTTCGTTTTTTACATCGGTTATACATTAATCGCCACAAAAAACAGAAGCGGGGGGCGTTTTTTACGTCGTTTATTGAATAACCGACGTATAAAACGCGGTTTTTGAAGGCCTTTTTACGTCGGTTATAAAATAACCGACGTAAAAAAAGAATCCGCAGATGTTTTTGACGTCGGTTATGGAATAACCGACGTAATAAAATGCGGATTTTGATCCCTTTATAACAGCAGTTATAAAATAACTGACATAAAAAAAGAATCGGAGGAAGGTTTTTACGTCGGTTATTGAATAACCGACGTTATAAATGTTTTTAAAAAGATTATAACGTCGATTATTGAATAACCGACGTGATAAATCATTTAAAAATTTACCCAAACTCGTGGATTGTCATTCGCGAGTTTACCTTCGACAGTCGCGACTCGTCTCTCTCGCGCGTAAACCCGAATCGGCTCGTCCATTTCGTGGGTTTAGATTCGTTTTGCGATCATCGTTTCTCATATTTAATCTCCTCGGATCAATCATCTAAACTCGCAGCACTCAGGTAATCCTCCCACTCGTTCGTTTTTTTTCGCGGATAGTATATATATAAGTGTTGTGATTTTTTTGTTGAAACTAGCTAAGATTCTTCGATTGCGAACCCTTTTAACTCGTTTTGGCACCATAATCTTATTTATCATCCCTAGATCTATTAGTTCGACTTGCAATATTGACTAATTTTATGATTTCACTAATTTTTCATTGTTTTCTATAAATCCCCGAGAGGGTTGGGGCGTGTCCAGGGGGGTTTACAAGGGGGTGGGTGGGTGTGGGGGGCTGTCCAAGGGTGTGGGTGGGTGTTGGGGGGTGTCCAGGGGGGTGTCCAAGGGGGGTAGGGGGTGGGGGTGGTGTTTAGGAGGGGTGGGGGGGGGGGCTGTCCAGAGGGTTGGGAGTGTCCAGGGGGGTGTCCAAGCAGGTCGGGGGTGGGGGGTTGTGTCCAGGAGGGGTGGGGGTGCTTTCTAGAGGGGTCGGGGGCTGTCCAGAGGGGTCGGGGGGTGTCCAGGATGGTGTCCAAGGGGTTGGGTGGGTGTGGGGGGCTGTCCAAGGGGGTGGCGGCCTGTCCAGAGTGGTCGGTGGGGTGTCCAGGGGGGTGTCCAAGGGGTTGGATGGGTGTGGGGGGCTGTCCAAGTGGGCGGCGGCCTCTCCAGAGAGTATTTGGGGTTGTCCGGGTGGGTGGGGGGGCTTTCCAGAGGGTTGGGGGATGTCCAGGGGGGTAGGGGGTGGGGTGGTGTTTAGGAGGGGTGGGGGGGCTGTCCAGAGGTTTGGGGGGTGTCTAGGGGGGTGTCCAAGCAGGTCGGGGGTGGGGGGTTGTGTCCAGGAGGGGTGGGGGTGCTTTCTAGAGGGGTCGGGGGCTGTCCAGAGGGGTCGGGGGGTGTCCAGGGTGGTGTCCAAGGGGATGGGTGGGTGTGGGGGGCTGTACAAGGGGGTGGCGGCCTGTCTAGAGGGGTCGGTGGGGTGTCCAGGGGGGTGTCCAAGGGTGTGGGTGGGTGTGGGGGGCTGTCCAAGTGGGTGGCGGCCTCTCCAGAGGGTATTTGGGGTTGTCCGGGTGGGTGGGGGGGCTGTCCAGAGGGTTGGGGGATGTCCAGGGGGGTGTTCAAGGGGGTAGAGGGTGGGGGGTGGTGTCCAGGAGGGGCGGGGGGCTGTCCAGAGGGGTCGGGGGGTGTCCAGGGGGGTTTACAAGGGGGTGGGTGGGTGTGGGGGGCTGTCCAAGGGTGTGGGTGGGTGTTGGGGGGTGTCCAGGGGGGTGTCCAAGGGGGGTAGGGGGTGGGGTTGGTGTTTAGGAGGGGTGGGGGGCTGTCCAGAGGGTTGGGGGGTGTCCAGGGGGGTTTCCAAGAAGGTCGGGGGTGGGGGGTTGTGTCCAGGAGGGTTGGGGTGCTTTCTAGAGGGGTTGGGGCTGTCCAGAGGGGTCGGGGGGTGTCCAGGGTGGTGTCCAAGGGGATGTGTGGGTGTGGGGGGCTGTCCAAGGGGATGGCGGCCTGTCTAGAGGGGTCGGTGGGGTGTCCAGGGGGGTGTCCAAGGGTGTGGGTGGGTGTGGGGGGCTGTCCAAGTGGGTGGCGGCCTCTCCAGAGGGTATTTGGGGTTGTCCGGGTGGGTGGGGGGCTGTCCAGAGGGTTGGGGGATGTCCAGGGGGGTGTTCAAGGGGGTAGGGGGTGGGGGGTGTTGTCCAGGAGGGGCGGGGGGCTGTCCAGAGGGGTCGGGGGGTGTCCAGGGGGGTTTACAAGGGGGTGGGTGGGTGTGGGGGGCTGTCCAAGGGTGTGGGTGGGTGTTGGGGGGTGTCCAGGGGGGTGTCCAAGGGGGGTAGGGGGTGGGGTTGGTGTTTAGGAGGGGTGGGGGGCTGTCCAGAGGGTTGGGGGTGTCCAGGGGGGTTTCCAAGCAGGTCGGGGGTGGGGGGTTGTGTCCAGGAGGGGTGGGGGTGCTTTCTAGAGGGGTCGGGGGCTGTCCAGAGGGGTCGGGGGGTGTCCAGGGTGGTGTCCAAGGGGATGGGTGGGTGTGGGGGGCTGTCCAAGGGGGTGGCGGCCTATCCAGAGGGGTCGGTGGGGTGTCCCGGGGGGTGTCCAAGGGGTTGGATGGGTGTGGGGGGCTATCCAAGTGGGTGGAGGCCTCTCCAGAGGGTATTTGGGGTTGTCCGGGTGGGTGGGGGGGCTGTCCAGAGTGTTGGGGGATGTCCAGGGGGTGTCCAAGGGGGTAGGGGGTTGGGGGTGGTGTCCAGGAGGGGCAGGGGGCTCCAGAGGGGTCAGGGGGTGTCCAGGGGGGTTTACAAGCGGGTGGGTGGGTGTGGGGGGCTGTCCAAGGGTGTGGGTGGGTGTTGGGGGGTGTCCAGGGGGGTGTCCAAGGGGGTTGGGGGTGGGGGTGGTGTTTAGGAGGGGTGGGGGGGGGGGGGGGCTGTCCAGAGGGTTGGGGGTGTCCATGGGGGTGTCCAAGCAGGTCGGGGGTGGGGGGTTATGTCCAGGAGGGGTGGGGGTGCTTTCTAGAGGGGTCAGGGGCTGTCCAGAGGGGTCGGGGGGTGTCCAGGGTGGTGTCCAAGGGGATGAGTGGGTGTGGGGGCTGTCCAAGGGGGTGGCGGCCTGTCCAGAGGGGTCGGTGGGGTGCCCAGGGGGGTGTCCAAGGGGTTGGATGGGTGTGGGGGGCTGTCCAAGTGGGTGGCGGCCTCTCCAGAGGGTATTTGGGGTTGTCCGGGTGGGTGGGGGGGCTTTCTAGAGGGTTGGGGGATGTCCAGGGGGTGTCCAAGGGGGTAGGGGGTGGGGGGTGGTGTCCAAGAGGGGCGGGGGGCTGTCCAGAGGGGTCGGGGGGTGTCCAGGGGGGTTTACAAGGGGGTGGGTGGGTGTGGGGGGCTGTCCAAGGGTGTGGGTGGGTGTTGGGGGGTGTCCAGGGGGGTGTCCAAGGGGGTAGGGGATGGGGGTGGTGTTCAGGGGGGGTGTTATATCTTACTATATTTTGTTTAAAAAATAATATTCAAGCATAATTTTTTAAATACACATCGATTTGTTTTATATTTCAAAATTGTTTACATTCAAATTATGATTTTTATCATATAAACATATATTTGTCTTATCTAAAAAATATATTTTTTTTTTCTATTTGTTATAGGTAATAATGAGTCGAAGTTGGATTACGACACATCGAATGAGCAATGAATATGAGGAAGGTGTTGATGCCTTTTTGGAATTTGCTAAACGAAATGTTCCAAGTAGTGACATTTTTTTCTGTCCATGCCTGAAATGTCTGAATATGAAGAAGTTGATAAGTAGAGAGATAAAAGATCATATGATTTGTCATGGTTTCAATCTGAGTTACAACCCTTGGATTTGGCATGGCGAAACTGGACAGAATGTCACTGATGATAATGAATCACAAGATGGTAACTCCGATGGAATTGAAGAAATGATTCACGATATTGTAGCAGAACAAATTGAAATAGAATCGACAGTTTCACGTCTATATGGTGATGCCGAAAAACCATTATATCCTGGTTGTACAGATTTTACGGTTTTGTCGGCGGTGTTAAGATTGATTAACCTGAAGGCGAAACATGGATGGAGTGACATAAGTTTTACAGAGCTGCTACAATTGATGAAAGACATTCTTCCAAAAGATAACGATCTTCCAGATTCACATTATAAGGCCAAAAAAATATTATGCCCGATGGGATTGGGATACAGGAAAATACATGCCTGTCCGAATGACTGCATTATATATAGGAAGGAATATGAATTTCTGAAAGAGTGTCCTAAATGTGGGACATCACGGTATAAGGTGAAAGAAAAATCACAAGCTGATGTAGAGATTACAAAGCTCCCTTCAAAGGTATTTTGGTATCTTTCTATAATTCCTCGTTTCAAACGTTTATTTGCTAATTCACATGATGCAAAAAGGTTAAGATGGCATGCTGATGAGCGGGTATGTGATGGAAAAATACGTCATCCAACTGATTGTCCACAATGGAAGAAAATTGATGCCCATTACCCTACATTTGGAAATGAAATTAGAAATCTGAGACTAGGCTTGTGCACAGATGGAATGAATCTATACCAAACCCTCAGTAGCACACATAGTTCATGGCCTGTTTTATTGTTAATTTACAACCTCTCTCCTGAAGTTTGTATGAAGCACAAATATGTCATGTTGAGTATCATGATCTCTGGTCCAAAGCAACCCGGCAATGATATTGATGTATACTTGTCACCGCTGATTGATGATTTGAAACTGTTATGGGCTGATGGTATTAGGGTGTATGATTCTTATAAAATGGAATATTTTCAACTGCATGCAGTGCTTCTATTCACTATAAATGACTTCCCAGCATATGGAAATTTGTCTGGATACAGTGTTAAAGGGTATAAAGCATGTCCAATTTGCGAACAACAGACCTCATATTGTCAATTGCATCATGGGAGGAAAACAGTGTACATGGGTCATCGAACGTTTTTGCCTATGGATCACCCTTATAGAAGACTAAAAAAGGCATTCAATGGCTCACAAGAATTTGATACTGCTCCAAAACCTTTATCCCCAGATTTGTATTTTGAGAGGGTGAAAAACCTTGATGTGACATTGGGAAAGACACAAAAATCTGGTAATGATAGACATATTTGGAAGAAAAGGTCAATATTTTTTGAGCTACCATATTGGAGGTATCATGAAGTCAAACATAATATTGATGTCATGCATGTGGAGAAGAATATCTGTGATTCTTTGATCGGAACATTGATAGATATTAAAGGAAAGACAAAAGATGGGTTAAATGCAAGGTTAGACCTACTATCAATGGGAATACGTTTGGAGTTAGCTCCCACTCCTAAAGGAAGACGAACATTTCTTCCCCCGGCTTGTCATACATTATCGAAGAGGGAGAAAAGTATCTTCTGTCAGTGTCTTCATGATATCAAAGTGCCTCAAGGTTATTCTTCAAATGTAAAAAATTTTGTCTCATTGAAAGACTTGAAGTTGATAGGTATGAAATCACATGATTGTCACGTCATGATGCAACAAATTCTACCAGTTGCACTGTGTGGAATATTTCCCATCTGTGTCAGAAAGACTATAATGAGGTTGTGTTATTTTTTCAATTCAATTTGTAACAAGGCGATTGATGTGAATGCTTTGAACATTTTGGAAAAGGATGCAATTTTTATACTTTGTCATTTGGAAATGTATTTTCCTCCAACTTTTTTTGATATGATGGTGCATTTAATGATTCATCTGGTTCGAGAAATAAAGCTTTGTGGACCTGTATATCTTCGTTGGATGTATCCTTTTGAAAGGTATATGAAAATATTAAAGGGATATGTTAAAAATCCATATCGACCTGAAGCCTCCATTATTGAAAAGTATATTTCTGAGGAGGTAGCAGAGTTTTGTACGAGCTACTTGGCTACGGCGCAACACATAGGTTTGCCTCCATCTCGCCATGAACGGGTTAATAATGAGGGAAAGGGGATTCGTGGCTTGAATGTCAAATCACTGTCAGCTGAACATATGAAGAAGTTAGAATCATACATCTTGAATAACATAGCTGATGTTCAACCGTATATCACATTGCATATTAATGAGTTGAAACAATGTCATCCAAAGAAGAAAGAAATGTGGATTTTGAATGAGCACAACAAAACTTTTTTGCCATGGTTTAAAAAGACCTTGCTTGGTAGATCAGATGTATCAAAGACATTAAAATGGACAGTGGGTGGTCCATCTTTAAATGTGATAACATGGTCCGCTTATGACATTAATGGCTATACATTTCATACGAAAGCTCAGGACAACAGAAGTGCAGTTCAGAATAGTGGTGTATTAGTGTTTGCAGAAGCAATGTATTTTTCGAGTGCTAAGGACATAAACCCAATTTCGGCATCAAGTGCATATTATGGAGTGATTGAAGACATATGGGAGGCTGATTACTTTAAAATTAAAGTTCCTGTTTTTAACTGTAAATGGTTTATCGGTAAAAACAGTGTCATACATGATGAATTTGGAATGACACTTGTTAATCTGAATAGATTGGAAGACACAGCTGATTCTTTTATAATGGCAACACATGCCAAACAAATTTTCTATGTAGTAGATCAATCAGATATGCTGTGGGCTGTTGTTTTACAAGGGGAAAACAATATGTTGGTGAGGATGAATTTGACGAAGATGCTGATTTATGTGAGATCCCTACTTCCATGGAAAGATTCACAGAACATAATGATGAGTATGTTGAAGACATGGTTTGTGCCATAAGGAACGATCACGACGAAGGAATTTGGGAAAACAATCCAACTGTACATTCCTAAAATTACAGGTAACACATGTTTATTTCTTGTTTACATTTAGTTTTTTCATATAATGTTAGATATTGTAAATTTTTTACTTATTAAAACATGTATCAAACCAAAACGATAAAACAATAAAAACCGTAAAGAGGAGAAGTCCTGGGCGCACCGGCTGGCCGGTGGTGGATCACCGGTTGGCCGGTGGTCCAGAGCAAAGCTCTGTCTGGTCCACCGGCCGGCCGGTGGTGAGCCAGCGGCCGACCGGTGGTCCAGACAGAGAGGAAGGCTCTCTGTCTGGTCCACCGGCCGGCCGGTGGTGATCCAGCGGCCGGCCGGTGGTCCAGACAGAGGAAGGCTCTCTGTCTGGTCCACCGGCCGGCGGGTGGTGATCCAGCGGCCGGCTGGTGGTCCAAACAGAGCAAGGCTGTCTGGTCCACCGGCCGGCCGGTGGTGATCCAACGGCCGGTCGGTGGCACCAGGCAGTGGGCAAGTCTACTGCCTAGGTCCTCCGGCTGGCCGGTGAGCTCACACCGGCTGACCGGTGGACTCAGTGAGTCCACTTTTCAGCTTTCTTGAGCCAACTCCTTGGCAACCTTTTGCATGTGTTTACCATGTTTATCATTGTTTAACATGCTTACCATATTACCAATGTTTACTATTATGTAATTTAGTACACTTTTCTATTTTCTGATTAAGTAGTATTACAATATTTGAATTTGTATATTTGTGAACTAATGATTGTTTTTTTGATTTGAAGGAAAATGACAGATCAATTAGTTGATCATCCACATGATTCTGGAGATGAGCATATTGGTCATACATCTGGGGAGGAACATTCATATGCTCCTATTACGAAAAAGAGTTCAAAGGATGGTAAGCATGGGTGCACACGTTTACCAAAATTATCACTTGCCCGTACGAAGGAGGAGAGGATAGTCGTGGAGTTTGATGATGATGATCTTCCTAGAGGTCCAAATGCTAAAGATTTTAAGGGTTTTGTAGCAACTCAGGCTAAGAGAAAAGTAAGCATTCTCTATGATGATTGGAGAAGTGTGGATAAGGCGATAATTTCTCAGCTGTGGGAGACCATTTTGGTAAGATCTTTTGATATTGTTTGACTGTTCTTTAAATGTTTCTAGTATATATAATATTTTTAACCTCTTTTTTATCAGATGACATTTGATATTCCTGACACTGGAGGAGTCAGGAAGAAATGATTATCGTTGGCTGCTAGGAGATGGAGGGATTTCAAATCAACCCTCTCATCTGATTTCATTTATGGTCATAGGAGTTGTGAGAATCCATGTCGTATATATCCTTTTATAGATGAAGACACATGGAGACAATTTTTTGAAAGTAGAAGAAAAGAATCATTTTTGGTAAGGGCAATGTAAACTTTTATAAGCTTTCTTATATAAATGATCTTATTATAGTTTTGTTAATGATTACTTATTCTTAATTTATAGCAAACAAGTAAAGCTCATCAAGAGATCCAATCTAAAAATGTATACCCTCATAGTTTATCTCGGGGAGGGTATGCATTATTGGAAGAACAAATGATGGCAGAAAAATTTCAACATCTAAGAGCTGAGTCTTCAAGCTCTGGAGAGGTGGCCCCTCCATCCCCTCCATCTAGACATGAGAAATGGAAAAGAGCTCAGAAGGGCAAAAAAGGACAATATCTTTCGGAAGAATTGAGACTCGTAGTTGAGAGGATTGTAAGATATCTATTTTATTTATTTAAGTTTACTATTTTCGTCATATATTTCCAATCATTATAGAAATGTTCAATTAATTATTACAGGACTCTCTTGAGGAGCAGAGTTCACAGGGGACATTTACACCATCTGGGAGGGAAGATATTTTATCTGTGGCATTGGGAAAGCCCGAACATCCTGGCCGTGTAAGGGGATATCCGGCAGGTGTATCGGTAAGAAAAGTGTTGCCACGTTCCTCAACTTCTAACGTTGAGGGAGTTTATAAAAAAATAGAATCCTTGGAGGCTGAAGTCCATAATATTAATGCGACAATGGAGGACAAGATTAGAGCATCAGTGCAGATTATGTTTGCAGACTTGCAAAGACAATTTCAGGGTGCAGCTCCCACTCCACCTCTCCCAGTAGCTCCCACTCCCCCACATCAGCCTGCGGACCCCATTTTTGATCCTCCTCCTCCGCCGCAGCTACCTACTTATTGTGAGTTGTATGTTGATGATCCTCAACATCATATAGTTGCATATGGGATGGTATATTGTATAGGAGATACAGTTCATCATCAACAATTAGAGGTAGAGAATCAGAGGGTCACTGTACATGATATTATAGATAGATCAGCTCGGATACCATTACCTACAGATGAGGTGACGACAGTTGGACATAGTATCAGCCATTTTTTACTTTGGCCATCCAGACTTCTTCGACTCATTACCATAGAGGTATGGATGTTATATCTTTTATTTTATATTTTTATTAATGTTTTATCATTTGAAAACTAATATATTTTTCAATTTATTTTTACAGGAATACTTCAAAGGTAAAGAAATACTGTATAGACAACAACAAAGACAGATACCTATGACATCAGATGCAAATACTAGCAGTCTTGACAAATTGTAAAGATATTCAAATTTGTTGGCGGATCATTATGACTTTACAATGGAAGCTCATGTCTGTGGACGTGAACTATGTGTGGGGATTATGAAAACTGATATCATGGAGTTTGTCACTGGAGATAAGTTGGGCATCAACGTGGTGCAAATTTTTATCATGTAAGTCTTAACACCTTTTCCTTGCGTTATATTTATTAAAAATGTATACTTATGTCTGCTTTGTATTAGGTATCTGTATAAAATTTGTGAGAGGAATGAGCTGACAGATGTATATGGATTCGTGGACCCACAATTGATTTCCCCTGAAGCATGTGCATTGGATGAGGAACAAAGAATGCTTTATATTGTTGATAGATTTGAAAAGAATGTAATCACATAGTGTTGGATGATGCCTTTTTGTGAGAGGTATGAAACACATCCCTCTCAAAGAGTTAATTATCTTATAACATAAAAATCCACTAACGTTAAATTTCCTTTTATCAGGGATCATTGGATGTTAGGGGTTTTTTGCCCTAGGGAGAAAACACTTTATTGGATATGCTCTCTCCATGATGATGTGCGAGAAAGTTTTATGAATATATTGGAAACGTAAGTTTCAATTTCACAATAGTTTTATATATTATAATGAATTTTAAATTTACCCCATTCATATTATTTTCTAACAGGGCATGGGTCCACTTTCGAAAAAGTGCAAAGAAAAGGAATTTCAAGATCAAATATGTACATGCGAAGGTAAATATCCATTTATAATTTTTACATTTTGATTTATAACATAAAAATAATATATTGAATTTACACTCATTCAAACAGAAATGTCATGAGCAACAAGGCATCATCGAATGCGGATATTACATGTTAAGATTTATGTATGAAATAATAACAACTGGGACAGTTCTGAGTTTTGACCTGGTAAGATTTCCTCTTTCTCATAATATTTCAATTTGATTTATTCATTATACACGTTGACTACTATCCTTTTCCTTTGTAGCTTTTTGATGACCCTCAACCCTTTACTGCTGAAGATATCAAACACTTACAAGTGGAGTGGTCAAATTATTTTACAGGTTTGATTGACTTTTAGTTGTTTGTAATGTAAAATGTAATTTTGAATATTGTTAATGTAATTGTGTATTTCGTAGTCGTTTAGGTTGGATTTAGTTTTTTTTGAAGTTGACAGTGTAAGTTTTGAATGTTATAGAAGTGAATGTTTAATTTTTCTCTACTTCTTGTTTTGGTCTACTGTTGATGGTTTTTCTGGTCTGGATTTTGGTATGGGGGGAGAGGTTCCAAGGGGGTGGGTGGGTGTTTGGGGGGTGTCCAAGGGATATGGGAGGGGTGTCCAAGGTGTGTTTGGGGCTGTCCAAGGAGTCGGTTGGGTGTAAATGAGGGTGGGGGGGCTGTCCAAGGGGTGGGGGGTGTCCATGTGGTGGGGGGTGTCCAAGGGATATAGGAGGAGTGTCCAAGGGGTGTTTGGGGCTGTCCAAGGGGATGGGGGGGGGGGGTTTCCATGGAGTGGGGGGGGGGGGGTTTCCAAGGGGTCGGGGGGGTGTCCAAGGGGTGGGGGGGTGTCCAAGGGATATGGGAGGGGTGTCCAAGGGGTGTTTGGGGCTGTCCTAGTGTTCGGGGGGTGTAAATGAGGGTGGGGGGGGATGTCGAAGGGGTGGGGGTGTCCAAGGGGTGGGGGTGTCCAAGGGATATGGGAGTGGTGTCCAAGGTGTCTGGGAGTTCTGTCCATGGGGCCGGTTGGGTGTAAATGAGGGTGGGGGGGGGGGGGCTGTCCAAGGGGTGGGGGTGTCCAAGGGGTGGGGGGGTGTCCAAGGGGTGGGGGGTGTCCAAGGGATATGGGAGGGGTGTCCAAGGGGTGTTTGGGGCTGTCCAAGGGCTCGGGGGGGTGTCCAGGGGTCGGGGGGGTTTCCAAGGGGTCTGGGAGGGCTGTCAAGGTGTGGGGGGGTGTCCAATGGATGTTTGAGGCTGTACTAGGGGTCTTGGGGGTGTAAATGAGGGTGGGGGCTGTCCAAGGGGTGGGGGGTGTCCAAGGGGTGGGGGGTGTCCAAGAGATATGGGAGGGGTGTCCAATGGGTGTTTGAGGCTGTACTAGGGGTCGTGGGGGTGTAAATGAGGGTGGGGGGCTGTCCAAGGGGTGGGGGGTGTCCAAGGGTTGTGGTGAGGCTCCAATGTGGTGGGGGAGGGCTGGCCAGGTTGTTTGGTGGGTATAGATGAGGGTGGGGTTCAGTTGGGGCTTGGGGGAGGGCTGGCATGGTTATTTTTGTTTGGTTTCTGGTTGCTTTTTGGTGAGAGCAGTGCAATTATTTAAAAAAAAATATCGCTTTCACGGCGGTTATTTTATAACCGACGTGGTAAATAAATCGGTAGGGGTTTATCACGTCGGTTTTTTCGAGAACCGACGTGAAAAACCGTTCCCGTGCCTTTTATCATGATGGTTATTAATATAACCGACGCGATAAAAGGCCTGGGAATCGATTTACCACGTCGGTTATTAGATAACCGATGTGCTAAAACGTTTCCCAGGCCTTTTTATCACGTCGGTTATTTAAGAAACCGACGTGATAATAGGCCCGGGGAAGGGTTATTCACGTCGGTTATGTCATAACCGACGTGATAAACGATATCCCAGGCGTTTTATCACGTCGGTTTAGAAAATAACCGACGTGATAAACCCCCCCCCCACGCATATTTATGACGTGGGTTATTAATGAACCGACGTGATAAACACCGTGATGTTAGGGATGTTACGTCGGGTTTTAAATAACCGACGTAAAAAACGTTATTTATAACGTCATCCGTATTAACGTCGCCTAAAAACCGACGTAAATAATGAAAAATAACCGACGTAAAAAATGTTTTCTGCACTAGTGAAACCCCCTTAGCACTTTCTCTACACATATTCCTCCACCTACCCCCAACACAATCCATTGCATACCCTCATTCATTACGCCCAACAATAGACCTAACCCTACTTCACCTCCGACCCCGGATGTAAGCATATCCAAACTTAGCCCCATCCCCATACTACACCCATACCCAACCCTACACTAACCATTAGCCCAAGCCCTCCACCAACTCACATACCTAGACATAAGATTCCCCACAACCAAAGCCTTAAACCTAACCTTGACCCTAGTGTTAACCTTATACCCACTCCTAGCACCCCCAACCCCTTGTCGCACCCCCAATGCCTACCATACTGCAGAAAATCATCCATCAACCCTAGCCTCTAACCAACCCCACTAGCCCTAGCACTAGACCTATAACTAGACCCAAACCTCCACCTACTCCATGACCCTATCCAAAACCCTACCCCTCATCCCCACCCCTAACTCCCCTAACTCTATCCCTAAACAACCTCAATAATGTAGCCTGATAACTAATCCTAGCCCCTAGGCCCAATCCCACCATGAACCTGGCACATATTCTATTCCCTACCCCTAGACCTATCCATAAAACTACCCAATATTCCCATGAACTAATCCTACCATCATAGACCATTTCCCTATCCCAACCCCCATCTTTATACATACACCCCGACCACACTAAACATACCCTGAAGACCCCTAGCCCTACAACCACATCACCATCATGAAACAAAACCCCACTAATCCTACTTCTTATCCACAATCCTAAAACTAACACCCCGCCTAATCCAAATCACCATGAATACACCTAGCCCTTTTCCTTAATCCTACCCCTATCCCCTACCATAGACCAACCCCTATCCACATTACTCCACCTATCCCTCGATCCCTTCACTAAAAGTACACCATGTCCCAAGATCCCCTGACTGCATTCCATAGAATTTCACCTGTACATAGCCTCATTCAAAAACCTACCCCATCCCTAACACCAAACCTACCCCCCAGTCCTTATACACACACCATCCCTATCCCAAAACAAACACCCCTCTTACCCTCTAATACTACATTCTCAGAAACTAGCCCTACCCCCATCCCTAGACTTAATCATATTATCCCACTAAAGATACCCATACCCTCAGTCCAAAACCAACCACCCTCAAGGATAGATCTACCTAACCAACCCTACCACTGCTAATCCTACCCTTGGAACCACCAAACTAACCCCAATCCATATTCCTAAACCATTCCACAAACCCATCCCAAAACCTACCCACAAACTGTAGATCTAAACCTACCCACCAATCCCTTAACCTCCCCACCCACCCCAAAACCTATCACAGTACCTATCCCAAAAACCCTATCCTAATCCCCCAGGAAACAATCCCCCTACCTTATATCTAAACATACCCCTAGAATCCTTATACCTACCCCCATCCTACACCCTAAAACCCATTCCAATAACCCTAGCCCCAGTAATTCCCTATATCCTTGGCCCCAACCATACCCCCAACCATATCCCAAAGTATCCCCATGACCCTTAGATCCACGCCAAAGAACACTATCCCCTATCCTTGGCCCCATCCATAACCCCCATAACTTAGTCAAAAATATACCACCTATCTCTACCCATAAATTTTCTTTGTCTTTATCCCTACACCTACCCCTAGGCCAAGACCTAAACATACCCCTCAAACTTATCCAAAAATAGTCAAAAAACCCTACCATAAACCTACCCCGCACCCAAGCCCTAAACATACCCCTTGGCCTCATCTCTAATCCAACCCACCACTAAAACTACCCCTCATCCCTAGTCCTAATAAAACTAAGCCCTCCACCCCCCCATTAAAACCAACGCCATACCCACCTAACCTATACATCACCCCAATAAAATCTACCCCTCCCCACCAAACAACTGCAATCCCAAAATCTAAATCTACCGACTAGACCCTTTACTAAAACATACACCCTAACCCCATACCTAAACCCCCCATAAAATTACCTATAACCCAACCACCTAATCCTAGATCCACACACACACAAACCACATAACCCATATCCTTGCCTACAAAACATGTCCATATATCCTTATTTGTATGCCCACCCCTGGATCGTAATAATCCCATCCCCCCAAACATACTACTAAATCGGAGTCCCCTTACCCAAGCCCCATCCCCAAGCCTACTGACCAGCCCTACATGTCATTTTTTCTATCAACCTACCCCCTAAAACCCATGAAACTCTCTCTATCCCTAGAACTAACTCACTTAATGTAGACCTATTCCTACATCAAACCCTTCCCTAAACCTACATCCATAAAAAAACCCTGACCCCATACCGAATGCTCCCAGACCGAAACATTAAACCTACCCCTTACCCTAGCGCATAACATACCCCATACCCCACATCTAAACATACCATATCTTTAAAAATATTCCCATTCCTCACTCTGGACTTACCATCATCTCCAACCCATTACAAAACTAACCCCATGATTTTCCTTATACCGACTACCCCTACCCAAGCCTTAAACATACCAAAACATTGCTCCTATACTTACCCCAACCCTTTCCACCAGACCTGACCCTATGCCTATCCCCCAATCCCAGTCAAAAAACGAGATTGGATGTATCCAAAAACCAACACCCTTGCACTAGCCCAAAACATCCCCTAGCCATAGCACTAAAACACTCATGACCAATGTCATAAATGTACCCCACCCGACCCTATTCCTAAAAATTTGTCCCTAATCCACAGCAAAAAAACTACTAACCCTGGCCCTATCCCAACCCTACCTAGCTCATCCCCTATCTCTAACCCAAGCCACAACCCTACTCCTAGCCCTCTCCCAATCCCTAGACCTCCCTCTAAACCATTACCCCTATCCCCAGCAGTAGACCTATTCATAAACCCCTAGCCCACACCCCAACCTTAAACATACCCCAACCCCTTTCCTTACCACAAACACAAAACCTAACCCCATCCCAAAACCTAGTACCATTCCTAAACCAGCCCCATGGACCCAATCCAAACCGTACTAAACCAAACCAATACCTAATCATACACCTTATCCGTATCCCATTACCCCTCACAATTGAACTAAACATACCCTGCCTCAATCATAGACATACCCTCACCCCAAAAAAATTCATCTCCCCCGAATCTATCCCTAACCCTCCTCCCTTGACACTTTCCATAATCATCCCAGGGCCCTTACCCTACTCCCCCACCCCACCCCCTATATTGGCCCTAACCCCTTTCCTAAGATAAATCACTAACAACCATATACTTTTCCTGATAACTAACCCCCCTCCCCACCCCAGCACTAAACCTACCCAGGCCCTTCACAAATTGTACTCCCATCCCTATCCATAAACCTATCTTGGGCTCAACCCTAGTCATAAACCAACCCACAACCCATCCCTAAACATTGCTTCTGTACCTAGACATAAACCTACCCATGGCTCCATACCAAAGACTATCGTCAATCCTAGAACTAAATTTACCCCCAACCCTAGAACTAGACCTACTCCAGGCCCATCCATAAACACCCCCCTACACAATCCATATTCTTAACCACATCCAGACCCTAGCCATCAACCAACCCCATCCCCATCCTTATTCCTACCCCTGACACATTGCCCTACCCCGATACCTAAACGTACCCAATGAACCTTATCGTTAGCCAATGATTTAAACCCACATGGTCTTATAGCTAGAAATAAAACTAACACCACTACCCTTATCTCTACACACAAAAATATCCCCAACGCCCCCTATCCAGCCCTAGAAACCCCCCCCCCCCCCCCGCCAACCATACTACTCAAGCCGTAGACCTACCAGGACCCCATCTCTCATACATATGCCTAAACCTAAATTACCCCCAAACCAACCCCTAACCCCACCCATGACACAATCACACATAAAACCAATTCTATTCCCACCCCTACCTGACATGAAAACCTACCCCAACCCCATACCTATTCATACACCTCCCCAAGACCCACCCTTGCCTTATCCCTACCTTACCACGATATTAGACTTAATCCTACCCCACCCTAATCATAACCCCACTCCCCAACCTCAGATATAAAACTACCTAGCACCTCAAACTATTCCCTCCCCCACAATCCCACCCCTAGCCCTACACCACTTCCATCTAGAGCCACGACACTAACTGCCTTAGCCTTACCCATACAACTACCCCCAAAAACCTACCCCATTCATCCATTACGCTACCCCAGCCCCAGAACACCCCCTGGCCCAAACCATACCCCAACTCCTGACCTCAAAATACACCCCATCCATAGCCCTACCCATATAAATAACCTACCCCCCCAGAACTGCGTCCTAACCCATATGGGTATTTACCGAAACCTACCCTTGACCATAGCCCTAATCCCACACATGAACCTAGTCATAATCCTCCCTCTCCCACATACCTAATCATACACCCAACCACAACCCTAAACAAAAACATACTCCCATACCCCATCACTAAACCACCCCCAACTATAGAACTAAACCAACCCATGACCTGGCGCCAATCCTAATCATACACTGACTCCCAACCCAAAACCAACTACTTATAACAAAAAACCTAACCTACCCCTTCCAATCCCTTAGCCCCTCCCCTAACATGGCGTTAAACCTACCCCTCACCCAAGCCATTCTCATACTCCCAACCCTAGTCCTATCCCTAGAACTAAACATCCCGCAACCAATTTCCCAATCCCAATCTCTATACCTTCCCATATGCATCTATTCCTTCCCCATCCCTAAATATAACCCAATCCTCTAGACCATTCTTCCCAAAAACTTCCCCTAGACCCTACCCTTATGACCCTAAATGTACCCCCACCCACCCCAACCGTAAACCTACACCCGGTCCTAGCCTTAATCCAACCACAGATGATTTAACCCCACCCTCATCCATAAAAGTAATAAGACTCTATATCACCACTAGCCTAATCTCTAAACCACCAACTTGAGCCATAAACCCCATCACCCAACCATATCCCAAACGAAACTACCCTTCCCCTCATCTTATACCTAAAACTACACTCCCCTATCCCTTTCCCTATCCCTATCTCTATCCCCTGGATTATATCCCAACAACCCCTCCCTTGGCCTTAGCACCATGTCTCGTGGTAGGATACCTATCTATAACCCCACAGGCCGTAGATGTTATCCTAACCGCCAAAATCAACCTCCGCTCCCTAGCCCTAAACTTACCACCGACCCTAGCCCTAGATATACTACAAACCATGATCCTACCATGGAACCTATGATAAATTAAACACCAACCATATCCCCACCTATATGTCCAATGACCTAATGATACCCAACCATGACACTATCCTGAACCCTAATCACACCGACTCCATACTCCAATCCATATCCCCACGACCTGAGCCCTATCATAAACACAACATTAGTTTGACCCATACCCCCATGACCCTAAACCTACCCCACACCACATGCCTAATCCTAGGCATTCTCCAACCCCAAACATACCCCCATCCTTATCCTTACACCTAGGCATATCCTCACCCCACACCAGCCCTCTCCTACCCCTCGATACAAGATATAACACTCCCATCCTAACAACTAAACCTCCCACCTGACCATATCCCTAAACCTACTCCAACCCTATCACTTACCCCCCCCCCACCTGACCCAGGTCATAACCCCCTAGTCCTATGCCTTGCAACCCCATCCCTAACACTAACTATCCCCTTGGACATAAATCTATACCTAACCCCAACCATTGTCCATAACCTATACCCAACACTATCCATAATCACCATGGACCTATGAATACACCCACTACCATATCCCTAACCAGCACCCCCAACCCTAGAACATACCCCTTGACCCATTAAAAAAACACCTAACCTTATCTATAAACCTACTCCCATCCCACCCCCATCAAACCCTATCCCAAAAACCCCCAGCCCTTGAACCTACATCCCCCTCAATTTGAGCCCTAACACCCAGAACCGAGATCCTAAGCCCTATATTTCATCCCTAGTACGGACCCCCCAATCCATAGAACTAAAATTACCATCCCCAAACCTTATATCTAATACAAATCGTTCCCCAAGAAAAAAACAATTTTCCTTAGACCCACAACCCCACCCATGTCCTAAACCTCACCACCACTAAAACATACCCCCATCCTAAGTTGCAACACGCCTATTATTATCCCTAAAACCACCTCATTACCGTGTCCTAACAGCCTCGGTGACACTAACAGTAAATTTTTTAACCTTAGAACCCACACCAGACCCGAGAACTAACCAACCCAACCATAGTACCTAACTACACCCTAGCCCTAAACCACCACTACCATAGCCTTAAAACCCCATCTCTAGAACCTACACCCATACAGGAGCCCTACCCCCAACCTAAGCCCTACCCCACTATACTTAGACATTAACTTTACCCCAAATATATCCCTAAACCATCCATAGACCCTTGACCTAACCCACCCACCCCTGACCCTATCCCTAAAAACCACCAAACCGAAGCCCTGTCGAGCCCCAAAAAAGACATAGTACAAAACCCCTAGCCAAATAACCTACTCCCTAACCCAATCCATAACCAGTGAACCGTTCCCTAAAATCACAAGCACTAGAACATACAACCTGACTGACTCCCTATCACCTTGACTTAAACCAAAACCTACTCCCTAGAAATATTCTCTAAATAATCCACCCACCCAATCCCTAAAACCCCTCTCCCTAGAACCTACCACCGACATGATCCCAGACCTCCCTATTCTGTTCCACAAACCATAATGCCCTTGGACCATTCCCCCAACCCGATCCCTATCCCCAACCTTAGAAATATCACTACCCTGTACCATAGATCTGAAACTACTCCCAGCCGTAACTATAATCCAACCCCATCCCTATACATAACCCCCATCCCTAACCCTACACCGACTTCCATAGACCAAACCATCGACATAATTAAACCTTGACCCCCCTACCAACCTTAGATAATATCACCCAATATGATACATAAATCCCTCTTATATATTCCTAAACCTAACCCAAGTTATATCCCTAATTCCTCCTATTGGTCTTAAACCTAATCCCCCCAAACATTAAACCTACCATGACTAGAGACATAACACCCCCTCCAAGGCCTTAGACCTAATTTACCCCCATATCACATCCCTCAACAAACCATCAACTCAAGAGCTAACCCTATCCCTTACTTAACACCCCTTCACTATCCCAAATGATCCCCCAAACCTATCCCTAAACACACCGACCCCAGAACCTACCCCACGACCCAATCCATATCCTCCATGGATATAACCATAGAACTACCCCAATCCTAGACCTAACCACCCAATTTTCTCTTTCTCTAAACCCCATGGCCTATGAACCTACATCATGAACTGATACCTAAACCACCAACCCTAGATCCAAACCCCGAACTAGTCTTAAACACCCCTAGCCATATCCACAAAACCCTATGGCCATAGACCGAAACCCAATGACCCTATATGAAAACCCACAAACATGATTTCCATCCCCCCTCACCATTATCCCTAGACATGACTTTACCATAGCCAAATCCCACCCACCACGTCCATCCTTAGTTGTTAACCCCCCCCCCAACAATAGGACCTACCCCAGACTTGAGGAAAAACTACCAATCAATAGTACCAATCACTTACCTAGCCTTAAATCCCCTATGCCTAGATATAAAACCAATCTATCCCTGATACTACCTCTGTCCTAAGCCCTAAGACCCCTCATACCTAGAATCTATCCCCAAACTATCCCTAAGCCCCACATCCCCAGACACTTTTCCATGGACCATTCCCTATCAACTGCATCCCTAGATACTAGCCCCATATTAACACTAAACCCCCAAACCATAGCCAAAAACCCCCAACCATAGCCTTCTCAACCCTTTTCCTAAACCCCCAACACGAGAACAAACCCCCCCCCCCCATGACTCAAGCCCTAACCCCCCATCTATAGTTGTAATCCTACCATAACCCTTTCCCTATACCCACCATAGCCTAGCCCTAATCCCATCATACATAGAACCTAACTCTAACCAAACCCCTTAACCCCCTAACCCCAGAATGTAACCCCACACTAACACTAATCCTCTAGATATTAGATATATAAAAAACCACTATAACCCTAAAACCATTATCCTTTGTCATAAACCCCCATACCCATGCCCAAACCCCTTTCCCTTTCCCTAAACTAATGCACCTAACCTACTCATAAGCCCCCAGTTAGTCCAATACATAACTCTACCCAACCCTAGAAACAACCAACAGAACTGATCCCTAATCCCAAAACCATAGAACTTATCACCACCCTAGGCCAAAACTCTCCCGAAGCTATCATTAAACAACAATCCATATCCCTAAACCATCAAGGTCGTAGACCATACCATTGACCAAAGATCTAACCCCCCGAACCTAGAACCTTAACCCACCATAGAAATAAACTTCTTGACCTAATCTTTAACACCCCCCAACAATAAACCTACCCCATAACATGAACCCTCACAACTAAACCCTAGAATCCAACCCCACCTAAGACATAAATCACTTATACTTATCCCTAAAACCCAGACCCAAGAACCAACCCCGTGAAAAAAGGCTTTACTGTCTCCCATAGCAAAAAACATGCTCTGACCATTACCCAGACCCCCATGACTGACCCTAACCAAAAACCTCTCTATCATAAAATCAACCAATATCTCAATCACTAACATCCATGGCCCTAGAACATAAAACCACATGATCCCTAACCCCTAGGACCCTAGCAATAAAAATTTTCCTAACCCCCAACCCTAGAACCTAACCCCACCCTATCACATTCCCACACCCCGAAGATGTAACTCTACTATCCAACCCTATCCCTAAACCCCTGGCACCAGACCCTTCCCCCCGTCCCAACACAAACCTAAACAATCCCCCAACCATACCTAGTCGTAAAACCAATATTACACAAACATACCCCCAACCGAGGAACTAACCTCATTGATTCTAGAACCTAACCCCAAGCATTTCATACCCCCCTGGTCCAACCCATAAACCTCCTAGTCCTAGAACTGACCCCCTCAGTCATTCACAACCATAAACCCCCCTCGACACTAGGACTTACCACATGACACGATCCCTAATCCCCTTATCACATGACCTAACATTGATCTAACCCTAAAAACCCATTGTCCCATGACCTAACATGAAAGGCCGTAGAACCTTCCCCCATTACCCAAGATCTAACACCCCAAAACCCTATAACCATCCCCACAACCCATCCCTATAAAATATTATCCCCCTAGACCATAGCACAAATCGTACTTATATCCTACGCCAACCTATGCCCTAAACCCCCGAATATTGATCTAAACCAACCTTGAAAATAGACATAATCCTACCCCTATATGTAGTCCTAAACCTATGTAACATCCCAAAATGATAAAGGGTTAAATGACTAAATGATATGACTCATGTCAACAAGGTGCACCTTCGTTTTCGGGAGCCTGTCTGATTAGAACTCCATAGTTAAGCGTGCATGGCCTGGAGTAGTGATCAGGATGGGTGACCTTCTGGGAAGTTTCCAAGGGTGTGTGTGAGTGAGGACAAAGCACACTGGAAAGGACATGTGTTGTCCTGTGGGGACAATCATTAGTCAGATGACCCGTTCAGGCACGTGGGTAGACCCTAGGGTGGGCCCCATGTGTCTGTGGGGAAACTGGTGGTACCTGGTGGGCCAGGACCTGACGACCATGTTAAGGCGAGGTGGTTGTGCTGTCACTGGGACTCAGTTGCTACATTTGGTATCAGAGGAGGAACCCAGCCTTACGTGCGGTGCACTGCCTGGATTTAGTTGTAGGGCCCACAACGAGGGCGTTGTGCTCTAAAGGGGGGGTGATTGTAACATCCCCAAATGGGTGTGTGTGAGTGAGGACAAAGCACTCTAGAAAGGACATGTGTTGGCCTGTGGGAACAATCATTAGTCAAATGACCCATTCAGGCATGTGGGTGTACCCTAGGGTGGGCCCCACGTGTCTGCGGGGCAACTGGCGGTACCTGGTGGGCCAGGACCCGACGACCATGTTAGGGCGGGGTGGTTCTGTTGTCACCGGGGCTCAGTTGTCACATTTGGTATCAGAGGAGGAACCCAGCCTTAAGTGCGGTGTACTGCCTGGGTTGAGTTGTAGGGCCCACAACGAGGGCGTTGTGCTCTAAAGGGGGGGGGGGGTGATTGTAACATCCCCAAATGATAAAGGGTTAAATGAATAAATGATATGACTCATGTCAAAAAGGTGCACCTTCCTTTTCGGGAGCCTGTATGATTAGAACTCCACAGTTAAGCCTGCTTGGCCTGGAGTAGTGATCAGGATGGGTGACCTTCTGGAAAGTTTCTCAGGGTGTGTGTGGGTGAGGAAAAAGCACACTGGAAAGGACATGTGTTGGCATGTGGGGACAATCATTAGTCAGATGACCCGTTCAGGCATGTGAGTGTACCCTAGGGTGGGCATCACGTGTCGGCGGGGCAACTAGCGGTACCTGGTGGGCCAGGACCTGACGGCCATGTTAGGGTTGTGATCTAAAGGGGGGGGGAGGGTGATTGTAACATCTCCAAATCATAAATGGATAAATAAATAAATGATATGACCCATGTCAAAAAGGTGCACCTTTCTTTTCGGGAGCCTGTCTGATTAGAAATCCACAGTTAAGCGTGCTTGGCCTGGAGTAGTGATCAGGATGGGTGACCTTCTGGGAAGTTTCCCCGGGTGTGTGTGTGTGAGGACAAAGCACACTGGAAATGACATGTGTTGGCCTGTGGGGAAAATCATTAGTCAGATGATCCATTCAGGCATGTGGGTGTAACCTAGGGTGGGCCCCACGTGTCTGCGGGGCAACTGGCAGTACCTAGTGGGCCAGGACCCGACGACCATGTTAGGGCAGGGTGGCTGTGATGTCACTAGGGCCCAGTTGTCACATTTTGTATCAGAGGAGGAACCAAGCCTTAAGTGAGGTGCACTGCCTGGGTTGAGTTGTAGGGCCCACAACGAGGGCGTTGTGCTCTAAAGGGGGGGGGGGTGATTGTAACATCCCCAAATGATAAAGGGTTAAATGACTAAATGATATGACTCATGTCAACAAGGTGTACCTTCCTTTTTGGGAGCCTGTCTGATTAGAACTCCACAGTTAAGCATGCTTGGCCTGGAGTAGTGATCAGGATGTGTGACCTTCTGGGATGTTTTCCAGGTTATGTGTGTGTGAGGACAAAGCACACTGGAAATGACATGTGTTGGCCTGTGGAGACAATCATTAGTCAGATGATCCATTCAGGCATGTGGGTGTAACCTTGGGTGGGCCCCACGTGTCTGCGGGGCAACTGGCAGTACCTGGTGGGCCCGGACCCGACAGCCATGTTAGGGCAGGGTGGCTGTGATTTTACCGGGGCCCAGTTGTCACATTTGGTATCAGAGGAGGATCCAAGCCTTAAGTGTGGTGCACTTCCTGGGTTGAGTTGTAGGGCCCACAATGAGGGCGTTGTGCTCTAAGGGGGGGGGGGGTGATTGTAACATCCCCAAATTATAAAGGGTTAAATGACTAAATGATATGACTCATGTCAACAAGGTGTACCTTCCTTTTCGGGAGCCTGTCTGATTAGAACTCCACAGTTAAGCGTGCTTGGCCTGGAGTAGTGATCAGGATGTGTGACCTTCTGGGATGTTTCCCAGGTTGTGTGTGAGTGAGGACAAAACACACTGGAAATGAAATATGTTGGCTTGTGGGGACAATCATTAGTCAGATGACCCATTCAGGCATGTGGGTGGACCCTAGGGTGGACCCTAGGGTGGGCCCCACGTGTCTGCGGGGCAACTGGCTGTACCTGGTGGGCCAGGACCCGACGACCATGTTAGGGCGAGGTGGTCGTGCTGTCACCGGGGCCCAGTTGTCACATCCTACACCCAATATTAGAACTAACCCTCCTAGATCTAGACATACACCATTCTCACTGATCCAAGCTATAATCCCAAGACCTTAGATATAATCTTACCCTAGGACCTAGCCCTTAATACCCCCCAATCAGCCCAAGCACAAAACCCCTGACCCCAAATCTAGAATTCAACATGAGATAGAACCCCACTTCCGAACCCTTTCCTTAAATACCCCATCCCTAGAACCTACCACCTCACATGTTCCAAAACCCTCAAACCATGATCCTACCCCCTAAACCATGTCTTAACCCCCCTCTTCACTTGATCTTAACTCCACCTTAGACAAGCAACCCCACATATGAATCCCTAAACCTACACTCTCGACCTCATCCCTACCCAATGAACCTAATATATACCCAAACATAACCTTTTTCTCCATCCTTTGATCTAACCCTACCCTTTTCCTTAGCCTACCCCCATCCCTATCCCTATACCCCCATCCCTATCCCTACACCACCATCCCTATCCATACACATTCCAAACCCAATCCCAATCCCATCAGCCTTATAATATTACCCCATTCTATAGATAACCCTCTACCCAAAATCCTAACATCAAACATATCCCAAAAATCCCCAAGCCTAGAGCCTCCCCCGGACCCTGACCCTCTTTCGTATAACTGTCCCCAAGCAATAACCATCGAGACAACAACATACCCTTGACCCAAGCCACCATCCCTAGAGCCTAAAACTAAAACTAGAACATACCCCCTCCCCCAATATTGTCCACCATCCCTACAACCTTCCCCTATCCACCGACCCTATAAGATAAAACAAATCCAAAATCAACCCCCCCCCCCACATGGTTGTTTTCCCACAACCCTATAACTTCCTCCCAACAATAAAAACTAACCCCAAAAATATCCATAGACCCAAAAACATACCCCAATTCTAAAACCATCTCCTAACCCTATAACATTCCCCCTGAACCATACCAGTTATTTCCAAGGACTAGAAACCTCCCCAAACATGATCCCCAACTATGACCATAGACCTAATCCTACCATTGACCATAGCCATATGCCCCTTATCCCTAGAACGTACCCCAATACTAACCCCATACATGAAACCCTACAACATACCCCTGACCCTAGAACCTACCATGACCCTCTAAAAAACCTAGAAGTTCTAGAATACACACCAACCCATGAACCTATGAAGACCATATCCCTAAACCCCTAGCACTAGAACACGCCCCCTACCAAATCCCTATACCACATGGCTATAGAAACTAATATGAACCTAATACCTAACCTCCAACAATATAAACATACCCCAACCCTATCCCTAAACCCTCTCTCTTATATACTTCCCCCGGTTACAACACCTTCCCTCAATCCTTTTCCTAAAACCACTTCCTCTAGAACCTACCCTCAACCTATGAATCTATCCCAACCCTAACCGTAGCCCTGATACTAGAACCTCCCACTCAAAAAGATTCACAGCCCTTCTATCCTTGGTCATAACCCATAAAACCCAGCCCTACCACTCCTAGACCTAGCCTAACCCTCAAACCCTATCCCTAAATATACATCCTCATCCATACCCTAAACATAGACCGAATGATACTACCCCAAACCACACTAGATCAATTATTTACCCCCATACAATGAACCTACCCCTGACCATATCCATAAAACCCATACATTGAACATCCCCCCCCCAACCGTAGTCCCACCCTATCCCCCTTGGAAGTATCCCTACCCCCACGAACCTAGAACTAATCCACCATCCATATCCCCCTGACCGTAGACCTATACCACATACCCTAACCCCAGACAGTAGATCCCCACAACCCCTATCCTAATACCACCCCTAAAAAACCATAAAATCTATGTCCTTAGATCCCCATCCTTATCAATTTCTAAAAAACTACCCCTAGTCGTAGTCCTACCTACCCCCCCCCCCCGCCCAACATGTTCCCTAAACCCAAAACTGATCCCGAAAACCTCCCAGTCATATTACCTACCCCATCCATAGTCATAATCATGCCCATAGCCTTATCCCTTGACTAAAATCTCAGAATACAACCCCAAATCTATTCCCTAGCCATGACCATATCCCATACCCGACCCTCACCCTATCCCTAAACACCCCCATACCTAGAACCTACCATGAACCTAGTATTAAACACCTAGCCCTAAAATATCCTCTGACCCTAATACCGTCCCAAGAATCAAACACCAAACTTATCCCATGTACCATTATCCTACCCCAACCCTAAAACCTACCCACAACCTCAGGCTTCATCTATAGATACTGCCCCTAACTCTAGAAACTACCCTAACCCTTGAACCCACCTTGCACCCTACCCATAAACCTTCAATTCAATATCCTTCCCATAGACTTGATCCCTATCTCCAACCATATCTTGTAACCCACCTATGGCTGCATCCTTAAACTCCCTAACCCTAGAAACTGACCCTATATCTTTATCCTACCTCCTAACCATGATTTAAGTCCACCATCTTCAAAACCTACCCCATGACCTGAGCCCAAATCCCCTCTTCTCTAGAACCTACCCCCTAACAAGTGCCATAACCCCTAGAAATAGTTCTAAAACTACCACATCCCTATCACTTAACACCCTATGACTATAACTTACCCACATCCCTTACACCTACCCAATACCCTTCTCATAAACTCCCCTGAATCTAGATCCTACAACTAACCATAGAAACTACCACCAAACAAATCCCTAAAACCCATGGCTCTAAATCCTATAATGATCAGATCCATAACCCCTATGTGTCCCTAAAAATACACCAAACCCATTTCTAAACCCCCATGGCCCTAACCCTACAACCCCTAACATTAAACCAACCCCAACACTTGATACTTCCCACAAACCTTTCCCAAAACCCCTCAACTCATGAATATACCCCTATCCTGAGCTCACCCCAACACTCTAGATCCTTCTTGAAGCCAAGACTGAACCACCTTACCTTGTCAATAAGTTTACTATGGCCCTAGCACTAGTAACTCTACCCAATGCAATTCCAAAAAATTGATTTCTTGAACCAAACAATGGACCTTGAACCTACCAACAGACATTTCGCATTTTCCCCAACTACAATAAAACATTCCACCCAAACCTGATCCCTAACACCCCAACCCACCCCCACCTTGTACTGACCCAAAAACCTACCCCCAACCCAATCCCCCAAGCCTCATTCCTAAAACTAACCCATCTTACACTAGAACAACATTTTTACCCTATCCCAAAATAACCGAAGGCCCCATAACCAACCCCATGGCACGATCCCTAAACCCTAACAATAGACCTAAATGTATAGTAACCATAGCCCAAACCTCTCAGACCTAAAACCTACTCACAAACATATCCATAAAATATCCCAACTCTAGAAACATCCCAAACCCTTGAACCAACTTTAAACTCTACCCCTACCACACCCATGGCCCAGGAACATACCACCCGACCCAAGCCCTACCCCTCATTCCTCACCCCTAAACCTACCCATGGCCCGAGACCTACCCCCTAGACCGTTTCCGTAAACATTCCCCCTAGAAAAATCTAACTACCATAGCCCTAAATCTACCCCTAGATCTATTTGACACCCTATACCCTTTCACTAAACCAGTCAACCCTAGAACATACCCCCTCGACCGAAATTCATAACCCCACGCATTTTCCCTGAAATTAACCCGGACCTAGAAGCTACGTATTAACTGAAACAAAAACCCTCTGACTAATAACCGACCCCCACATAAAACTAAAATGTAATAATTAAATTATAACCCCATGGACTATGAATCACATTTTATTTTTGTTGAAAATCCAACACATTCATAAGGTTATAGAAAGGGACTAATGAGTGGATCCCTTAAATTTTATGAAAATAATCAAAATTACCAAATCTATCTCAACATGTATAATTGGAATACATATATATACACATAATGATAAACCCTTTAAAATATATATTCCCTCCATGAAAATCGTATTTTCTAAACCCATAATTCAGAAATATGTGTCCATTCAATCATGAACCATATGTGTTCAAATACAATTCATCTTATAGGGGATTGTAACCTTACCCAAACACCCTATTCTATCATTCTCTCCTACCCAAACCCCCAGTGCTTGCATAATACTAATAGAAAAAATATAATTCCATAAAAACATGGTGGATAAATATTTGGACTTAAGTGAATGTAAATAAACATTCTCCAAATTAAATAATAATTTCTTTCACAGAAAACATCTCAAACAACTACAATGAAAATTAAAACTATGTAGTGAATTTTGGTGTTTTTTCTCAAAACTCACAAAAAATGATGTCAACAACTATTCAATATAATCATATCACACATGTATATCAATAAAAATATATAAATATTTATACATCCAATCTAGAATGAACCATATGTGATTATCTTTAATCCAACCTTGCAGGATTCTACCTATTCGCAACTCCCACTTCAGTCCTACGGATAACAAAAAAAATAATATCTTTTAAAAATGAAAAGGATAAATCATGGAATAGAGAAAATCAATATTAAAATGTGAAATTTTTTGATGAATGTTAGAAAATTATTTTCCATTAGTGAATGTAAATATACATTATAAAAAAAATAAATAATCATTTTATAATTGAATACACATATATGAATTAGTGATTTTTTCGGATGAGGGTTGAGTGTTTTATGAGGATGAGGGTTGATTATTTTTGGGGAACGAAGTGTGGATTTTTTTGGGTATATGTGTTTAGGGGTTTTAATGGATGATGGTTTATGATTTTTTGGTGATCATGTTTTTGGGGGTTGAGGGTTTTTTATTTTTTGTGTCCAAGGGTATAGGGTTTATTTTGAAAGAATGTTGAGTATTTTTGGGGCAAAGGGATGATGGTTTTTTTTGGTCTGAGGGTTTGGGGTTGTATAGGGGTTAGAGTTTAGGATTTTTTGGGATATGGTTTCAGGGTATTTTATGGCATAGGGTTGAGAGATTTTTTGGGATGAGGGGTATGATTTTTTGGTGCTGAGTTTTTAGGATTTTTTTGGTAGAGGTTTTAGGGATTCTTGGTGTTGATGGTATAGGGTTTTATAGGAATGGGGTTTGAGGGATTTACTAGGAATCAATATTTAGGTTTTTGGGGATATCGTTAATGACTTTTTTTGGGGGTGAGGTTTGATGGTTTTTATGGATTATAGTTTTTTATTTTTTTAGGAATGAGGGTTCAAGGTTTATTGGGTAGGAGAGATGAGGGGATTTTAGGGATAAATGATTAGGTGTTTTTTGGGATGGAGGTCGATGTTTCTTGGGGATTAGTGTTTAGTATTATTTTGGAATTAAGGTTTAAGGTTTTTTGGGTCTGATCCTTGAGAGTTTTCTAGGGATGAGAATTTAGGGTTTTAAAGGGATGCGGTTTTATGGTATTTGGGATTCAGGAATGAGAGTTTTTTTGGGATGAGGGTTAGGGATAGGGGTTGAATTTTTTTGGGGATAATGGTTGACTGATTGTCGCGGATGAGGGTTTAGGATTATTTGTAGCTGAGGGTTGAGAGTTATTTGTTTCTGTTGGCTAAGGGTTTTTTATGGATGAGGGTTTAGGATTTTTTGGTAATGAGGTTTGATATGTTTTTTGGGAAAATCATTGAGTGTTTTTTTGGACGAGGGTTGAGGGTTTTTTGGGGATGAGTGTTTATGGATTCCTGTTGCTGAGGGTTAATTTTTTTTTGAATAAAGGTTTAGGGTATTTTAGGGTTGAGGGTTTAGGGTTTTTTAAGGAAGAGGGTTGAGGGGGATTGGGGGATAATGGTTTCTGGATCTTTTTTCTATTTGTTTAGTGTTATTTGGGGATGAGGATTGATAGTTTTTTTGGGATTATAGTTTATAGTTATTTAGGGGAGAGGTTTGATGTTTATTTTGTGTCAAGGTTTTATGAGTTTTTTCGGACGAGGGTTGAGAAATTTTTTGTGATGAGGATTTTAGGTTTTTGGGGTTGAAGGTTGTGGGTTTTTAAGGGCTGAGGGTTTCGTGTTTCCTGGGGTTGATTGTGGAGGGTATTTAAGGGCTCAGTGTTGAAGGGGTTTTCATTTCAAGTTTCATGATTTTTTTGGGATAATGAATTTCTGTTACTGGTGGATAAATATTTAAGGTCATTGGGGTTAAATTTTTAGTTTTAATTATGAAGGATGTTTTAGGGTTTTTTGTATGAGGATTTTGGATTTTTTTTGGATGAGGGAAGAGTAGTTTTTTTGGGGAGGCTATGGGTTTAGTGTTTTTTTGGGGATTTGTGTTAACAGTTTTTGTGGATGAGTGTTAACTGTTTTATAGAGCTAAGGGATTTTTTTTGGAGGTGACAGTTGAGGGTTTTTTTGGGGGAAGCGGGATTATTTTTTTTTGGGTATGAGGCTTAAGGGTTTTCAAGGTATAGGGTTTAATGTTTTTTAAGGCTCAGTTTTAAGGGTTTTTTTGGGGTTATGGTTTGTGGATTTTTGGGGCTAAGGGTTTAGGGTTTTTTGTGGATGAGGGTTTAGGGTTTTTATGGGATTAGGATTGAGGGTTTCATGGGATAAAGGGTTGTGGGATTTTTGGAGAAGTTGTATGATGATATATGTGGTTCATGGGTTAATGTTTTTTTTAGAGTTGGGGGTTTAGGGTTTTTTAGAGATTAGGGTTCATGTTTTTTTATGTAGAGGGTTGATGGATTTTTTGCGTAGCAGGGTTGATGTTTTTTTTGAATGGGTGTTTAAAGTTTCATAGCGATGAGGATTGATGGTTTTTTGGCGATGAGGTATGAGGGTTTTTTAGGAGTAGATGGTTGTGGGTATTATGGGTATAAGGGTTAAGGGTTTTTGGGGATAAGGAATGCGAGTATTTTAGGGATCTGGATTGATTGTTTTTTAGGGATTAGGGTTGAGGGTTTTTGTGGGATGAGGGTTATGATTTCTTTTTTTATATGCTGGGTGGACTTTTTTGATGATGGATTGACGTTTTTTTCTTGATGAGGGTTTAGGATTGTTTGTGATCGGGTGTTTAGGTTTATTTGGTTATAAGGGTTGTGGTTTTATAATGGATGAGTGTTTAGGATTTTTTAGGACTGAGGGTTGAGGATTTAATTGGTTTCATGGGTTTAGTTTTTTTGGGATTTGTGATGATGGTTTTTTTGGGTTAGGGTTGAATGTTTTTTTGGGAGAAGTGTTGAGTTTTTTAGTGTATATGTTTTAATGTTTTTTATTCCTAAGTGTTTAAGGTTTATTGGGGATCATGGATGATTTTTTTTGGGGTTGGGGGTTCAGGTTTAATTGGGGAATGAGGGTTGACGTTTTTATGGGATTGAGGGGTGAGGGGTTTTTTGAATCACGGTTTTGTGTTATTTAGGACTAAGGTTTTTGTGTTTACAAGGTAGTGGGATGATGGTACCTTTGGGGATATGGGTTGAGTGCTTTTTGGAACTAAGGTTTTAGGGTTATTGGGATGAGTATTGAGGGTTTTTTTGGGATGGTGGTTGAGGTGTTTCTATGGCTGAGGTTTTTGGGTTTTTTTTCAGCCGAGGGATCAACATTTTTTAGTGTAGGAATTCAGGGATTTATAGGACTGAGGATTCATGGGTTTTTGGGGATAAGGGATCACAATTTTTTGGGTAAGAGGGTTTATTGATTTATGTATTGAGGAAATAGTTTTTTGGGGATTAGTGATTAATTATTTTGGGCCTTAGGGTTTAGGGTTTTTGGGGATAAGGTATTAGTCTATTTGGGGGAAGAAGATTAAACGTTTTTTTGAGGGTGAGGGAATAAGGACTTTTGGGAGATATCTTGGGTGGTTTTGGGTTGAGGGTTTTTTAGGATTGAGAATTAAGTGTTTTTAAAATGTGAAATGAGGTTTTTTCGAGGAAAAGGCCAAAGGTATGTTGTTGTTGAGGGTACAAGGTTTTGTATGAGGCTTTTGGTTTTTTTAAGAGTTTTGAGTTTTGAGTTATAAGGGATGAGGTTTTTTGTGGTAGGGGGTTTGGTGTTTTATGGGCTTTAAGGTTTTTTTGGAGTTGTGGGTTTTGTGATTTTTGGAGCAAAGTGTTGAGGTTTTTTAGTGATGATGGATTATGATTTCATATGGATGATGTTTAAGGGTTCATGGGTTTTCCACTATGTAATTACTTTTTTATAGGACTTGGGTTTTGGTTTTTATTGTATTTTAATTTTAGGGGTTTTTGGTGATGATTGTTTTTTGTTTTTTTTAGCATATAGTTTTTTGTTTTTTTGGCGATTGAGGAATATATTTTTTGGGGATGGGGGTTTGTTGTTTTTTAGGGTTAAGGGATAAGGGTTCTTTTGATGTATGGGTTTTTTGATTTTTTAAGCTAAGGTTTGATTGTTTAATTTTTTAAGGGATTTGGATTTCTTTGAGATGAGGTTTGAGGGTTTTTTTGGATGGGGGTTGAGTATTTTTTGGGTATAAGGGTCCAGGGTAATTTTGGGCAGAGTGTTTAGGGTTTTTGGGGGCTAATAGTATTGTGTTTTTTGGGGGAAAGGTTTTACTCTTTTATTGGGATAAGAACTGAGTGATTTATTGGGATTAGGTTCTAGGGTTTGTGTGGGCTATGCGTTCAGGGTTTTTTTATGGGATATGTGTTTAGGTATTTTTTTCAATATCGGTTTATGAATTTTTGGGGTTGAGGGTTTAGGGTTTGTTGGGACAATGTTTTATGGTTTTTGTAGCTATGGGTTAAAGGTTTCTTTGGGATATGGTTTTATTGTTTTTTGGGGATGAAGGTTTTATATATCGTGTTGCTTATTATGGACGGTTGATTAGGTGTAAGGGTTTCAGGATATTGGAGATAAGGGTTGATAGTTTTTTGGTGTTGAGGGTTGAAGGTTTTTGAGGATGAGGGTTTATCATTTTTTGGTCTACATTATAAGGGGTTTTTTGGTGTTGTGGGATGTGTGTTTTTTTTGAGAATGGGGGTTTAGAATTTTATAAGAATTTCTGTTGAGAGATTTTTTGGGGATAAGGGGTTATTGTTTTTTGATGCTGAGGGTTTAGGTTTGTTTGGTGCTTAGTTTTGAGGGTTTTTTAGGGATGATGGTTTTGGGATTTTTGGGGAGGATGGTATTTGGATTTTTTGGCTTAGTATTTATGATTATTTGGGTGTGAGGGTCGGTTTTTTTTGGTGATGGTCAATGGTTTTTGGGGAAAATGGTTTAGGGTTTTTTGGGATAATGGTTGACGATTTTCTAGGTAATAGGGTTGAGGTTGTTTTTTGGGATGATTGATGATTGGTTTTTGTGCTCGAGGAATGATGATTATTTATTTATGAGGGTTTAGTTATTTTGGATGTGGGCATGGGTATTTTTTTTTGAGAGTTTAGTGTTTATTAGGGATGATGGTTGAGGATTTTTTTGATGCTGAGGGATGATGGTTTATTGGGGATGGGTGTTAGGGTTTCGTAAGGCTGAGAGATTAGTGTTTTTCGGGGATGATGGTTATTTTTTTTTGGGTGTGAGGGTTGTTTTTTTGGGGGAATGGGGTTTAATGTATTCTAGGGATGAGGGATTATGGTTTTGGGGGAAAACGGATGGCTATTCTTTGGGGATGAATTTTAGGTTTTTTTATGCTGAGGGTTTGTGATTTTCATGGGGATGTGGGTTTAGGGTTTTTTTGTTACTAATGGTTTGGGGTTTCGTGGGACATTGGGTTTAGGTATTTTGGAGTCTATGGGTATTGGTTTTTTTGTTTAAAGGATTTAGTATTATCATGTTTGTTCAGTGTTTATTGTTTATTACAAATGAGGGTATATGGTTGTTTTTGAATAAGGGTGTAGGTTTTTTTTGGGGCGATGATTTAGCACTATTGTGGGATGAGGGTTTTTGGTAAATTGGGGTTGAGGGTTGAAGATTTTTGGGGCTGAGGGATGAGGATTTTTTGGGTATGTGGGTTTACTACTTCTTGGGGATGAGGGTTTAATATTTTTATGGGATGAGGGTTTAGGATTTGTTTTGGGATACTGTTTTTGTGTTTTATACGACTGAGAATTTAGTGGTTTTTTGTCGAACAGTTTAGGGTTTTTTGTGGATAAGGGTTTATTGTATTTGGGGTGTAAGGGTTTATGGTTTTTTGGTGTAGAAGTTTCATGGTTTTTTGGGCATGAGGGTTTAGGGTTTATTGGGGTTGAGGGTTAATGATTTTTTGGGGATGAGGTTTATTTTTTGTTGGGGATGAGGGTTTATGGGTTTTATGGATGATGATTTTTGGTTTTATTAGTGGTTGAGTTTCTTGGGTTTGTTGGGGATTAATGTTTTACATTTTTATGGTAATGCACTTAGGGTTTTTTGGGGATTGATGATCTAGGGTCTTTTGGGGATTAAAATTTAAGGTTGTTTGGGGATAAGGTTCTATGTTTTTCTAGGGAAATGGGTTTATGATTTTTTGTGGGGTCGAGGGTGTATGTTTCTTTAGGTATAAGTGGTTTGGGATTTCTATGGATGGTGGTTAAGGTTTTGTTGGGTCGATGTGTTTTGTTTGTTTTCTGAGAATGAGGGTTTAGGTTTTTTTATTGTGGATTTTGGGTTTTTTGAGCCTAAAGTAGTATGGTTCATTGAGGATAGTTTTTGTTGGAATTTTAGGGTGCTGTATTTAGATATTTGTTGGAATTAGGGTTATGTGTTCTTATGGATGTCTGTTTAGGGTTTTTGGTGGATGGGGGTTTATTCTATTTTTGTGATGATGGTTTAGTGTTTTTTGGGATGTGGATTAGGATATTCGGGGATGAGTTTTTGGTATTTCATGGTGGTTAACATATTAGGTTTTGTTTGGGTTGAGGTTTATGGTTTCATATGGGTATGGGTTTATGATTTCAATAGGCTTAGGGTCTAAGGATTTATGGTTAAGGTTTTAGGGTTTCATTGGGATGATGGATTAGGGTTTCTTGGGGATAATAATTTATTTATTTCTAGATAAGGGGTTATGGTTTCTTAGGGATGATGGCGTAGCATTTATCATTGCTGAGGGATTTGGATTTCTTGGGCTTTCAGGTTTGACATTATTGGGTTGTGGGTATCTGGTTTTTTGTGACTAAGGGTTTAGGGGTGTTTAGGGATTGGGGTTTAGTGTATTTAGGAATGAGGGTTTGGGATATTTTTTTCTTGAGGTTTTAGGGTTTCATTGGACTCAGGGTTTACGGTATTTTGGATGTGAGGGATTATTATTTTTTGGGGGTGATGGAATATATTCATTTGGGGATGGGGGATTAGGGTTTTTGGGGGATGAGGGTTTGGGGTTTTTAGGAACGATAGTTAAGGATTTTATAGTTATTATGGTTTGGGGTTATTTAGGGAAGATGATTTTGTGTATATTTACGATGACTGTCTACGGTTTTCAGGGATGAGGATATAGGGTTTTTTGGGGTTAAGTGTTTATGGTTTTTTGTGGTTGTGTTTTAAGGGTTTAATGGGATTGAGGGTTGAGTGTTTTTTAAGATGAGTTAAAATGGTTTTTCTTGCAAGGGATTAGGGTTCAAGGTTTTGGGGCTGAGGGTTTACTGTTTTTGGGGTTGAAGGATTATTGTTTTTTTGGATGTGGGTTTATGATTTTTTATGATGGAGTGTTATGTTCATTTGGGAATATGGTGTTACTTCTTTTGGGGATATGGGTTTAGGTTTTTTGTGTTGATTTTATAGGTATTCGTGAGGATGAGGGTCTGATGTTTATTAGGATGATGTTTTAGACTTATTTTGGGATCATGGATTAGTTTTTTTGGATAAGGATTTAGGATTGATTGGGGTTGAAGTTTTAGGGTCTCTTATAGCTGAAGGCATGTGGTTTTTT
Organism: Viscum album; assembly: GCA_963277665.1. NCBI lineage: Eukaryota > Viridiplantae > Streptophyta > Magnoliopsida > Santalales > Viscaceae > Viscum > Viscum album. Next base: position 923,724,615 of record OY728132.1, read on the forward strand.
ATAGATGGGGGTTTAGGGAATTTTGTGATTTAGGGTTTATGGGATTTTTCACCTAAGGGTTTAGTTCATTTTTAAATGAGTTATAGTGATTCACAGGGAATGAGGGTTTAGGGTTTTAGTATTTTTGGGGATTTGGCATTAGTGTTTGTCGGGGATGACAGTTATGGTTTTTTTGGGGATGAGGGTTTAGGGTTTTCCATGGATGATAGATTATGGATTTTTCAGTGAGGGTTTTTTTGGCGGTGTTATTTTAGAGATTGTTGGGTCATAGTGTTTATTGATTTTTTTCGGGATTGTGGTTTTTTTTGTTTTTTTATGGATAAAAAAATTGTGTTTTTTATAAGGGTTTATTGATGTTTTAGACAAGGGATAATGGTTTGTTTTGGTTTTGAGGGTATATGGTTATCTGGGGATGATTGCTTATTGTTTTTTGGGGACGATGAAATTGTGTTTTTCGGGGGTGAGGGTTTTGGATTTTTTTTGGATTTGGGCTTAGGTTTTTTTATGATGAGCATTTAGGGTTTTTAGGGCTATGGTTTTATTATTTTTTTTGGATGAGTATTATGGGGTTTTTAGGGCTGAGGTTTTAGGATTATTTGGGTATGAGTGATTAAGGTTTTTTAGAACTGACTGTTGATGGTTTTTTAGGGACGGGGGTTTATGTTTTTCAGGTTGAGAGTTTATTTTTTTGGTGTACGAGTGTTGAGGGATTTTTTTCAAAGAGTGTTCTGGGTCATTTGGGGGGATAATGTTTTTGGATTTTTTAGGGTTGAGGGTTTTTAGGGATGATTGTTTAGTTTTTTTTGGTTTGTGGGTGATTGTTTTTAGGGATTATGGTTATGGGATTAGGTTTGTCTAAATTTAATAGTTATGGGACTTTTTGAAGGATGGTTTATACTTTTATAGGGATTAGGGTTTACGATTTATAGGACTGATAATACAGTGTATTGGGGAATATGGTTTAGGATTTTTTTAGGATGATGGTTGATGGTATTTTTTGGATGAGGGTTTAGTGTTTTTTGGTGCTATGGGTTTTTAGGGGTAATAAGTTATATTTTTTTGGGATGTTGGTTATGGTTATTTTAGTGGTGTGGGTTTTACGTTTTTTGGGGCTAATGGATTATGGTTTTTTTTCATGAGTGTTGATGGTTTGTAGGTTTGCAGGTTGAGGGTTTTTTAGGGATGAGAGTTGATGGTTTCTGGGGTATAATTTGTAGGGTATTTTGGACTGGGGTTCAGGGTTTTTTGGTGGTGAGGGTTTAGGGATTTTTAGTGATAATGGGTGAGAAATTGGGGTGGGGGGGTTGAGGGTTGAAGGTATTTTCACTAAGTTTATGGGTTTTTTTGGGAAGAGGAATTAAGTTTTTTTGGGGCTGATGCCTGAGGGATTTTTGGGGGAAATGGTTGATATTTTTTTGGTGGATGATGGTCTATCGTTATTTTGGAATGCACGATGAAGTAATTTTTGGGATGAGGGTTAGGTGTTTTTATGGGATGAAGGTTTGGGGTTTCTTGGGGATGAGGTCTTCATTTTTTTTGTGGGTGATGGTTTAGGTTTTTATATGGAAGATGTTTTCTAGTGTTTTTTGGGAGGAGGGATTAGTATTTTTTGTGGCTATGTGTTTACAGTTTTTTTTGGGATGAGGGATTAGGTTTTTTGAGTTGAAGGTTTTAGGATTAAATGGGGTTGAAGGGGTATTTTAATTGAGGTCGTTTTTTTAAATGTTATTTGGGGCATAGGGTTTTTTATGAGGGTTGATGGTATTTTTTGGATGAGGGTTTAGTGTTTTTTTGGTGATGTGATATTTTTTAGGATGATTTTTAATGTTTTTTAGTATTGGGTATTTTATGTTTTATGTGGAGGAGGGTTTAGTGTATTTTTGATATGAGTATATAGTGTTTTTTTGGAGATGTGGGTTTATAATTTTTGTTGAGTTGCATGTTTATAAATTTTGGGGGAAAGGGTTTATGGTTTTTTGTGGTTGAGGATTCAGGTTATTTTTTTGGAAAATATGTTGTGGTTTTGGGGGATGAGGGTTTATGGTTTTAATAGACGTGGTTTGAGTTATTTTTTAGGGTGGGTGTTAGGATTTTTTTCAGATGAAAATTTAGGGTTTTATTGGGTTTTAGGTTTTTGTAGAAATCTTGGTTAGTGTTTTTTGGGGAGGAGACTTTATGGTTTTATAGGGCTTATGGTTTAGGGTTTTTATGGATGATGGTTTATGGTTATTTAGGGGAAAATGGTTTTGGGTTTTTTGGGACTGAGGAATTTGTATTTTTTTGGGAAGTGGGTTTTAGGTTTTTTGAGATTATAGTTTAGGGGGTTTTGGGGTTGAGTATTTAGAGATTTTTGGGGAGGAGTGTTTAGGGTTTATTGGGGAAATGGTTTAGGGTTTTTTAGGGCTATGGGTTTATGGATTTTTTTGGTCTGATGGTTTTTTTTTATTTTTGGGTTTAGAATTTAGGGTTTATTGGGGATTAAAATTTGGGTATTTTTGGGGCTAATTGTTAGTGTTTTTTGGGAATGGGTGTTTGATTTATTTTGGGGAAGAGTGTTTGGGTATTTTGTGTCAATGTGTTAAATTGTTTTTAGAACTGATTTTTTATGGTTTTTTCTACTATGGATTTAGTGTTTTTTGGGGATGAGGGATTAGGTTTATTTGGGATGTGGTTGTTGGGTTTTATGGGAATCTGTGTTAGGGGGTTTTTGTATTGAGTATTTCATATTATTTGTGAATATAGGTATGGATTTTTTTGGGTATGAGTGTTACTTGTTTTATGGATGAGTGATTGGGATTTCTTCGGAGTGATGGTTTACAGTTTTTTGGGTCTTATTTATTTTTGGTTTTTTGGGATAAATTTTTTTATTTTCAAATTCTTAGGGTTCAGTGTTTTTTGGGGTAGTGGGATTATGGGTTTTTGGGGATAGGGGTTTTGGTTTTATTGGGGATGGGTAGTATATTGGAGTTTTGGTGGATGTGGGGTTTTTTTGGTTGAGGGATTAGGGTTTATGGTTGTTTTTTTAGGGTTTAGTGTTATCTGGGACTAAGGGATTAGGGTATTCTAGGGTTTAGGTTTTTGGGTGTTTTGCGGCTAAGGGTTTTTTCTTTTTTGGGCTTGGGGGCTTATTATTTTTTTGGTCTGAGATTGTGGATTTTTTTGGTTTATCGATGAGGTTTGTTTGGGGTGAGTGATTTATCTTTTTTTGAGTATGTTGGTAGAGGGTTTTTTGGTTGTTAGTATTGAGGGTATTTCTTGGGGCTGATGTGATGTTGGTTGAGGGTTTGTTGGGATTATGGTTAATGGTTTTTTGATGACAAGGATTGATTTTTTTTTCAAGAGGTAAGGTGGGTTTTTTAGGGATGAGGTTGAGAGTTTATGAGGCTTATGGATTTTTAGGGGATGACAGTTGTGGGTTTTTAGGGGATGAGGGTTTAGGGTGTTTAGTACTAAGTCTTGTGGGGGGGGGGGGGGGTTGGGGCTAAGGGTTGAGTGTTATTTTGGGATGAGTTTTGAGGGTTTTTGGGGGCTGATGGATTTGTGGTTTTAGGGTTGATGGACTTGTTTTTTTTTCAAATTTTAGATCATAGGGTTTTTAGGTAATTATGGTTGAGGGTATTTTGTGGTTGAGGGTGGAGGAATTTTTGGGTTTGGTGGGTTTTGTTATTTTTTCGGGATGGGGGTTAAGGGTTTTTTAGGGATTTGGTTTTAGGTGTTATTTGAAGATGAGGGATTAGGAAATTTTTTTAATTGGCTGTTTAGGGTATTTTAAGATAGTATTTGATGGTCATGTGGGTCTGAGGGTTAAGGGTCTTTTTTGGTTGATGGTTTTGGGTATTGGGGGGCTATGATTTGAGGGTTTTTTAGGGGATTTGGGATTATGGTTTTTTGGGACTGACTGTTATTTTTCTGGGGTTGAGGATTGATGTTTTTTATGGATGACTCTTTATGGTTTTTGGGAATAACGGTTTTGGATTTTGTGTTTTTTGGGGATAATTGTTTAGTGGTTAATGGGGATGAGATTTTTTTTGTTTATTTGGAACTAAGGATTTAGTGTATTGGTGGATGAGGGTTTAGGGGTTTTTAAGGAATATGGTTGACTATTATTGGGGGTTGGGATTTGAGGAATTATATGGATGAGTATTTAAGGATTTTTGGGATGTGAGATGAGGGATTTTAAAGGATTAGGGTTGATGTATTTTTTTGAGGATGACGGTTTTGGTTTTTTTTAGGATGAGGGTTCATGGTTTTTTGAGGATGAGGGTTTATGGATTTTATGGGGTGGAGGGTTGATTAATTTTTGTGGATGTGGGTTGAAGGTATTTGGTTGATGATGGTTTAGGGTGTTTTGAGGATGAGGGTTTAGGGTTTTTTGGGGCATAGGGTTTAGGGATGTTTTGGTGCATTGATGGATTAGAGGGTTTTGGACTAAGGGTTTATAGTTTTTCGGGGATGAGGGTTTATTGTTTTTTGGGGTAGAAGGTTTTAGGTTTTTTGGGGATTATGAATTTGGGTTATTTGGAATGATGTTTTAGGGTTATCTGGGATATGGATTTAGGGGTTTTGTGGCTAATAGATTAGTGTTATTTACGGTTATGGGTATATTTTTTTTGGGGATGAGGTTCTAAATTTTTCATGTTTTTGGTTTGAGGGTTTTTTGTGTATGTGGATTTAGGGTTATTTAGGGAAGACAATATAGGGTTATTTGGGGTTTTGGGTCTTGGGTTTTTTTGGGATAAGTGTTTTTTTATTGATGATGGTTTATAGATTGTTGGGGATGATGTTTTAGGTGTATTTAGTGGAGTGTATTAAGTGTTTTATGAGTCTATATTTTTCTGAGTTTTTATAGCTTTGTGTTTAGTGTTTTTTAGGTTTGAGTGTTTAATGTTTTTTGGGGCTATGGTTTCCAGTATTTTTGGGATAAGGGTTTCAGGTATTTTGTATATGAGGGTTTTTTATTTTATGTAGTGAATGGTTTCAGATTTTTGGGGTTGATTGGATGAGGGTGTATGATTTTCTAGGTATGATGTTTTATTACTCTTGAGGCACAATTTTTATGAGTTTTTGGGGTAAGGGTTCATGTTTTTTTTAGGGATGAGGATTTTGAGTTTTGGGGGGATAAATGATTTGGGAACTTTTGTGGCTGAGTGTCTAGGGTTTTATAGAGATGAAGTTTTATTGTAATTTGGGGACATGTGTTTAGGGATTTTCGGGGCAAATGGTATCGTTTTCATTGGGGTCAAGGTTTAGGGGTTTCTGTAGAGGGGAGTTAGCATTTTTTGGGATAAGGATTTAGGATTTCTTTTGGGGATGACATCTTAGTATTTTTCAAGATTGTGGGATCAATAATTTTTTGGGATGAAAGATTGTGTTTTTTATGTCTAATGGTTTATGTGTTATTGGTGATTAAAGTTTTCTGCTTTTGGGGGCTATCAGATATGGTTTTTAGGGTTGGATTTAGGGGGGGGGGTGGATTTGGTATTATTAGCGGATGATGTTTTATGTTTTATGGGGCTCAGGGTTTAGGTTTTTTCCTGGATGAGGGTTTAGAGTATTTTAGAGATGACGGTATAGGTTTTCTTTTAGGTTGTGTGTTTTTTGTTTTCTAGATATTAGACATTATATTATTTCTTGGCAGATGGATTATGGTTATTTAGGGATGAGGGACTAGGGTTTTTTGGGTATCGGGGATATGGTTTTCGTATGCTGAGGTTTTTTGGATTTTTTCCAGATCATGGTTTAGAGTTTTTCTACACTTATGGTTTAGGGGGAGGGGTTTGAATGATGATGTAGGGGTTTTTGTTAATTATGGTTTATAGTTTATTGGGTTTGATAGTTTAGTGTTTTTTAGGGATGTAGGTTTATGGTTTTTTGGATAAGAGTTTTGTGTATTTTTGGGATAATGGGTTAAGGTATATATGGGAAAGGGTTATAGGGTTTTTGTATCTGTGGGATTATGGGTTTTTGGGGATGTTTATTTAGGATTTTTTGGGGATATGGGTTCTTGGTTTTTTGGGGATGTATGTTTATGATATTTTTGTGATGAGAGATTAAGGTTTTCCGATTGTGGGAATTTTAGGTTTTTTGGGGAAAATGTTTTGGGTTTTTCTGTCAGTATGGTTTTAGGTTCTTTAGCAGATGATTGTTTTGGGTATTTTGGAGAAGATGTTTTCAGGTTTTTTTGGCGATTCGAGATTAGTGTTTTTGGACCGAGTGTTAAGGGGTTTTTAGTGATGAGGGTTGAGGGTTTTTTTAGGGATGGATGTTTAGTGATTTATGGCGATTAGGGTTTAGGGATTTTTGTGGCTATGGAATTAGGGGTTATTGGGGAAGTGTAATTATGATTTTCAAGTTACAAGTATTTTGGGATTTTGGGGTTATGGGTTTAGGATTTTTTACATGTAATGGTTTAATCCATTTTTGGGATAAGTATTTAGGGTTTTTTGGAAATATGTGTCTATGTTTATTGGGGTTGGGTTTTTATGGAATTTTTGGGATGGTTGATTATGTTTCAATTGGGATGAACATTTATTGATTTTTCGGTAGTTAGGGGTAAGAAAATTTTAGGGATGAAGGTTTAGGGTTTTTTGGGGAATATGTTTTATTGTTTTTTTTTTGGTGAAAGGTCTACAATTTTTTGGGGAATATGGGGTAATGGTTACCTGGATGATGGTTTAGGGTTTTTTTGGGTATCATGCATTATTGTTTTTTGGTGCTGAGTGTTTCTGGTTTTTTTGGGTGTAGGGTTTGGCGTGTTCCTAGGATTAGGGTATGAGATTTTTTGGGGATATGGATTAGGGCCTTTTGGTTATGATTAATCATGGTTATTGGGGGATGGATGTTAATAGATCTATTGAAATTATTGTTTTAGATTTTATGGGGTTTTGGTTTTTTGATTTTGACATTAAGGTGTAGGTACATTAAGGATGAGGTTTTAGGTGTTTTAGGGGATGAGGTATTACAGTTTTTTTTGTTTTATGGGTTCTGGGTTCCTTAGGGATGAGTGTTTAGGGTTTTTTGGTGAAAATAGTTTTTTATTTTCTCTCGATAAGGGGTTACTGTGATTTAGTGCCAAGGGAATAAGGTTTTTGGGGTTTAGGGTTTACTGTAATTCAGGGTTGATGTTTTTGAAATTTTTGGGGTTTAGGGGATATGGTTTTTTTGGGGTGATGGTTTAGGGTTTTTTAAGGGATGTGGGATCACAATTTTTAAGGGATAGGGGTTTTTGGACTTTTTGTGGGAGGTTTAATGTTTGTTTTTGGGACAAGTGTTTAGGTTTTTATAGTGATAGGGTTTTAGGTTTTTTTTGATTGAGTGGTAAGGGAATCTTAGGGATTTAGGTTTATAGGGATTTGGGGATGAGGGTTTCAGTTTTTTAGGGACTAAGGGTATAGTCTTTAGAGACAAAACGGATTAGTTTTTTTAGGTTTTAGCATTTTTGGGGATGAGGATTTTTCGTTTTTAAAGTTGACGATATATGGGTTTTTGAGTAAGAGGGTTTTTAGCTATTTTAGGTTGTGGGTATATGGTTTTTTGGGGATGAGTGTTTACTATTTTAGGTTATTGGGGTTTAGGATTTTTTGGGAGTATGGAATGAAGTTTTTTGTGGAAGATGGTTTTTTATTTTATGGGGTTAAAGGATTTGGGTTTTTTCGGTAAGGGAATTTAGGGATTTTTTAAAGGTGAGGGTTTTGTATTATTTTGGTTTGAGGGTTTATTAATTTCTCGTCTTGAGGGTTTAGGGTTTGGTGGGTAAGGGATTAATGTTTTTTAAAGGATTAGGGATTATGGTTTTTTTGAATGATTGTTTATAATTATCTTTATTAGGGTTTTGTAATTTTTGGGACTAATCATTTAGGTCTTTTTAGGATCTGGGTTTGGTGTTTTTTGTGGTTGAGGTATTGTTGTTTTTTTGGACTGAGGGTTCAGCATTTTTCAGGGCTGAGGGTTCATGATTTTTTTGGGATATGAATTTAGGGTATTTTTGGGATAAGATAATATTGTTATTTTTGGATGAGGGTTAATTTTTTTTCATTGATGGTTTACTGTTTAATGGATTTGAGGGTTTAGGGATTTTCAAGAATGAGGTTTTATGTTTTTTTTTATTAGGGTTTAGGGTTTTTATGGGTTGAGGGATTTGGATTTTTTGGGGAAGAGGGTTTAGGTATTTCAGTGATGAGGGATTATAGTTGTTTACTCTTGAGGGATTAGAGTTTTCTATGAGAGTTTTTTGTTTTTGAGGGCCAAGGGTTTTGGGTTTTTTGGGGATGCGGAAATGTTAGATACTCAGGGTGACATGATAATTATAATATAGGGTGGAGGATGACACATGCGATTCCGGGATAATTAGTAGAATATGAGTTTGGGTAGTGGAAGAAATTATTCACCCCACTCTCTAAGTAGCATGAACTACTACATGTAGATTATACTCAAAAGAGGGATGTGGTGGCCATTCCACAAAACAACTTGGTTGGGTTGAGGCACAGAATTAAGGAATTGTAATATTTTATCACCAATATAATATGATGATGTAAAATACCATAATGCACTATATTAAATGTAAAATAATCAATATCCTCATATAATGGATTTAAATAATTAATAATCAATCTAATTTACTTTTTAATGAAATTCAAGAGTGATGGGTGTGGTTATTTATGGCCAAGGGGTGATACAGTTGTCAAGGATCTAATACCCTAAAGTCATAAATGAGAATTTTACCTTGTAAATTTAATAAAAAAAATATTACAGCTAACAATGACTTTTTCATAGTGGGAGATATTCCTTTTCACCCATTTCACATATAATTTGGCATTAAGTACATAGCTTACCGAATTTGACATTGATGTCCAATGATCCCTTTAGCATCTCAAAGAGGGAAATTCATCCATGAATTCATGAAACTATCTGGTAAAATCCTATTTATCATGTTTGGGAATGAATAAGTGAGTCAATAAGAACATTTTCAACTTCCATTCATGGACCTTGGCATTAATCCTTCTAATGTAGTGAGATGAGATCCAATTTCCACATGTGGTTTCTTTAATCATTATTGTTTCCTTGGGCCTCCCAACTGACAATACACACCTGACATCAAATCAATTTCACACACTATTTTCATATCTAATTTACTCCCTTGGAAAGGGTTCATCATTGGATAATCATAATTTGTATCAAAAAATGTGGAATGATTTGAAAATTTGATGTTAAAAATATTATCATACTTACCTTGTAATGTGGCCATGTAATAAACTATAGAAATCCATATGTGTGGTCTATCACCAAATATCATGATCATTAACATTTTTTTCCTTTTAAACCACTAATTATTAATTCTATATCACATTATTATATTGCATTTTATTTTCATTGCGTATTTCTACAATCATGTGATGTTAATAAAACCTGATCAAAATGGGAAAGGAGGATAAATTCAAAAGGTGTTTCAGATAGATAAAATCGAGTTATAGAATGATATTTTCTTCTATATAAAAAACAATCATGTAGTGGATTCACCTTCTAATAATTTATAATCATTATTTTTTAAATAAATAATTTAATTTAATTTCCCTTTAATGCGAAGAATACAATGTGGCACCTCCTCAAGAATTAGGTCATTGTAAACCATTGATAATGATTTCATAATATATGTCATTGAATATATTTAGTGGTTAATGTTTTTTACCCCTTTTAAAATAATTACATAGAGGTTTGTCCACTAAATCAATGATTTCTTAACCATTTACTTACCAATAATCATTAGAATTTTCCACTCAATGGAGTCCCTTTTCCATCTTGATTTTTAATTAAACATGTTATTTTTTGGTCAATAATTCTTACATGTTATCTCATTGTGACTTTTGAAGTTTTCATACTTTTTACTAATCATTCATTTAATTATTCTCTACAAAAATTGTATCTTCCAATTTTTTTGGGGACATCAAAATTAGGTTTATATGACCCTATCAAAGTACAAAAGTGTGGCATTTAAGAAAACCATAATGTGTCACATGCCGATGAAATTGGAATGTATGACCTTGAAATTTTTGGCATAACATAATTTGTACAATATCACATATAAAACCATAATTTTTCAATAAAATGATGAATTTTACATTCACCTCTAAATTTTCATTCATATATTTTCAATCATTTGTGTTTTTTTTTTGATGAGGGGTAATGGATTTTTGGCCTTTAGGTTTTAGGGGTTTTTGGGATTGTTTTTTGGTATTTATGGGGTTGGGGTATGGTTTTCTTGCAGATGTGGGTTTATATTTTTTAGGGGTTGAGGGTTAATTGTATTTTGGGATTAATGGTTTAGGGTATTTTAGGGTGTAGGGTTTATGTTTTTTTAGGGATTAGGGGTTTTTGGTGTACAAGGAATGGTGTTATTTTGGGTTTATGGTTGAGGGTTGAAGGGTTTTTGGGGCTATGGGTTTATGGGTTTATGGTTTTATGGTCTTGAGGGTTTGGAGGTTTTTAGGGATGAGGGATTGGGGTTTTGTGGGGATGATGCTTTATTTTATTTTTGGGATGAGTGTTTTAATTTTATGTGGTTCAAGGTTTTTGTTTTTTGGGGTTATGGGTTTTAGGTTTTTTTGTGGTTGGGAATTAGGGAATTTTTTGGGGTTGAGTGTTACAGTTTTTATAGATGATGGTTTAGGGGGTCTTGTAGATTAGGGTATTGATTTTTCCTTTTGGTAAGGGTTTTAGGTTTTTTGGGGTTGAAAGAATATTTTTTTTTGCTGAGGGATTAGGGTTTTTAGGGTGAGGGAATATGTATGGGTTGTGGAATTAAGATTTTTTATCGATGAGGTAATTGGTTTTTTTGGGGTTGAGGGTTTAGGGGATTTTGGGTATGATGACTTGGGGTTTTGGGGAATGATAGTTTATTTTTTTTATGTTTGTTTCTGGTTTTTGGTGGCTGAGGGTTTTTGGGTTGATGTTTTTTATGGATGAGGGTTGAATATTTTTTGTTACTAATGGTTTTTTGATTTTTTTTAATATGAGGGTTTCATGTTTTTTGGGGATAAGGGGTGTAGGGTTTTTGTGGCTCATGATCTAGAGTTACCTAGGAAATGGGTCGATGATTATTTGAGGATGAGGGCATAGAAATATTTATTTTTGAGCATTGGCGGTTTTTGGGGATGAGGGATTTTGATTTTTTGGGACCGTGGGTTGACGGTTTTGAGGGTTAAGTGTTGTTTGAGGTTTTTTCTTGATTGGGGTTGAGTATTTTTTGGATTAGGGTGTTTAGGGTGTTTTAGGTTTGAGGATTGAGGATTTTTTAGGATAAGGATTATAGGGAATTTTTCGATGAGGGTTTATGATTATTTAGTGACGAGAGGTTTGGGTTGACGTATTTATGGGGATGTGGGTTGAAGGATTATTGGGGATGAGGGTTGAGGGTATTTTGGGGAACATTAGTGATGGTTTTTTGGGGCCGGGAGTTGATTATTTTTTGTTCCCAATATTTTTTGTTTTTTTAGGATCAAGGTTTAGGGATTTTGTGGTTGATGGTTTAGGGTTTTGTGGGGAGTCAGTTTCGGGTTTTTTGGGGAAGAGGGTTGTGGGTTTTACATGGTTGAGGGATTTGAGTTATTTTAGGATGAGGGTTGAGGGTTTTTTTGTTTTGAGGTTTCTGGTATTTCAGGGGTTTAGGGTTGAGGGATTTTTGTGGCTGAGTGTAGATGGTTTTTTAAGGATGATGTTTCAGGGTTTTTGGCGCTGAGGGGAGAGGGGTTTTTGGGGCCCCAGTATGAGTTTTTTTGGGATGATGGTTTATGGATTATTATGGATGGAGATTATTGTTTATTATGGGTGGGGTTGAGTGGTTTTTTTCTGATGAGGTTTTATGATTTATTTGAGTCAATGGTTTGGGTTTTTAGGCTGAGAGTTTATGGTTTTTGGGGGGACGATGGTTGAGGGTTTTTTAAAAATGAGGTTTGAGGATTTTTTAGGGAGGTGGAATGATGTTTTTCTAGGGATGAGGTATGAGGATTTTTCCTAGATTAGGGTTTACGGATTCTTTGGTCTGAAAGTTGAGTGTTTTTTTGGCTGAGTGTGAGACTATTTTTGGGATTATGTTTATGGACTATTTTCATTTGATAGTTGAGGGTGTTTCGGTCCCGATTGTTTAGGGTTTTTTGGTGTTTAATGTAAACGTGTTTCTATAGCTATAGTTTTAGCATTTTGGGGGTGTGGGTTGAAGAATTTTTGGGATCATGGGTTGAGGGTTTTTGGGGGATGATGTTTTTGGGGGGGTTTTGGATGATGGTTGTGTATGTTTTGGGGATGATGGATTAGGGTTGTTTAAGGATAATGGTTTCGGGTTTCTTGGGTTAGAAGTTTATGTTTTTTTTTGGAAATGAGGGTTTAGGGTTTTTTGAGATTGATTTTTTAGGGTATGTTAGGATTGTGGGATTATGATTTTGGGGGATAAGGGTAAGGGTATTTTTGAGTTTAGGGTTTAGGGTTTTTGGGGGTTGAGGGTCTATGGTAATTTGTTGAAGCAGGATTAGTTTTTTTTGGAAAATAATGTTTAAGTATTTTTGGGTTTGATATTTTTGGATTTTTGGGTGTTAGGGTTTATGGTTTTTTGGTTCTATACTTTTTGGGTTTTTATGGAAGCTGTTATGCATTCGAAGATGGGTCTTTTGTTTTTTTAAGGTTAATTCATTTTGGTTTCTTCATACAAAGGTGTAATGTTCTTTGGGTTAGAGGGTTTATGGTTTCATTGGGATGAGAGTTTAGGATTTTATTTGTCTTAGGGTTTAGGGATATTTAGGTATGAGGGTTTAGGGTTTTTTTGGTTTTGATGGTTTAGGGTTTTTTGGAGAAAAGTTTTCAGGGTATTTTGGGGAATAGTTTTTAGTATTTTTGTGGATGAGGGTTTAGGGGTTTTTTTTACGGTTACGGGTTTAGAGTTATTATGCTATTTGTTCATTTTAATTTGGGGATGAGGTTTTATGGTTTTGGGGTATGATTATTTTGGGTTTTGGGGGAAGATGTATGAGGGGTTTTTATGACTATATTTTGAGGGTATTTTTGAGATGAGTGGTTTTTGGGGATGATGGTAGAGGTTATTTGGGGGCTGAGGGTTGAGGGATTTTTAGTGAATATGGTTTATGGTTTTATGTGTGTTGTGGTTTTAGGGTTTTTGGGGGTTGGGGGATTAGGGTTTTTAGATAATGAGGGATTATGGTATCTTTTGGTCTATTGGTTTGGAGTTTCTGGGGATTAGTTATTAGGGTCTGTAATGATAAGGGTTTTGGGGTTTTGGGGGTTGATGGTTTATGGTTTTTCAATTTTGAGGGATTAGGGTTTTTTAGAGATGATATTTTTGGGTTTTTTGGGCTGTGGTTTTTTGGCAGAGTCATTAGGATTATTTTTGGCATAGGGTATAATGGTTTTTTCGGTAGAGGGATTTGGATTTTTTTGGCGATGATGGTTTTGGGTTTATTGGGGATGAAGGGTTATGGTTTTTTAGGATAATAGTTTTTCTTTTTTAAGGGGATAAAGGTTTTGACATTTTTTTGGAATGATGGTTTAATGATTTTTATGGATGAGTGTTTAGGTTTTCATGCGTTTGAGGGTTTAGGGTTTTCTAGGGATGAGGTTTTAGGGTTTTTTGGGGCTTTAAGATTATGTTTATTTGGCTGAGGGTTTAGGGTTTTTTGGGGATGATGTTTTATGATTTTTTGGGGATGTAGGTTTATGTTTTTTGAGGACTTAGGGTTAATGGTTTTATGGGGATGAGCTTCTAGGGTTTTTTGATTCTATTGGTTAGGGTTTTGAAGGATCAGTGTTAGGGTTTTTTTGGGCTTGAGGATTTATGGTTATTTGGAATGTGGGTTTATGGTTTCTTATTTCAGAGGTTTTAGGTTTTTAGTAATGAGGGTTTAGGGTTTTTTGGGATGAGGGTTTAGATTTTTCTAGGACTGATGGTTTAGAGATCTGTTTTGGAATAGGATTCAATGTTTTTTTTGGCAATGATGATGTCTTTTTTATTGAGGGTGTGTGTTTAGGTTTTTTGGGATGAGGTTTTAGAATTATTGTGGTGATGAAAGTAGAGTGTTTTCTAAGGATTTAGGATACACTTTTTTGGGGATGAGGGTTGAGTGTTTTTTGTGAATGAGTGTTGAGGGTTATTTTTTGGTGAGGATTTTGGGTTTTTCAGCATAGAGGTTGAGGGTTATTTTGGTATGAGAGATTATCGTTCTTAGGGGATAATTGTTGTTGGATTTAATGTGATTAGGGTTGAGAGTCTATTTGGGGATAAAGGAAGACTGTTATATAGGGATTGGTGTCTAGTGTTTTATGGGGGTGAGGGTTTATTGTTTTTTGGGGATGAGGGTTGATGGTTTTTTGGTGATGAGTGTTTATGGTTTTTAGGGTTGAGGGATGATATGTTTATCTGTGTGCTAAGGGTATAGGTTTTTTAGGGATGAAGGTGTAGTGTTTTTTTGTGGCTATGAGTTCATGATATTCTAAGGATACGGATTTAGGATTTTTGTGGTTTAGGGTTAATGGGTTTTTCGTGCTGAGGTTATAGGGTTTTAGGTAGATAATGATTCATGATTATTTGGGGATGATGCATTACCAATATTTGGTGAATAGTGTTCAATGTTTTTTAGGTTTTTAATGTCTAATGGTGTAAGTATTTTTGGTACTATGGTTTTATGGTTTTTGGGGATAAGGATTTAGGGTTTTTTGGTGCATAGGGTTGAGTGTTTTTTTGGTAAGATGGTTTTGGATTTTTTTAGATGAGTGTTATGTGTTATTTTGGATATTGTTTTACAACTTTTTGGGATGAAGGTTTTGTTTTGGGGGGGTAGGGGTATAGAAATTTTTGGTGGTGAGTGATGAGGATATTTTTGGGGAAATGGGTTGATGGTGTTTTGTGGATGAAGGGTCAAGGTAATCTAGGCAGTGGGTTTAGTGTTTATTAGAGAATAGGTTTTGGGTGTATTTAGGGATAATTTTTTTTGGGTTTTTTGGATAATGGTTGGGGATATTTTGAGAATATGTTTTGTGGGTTTTTTGGGATGAGGTTTGAGGGTTTTTTTCGGGATGGGGGTTGTAGATTTTGGAGTTCTGAGGTTTGAGGGGTTTTTATTAGCTGAGAGGAAAGGGTTTTTAGGGGTTTAGGGTGAGGGTTTTCTGTGTATGGCTTTTGAGGGTGTTTGGGGCATAGGATTGATGGATTATTTGGGATTTGGTTTGAGAGTTTTTGTGGTTGCGGGTTGAGGTTTTTTTGGGATGAGTGCTGAGGAGTTCTTGGGGATGAGGGTTTAGGCTTTTTAGGGATGATGATTTAGGTTTTTTTTGGGAATGATAGTTGATGGTTTTTTCTGGAAAACGGTTGAGGGTTCTTGGGGATAATAGAATTTGTTTTGGATGAGTGATCATGGTTTTTTAGTCCTAAGTATTTAGTAATTAATTGGAGCAGATGGTTTAGGGTTTTTTTTTGAAATAGTGTTTTTAATGATTTAATGATGATGGTTCATTGTATTCTTATTAATGATTGTGATGCGAGTCACAAGGGGTGGCCCTCTCTACACGGTGTATGGTTAAAGATGATGGATACATTTTGAGGCAACATAGTAGATAAATGGTTTGGATTGTGGAGGAATTTATTAATACAATACATTCAACCATGCACTTTTTCTTTGCTTGTATTTGAGGGATTTTCGATCTTGGATCACCAATCTAACTTGTAGATTCACACAAATAGAATTGAAAAAGGAATGGTAAGAAATAAACCAACCTCCTAATAAAGAAAATAAACTCATAGTTTTACACTAACACAAAAAATGATGAAACAACACTATGGTATTGATATTTGAAGTGAAGGACTAAAACAAAAGTTTAGCATCCTAATACCCAAATTTCATTAAACCAATTATGACATTTTCAACTTATATTAAAAAAGATAATTGTATAAAAATAATTTTTTTGAATGTAACACATTTCAATCCAATCATAGTCCAAAATATTTGACATTGAGTACTTAGACCCTAAGATTTGACTTTGGTGTCTAATGATTCCATTCATGAATCTCCATGTGGGAAAGGTTTCCAAAATTTGTGCATCCATGTGAGTCAAGCCTAAAAAATCATGTTTGGACTTGAATAACTAAGATAATATTCCCAATTTTTTTATCCACATATGGTGTGATCTATTAGGCCTATAATGATGCATGATAGATGCCCGTAGTTTAATTCAACTCTATAATATCTGTCATGTCAATCATCCTTACAAATCCAACTTTTCCACCTAGAAATTTAACTTGGTGCCTTTGACATTGTACTCATCATCCTCCATCTCTTGAAAATGAATCATCCCTGACTCTTCATCCTCTACACCAAAAAAAGTGGAATGATCAGAAAAATAGAAATCCAGACTTACACCATAATCACCTGGAAAATAGATCTTTGTATAATTTTTGTTAATCATCTCAAGTACTCACAATGGTACATCTCCTCATGGCTTGGGTTTTTATTTCTTCTTATAAAAAAATCCTTCCATTGATATTTAAAAACATATTACCTCACCTGACTCAAATAAACATATTTTCTACCCTTTTCTTCTTGATGAACATATTACTGGTTAATTCTATCAATATTATTCTTTTCCTTTTCATGGTGTTTCTTGATAAGTTCTACACACCTTTTTTCATACAATTTTTCATGTAATGTCAAATGGGATAGACCAATTAGGGGAGGAATATTATATACATAAAAAAAATCAAATAGAAAAATTTATGTTCAAAATTTCCCCCTATTATATAAAAACTTCTCATATGTTAAGAACGACAACAAATTCATCTAATTATGCATGATGATTATTCGTAAGAGTAGATTATTTTTTCTATTAGACACCATAGTTTATACATTGGTATAAGGAATAAATTTTGTAGAAAATAATAAATTGTCCCCAAATTTTCTCTACATGGTCTTCCAAAATAGCTTGGGAATTTAGCATCTCAATCAGAAATAATCATTTCAGGCATCCCATGAAAGCTCACAATTTACAGAATTAAATTAATGAAATGTTTGAGGAATTATCTATTAATTACATGGAATAAAATGTATCATTGTAGAAAACATATCCATAAAAAACAAATAATGAATATGTCCCACACTTGTTCCTTTGTAATACAATAACAATTAACATTGATATATCCTCCCAAGTGGAATTAGGGATAGGAAGGGAATGGTACAATCCAATGGGGTTTGAAATAGATTTTTCTTTATGGCACTCAATGAATTTTCCCATAAACATATCAACATCCTTGAACATTCTAGGATAATAAATATTCTCAATAAAAATCTTTAATATTTTATAAATTTTGAAATTTCCCATTAATCCACTAGATTGTGCTTCATTTAATAAAATTAAATTAATATATCAATTTTGATACAATTTTTGTCTACAAAATATAAAAAAACAACATGTAAATATTACTTTTCCGAACTAATTTAATATTTAGAATGTTGAGAAATATTAAAAATAATAGTTTTTATTGGAATGTAAATTTTTAATTAATTTAAAACCAATGAGTTTAGAATCTCTCATTGAGAGAAGGGAACCTATGAATGAAAGAGAATAAATTATTTTACTTCACATTTTTCTTATTGATTTCATTTTCAAATGTTCCAATATTTTATTACCACATATAATTCCCCCAATTCATCATATTTTGGCTTCAGATGTGTTTAAGACCCGAAGGATAAGAATGAATCGGAAAATCAATAGGCCAAATTTATTTTCAATGATTCTAAAAAAATTAAAAACTCATATATTAATTTATCATATTTATCATAATTTGGTGTAGCGTCACATAACTTCTAACTAAAATAAGAAATGGGCTTACCTTCCTGCATGAGTGCTATATCAATACCAATTACATATTCATCCTATTAAACCTCAATGTTCCTACCAAAACATGGTTGTGAATGTAGAGGTGTGTGGATTATTATATAATTGAGTTCATAGAAATATTTTTGTTGAGCCATCCCCCACATGAATGGAAGATTCTTATATTTCATCTCATGAACAATTGTTTGTAGTGTGAAAAGAATTTAGAATTATCAAGTAAGAACTAGAAATTCAATGGAATAACCTATCCTACCCAATGGAGGTGGGATTCGACCACTCATGAATGGAAATGATCATCCCAATATCTACATGATCTCCAGATCTTCTTATAAAAAATCCAATTAATATTTTTTATCGAGGAAAAGCTCTCATTTGATAATGTTTCCAAAAAAAATTTTTATATCAACACCTCTAAAAGATTTATTAAGTGATCTACATTTTATTTTGAAGTTATATTATAGACAATAATATAATCAAATTAAACTAAAATTAATATTTTAATATATGAACATAATACATGATTAATTAATCTTATAATTTTTCTTGGTGCATTGTTGAGAGAAAACCACATGAATGGCCATTCATAATGTCAATGTTTCATCGTAAATTTAGTTTTCCACTCATCTCAAACTGTAATTCTAATTTCATTGTAGCTATATCATAAATATATTTTGAGGAAATATTAATTCTATTTAATTAATCAACAATATCTCTTATCCTAAGGATATGATGAATATACCTAAATATGATATTATTGATGGATCTATAGTCAATTTGTATTCTACATGTTCCATCCTTCATGGGAATAAGAAGTAGTAGTATAACATATATAATAAGGATATCTCTGATATATCACATTCCTAACATCTCTTTAACATTACATCAAATTTTGATTGTCTAATCAGGGATGGTACGATAAATAGGGTAGTTCATTAGTGATTTTGGGGAATAGGATCAATAAAATTATCAATACCTCTAACAGGTGGAAAAATTGGTGGCACATATTCTATATATACACCATCATACACTTGCATAAAAGGATCAATTTTTTTTTAATGTGGGTAAGTCTTTATTATTTAGAAACAACTTTTAAAAATGACTAAAAGGAGGGGTTTCTATGTAAAAAATTATTCCTTAACCTAAAAATGTTTTTTTAGAAAATCTTTTTTTTATCCTCTCTTAATTTTTTCCCTCATATGTTTTCATTACTCACCATTTCTTTTTCCAACCACATTTTCAGTTTTCCCGAATTATCTCCCTTTTCATTTTAACTAATTTTTATCAGTTATTTTTTCCTTCTAAGTTATAATTTGATATTACAAAATTTATTTAGAGGACATCAGGATGAGAGTTATTGGTTCCTCTCAGAATAAAAAATAATGATGGTTTAAAAAACCATCTTATGAATGATGCTGATCATATTTCAATGGCCATTCAAGTTTCAAATTACATAACCTCACTGGTATAACATCGTCTAAAATAAAATAATTATACATAATGATGGTTACTAAGACCATACCTTGTTTGATGTCCAAAATTTCTCTATAGTCATTAAACCATTGAAATCAATAAGGATATTGGTGCTTCAATGTTGGGTGTCCCAACTTCTCCACCAACACATTCCTCACCACATTTATAAAACCAACCTAATAAATAATAATACCTCATTCCATCCCATTGATCTTGTATTAGGTATGGAAAAGTTTCTCCCACTACTCATTCCCTATAATTTTCATTTGTTCACTTAAATATATATTACTAATAGTAATATGATAATTCTTTACCAGTTATAAATTATCAATTATTGGAGATTACTCCTCTTATTCTTTTAAGATCTCTCCATTGGTATCCCATTATCCATTACTGTTGGTGTCCTTATGTCCATTTTGGGAATTCACCAGGAATGTTTCCACTTCCATGACATTGAATCATTGATTATCCCGGTTCCTTGGTAGGATAGAGTCAAACATAGGTTTTTTAGGTGGTATAATTATATATTCATGTATGTGATAATGTACTTATTTAGGATTTTTCATTCACCAATATCCATCCTCAAATTTCTCCATACAGTAGAAGGGGCTGTGGGTTTCTTCATATTATTGCTCCTTCTAAATTTTATCCTTAATATTGTGTCATGGTGGATAATATCTTATATCTCCATATAGTGGTACATCTCATGTTGACAATAAATATAACTATTGGTCCTATTTAAAATCCACTTAATAGATTCCTATGGATCCTGTAAAATATTTTCCAGATTATTGGAAATTTTAATTTTATTTTAGAAGTAATAGACACTCTTAGTCAATTTGGTATGCTCTTGATGTTTTTTTGGATATCTCCCATGTAGTGTGAGGGAAGAAATTTCTTCTGCAAAAAAAATTAATGAAATTCCATGTGTTGAAGGTAAATCCTCAATATATATCATTCTCCAATTCAATTTGATCAACCAAAATTAAATCGTAAAAATAAAATTAAATGGAAGCATGTTTTACATTTCTTTATCAGAATATGCATGGAATGATAAACCATTCAAGATCTATGTCTCTATCTCAAAGAATGATTTAAGATCACTATTCTATTTAAAAGAGGGATCCTTTACTATACTACCTAAATGTATTTCATCATCATGTGGTATAATTTTTCATCATCTAGGTTATTTGCATAACCTTCTCCTTTTTTGTACATCCTCCAATGTGTCATCAAAGGTATCCATCTCCCCTACCATGATTTAGTGGTGATGTAGTGATGGAGAATATCATAGGTTACCATGGATCAGCCTAATTCTTGGTTTACTATCTAGATTTTCAATACTCTCATATAGAACCTCCAACATAATATTCAGAAGGATCATGAAATGGATCACGAAATATTTCATTTGACATTTCACAAAATCTAGTGAATGAGATATACATCAGAATTTATAATCTCTACCATGGGAAATTATCTTTCCACAATCTCCTTCTGTAATGAGTAACAGAAAATGAAACACACATGGGGTGAAAAACCCAAAATTACACAGACAAAGTTTCACATTTGAAGACACACACACACTCACACACATGAAGAGAAACATGTACAGACACACAAAGATACACAATCACACATAAGCCACACACATACACACCCACGCACACACTCAAAATTTGTATAGGCATACACATAAGTAGAAAAAAACATTATACATTCACACACACATGGATACCCACTCACAAAAAAAAGATATAAACACCCTCACACACAAGGATACATACTCAAGAATGTTTTTCTTATTTATCTATACTCATTACACTACATTAAGTTAAAATTATCCTTTGTAGTCAGTTACCTTGTTTGGGGTGATCACATGCCATAAATATATCCCAAATAATGACTGTGTTTGGGGTTTGTTTCACACAATCAATTACTGTGATGGAGGCTAACAAAATGGTTAAGTGTGGAAAGAGGGTTAAAATCTGTGTGAAAGGTAGAAAATTATTGGTGGGTGTAATAATTTTTTTTATTAATTGTGAATTTATGAAAAATTAATAGAAATATTATCCAAATATGATGTAGCAATGATTTAAGATGATAGATCAAGTGGGGTATTTAAATATAAAATTTTAATAATTAAAACCATATATGGATGTAGATGTAATTTTATCAACTCTTTTTTCCATTTTTTATTTTTTTGTCAAATCACAATATAAGTATTCATACCTAATGTATTAAAGTTCAATATGATGAAGAAAGAGTGAGGATTTTTTCTCTCTTATCTAAATGTAATAAAATTATCCCGACTTTTAGATGTTCTTAATGGATAGTTGAGAAAAATCTATTTTTTTGGATTTAATATTGGGTAGAAATCACTTATAAGGAATCAATTATTGAAATTAGATTAACGAGTAATTTTATCAATGTAAAATATTAAAATATTACACACCAAAGGAAAATTTTAGAGGTTTTAATATTACTTTATTTTTTTTAATGGGTGGTTAATATTAAATGAAATTAAGTGAAATGGGTAAAAGTAATGTAAATGAAGAGATAAATTTGAACCATGAAAACAGATTCTATGATATAATCTGATGTGACAAACATAGGGCGGATCGATCAACATAGAATATAGAGTTAGATGATGGATATGGTTTGGGGAGATTTGTAGGATGATTGGTTTGGATATTAGAGGAATTTATTTAACTAACACTATATTTAGTATGATCTACTGCATAGAAAACACAATCAGAGTGGGGTTATGATGGATAATTCATACAACAATGCACTTTTGTTGAGGTATGAAATTGGGGACCTTGACATCTTGAATCATCAATTGAGATTTTAGGAATACAGAAGAAAATGTGAATAATGTTATGATCCTCTCAATAGACAGAATGAACCCGCTGAGTTTCTATATTAAATATTTAATGGGAATAAAATGACAAGGGATTGGATTTATTTCTATGGGGTGACCCAAAACGTCAAGGGTCAAATAACATAAATACATAAAGCATATTCCATCATACTCTCCTTTATGTAAAAAATGATAATATCTAACTATGATTTTTTGAAATGATTTCACATGTCTTTCGACTCATGGCACACAAGATTTGACATTAATATAATTACCCATCAGATTTTACATTTGTGTCCTAACATTCAATTATATAATCTCTATATGACAAAGGTCCCATGAAAATTCATTTATCCATTGGAGAGAATATTAAAACATCATGTTTGGGATTGAATAAGGGACATAATCACCCTATTTTCTTCATCCAAGAATAGTGCATTCTTTTAGGCCTTTAATGAAGCAATATGGATGACCATTATAGCATTAGTCCTCTTTAATATCCCTCATTCCATCAGGCCATGAATTTGAAACTCTTCCACATAGGAATTCAACTCAATTGTATCAACTTAGATGTCATCAGAGTTTAGGTTTTTATGGGGATATGGGTAAAGGGTTTTTTGGTAATACGGGTTTTTGTTTTTTTGGGAAAGGGTTGATGGGTTTTTTGAATAATGAGATTAGGGTTATTATGCTAAGGGTTTAAGATTTTTTTGGGCTGATATTTGGGTGGTTTTATGGATGGGGTTTAGGTTTTTTGGGATATTGATTTAGGGTTTTTAGGTTAGAGGGTTGGGGTTATTTAGGGGCTGGGTTTCATGGTTTTTTTGAGCTGAGTGTTGTGTGGTTTTCGTTTCTATGGGTTTGGGTTTTTTTAACATAGGGATAATGGCATTTTGGAACTAAAGGAATATATGTTTTTAGGTCTAAAGGAGTACAATTTTTTGGAGTAGAGGGTTGAGGGTTTATTTTGGTGTTGATTGTTTTTTAGTTTTTTATGATTTATTGTTTTTTAGGGGATACATGTTGATGGGTGTTTAGGTATGGGGTATTTATGATTTTTTGAGGTAAGGGTCGAGGGTTTTTTGGGGGCTGAGAGTTTAGGGTTATCCAGCGTTAAGGGTTTTGGGTTTGTTGGGATATGGGTTGATTGTTTTTTTGGCACTAAGGGTTTAGGGTTTTTAGAGATAAGGGTTCATTTTTTTTCTAGGATGGGTGTTTAGGGTTTTTTAAAGATGATGATTTCATTTTTTATGAATTGGGGTTTAGGTTTTTTGTGTATAATGTATTAGTTTTTTTGGTATGTGGGTTTATTCAATTTTGGTGATGATGGTTGAGAGTTGAGGGGGTTTTTTTGGATGAGGGTTTAGGGTTTTTTAGGGGTGTGATTTGAGGTATTTAGAATGTGATGGTATAGGGTGTATTGGGGATGAGTGTTTAGTGTTTTTTGTGGGTTGATGGTTTAGGGGTTTTTTGGGATGAGAAATGTTATTTTCATGGTTGTGGGTTGATTGTTTTTTTGGGGCTGAGGGTTTATGGTTTTTTTGGTTGAGGGTATACTTTTTTTGTGGATGTGGGTTTATTATTTCATAGGGATGATGGTTTAGGCATATTTTTCCTAAGGGTTTAGGGTTTTCTGATGTTAATGGTATTGGGTTATTTTGGAAATGATTATTTATGTTTTTTGGGGTTGAATTATAAAATCATGGTGGATGTGGGTTTAGTTTTTTTATTTGGTTTTAAAGCCTTTTAGGGCTGGCGGTTCTATTTTTTTTAAGATGATGGAAGTTTGTTTTCAGGGAATAAGGGAGAAAGGTTATTTTTGGTTATGGTTTTATGTTTTTGGAAAGTTAATTGTTTAGGGGTTTTTTAGGACAAGGGTTTTTGGTTTTAGGGGGATGAGGGTTTACTGTTTTTTTTATAGTTGAGGGATGAAAATTATTTGGGTGATGATGGTTTAGGGCCTTTCAGGGATGAGGGTATACAGTTTTTTGGCTAGAGGATTTTCGGTGATTTGGGACTAAGGGTTTAGGATTTTGGGGCCAAGGGTTTAGGGTTTTTTAGGGATTAGGTATTATGGTTATTTTGGGTAGGTCTATTTAGGGGGTTTTGGGATAGGATTTTATGGTTTTTAAGGGATGAGGGTCGATGGTTTTTTATGGGTATGGGTCAAGGGTTTTTTGGGGATGAGTGTGTAATGTTTATTCAGATGAGTGTTTAGGGTTTTTTAGGGATGAGGTTGAGTGTTTATTATGCTTTAGGGTTCACGGTTTTTTAGGGATGAGTGTTATTGGTTTTTTGGTGATCAAGGTTTAACGTCTTTTGTTGATGGGTGATGAGGGTATATTAGAGTTTTGGGATGAGGTATTTTTTTGATGAGGGTTGATGGTTTCTTAGGGAAGATGTTTTAGTGATCTTAGTGGTTGAATTTTGAGGGGTTTTAGGGGAAATAGTTGACCATTTATTGGGGCCAATTTTTGATTGTTTTTTTGGGTAGAGGGTTTATGTATTTTTAGTGGTTAGGGTATAGTAATTTTTGTGGTTTAGTATTTATGGTTCTTTAGGGGATGCATGTTTATGATTTTAAGGTTCTGAAAGTCCATATTATATTGTGGCAGGGGGTTTAGGGATTTTTTGAGTTGAGGATTCAGATATTTTTTGGGGTTATGAGTTTTGAGTTTTTTGGGATGATGGATAATGTTATTTTGGGGATGACTATTTATATTATTTTGGTATATAAATATTTTTTTCTGTTATAAGGGTTTAGAATCTATGGGGAATATGTTATTGGGTTTTTGGGTCTAAGGGTTTAGGGTTTTTGATGATTCGGTATTTGGTGTTCTAAGGATGACTGTTTAGGTGTTTTTAGGGATGAGTGTTTAGAGATTATATGAATTATGATTTTGGGTTATTTGTGTTGAGGTTTTAGGTGTTTTTGTGATAGAGGGTTTACTAGGATGTTGGGAAAAGTGGTTAGTGTCTTTTAGGGAGGAGAGTTTAGGGTTTTTAAGGTAGTGTGTTCGTTGATTTTTAGGGATAAACATTTAGGTTTTTTAGGAATAAGGGGTTATGATTTTTTAGGACTATGAGTTTACTATTATTTGGAGCTAATGGTTTTTGGTTCTGTGGTGCTGAGGGTTTAGGGTCTTTGGGGAGTGAGGTTTTAGGGTTTTTAGATAAGGGTTTTCAGGGTTTTTTGGGGATAAGGGTTTATGGGTTCTTAATGCTGTTTGTTAAGGGTTTTTTTTGGGTATGAGGGTTTATAGTATTTGGGGAGGGGTATATGTTTTTTAGGGATGATGTTTTTTTTGGGATGATGATTTAGGTTTTTCGGGGATGAAAATGTTTGATTTCATGGGAAAATGGTATAGGGATTCATGGGTCTGAGAGAATAGGCTTTTTGGGGTAATCTTTTATGTTTTTTGGGCTATAAGGATGGGGTTTTTTTGTTATTGGGTGTTCATTTTTTTGTATGTTTTTTGTGGATTTTGGGACTGAGGATTTAGATGTTTTGGGAATGAAGATTTAGGGTTTTAGGAATGAGGGTTTAAGGGTTTTTTGTGGTGAGGATTTAGGTTTATTGGTTGTTGAGGAATTAGGATTTTTAGGCTAAGGGTTTCTAGTTTTTTAGGGTTGATATTTTGAGTGTTTTTTGGGAATTTTTGTTGAGATTATTTATAAATGAGGTTTGAGTGTTTTTTGTGGTGGATGGTTTTTTTGTGTTGGTGGTTTAATATTTTTTATGGATGATGGTTTATTCTAATTAGGGTCTAATAGTGGATGGGTTTTTTGGGTTGAGGTTTGTGTGTTTTTGCGACTAAGGGATTAATGTTATTTGGGGATGATGTTTGAGGTTTTCTTATGACAATGGGTTTAGGGGGTTTTTTGTGTTTAGGTTTATGTATTTTTGGGATAGAGGGGTTAGTGTTTTTTGGGGATGAGGGTTGATCATTTTTAGGAAAATGGGTATAGATTTTTTTTCTAGTGTTACGGGTTTTGATTTATTTAGGGTTTAGGGTTCTTGTTATTTTGGTTGAGGGTTTACCATTTATTGGATATAATGGATCATGTTTTTTAAGTCTGATGGTATAGGGTTTTAGTTATTTTAGGTCTGTTGTTTTGTGGTTTTTTATAATAATGTACTATGTGTTTTTGTGGATGAGTGTTTATTGTTTTTTTTTTGTTTTATTGTTTAGTGGTTTCTATGGATGATTTTTTAGAGTTTTTGTGATGAGGTATTAGGATTATATGTGGATGGGGGTTTTGGCTTTCAATGGTTTGTGGTTTTAGGTTTTTGGGGCTGAGGGTTTTACGTTTTTTGGGGGATTATGGTTTATGTTTTTTGGGGGTGAGGGGTTAAGGGGTTTAGGTATATTGGTTTAATGGATTTTAGGGATTAGGGATTATAATTTTTTGGGAAATGGATTTTGTGTATTTTTTATGAGTGTTTAGGGTTTTTTGGTAATATATGTTAAGGGTTTTTTGGGGCTGAGGGTTTTGGGTTTGAGGGGGATAAGCGTTGAGGGTTTTTTGGGGATGAGGTTTTAGGAATATTTTGTGGTGATTATTATGATTTTTAGGGTTTAGGGTTTATGGTTTATTTTGGATTAGGGTATATTTTCTTAGGATGATGATATAAGGGTTTCGATGAAGAGGGTTTACTCTTTTTTTGGGACTAGGGAGTAGGGAGTTTTTGGGATGGGGTTTTATGGATTTTTGGGATGAGTGTTTATGTTTAATTGGGGATGAGGGTTTTTGGTTTTGGGGATATGTTTATAGGTAATTTTTTTGGGATTTTGGTATTAGTTTTTTTAGGGATAAGGGTTTAGTGATTATTGGGACTAATAGTCTAGGGTTTTAGGGGGATTGTGGTATAGTTGTTTTTTGGGATGAGGGTTTAAGAGTTTTTTGTGGCTGAGGGTTGAGTGTTTTTTGGGGATAAGGGTTGAGGGTTTTTTGGGGATGCGTTTAATGGTGATTTTTGGTCTGATGGTTGATGGTTCTTGGGGGTTATGAGTTTAGTGTTTATGGGGCTAAGGTATTTTTGTGTTTCAGGTAGATAGACTAGGGTTTTTTAAGGCTGCAGGTTGTGGGTTTGATGGATATGTGGTATTAAGGTATTTTAGTTCTGGGTGTTGACTATTTATTGGGATATGTATTAAGAGTTTTTTTGGGAGGAGGGTTTTGCATTTTGGGGATGGTGGTTTTGGGGTTTGGGGTTGAGGGTTGAGGGTTATGGGTTCTATGGAGATGTGGGATTTTGTTTGGTTTTTAGGATTGAGGTTTTTTAGGGACAATGTTATAGGGTTATTTGGGGTTGAGGATTGAGATTTTTAGGCTATGGTTTTATAGTTTTTAATGGCTATGTGTTTAGGTATTTTTTGGGATGGGGTTGAAGGTTGGCCATTTTTGGGGGATGAGGTTAGAGGTTATTTTTGGTATAAGGGTTCATGGTTTTTTGGGGATTATTTTTGAGGGTTTTAGGGGTGAGGGTTTATGGTTTTTAGGGGTTCCATTTTTTCCATTTTTGCCTAGATTAGTTTTTAAGGATATTTGGTGTTGACTGTGGATGGTTTTTAGGGATGGGTGTTGAGGGCTTATTAGGGCTATGGGTTTAGGATTTTTTGTTTTTGGGGGTTTATGTTTTTCAGGGATGTGGGTTTATTATTTACTAGGCCTGAGGGTATAGTGATTTTGTGTAATAGGGTTTTGGATTTCATCGGTTAGTGGGATTTTGATTTTCTGGTGATGAAGTTTTACTGGTTTTTTGGACAAGTGTTTATGGTTTTGTTGGAAGAGGGTTCAGAATTTTTTTGGGTTGTGGATTATTTGTTTTTTTTTGGCACTCTTGGTTTAGGTTTATTTTTGGATGAATGATGTCTGTTTCTTTTGGATGATGGTTGACGGTTAATTGGGGAAGATAGTTTAGGATTATTGTGACTTTCTGTGTATGGTTTATTGGGGATGGGGGTTTTTTGGTTTTTTAGATAATAGGGACTAGATTTTTTTTCATGCGAAAGTTTATTATTTTTTGGGGTTGAGGGTTTAGTTTTTTTGGGAAGATGGATTTGGGTTTTTTCGGTATGGGGATTTATTGTTTTTTGGGGATTAGGGTTTAGGTTATTTTTAGGGTATATTTTTAAGTTTTTTTTTCAATAGAGGGTTTAGTGTGTTTTGGGGATGATGGTTTAGGGTTTTTAGGGATTCAGGTTTTAAGGATGAGGGTTGGGGGTTTTTAGGGATAAGTGTCTAGTGTTTTTTTGGTGCTGATGATTAAGAGTTATTTTAGGGATGAGGTTTTAGTTTATTTTAGGTCCAAGGGTTGAGGGAATATTAGTGCTGAGGGTTGAGGGATTTTTATATATGCGGGATGAGTGTTTTTTACGGATGATGGTTTTTTGGGGCTCAAGCTATAGGGTTTTATGGGGATGAGGGATAAGGGGTTTTGAGAGCTTACATTTGAGGGTTTCTAAATGGATGAGGGTGGCAGGTTTTTTGGGGGCAAGTTTTGAGGGGTTTTAAGGGTTTATGGTGAATGTTTTTTTGGGTATAAGTATTGATTTATTTTTTGGGGATGATGGTTGATTATTTTTTATGTCATATGGTTTAGATATTTCTATGGATGATGTTTTATGTCCTTTGGGGGCATGGTTTAGGGTTTTTGGTGTTGAGGGTTGAGGGTTTTTTAGGACTAAGGTTTTTAGTTTTTTGTAGTTGAGGTTTGGATGTCTTATATCGATGTTTGTTTAGGGTTATTTGGGTTTGAGTGTTGATGGTTTTTTTGGGGATTACAAAAAAGGGTTTTTTGGATAATGGTTTATGAATTTTTGGGACATATGGTATAAGGTTTTTAGGGGATGGGGGATGACGATTTTCTAGCGATGAGGGTTGATGGTTTTTTTGGACGAGTGTTGAGGATTTCTTGGGCGTTAGGTATGAAGGTTTTTTTAGGGATAGTGTTGAGGGGTTTTTGGGATTGAGGGTTGAGAGTTTTTAGGTATGGGGATGGAAGGGTTTTTTATTGATGGGGGTTGAGGGGATTTTGGAATTCAGTGTTGAGGTTTTTTGGGTAGAGGGTTGGGGTTTTTTTGGGGATGTGGTTTTATTTTTTGTGGGGATGAGGTTTGAGGTATTTGGGGTCATAGGTTTGACGGTTCATTTAGGGAATAGGGCTACATGTTTCTTATTTTTTAGGATTGAATATTATTTTGGGCATAAGGTTGATGATTTTTGGGGGATGAGGATTGATTGTTTTTTTGTGGCTGAGTGTTTATGGAGTTCTATGGAGAGGGATATGGGATTTTTTAGGGATGATGTTAGAGGGTTTATTGGGGTTGAGGGTTGATAGTTTTTTTGTGATGAGGGTTGACGATATTTTGGGGCTTGTTTTTTTAGGAATTTTTTGAATGAGGGTTTACGGTTTTTTGGTGGAGGGTTTATGGTTTCATTGGGAAGAGGAGATAGGGTTTTAATGGATAATTGTTTGGGGTTAAATGGGAATTATGTTTTATAGTTTTTTAGTGATCATGATTTATTGTTATTTGGGGATGAGGGTTTGGAGTTTTCTAGGTAAGATGATTAGGGTCTTTTGGGGATTAGGGTTTAGTAATTTTTGGGGATGAGTTTTTCGTACATATCGGGCTATCATGATTGATGGTATTTGGGGTTGAGGGTTTGGGTTTTTTTGGGGAATAATTTTGTCATAATTTTGGGAATGAGGTTTTAGGGTTTTTTGGGGCATAGGGTTTGGGGTTTTTATGGGTTTTTGGTTTAGTGAATTTTTATGATTAGTTATTATGGTTTTATAGGTATGAGGGATTGTTATTTTATAGTGTTGAGTGTTTGGGGTTTTCTAGGTCTGAGGTTTTGAGATTTTTTTGGGTTCAGGGTTTTTGTTTTTCTTGGTTGAGGGTTTGGGGGTTTTATGATAAATGTTTATGGGTATTTTTCACTGAATTTTATTTATTTTTGTGGATAAGGTTTTTGGTTTCATTTTGGTTATGATTGTTTAGGTTTTTTGGGGTTGGGGGGTTCGGGATATTTGGAGTTGTTTGTTTTGGGGTTTTTTGGGAGGAGTGTTTTTGTGTTCTATTCGGATGAGTGTTAAGGGTTTTTTAGGATAAAGGGTTGGGTAATTTTTTTTGGTTGAGGTATTTTGTGGGGATAAGGATTCAATTTTTATTGGTAATGATGATTGAGGGTTATTTTGGGCTGAGAGTGGAGGGATTTTTGGGGATAATGTTTGGGTTTGTTGTGGTTTTAGGGTTTATTGTAATATATGGTTCATGGTTGAGGTTTTTTTTGGAATTGGGTAGATTTTTTTGGGGTTGAGAATTTAGGTGTTTTTTAGGGTATAGTTTTTGGTTTTTTTTGGAATCAGGGTTTGTAATTTTTTGAGCCTCATGGTTTGGTGGTTTACTAAGGATGAGATATTATAATTTTTTGGACTGATTGTTTAGGGTTTTTTGTTACTGAGGGTTTAGGGTCTACTAAGGAGAGGGGTATTTTTTTGTTCTATAGGGTTTATGGATTTATGGGTTTGGGGATTTAGATTTTCTGGGACTGAGGTAATGGTTTTTCCGGGCTGTTGTATAGTTTCTTCGGTGTGTGGATTTGGTTTATTTTGGGGATGAGGGTTTGGGTTTTTTGGGGGATGATGGATGATGGATTTTTTTAGATTAGTGTTTTAGGCTTTTTGGGTTAGTGTGTTTTGGGTTTTTTGGGGTTGAGTTTTTTAGGTCTTTTGGGATGAGGATATGGGTTTTTTGGGCTGCAGGATTTGGTTTTCTTTTGGATGTGGATTTTGGGTTTTTTTTGGAATGAGTGTTTGTGCTATTTGTTGTGATAATGGGTAATGGATTTTTGGGCAATAGGTTTTAGGGGTTTTTTGGATTTTTTTTTGGTATTTATGGGGTTGGGTGTATGGTTTGTTTGGGGGATATGGGTTTATAGTTTTTTAGGGGTTGTGGGTTTATTGTATTTTGGTATTGAGGGTTTAGGGTTTTTTGGGGTGTAGGGTTTATGTTTTTTATGAGGGATTATGGGTTTTTGGTGTAATAGGAATGTTGTTTTTTGGGGATGATGGTTGAGGGTTGAGGGGTTTTGGGGCTATGGGTTTATGGTTTTAAGAGACTCAGGGTTTTGAGGTTATTAGGGATGAGGGATTGGGGTTTTTTGGGGATGATGCTTTAGGTTTTTTTTGGGATGAGGGTGTGTAATTTTATGTGGTTCAAGGTTTTGGTTTTTGTGTGTTAAAGGTTTCATGGTGTTTTGTGGTTGGGAATTTAGGATTTTTTGGGGTTGAGTGTTACGGTTATTATGGATGAGGGTTTAGGGTTTCTGGTAGATTAGGGTATAGAGTTTTCCTAGAGGTGAGGGTTTCAGGTTTTTTAGGGGTGAAAGAATATGGTTTTGTTTTGCAGAGGGATTAGGGTTTTTAGGTTGAGGGAATATGTATGGGTTGAGGGGTTATGGTTATTTTATTGATGTGGAAATTGGTTTTTTTTTGTGGTTGAGGATTTAGGGGATTCTGGGGAAGATGACTTAGCGTTTTGGGGTATGACAATTTTTTTATGTTTATTTGTGGTTTTTTGTGGCTGAGGATTTATGGGTTTTTGGGTATGAGGGTTGATTTTTTGGGGATAAGGATTTGGAGTTTTTTGGGGCTGTGATTTTTGGGTTTTTAGGGGTGAGACTCTGGGGCTGTTTTAGGAATGAGGGTTTGGGGGATGAAGTTTAATTGTTTTCTGTGGATGAGAGTTTATAATTTTCTATTGGGGAGGATTAGGGTTTCCTGAATATGAGGGTTTATCATTTTCTAGGTATAAGGTTATTGATTTTTTTGGGGTTGTGTATTTAAGGTTTTATAGTATTGAGTATTAAGTGTTTTTTGGGGCTGGTGGTTTGTGGTTTTGTGGGTTAGAGGTGTTGATGTTTTTTAGGGATGATGGTTTAGTGTTTTTGGGGCTCAGAGCTTATGGTTTTTTGGACTGAGTGTTTAATATTATATTGGGATATGGGATTAAGGTATCATGGGGAGAGGGTTATGGGATTATTGGGTATTGAGGGTTTTGGGGTTTTTGTGATGGGGGTATTGGGTTTTTTGGGGGATATGTTTTTAGGGTATTTTTTGTATAAGGGTTTAGTTTTTTGGCTAGATAAGTGTTTATGGTTTTTTGGATTGATGGTTTATGGATAATTTAGGCTAAGGGTTTGGGTTTATATAGGATGATGGTTTCTCATTATTTGGG
The DNA here is from genome assembly GCA_963277665.1 of Viscum album. Taxonomy (NCBI): domain Eukaryota; kingdom Viridiplantae; phylum Streptophyta; class Magnoliopsida; order Santalales; family Viscaceae; genus Viscum; species Viscum album. The sequence goes on from OY728132.1 coordinate 923,757,075, forward strand.
AAATAATCTTTAATGTTTTTGGGGATTAGGTTTTAATTTTTTGGGGGGATATTGATTTAGGTATTTCTAATGCAGATGGTTTTGGTTTTTTTGGGGATCTTGGTTAAGGGTTTTCTAGTTATGTGGGTTTAGGTATTTCTATGGATGAGTGTTTAGGGTTTTCATAGGATTAGGGTTTATGGATTTCTAGCATTGGGGGTTCAGGGAATTCAGGGTTGTGGGTTTAGGGATTTTTTGGGATGAGTTTTTAAGGTTTTCTAGGCATGAGGTTTTATGACATTCTAAGAATGAGGGTTTATGGTTTTTTTGGGCATTAGGTTTTAGTGTTTTGTGAGTAAACATGTTTATGGTTTTTAGGGGATTAGGTTATAAGATTTTTTTCAGGGTTGAGTGTTTGGTGTTTTCTAGGGCTGGGGGTTAGGGGATTTATGAGGATGATTGTTTCGAGTATTCTGGGGTTAAAGATTTAGGTATTTATAGGGTTTTGGGTTTTGGTTTTTTAGGGATAATTGTTTAAGTCTTTCTAGGGGTTGGGGGTTCATGGATTTTGGGGATATGTTTTTTCTTTTTTCTGGTATAGATGATTTAGGGTTTTCAAGGGATTTTGAATTATGGATTTATTGGGCTAGTGGTTTTGCGTTTATAGTGGTGGAGGGCTTAGGATATATCTAGGGAATATGTTTTTTGGTTCTCTCAAGATGATGGTTTTGGGTTTTTTAGGCTATGGGGTCAGGAGTTTATATGGTTGAGGGTTTGAGGTTTTCTAGGGATGAATGTTTTGGGTTGTTTGATGATGACTTTTTATGGTGTTTCGGGGCTTAGGGTTTATGGTTTTCTGGGGATTAAGGGATAATAGTTTCTATAACTGATGGTTTTGGATTATCTATGGTTTAAAGATTATGGTTTTTAGGGGATGAGGGTCAAGAGTTTTCATGGGCACAAGGTCAGTGGTTTTCTAGGATGAGGGTCTATTGTTTTTTGGGGTTGAGGGCCTACGGTTTTTTGGGGTTGAGGGTATATGGTTATCTATGGTTTATGGAATATAGATTTCAAGGGTTTAGGTTTTTGGGTTTTCTAAGGATAGTATTTTAGTGTTTTATGGGACTATGGTTTTAGGGTATTCAATGGAAAGGTGTTTAGGTTTTCTTAGGGCTTCGGGTATAATGATTTCATGGGATGAATGTTTCTAGTTTTCTTGGGATGAAAGTTTTGGGTTTTTTAGGGATTATGGGTTTTATTTTATGGGTGTTGAGTATTTTCTATTCTTAGTATGATGGTTGAGGGTTTTTGGGGTTTGTGGTTTAAGGGTTTTTGTGGGCAGAGGGTATAAGGTATTCTAGAACTTATGTATTTGGGTTTTCAAGGATTGATGGTTTGGATACTTCTAGAGATGAGGGTTTATGGTTTTCTAGGCCTCAGGGATTATGATTATCTTGGGATGAGGATTTAAGGTTCACTTGGTCTCATGATTTGGAGTTCTCTAGGGATTAGTGTTTAGGGTTTTCTATGGTTTAGGGTTTTCAAGGGATGTGATATTGTGTTGTTCCCGGGAAGAGGGTTTCATAATCTCTCAGCCGAATGGATTTGGATTTTCTATGGATGAGGGCTTAGTTTTTTCTAGGGATCAGGGTTTCAGATTTTTTAGGGATGAGGTTTAGTGTTTTCTAAGGTATGGGTTTATTGTTTTTTTGGTGATGAGGGTTTAGGCATTTCAAGGGAATTTGATTTAGGAATTTCATGGTATAAAGGATCATGATTTTCTAGAGATGAAGTTTTTTGGTTTTCTGGGCTGAGGGTTTGGGTTTTTTGGGGTTGGGGGATAGTGTTTACTAGGATTGAGGGATTGGGGTTTTTTTTTTGATGATGTGAGTTTAGCATTTTTAGTACTGAGTGTTTTGGATTTTATTTGGATGAAGGCTTGGGGTTTTCTATGGATGATGGTTTAGGGATTTTGGGGCCTGGGTACAAACTGTTTTCTAGGCCTGAGGGTTCAATGTATTTTTTGGATGGGGGTTCATAGTTTTTTTTGGCTAAGGGTGTAGTGTTTTTTTGTTGAGGTTTTAAGGTATTTTTGGGATGAGAGATTTTGTTTTTTTGGGGTTGAGGGTCTAGGTATTTTTTGGGATGAGGGTTAGGGTATTTTTTGATATGGTTTATACGTTTTTTAGAGATGAGGGTTCATGTTTTATTGGGATTTGGGTATTGGGTTTTTTTTGGGATAAGGATAATGAGTTTTGTTGGGTTGAGAGTTCAACGATTTTTGTGGCTGAGGGATCAGGTTACTTTGGGGGTGAGTGGTTGTGGTTTGGGGGGTTTTTATGTTGATGGTTTAGTGTTATCGGTGTTGGTTTATTAGGTGTTTTGGGTTTAGTATATTTTTTATGGTGCAGTGTTTAGGGTATTTTCTGCCAAAGGGTTTAGGGTATTTTTGGGTGATGTTGTTTTTTCTCTTAGGGTTTAGTTAATTTTGTAAGGGTTTATGGTTTAGTGATATTTAGGGAATGGGTAGACGATTTTTGGGGTACATTGGTTAGGTTTCTTTAGGTGGGTGGTTGAGGGTTTATTAGGAATTAGGGTTTTCAGTTTTTTGGGGCATAGGGTTGACTATTTTTTTGGGATAAGAGTGATGATATTTTATGGGAGGGGTGTTTATGTATTTCATGGGGTTGGGGATTGAAGAATTATTTAGAGGAGGGTTTAGTGTTTTTGTGGTTGGGTGTTGAGAGGTTTTCTATTCTAAGCGATGAGGGTTTATTGGGTCTAAGATTTCATGGTTTTTTTGGTGGAAGAGGGTTTAGGGTTTTTGAGATTGAGTGTTTAGTGTTTTTTGGGGCTCCGAGACCAATGTCTCTTGGGGATGTGGGTTTTGGGTTTTTTCAAGTTGTGGATATAGTGATTTTTGGGGATGAGGGTTTTTGGTATTTTCAGGATAAGTATTTAGGGGTTTTTGGGGCTATAGGTTTATGGTTTTTTGGGGTGAGTGTTTATGATTATTTAGGGTGTGGAATAATGGCTTTCTGGGGTTGAGTGTTGCGAGTTTAGGGCTATTTTTGGGATATGTGTTTTTTTATTTTTTGGGGCTAGGGGTTTAGGGTTTTTAAGGATAATGGTTCACTTTTGGGGGGATGGGGTTTTAGGGTTTTTTTGGGATAAGGGTTTTGTGTTTAGGGGGGAGGTTTAAGGTATTTTAGGGCTATGGGTTGAGGGTTTTTTGGGTTGGAATGTTCTGGGTTTTGGTGACTAGGGTTTACAGATATTTTGGGTATGAGGGTTGAGGGATATTATGGTCTCAGGTATTTTTATTCTATGGGGAAGAGGGTTTAGGGTTTTTTGGAGTTGAGTGTTTTAGGAATTTAAAGGATGAGGGTTTTGTGTTTTTTGGGGATCCAGGTTCATGGATTTTTGGGGTGGAGGGTTCCATGTTTTTTTGGGGATTATGGTATATTTTATTATGGGAATGAGGGTTTATTTTTTTTTGGGGATGAGGGGTAATGGTTTTTTGGCTAAGGATTCATGGTTTTTTTTGGTAGAGGCATCTTGGTTTTTGGGGATGAGGGTTCATGGTTTTTTGGGGATGAAGGTTCAAGGATTTTTCATGCCATAAGTGGTGGATTTTATTGGGGATGAAGGCTCATGGTTGTTTGAGGATGTGTGTTAAGGGTTGTTTTGGGATTAAGATTTTTTTTAGGGATGAGGGTTTGGGGAATTTTTTTGGTATGGCAGTTCATCTTTTCCTGGGGCCTGAGTGTTCAGTTTTGTTTGGGGGTGAGAGATTTTGGTTTTTTGGGGATAGAGGGTCCAGAGTTTTTAGAACTGTGGGTTCATAGATTTTTGGGGATGATGATTCATTTTTTATGGGTAAGGGTTGAGGTTTTTTGCGGTAGGTGGGTTGAAGGGTTTGGGTACTATCGTTCATGGTTAATTAGGTTTAGGGGATTTTGTTTTTTTGGGGATGAAGATTTGAAATATTTGGGGGATGTGGGTTTAGGGGTTTTTTATTGATGGGGTTTAAGTGTTTTGGGGGTGAGGTGTTCGTGGATTCTTTTTGTTATGGTTTAGTTTTTTTTGGTGATAAGATTTCATTTTTGTAGGTTTTAGGTTTTTTAATTTTAACGGGCTATCATTTTAGGGGGTTTTGGGGCTAAGGATATATTGTTTTTGGGAATGAGGGATTATAGTCTTTTCGATCAGGGATTTTATGTTATTTAGGTGATGGGGGTTTTGGATTTTTGGTTCAAAGGGTATATGGTTTTTTTGGGCAGAGTGTTTATTGTTTTTTGGGGGTGATAGGATTATGTTTTTTACGGTTGAGGGTTTAACCCTTTTGTGATAAAGATATTTGGATTTTTTGCGGTAGGGTTATTATTGTTATTTAGGGTTAGGGTTTTAGGGGTTCATGGGGATGTGGTTTTAGTGTATTTTAAGGGAAATGGGGTTGGATTTTAAAGGGATAAGGTTTTATGGTTTTTTCTTGTTGAGTTTCTATGTTTTGTTGCGGTAGAGGGTTTAATGTCGTTTGGGGATTAGCGTTTAGTGTTTTTAGGACTAACTGTTTGATTGTTTTTGGTGCTGAGGGCATATGGTTTTTTGGGGATAAACATTTATGATTATTTGGGGATGAGTGATAATGGTTTTTTAGTGATGAAGGACTATGTTCATTTGGAATAGGGATTACGTTTATTTGGTGTTGAGGATTTAGGTTTTTTGGGGCTGAGTGTTGTGGGTTTATTGGTAATAAGGGTTGAGGGTTTATTTATGGAGGAGGGATGGGGGTTATTTAAGGTTAGGGATTTATAGTTTTTGGGGGATGTGGTATGTGGATCTTTTTTATTTGAAATTTATGGTTTTTAGGGGCATAACATTTAGGGAATTTCTATCCTAGTGTTTTAGGTTTTTCTAGGGATGAGGGATTAAGTTTTTTCGGGGTTGAGGGATTAGGATTTCTGGGTGATAAGGGTCTATGGTATTTTGGGGCTAAGGGTTGTGGGTTTTCTAGGACTGAGGGTCAAGGGTATTTTGTGGTTATGTATTTAAGGTTTTTTTCTTGGTGGATTAGTGTAACATTCAATTGTGGGTTTATGGTTATTTGATGTTGGGCATTTAGGTTTCCTTGTTCTTGGTATTTAGGATTTTTTTGGGACTGAGGGATAAGTGTACACATGGGAAGGAGAATTAAGGATAGATGATTCTAGGGTTTTTGGGTTTATTGTATATTGGGACTGTGGTTTTGGATAAATTGGGGCTAAGTGTTTATATTTTTTCTGGCTAAGGGTTGAGTAGTTTTTTAAAGAGGGTTGGGGGTTTTTTGTGGTGGGGGTTCACGTTTTTTTGGGATTGAGGGTTGAAATTTTTATAGGTATGGGGGTTGAAGTATTTTTCGGGCTGAGATTTTAGGGATCATTAGGGATGATGGTTGAGGGTTTTTTGGATGACTATATAGGGGATTTTTTGGGAAATTGTTCAGTGTTTTCTGGGGATGAGGGTTTATTGTTTTCTATGGATGAAACATAATGCCATTCAAGGGTTGGGGGTTTTGGAATTACCAAGCTTATGGGTTAAGGGGTTTTATTAATTAGGGTGTAGGGTTTTCTATATATATGGTTTTATTATTTTCTTGGCCCGGGGTTTCATTTTTTTCTTAGGTGGATAGTTTAGTGTTTTTTGGGGATGTATTTTTTGGGTTTTATGTGGTAGAGGGGTTTGGTTTTTCAAGGTATGAGGGATTATGGATTTATAGGGATGATGGGTTTTGTTTTTATAGGATTGGGAGTTTAGGTGTATCTAGTGATGAGGGATGTGGGTTTTTCAATGATGGGGGTATAGAGTTCATTTAGGGATGAGGGTTTAGTATTTTCATGGGATGGTGGTATATGGATTTTTTGGGATGTGAGTTTTATATTTTTCAGGAATGGGGTTTTATAATTATATTTGGTTGAGGGTATAAATTTATCTAGGGATAGGGTGTTTTGGATCTTTGGGGTTGTGGGTTTTGGTTTTCATAGGCTATGTGTTTAGGGTTTTGGGGAAATGAATTTTAGCCTTTTTGTGGGTAATGTTTCTTTATATATGGGTTAGAGGGGTGTGGGTTTATTAGAGATGTTGATTTAGGGGTATTTGGGACTCTGAGTTTATAGTGTTTTGAGGCTATAGATTAATGGAATTTCTTGGATAAGGGTTTAGGATTTGTGGGCCTAGGGGTTTAGAGTTTTCTGGTGATGCAGATTTAGGATTATCATGGATTATGAATTTGGATTTTCTATACAAAACTGTTTAGGGTTTTTTGGGGCTGGGGGTTTATGTTTTTTTTTTTGTGAGGGTTTCAGGTTTTTTGGGGATGAAGGATTAGGGTTTTAAGGCTGAGTTTTAGGGTATTATGTGGATAAGGTTTTTATTGAAATGGTGTGTTTTGGGATTTTTATGGATGAGCGTTGAGGGTATTTTTGAGAAGAGGGTTTTTGTGTGTTTCTTTTTTGGGATTAGTGTTTTTTCATATGAGGGCATAGGGTATTTTATTGATGACAGTTTAGGGTTATTTGGGTCTGAAGTATACGAGTCTACTATGGCTAAGGATTGACATATTTTCTCGGGAATAGGTTTTTAGTTTTTTTTGAGGAATTGGTTTTAATGTTTTTTGGGTCTGATGTTGAAAAGTTTCTGGGGTTGAGGGTTTAGTGTGTTCTAGGAAATAGATTTTAGGATTCTTTTTGGTATTAGGGGTTATGGTTTTGTGGGTATGATGGTGGAGGGTATTCGGAGGATAATGGTTGAGGGTGTTTTTTCAGGTTGAGGGTATATTGTTTTGTGGGGTTTATGGTTGGATGGGGTTTTAGGGATGAGGTTTTAAGGTATTTGGGATAGATGGTTGAGGGTTTTTTAGGTGGGAGGGTTTAGGTTTTTTAATGGAAGAGGGTTGGGGCTTTTTAGGAATAAGGGTTGGGGTTTTTTCCATATGGTTGATTTCTTTTGGGTTTGAGGGTTTAGGGTTATTCAAGTGTGAGTGGTTAGGGTTTTTTATGATAGAGGGTTGATGATTTTCTAGGGATACGTGTTGAGGTTTCTGAAGAGACATATGTTTTATGAATTGTTTTAGGTTTGAAGGTTGAGATTTTTTTGGGATGATCTTTTAGGGTTTGTTTTGTTGAGTGTTTAATGTTTTTTTGAAACTATTGGTTTGGGGGTTTTCTTGGTAAAAAGGGTTTCAGGTTTTTGGGGACTAAGGGTTTAGGGGTTTATATATATGAGTGTTTCGGTTTTTTAGGTGATGAAGGATTAAAATTTTTATTATATAAGTGTTAATGGTTTTTTTGGTGTGGGTTTAGGGATATTTATGGGTTCTGGTTTTATATTTTTTTGGGGATAATGGTTTGTGGTTTTCAGTGGCTAATGGTTGAGGGTTTTTTGTTGTACTGGGATATGTTGTGGGGGTGCAGGTTTTGGTTTTTTTGGGATGAGGGTTTATTGTTTTGGGGGATGAGGGTTGAGTGTTTTCTAGGGATGAGGCATTATTATTTTTTTGTGGTGAGGGTTGAGGGTTTTTTGGACCTAAGGTTTTAGGGTTTTTTGGCGCTGTGGTTTATTGAGATAATGAGATTGAGGGTATAGTGTTTAATGGGGATGTGGAATTTGGGTAATTTTAGATAATGTTTTAGGGTTTTTTGGGGGTGGGGGTTTTGGAATCTTTTTGGTTGATGATTTAGTGTTTTTAAGAGATGAGGGTTGAGAATTTTTTTGGGATGATGGTTAAGGAATTTTTTGGTGGTGATGGATTTGGTTCATTTAGGGGTGCTGGTTTCTTGTTTTATAGGGATAGTGGTTGAGGGTTTTATAGTGTTGATGGTTTCTGATTTTTTGGGGATGAGGGTTTCTACTTGGGGGTGGGGGGTTATGGGTTTTTGTTTTATTATAAAAGGGTTCAAGGGTTTTTCAAGTTGGTGGTTTAGGTTTTTTTTGGGGCTGAGGGTTTGTGGTTTTTTGGGCTCGAGGGTTTAGGATTGTTTTGGATAAGGGTATAGGGGTTTTTATGAGATTTTTTGTTTTTTTAGGCATGTAGGTTTATGACTTTGTGGTGATATGGTTAATGGGTTATTTATGGATGGTGGATTAGTGTTTTCTATAGATATGGGTTTAGTGTTTTATATATAGAGGGTTTAGGGTATTTTTTTGTTTCGGATGGTTTAGTGTTATTTATTGATGATAGTTTAACTTTTTAAGCATTTAGGTTTACTGTTTTCTAGGGGTGAGGGTCTAGGGGTTTTTTGGATGACTGTTTATGTTTTTTATTGGTTGTGTTTTTAATGGTTTTCTTCATAGTGTTTATGGTTTTTTCGATATTGGTTTAGTGTTTGTTGGAACAATTAATTTTGGGTTTTCGGGGGCATAGGGTTTAGAGGTTTTTTGAGGTAGTGTTATTAGGGTTTTGTGGGGATAATGGATTGGTGTTAATTTTGGCTTGTGGGTTAAGGGATTTTTGGGGCAGATGGTTTAGAGTTATCTTGGGTTTAGTGTTTAGATTTTCCTGGGGAAGAATGTTTTTTGATTTTGGGGATGAGGGTATAAGGGTTTTTGCTGCTATAGATTTACGGGGTTTTAGGCTATGGTTTTATGGTTTTTTTGGCTAAGTGTTTATGGAATTTTTCGTATATGGGTTTAGGGATATTTAGGGTTGAAGGTTTAGGATATTTTGGGGCTATGGGTTTAGTGTTTTGGGGGGAATATCATTTATCATTTTTAGGCTATGAGATGTCTAGTTTTTTTGGGGTTGTATTTTGAGGTTCTTTTGGGATATGGTTTTTTTACTCGCAATATTGTGGGATTTTTCAGATCGAGTTTAGGTGGTTTATAGGGATGAGAGTAGGTGTTTTTTGGGGATGAAGGTAAGTGTTTTTGGATGAGGGTTGGGTGTTTTTTGAGTATTAGGGTTTGGGTTTTTAGAGGGCTAAGGGTTGGGGGATTCGTGGGGAGAAGAGTCTATTGATTTTGGGGCTATGTGTTGGAGGATTTATTGGCTTAGGGATGAGGGTTTTTGTGGATAAGTGTTTGTGGTATTTTTGGGATGTGGTTTTCATATATTTTTTGGGTATGAGGGTTGAGTGATTTTTTTGAAATGAGTGTTGAGGGGTTGTTTAGGGATGATGGTTTATTATTTTTATGGGATGAGGGTTTAGGTTTTTTTGGGGGTGAGGGTTGATTGTTTTTTGGGGATACAGGTTTTTTTGGGTTGGGGGTTTAGTGAATTTGGGGGATGAGAGTATGGCATTTTTTTGGCCGGGGTATTAATGGATTTTGTGACTGGGGGATTATGTTTATTAGTTTAAAGGGATTAGGGGTTTCTAGGGATGAGGGTTTATAAGTTTTTAGGATGAGGATTTTAAATTTTTTTTTGATGAGGGTTTAGTATTTTTTTGGGGTCTGAGAGTTTATGATATTATGGGGTTTGGTGTTTAAGGATTTTGGGGTTCAGTTTTAGGCTTTTTTGGGCTTTGTATTTATCATTTTTTTGGTATGAGGGTCCATCATTTTTTGACATGAGGATATTAGGTTTTTTTAGGCTGAGGTATTATGGGGTTTTCTGTTGCTAAGGGTTTACGAGTCATTGGAGTTGTGGGTATAGTGTTTCTGGGGCTTGGGTTTTAGGTTTTTTGTACGGAAGGATTAGGGGTTTTTTGGAGAGGAGGGTTTAGAGTTTTTCTGTCTAAAGGATTATGTTTTTCTTTAGTTCCCTGTTTATGGTTTTTTAAGGATAACATTTTAAGGTTTTTTGAGACTAAGGGTTTATGTTTTTGTTGGGTATGAGGTTTAGGGTTTTTTTGGGGCTAAGGGTTAAGTGTTGTTTATGAACAAAGATTTATAATTTTTGGGGGCCAGGGTTTATGGATTTTTGGGCACTATTTTATAGGGTTTTATGTGATGATTGTTTAGGTTTTTTCAATTCTGGGGGTTTGGGGTTTATTTTGGGGTATGGTTCATGGTTTTTTATGGATGAGGTTTTGGGTTTCTTTATAGCTGATGCATTGGGGTGTTGTGGCCGAGGGTTTTTGTTTTTCTCATGAATAAGGCATAGGGTTTTTTGGGTGTGAGTGTTTATGTTTTTTTGTGCATGTTGTGTTAGGGATTATGTTGATGAATGTTTTTGGGTTTTACAGATAAGTGTTTAGAGATTACGAGGGATGATAATTAACGGTTATTGGGGATGAGGGTTTTAGTATTTGTTTGCAGAGGGTCTATAGTTTTTTGAGGATGAGGAATACTATTTTTTGGGGGGTGAGAAGCTTACAAATTTTTGGGATGAGGGTTTAGGTTTTTAGGACTATAGTATTACTGTTCATTTGTGGATGAGGGTTTATTGTTTTTTTGGATGATGGGTTAGAGTTTTTTTTAGGGAATATGGAATTTGGGATTCATGGGGTTTTCATTTTATGGTTTTTTGGGGTTGTGGTTTTAGGGTTTGTGGTGGCTAAGAGTTTATGGTTTTTTGGGCTATGAGATTAGGTTTTTTAGGGGATGAAGGTTTAACATTTTTTGTCAGAGGAGTGTTGATATTTTCATAGGGATGATGCTTTAGTGTATTCTCGGGATAAGTTTGAGGTTTTTTTGGGGATAAGTGATTAGTGGTTTCATTGATGTGAGGGATTATAGTTTTTTGGGGATGAAAGGATAGTTTTATTGGTGATTATGTTTTTGGGTTTCATGGGGATGAGTGTTTTTGGTTTTTTTGTTAAGGCTATATCATTTTTTGGGATTAATTTTTGGTGTTTTCTTGTGGTAATGTTTTTATTTCTGTGAGATTATGTTTTCATGTTATTTGGGGATGAGGTTCATGTGTTTTTGGTGATTGAGTGTTTATAGTTTTTTGGGTTTTGAGTTAAGGGTTTTTGTGTATTGGAGTTTTTTGTTTATTTTTGGGATGAAGGTTTATGCTTTTCAGGGATGAGGTTTTATGGTTTTTCATATTATTGTTTAGAGATATTTTATGTCAATGTTTTAGGATTATTTCGGTCTGAGGGTTGAGTTAACATTTTTTTAAATTTGAGGTATTTTTCAGGATTGGGGCAGGGAATTTTTTTGGGATGAGGTTTGATGTTTTTTTGGGAATATTTATTATGGGTTTTTCAACAGAGGATTTAGGTTTCTTTTAAGGTTTAGGATTTATTTGGGAAGGGTGATTATGGGTTTTTATGCCTAACACTTTTCAAATTTTTTGGGAAAATGGTTGTGGTTTTTTGGGCCTGAGGGTTGAGATTAATTCGGAACCCAAAGATTTGAGTTCTTTGGGGTAGAGGGCTTAGAGTATTTTTCAATCTTTGGGATTTGGGTTTTTGGGAATAAAAAAATAGTGTTTTTAGGGATTAGGGATTAGGTTTCATTAGGCATAAGGGATTATGGATTTTTTTGTTATGTGGGTTTACCGTTTATTAAGTGAAAGTGTTTATAGTATTTTTTCAGGTTGAGGGTGTATGTTTTCATGGGGCTGAGTGTTTGTGTTTTTTTATAATTGTTTAGGTTTTCTATCTTCATGAGGAATTAGGGTTTTTTTGGGCATAGGGTTTAGGATTTTTATGAGATGATGGTTTAGGTTTTTTTGATGATGGGGTTTTCATATTTTTTGGGGGTTGTGTGTTTAGGGTTTTTTGGGGATGATTTTTTATGGTTTTTTAGGGTGTGGTTTTATTGTTTTTTGGGGATGATGATTTAGGGGTTTTTAGGTTGATGGTTTACTATTTTTTATGGTTGAGAGTTGATGACTTTTTTGGGTATTATTTTTTAGAGTTTTATATGGATGGGGGTTTTAGAGTTTTTGGGCCAAGGGTTTAGTATTTTTTGATGATGATAATTTAGGAGTTTTTTTTGGATTTGGTTTAGGATTTTTTGGGACGATGGTTTTGGTTTTTTGGGGATTGGGGTTTAGTTTTTTAGGGGGATGAGGGTTTTAGGATTTCTGAGGTTGAGGGGTTATGTTTTATTGGTGTGGAGGGTTAATGGTTTTTTTGTGGCTGACTGTTTTGGATCTTCTTGGGATGAGGTTTTATGTTTTTTTGTGTGTATTAAGGTTTAGCTTTTTGGGGATGAGGATTTAGTGTTTTTTAGGAAGAAGAATTATGGGTTTTTAGGGATATGGATTATGGTTTTTTAGGGGTGAGTGTTTGGGATTTATAGGGGATGAGGGTTGATGGATATTTTGGTTTGATGACAGAGGGAATTTTTTAGCAGGGGTAAGAGGGTTTTTGGAGTTTAGGGATGAGGGTTTTTTGGTTTAGGGTTAAGGGTTTTTTTAGGGCTGAGGTTTTTGGATTTCTGGGGGATGATTGAATAAAATTTTTGGGGCTATGATTTTATGGTTTTCTAGGAAAGAGGGTTTATGGTTTATTTAGAAAAAGGGTTTAGGGTTTATTAGGACTAATGTTTTAGGATATTTTTCGAATTACAATTTAGGGCTTTCAGTGATTATTGATGAGGATCATTGGGGATGATTTTTCAAGGGGTTTTTGTGTTGAGGGTTGCATTTTTGGTGTTTATGGGTTGAATTTTTTTTGTGATGATCTTTTTGGGGATTCTAAGAATTAGGGGAGGAAAATTTTTAGATATAGGGTTGGGTTTTTTAGGGTTAATGGTCAGGTGTTTTTGGGTATAATTTTTTTGGGGATTTTAGTGGTTGAGGATTCAAGGATATTAGTGGCTGAGGTGATAGGATTTTTTAGGTCTGAGTTTTGTGGGTTTTTTTTGGGATGAGGGTAGGGGGATTTCTAGTGATCATGCTTATGGGTTTTTTGGGGTAGAGGGTAGATGGTTTTTTTGGGATGAGGTTTGTGAGTGTTTTTGGAGATCAGGGTTGTGGTTTTATGGGGATAGATGTTGAGTGTTTTTGGGGATGACTGTTGAGGGTTTGGGAGTATGACATATTAAGGGTTTTGGGGGCTAAGGGTTGTAATTTATTTGTGAATGTGGTAAGTGATTTTGGGTGTAGTGGGTTGAGTGTATTTTGGGGTTGTCAATTTTGGGGTTTTTTCGTGTTGTAGTTTTATTGTTTTTTATGGATGAGGGTTTAAGGAATTTTGGGGCTGAGGGTTAGGGGTTTTTTGGGGTTAAGGATTTGTGTTTTTTGGGGATGAGTGGTTTGTAATTTTAGGGGTTTCCGGATAATAGATTTTGGGGGCTAATTGTTTGGGGTTTTATAAGGGTTAGGTATTAATTTTTATCTAGAAAAGGGATTGTAGTATTTTGGGGAAGAGTGGTTAGTGTTTTCTAGGGCGGCTGTTTTATGGTCTTCTTGGGCTATGGTTTAATGGGGTTCTCATGATGAGAGATGATGTTTTCCTAGGGATGAGGGTGTTGGATTTTCTTGGGATGCAGTTTTATGGTTTTATAGGGATGATGATTTAGGGGTTTTGGGTAATTTTTTGGGTTTTATAAGGTAATGTGAATAGGTTTTTTTGGTTATTTCAATATATGTTTCTTGGGGATTTGTTCTTTGGGTTTTTGGTTTTTTTGGGCTGGGGAGTTTATTTTATTCTACAGAAAATAGTTTAGGGTTTAAAATGGGATGTTAGTTAACCATATTTTCGATGTTGGTGGTTTTTGTTTCTAAGGGTTGAGGGTGTAGGGTTTTTTACCTACGAGTTTTTAGGGTTTTTGGGGAATAAGGATTATGTTTTTTTGTGCCATGGGATTTATGGTTTTTTGGGGATGATGTGTTTATGGTTTTCCTAGGATGGGGGTTTCTATTTTCTAGGGATTCAGATTTAGGGTTTTATGAGGTTGGGGTATTAGTGTTTTTTGGTACTAAGGGTATAGTTTTTTGGGGTTCCATAATCTAGATTTTGCTGGGGATTTGGGTATATGTCTATTTAGGGATGTGGGTTTATTGTTTTATGGGTTTAGGTTTTAGGATTTTCTAGGTTATATGTTTTAGGGTTTTAGGGGATGAGGGATTTCTAGAGTTAAGGGTTTATGATTTTCTAGGTTTCTCGGGATTATGGTTTTCCAAAGATGTGGGTTTAATGTTTTTTTGGGGTTTAGTGTTAGGATATTTCTTTTCTAGGGGTTTGAGGTTTTCTGGGAATGAGAGCATAGGAATTTCAAGGGATGTTGGTTATTGTTTTTGGGTGCCTAGTGTTTAGAGTTCCCTATGGCTTGTGTTTATTGTTTTCTAGGGTTAGGTGTTTATATTTTTTAAGGGCTAGTTTTTATGGTTTTCTGGGGATGGACGTTTAGGTTTTTCGAGGGATGTGGGTTCAGAGCCTTCTAGGGAACGTGGATTAGATTTTTCTAGGGATGGGGGTTTTGGGGTTTTCGGATAGGGAGTGCAGTGTAATATGGGGATGGGGGTTAATGTATTCTGCGGTGTCATGTATATTTTTTTTACTAGGGCTTGAAGATTATAGTATTCTTAGGCCGGTGTATAGGGGTTTTGGGTGATATGGGATCCAAATATTCTTAGACTACGGGTTTAGGGTTTTCTCTAGCTGGGGGTTTTGGAATTTCCTAGGATTAGGGTTTTGGTTTTTTAGGATTGTAGTATAATATTTTCTACAACTATTAATTTAGGGTTTTCTAAGGAAGGGGATTGAGGATATTTAGGGATTAGTTTTTATGGTTTTCTTGGTCCAGGGTTAACATTTTCTAGAGATATGGGTTTTGGTTTTTCTAGTTCATTGGGAATAGTTTTTCTGGGACAAAAGGATTAAGTTTTAATGGGGATGAGCTTTTAGGGTTTTCTAGGGTAAATGGTTATGGGTTTTCATGGGATGATGGATTAGCTTCTTTTAGGGATGTGGAATTAGTTTTTCCCATTGCTAAGGGTTTAGAATTTTCTCGGGCTAATGGTTTAGGGTTTTCTAGGGAGGAGGGTTTTGGTTTTTCCAGTGAAAATCTATAAAGATTGTTGGGGTTGGGAATTTTTTAATTTTCTAGGGAAAAGGTTATAGTTTTTTCTTTTGCTAAAGGGTTAAGGGTTTTCAATGGAAAAGGGATTAGGGTATTATAGGGATGATGGTTATGGTATTCTAGGGATTGGTGTCTAATATATTTTAGGGCTTGGTATTTAGGGTTTTCTAGGGCTTTGGGTATATAGTTTTCTAGTTCTATGGGTATTGGGATTTTTGGGTGTGGGGTTTTGGGTTTCTACGAATATGTGATTATGAATTTTTAGGGCTCGGGTTTATGGAATTTCTAGTGATTTAATTTAATGGTTTTCTTTGGATGAGGCATGTGGTTTTTCTAATATTGCGTATTGAGGATTTTCTATGTGTATTGGTTTACGGTTTCCTGAAGTTGGTGGATTATGGTATTCATGGGATGGGGGATAGGGTTTTCAATGTCGGAGAGTTTAAGTATTTCTAGTTCTATGGGTTTTGGGTTTTTTTTGAATATGGGAATATTTATTTTTGTGATGAGGGTTTAGGTTTTTCTAGGGTAGATGGTTTAGGGTTGTATGGGGATTAAGATTTTCGGTTTTCTTCGGATGACTGTTTTGTATTTTCTAGGGCCTAGGGTTTGGGGTTTTGTTGGGAAAATGTTTTAGAGATTTCCATGGGAAGGGTTTAGGGTTTTCTAAGGAGAATAATTAATCATATTCAATGGATGAGGGTTTTGGATTTTCAAGTGTTGAGGGTTTAGGGTTTTCATGGGATGATGGTTTAATGATCTATAGGGATCAAGGTTTATATGTTTCCTAGGATGAGGTTTTATGGAAATTTTTGGATGATGGTTTATGGTATTCTAGGTATGAGAGATTACGTTTATCTATGAATCATGATATAGTGTATTTTGGGGATACATGTTTATGGTATTATATGGATGTGTTCTAAGGGTTTTCTAGGGCCGAAATTTGAGGTATTTTATACTAAGGGATTATGATTTTTTAGGGATGAGTGTTTAGGATTTTCTTTGCTTGAGGGTTAATGGTTTTCTAGGGCTGTGTTTTTTTTCTGGGGATGAGGGTCTATTGACTTCTGGGGCTAATGGATTAGGGTTTTCTAGGGAAGAGGGTTTAGGTTTTCCATGGGCCGTGGTTTTAGAGTTTATAGGGGATGGGGGTTAAGGGTATATTGGGGATTATGGTTTATGGATTTCTATGGTTGAGGGGTTATGGTTTTCTAGAGCTAATGATTTAGGGTTTTTTTTAGGTTGAGGGTTTATTTTTATCCCTGATTGAGGGTTTATGGTTTTCTAGGGATTTGTATTTAATGTTTTCTAATTATTTGGGTTATAGATTTATAGGGAATATGGTTTAGGGTTTTCTAGGGATGATGGTTAGTGGTTCCTAAGGATGAGGTTTGATGGTTTTCTAGGAATATGGGTTATGGGTTTATTGGGAATAAGTTTTAACAATATTATAAGAATGACTATTTATGGTTTTATGTGGATGATGGATTGGGTTTTTTTAGAGCTGATGGTATAGAGATTTCTGGGGCCAAGCGTTTACGGTTTTTTGGGATAAAGATTCTAGGTTAACTTTGGAATAGGGTTTAAGGGATGTTTTGTGAAGAGGGATTTATGTTTTTGGGAATTGGGGTATTGGGTTTTATGGGGATAATGGTTTATGGTATTCAAGGGATGAGGGAATTGGGATTTCTTGGTGGAGGGTATTAGGTTTTGAATGTTTCAGGTTTTAGGGCTTTCTAGGGTAATAGTTTGGGTATATTTGGGAATGGGTTTTATGCTATTTGAGGGATGAGGGTTTATGGTTTCTTGGGGATGGGGATTTAGGTTTTTCCTAGGCTGAGGGTTAAGGGATTTCCATGAATGAGGGTATACATATATCGTTGTCTAGGAGTTTATTTTTTTCATAGGTGTATGGTTTAAAGGAATTATAGGGTTGGCGATATCTGGTATTTTGGATCTATGGTTTTGGGGTTTGTGGGGATGATTGTTTAGGGTTTTTTGATGTTTTTGGTTTTGGGTGATCTGGGGGTGAGGGTTTAGAATTATTTGGGAAAAATGGTTTAGGAAAATTTGGGGCTGATGGATATTGTTTTTTTGGGGATGTCAGTTTTTTTTATTAGATGAGGATTTAGGGTTTTTTGGGGATAAGGGTTTATAGATTTTTTGGATGAGGGTTTTTGGTTATTTAGAGAAGATGGATTAGTGGTTATTTTGGCTACAGATTTGGGATTTTTTTTTATGGAAGGATATGTGATTTTTAGCTACTTGGGTGAAGGGTTTTGTGGGGATGCAGGTTTAGGATTGATAATTCATTGTAGATGAGGAATATGGGAATCATGGGGATAATATTTTAGGGTTTGGAGGGGCTAGTTTATATAGTTTCATAGAGCTGATGATTTAGGGTATTTTGGAACTCAAGGTTTAGGTTTTTTTGTGGGTGAGGGTTTAGGTTTTTTTTTGCATTGGGTTTATCTTATTTTTATAGATGAGGGTTTAGTTTTTTATTTGAATTTGAATTTGTGGATATGGAATCTCAAGTTTTACAGTTTTATGGGGATAATGGTTTATGGTTTTATGTGGTAGTGGGTATAGGGATTTATAGGGTGGAGGGTTTAGGTATTTCTAAGGATGGGTTTTGGGATTTTATAGAGAAAAAGGCATACAATTTTATACGGATGATGGATAACAGTTTTATGTTGCGAAGGATTTAGTGTTTTATGGTGATGAGGGCTAAGGGTTTTTTTCACCCTAGGGTTTATAGATTTTTGTGGCCAACGGTTTAGGGTCATTTTGGAAAAAGGGTTTCTAGTTTCATGGGGAGGTGGGTTTTTGTCCGTTAAATGCTGAGGGTTTATAATTTTTTGGTGAATAGGGAGTAGGTTATTTTTGGATAGAGGTTAGGGTTTTTTTAGAATAATGGTTTAGGGGTTTTTGGGGCTAAGATTTTTTATTTTTTGGGATGAGGGTTTAGGGTGTTTTGTGTCATAATGTTTCAGTTTTTGGGGATTAGTGCTTGGGGTTTCGAGTGTCAGAGGTTATGGGGTGTTTTCAACAGACAGTTTCAGGTTTTTTTGTGTCTATGGGAATGTGGAATTTTCAAGTAGAGGGTTATGGGTTTTTGGGGTTGAGTGTTTAGTGATTTTTGCAGCTTTAGGCTTGAAATTTTTATGGGGCTATGGTTTTCTAGTTTCTTAGGTATGAAGGTTTATTATTTATGGTTATTAATGTTTAGGGGTTTAGGGGATTGGGGAATTTAAGATTTTAGGGAAGATGTCTTACTGTTTTTTAGGGATGAGTGTTTATTGTTTTGATGGGATGATGGATTATGGTTTTTTTGGGTAGAGGGTTATAGTTTTTTTCATGATGAGGGTTTTATAACCATTTGGGAACTAGGGATTTTGGTTTTTTGGGATGGGTATTTATGGGGTTTTGGGGTCAGGTTTTTGGGGAATATGATTTCAGTGATTTTAGTGAGGAGGGTTTTTGGTTTTTTGGGACTAAGGTTTGAGAATTTTTTGGGGATGAGGGTTGGGCGGTTTTTGGGTTGAGGGGTTACGTTCCTTTGGGGATGTGACTTTATTATTTTTTGGTATAGTGGATTGAGGTTGTTTGGGACTGAGGGATTGGGTTTTTTTGCAGATTAGTTTTTAGTGATCAATGTGATAGTGGTTTTTTGTTCTTTTGGGGATGAGCATTTATTGTTTTTTTTGGGTTGAGTGTTTCAGATATTTTTGTGATGAGGTTTCATTAAATTTTGTGGATGAGGGTAAAATGTTATACGATGTCAATTAATTTTTGTTTATTTTGGGCCAATGGTTTATGATTTTTTAGGTATTAGATTTTCAGGTCCTTCATTGCTAAGGGTTTATGGTTTTTTTGGGGGGGTGAGGGTTTAGGGTTTTTTGGGGATGAGTGTTGAGGGTTTTTTTAGGGTTTATAGCTTATTTTTCATGGGGGTTTAGGATTTTATGTTACCTACGTTATAGGATTATTTTGGGTAGGGGTTAAATGTTTTATGGGGTTGAAGGTTTAGGTTTTTTTGGGATGGGGTTGTTGGGTTTTTCAGGGAGATGGGTTTCAGGTTTTCTGAGGGTGAGGAATTAGGTTTTGTGTGGGGATACATGATTATGATTTTTGAGTTTTAGGGTTTTAGTTTTTTATGGTGATATTTAAGGATGTTTTTGTATTAGTGTTGAGGTTTTTTTGGGTCTAAGGGTTTTCTGTTTTTTGGAGATGAGGTAATAGGGTTTTGGGGGATGATGGTTTGGGGTTTTCATAGGATGATTTTTTTTGGATTTTATGGGTCCTCGGATTTGTGTTTTTTATATATATGAGGGTTAATTGATTTCTAGTGTTTAGGTTTAGGAGTTTCTAGGGCTGAGTGATTTGGGTTTTTGGGGGATAAGCGTTGAATGTCTTATGGTTTACGGTTGATGATTTGTTACTACTGAGGGATGAGGGTTTCAATCGGTTAATGGTTCATTGTTTTTATGGGATGATGGTTTTAAATTTTTTTGTCATGAGGGTTTATGATTTATGGGGGTTAATTGATTACATGTATTTGGGTACAATGGTTTAAGTGTTTTTAGGGATCTATGTTTAGCATTTTTTGGGACTGAGAGTTTAGGAGTTTTTGGGACAGACGTTTTATGTTTTTTTAGGGATCAAGGTTTAGGGATTTATGTGTCTGAGGTTATATGGATATCTAGGAATATGGGATTAGGTTTTTTTGTAGATGATGGATTAAGTATTGTTGGGGATGATGATTAATGGTTTTGTGGGGTATGGTTTGAGGGTTTTTTGGGATGAATGTAGATGATTTTATGGGGATGCGGGTTCAGGTTTTCTTAATTTCGAGAGATTAGTGGTTTTTTTCTAGCTGTTGGTTTAGCATTATTTGGGGCCGAAAGATTTTGGTGTTTTTGGTAATGTGGGTTTTGAGTTTTTTACGGATTAAGGATTTGTATTTTTGAGGGCCATGGGTTTAGGTTCATTTTGGGATGAGTTTTAAGAAGGTTTTATTTGTGGTTGTGGGTTTGGGTTTTTTTGGGATGAGGCTTTAGGGTTTTGGTGCAGGGTGTTTTGGGTTTTTTGTGTTGAATGTTTAGTATTTTTTAAGGTTATGGAGATTTTGTTTTCTATCGATGAAGTACAATTTTTGTGGGGGTACATGTTGAGGTTATTTTGGTGGTGAGTATTGATGGTTTATTGTGGCTATGTTTTCAAGGGGATTGTAGTAGAGGGGTTCAAATATTTTGGGGCTAAGGTTTGAGAATTTTTTGGGGGATAAGGTTTTAGGTTCCTTTCAGGATGATGGTTGAGGGTTTTTAAGGGATAAGTCATTGTAGATTATTAGATATAATGGTATAGTCTTTTTGGGGAAGAGGGGTTCAGTTTGTTTGGGGTAGAGGGATTACTATTTTTTGGGGGTGACTGTTCAATATATTTTGACTAAGGGTTTAGAATTTTTTGGTTCTAGGAGGGTTGGGGATATATGGGTTTAGGTTTTAGGGTTTAAGGGTTTTGGGGGGCTAGGGTTCAGGGTTTTTGGGGAATATGGGTGATGGGATTTTCGGAGAACCACATTGTATATTTTTGGGGGATGAGGGTTCATGGTTTTTTAGGGTTGAGAGTCGAGGGTTTTTATCAGTAGAGGGATAAGGTTTTATGGGGAGATAATTGTTATGGTTTTCTTAACTAATGGTAGAGGTACTTTTGGGGATCATGTTTGAGGGTTTATTGGGGCTCATGGTTGATAGTTTTTTGGGGCTAATGATTGAAGGATATTTTAGGGAAGAGAGTTTAGTGTTTTTTGGGGATGAGTGTTCACCAATTTTTTTAGATTAGGGTTTAGGTTTTTTGGGGATTTTGGGTTTAGAGTGTTTTGGGGATGTGGGTTGATGGTTTTTATGGTTTAGGGTTTAGGGTTTTCTTTGGGCTATGGGTTTTTGGTTTTTTTGGAGATGCTTTTAGGATTTTTTGGCGTTAGTTGTTTAAGGTATTTTGGGGATGAGGGTTTAGATTTTTTTATGAGGGTTTAGTGTTTTCTGGGGGATGAGGGTAGAGGTTTTTTGGTGGATAAGGGTAGAGTGGTTTTTGGGGATGAGTGTTTAGTGTTTTCTGTGGTTGGGGTTTAGGTTTTTTCACGCTGATGGATATACCTTAGGGTTATGGGTTTAGAGTTTTTTTGGGTAGGGGTTTATGATTATTTTTGGATTAGGGATTAGGCTAATGGATTAGGGTTTGGGGGGGATGTGGGTATAAGGATTTTATTTATGAGGGTTTAGTGTTTATTAATAGTGGGGGTTTAGGAGTATTTGGGGATGAGGGTTTAGGTTTTATTGGGACTAAGATTTAATATTTTTTGTGTATCGAGGATTTGGGATTTTTTGGGTTAATAGTTAATAATTAATGGGGAAGTGGGATTAGGTTTATATGTAATGGGAGTTTAGTATTTTTTTTAGGGATGCGGTTTTAGGGTTTTCTGGGGATGATGTCTTAGTTTTTTTGTGGCTGACGGTTTACTGTTTTCTAGGGCTGAAAAATTAGGATTTTTGGGATGATGGTTTAGTGTTTGGGGGGGGGGGTTAGGGTTTAATGTTTTTATAATATGATGGTTTTTGTTTTTTAGTGATGAATGTTTTGGATTATTTGGTGTTGAGGGTTTTAGGGTTTTTTGGAGGATGAGGGTGTAAGGTTATTTCAGATGGGGATTTTGAATTTTGATGGACGAAGGTTTTAATGTTTTTTCGGATTAGGGTTTAAGGTTTTTTGGGGTCGATATTTTAGTATATTTTCTGTGTGTGGATTTAATATTCTTTTAAGGATGATGGTTTAGCGTTTTTTGGATCTAAGTGTTTAGGGTATTTTTATTCTAAGGGTTTAGGGAATTTTAGAGAGGGGCTTTTATGGTTTTATTGGATTGAAGGTTAATTTTTTAGGGAATAGGTTATAGGGTTTTTGTGGGATGAGAGTTCAATACTTTTGGGGGATTATGGTTTAGGTTTTTTGGTTTTTGGGTTATTTGGTTTTTCATGGATGAGGGTTTATATTTTTTGAGGATGAGGTTCACTGTTATTTGGGGCTACGTGTTTATTTTTTTCAGGAAGAGGGTTTAGTGTTATCTGTGGATGCTGGTATAGGGTTTTTGGGGGCTATGGGTTTTTGGTTTTGTAGGGTAGGGTTTTTTTATTTTTATAGGCTGAGGGTTTAGGTTTTTCCAGGTTATGTGGTTTGTGGTTTTATCGGGAGGGGGTTTGGGGTTTTCATGGGCTATGTGTTTAAGGTGTTCTGGAAATAGGGTATTGGGTTTTCATGTTTGATGTTTTTTGAATTATTGGTATGAGGTATGTGGGTTTATTAGAGACGAGGGTTTTATGGTTTTCCAGGACTATAGGTTTTTGGTTTTTTGAGTTAGTATGTTTAGTGAATTATAGGGATAATGGTAGAGTATTTTTAGTGATGAGGGTTTCCTATTTTTTTGGTGATGTGGGTAGAATATTTTTTTGGATTATGCCTTATGATTTTCTATGGAGAACGGTTTAGTGTTTTGTGGGGTTGAGAGTATAGGGTTATTCGGGCTAATGGTTTCATGTTTTTTGGGGGATTAGGGTTTGTGGGTTTTAAATGCATGGTTTTATGTTATTTTGTAGATAAAGGTTTCTATTTTTTTCAAATTAGGGTTTAGGGATTTTTATGGCACTGGGCTAAGGTATTTTGATGAGTATGGTCAATGGTTGTTTTATTTTCATGTTTGGGGATTTTTTTATATGTGGGTTTAGGGTCATTTGTGCATGACGGTTTGGGGTAATTTGGGGATAATGGATATGTTTTTATTGTGGATAAGGATTGAGGGTTTTTTTGGGACAAATTGTTGATGGATTTTTTTGGGGATTAGTATTTTGGGTTTTTTGACGATTATGGTTTAATTCATTTTTGGGTCTGAGGATTGATGGATTTTGGGGTGTAAGGTTTAATTTTTTTCCTAGGAAGAGGGTTTTGTGTTTTTTGGTATAAGGTTTCATGGTTTTTTTTGGGAATATGGTGGGGTTTCGTGGGGCTATGTGTTGAGGTGTTTTTTGGTAGATGATTGTATAGAGTTTTGTGGGGCATAAGGTTGAGGACTTTTTAGGGCTGATGACTTAATGTTTTTTGGGGAATATGATTTAGGGTTTTTTTGGTGTGAGGGTTTAATGTTTTTAGAGGATGATGGTTGATGGGTTTTTTTGGATAATTTTTGGGGTTTTTTTGAATAATGTTTATTTTTTTGGTGGTTTAGGATTTATAGTTTTTTAGGGATGTGTGTTTTTCTTATTTATTATAGTGGGTGATTATTTTTAAGGATGATGATTTATGGTTATTTTATGGATGATGGGTTTTGGGTTCTTTAGGATTAAGGTTTTATGTTTTTTTAGGATGATGTTTGAGGTTTTTTTGATGTTTATGATTTATGAGTTTTTGGAACTTATGGTTTTGGGTTTTCCTGACAAGGGGTTATGGTTTTTTGGGAGTAATGATTTAGTGGAATATTTTGATTAGTTTTTTGGTTTTTGGGGGATGATGGTTTAGGGTGATTTCAATTAAGAATTTAGGTTTTTTTGGGGTAGTGGTTTTTGTGATTTTTGGGCTATGGGTTTTCAGATTTTTAGAGCTATGGGTTTGGGTTTTTTGGTGGATGATGGTTGTGGGTTTATTGGGGAAGTGGGTTGATGGTTTTCTTAGGGGTGATGGTTTTCTATTTTTTGGGGTTGCAGGTTTAGTCTTTTTAGGAGATGAGGGTTTAGGGTATTCTAGGGATGAGGGTGTATGATTTCTGGTGGATGAGGGTTTACAGTTTTTTGTGGATGAAGGGTTGGAATTTTCATGGATGAGGGTTAATGGTTTTTTTGGAGCATATGATTTAGGGTTTTTGGGAGCAATGGTTTTAGGGGTTTATACAGATTAGGGTATAGTGTTTTTTTGGGTTGAATATTTTTGGAAATTTCATATAATGTTTTCTTGTGCTTTGTAGCTGAATTTTGAGGGATTTTTATGGATGAGGGTTTATAAATTTCTAGGGTTGAGGGTTGAGTAAATTTTGGGATAAGGGGTGAGGTTTTGGTCAGTTAGTGAATTGATTTATTTGTGGATGAGGGTTTATGGTTTTTTGGGGATTAGGATTTATAGATTTTTGGGATTATGGGTAAGGGTTTTTTGGATAACGGATGTTGTTTTCATGGGGTTGATGGTTTTGGATATTTTTGGGATGAGGTTTTATGGTTTTTTGTTGCTAATGGTTTAGTATATTTTTTGTCTAAAGATTTAGTTTTTCATTGTACTAATTTTATAGGGTTTATTGAAGTATCCCAATTTTTCGGTTTTGGGGGCTAGGGTTAATGGATTTTTTATGGATGGTGGTTTAGGTTTTGTTTACCGATGTGTGTTTACTAATTTTTAGAAAAGGGTTTTGGGTTTTTGTTGATCATTGTATAGGGTTTTATGTATGTGGGATTATTATTTTTTAATTTTTAGGGTTTATTTTTTTCTATAGTTGAGGGTATAGTGGATTTTCAGGATGAGGGTTTTTATTTTATTATGGATTGGTTTTAAGGGTTTTCATGATAAATAATAGGGTTATTGGTCTTAGGGTTTAGAGTTGGTTGGTACTGAGAATTTTGGGGTTTGGTGGGCATTGGGATTAGGATTTTTTTGGGTAACATGTTTAATGTTTTATGATACTACAAGATTGGGGTATATTTGGGTCTATGGGTTTAAGGATTTTGAGGTCTAAGGGTTTAGTGTTTTGGGGAGTTTAGTGTTTATGGATCTTTGGGGAAGAGTGTTTTTTGTTTTTTCGGGCCAAGGGTATAAGGTTTTTTAGTACATAGGATTTAGGGTATTTTGTGTCTGATGTTTTATGATTTTTTGGACTAAGGGTTAATTATTTTTAGTATATGGGTTCAGGGTTATCTTGGTATGAAGATTTAGGGTTTTTTGGGTCTATATTTTTATTGTTTTTTCGGGTCCTAGGGTTTATTGTTTTTTGGTAAGTGGTTTATCTGGTTTTATTGGGTTTATGGTTGAGGGTTTTAGAAGATATGGGTTTAAGGTTTTTTAAGGATGATGGTTATATGTTTTTTAGTGTTGAAGTATGGGGGTTTATAGGGATGATATTAGGGTTTTTTGAACATGGAGGTAGGGTTTTTTATGGGGGTTGTGTGTTTTTTGTGTCTGAGTGTTGATGTTTTTGGAGAAATGAGGGTTGTGTATTTCATAGGGTGAAGGGTTTTTTGATTTTGGGGACTTAGGTTAGGGGATTTTTTGGATTAGGGTTAAGGTTTTTTTGGGATAAGGGTTTAGTTAATTTTGGGGATAGTGTTTTAATATTTTTTGGGTATGACTGATGATGTTTTTTTTAAATGAGTGTTGTGGGTTTGTTTAGGAATGAGGGTTTAGTGTTCTCTAGGGATGATGGTTTAGGATTTATTAGGGGTGAGGATTTATTTTCTTTTGGGGTAGTGGGTTGAAGGTTTTTCCTCGGATTAGTTTTTATTGTATTAAGGGGTTGATGTTTTAGGGATTTTTGGTGATGAGGGTAGGGATTTTTTTGTGGCCGAGGGTTTAGGGTTTTTTGTGACTGAGGAATAGTTTTAGGTGGATAAGGGTTTTTGGGTGTCTAGGGATGATGGCATGTAGGTTTTTTGGATGAGAGTTTATGTGTTTTTTGGATGAGAGCTTAAGGGTTTTTGGGTTGAGGGTTTAGTAGATTTTGGTGTTTAAGGAATATGGTTTTTGGGGTTTGGGGTTTAGGATTTTCTGTCACAGGGTATTTATGATTTTTTGGGACTCGGGGGATAGGAAAATTTTGGGATGAGGTTCTTAATTTTTTTTTGGATTGAGGTCTTATGGTTTTTTATGCCTGAGTGCTCATGGTTTTTTGGGTTTTGGGTTAAGTGTTTTATAGGTCTGAAGGGTTTATGATTTTTGGGGCTGAGGGTTTATGTTTTTTGGGAGTAAGTGTTTAGAATTTTTTGTCTATAATGGTGTAATGTTTTTTTCATAGGTGTTTATGGTTTTTTTAGGATGATAGTTTTGGGTATTTTGGGAATGAGGGATTATGGTTTTTTGGAGTTGATGTTTAGTATTTATTGTGGATAATGGTTTAGGGTTATTTAGGGACAAGGGTTTAAGTTTTTTGGGGGTCAAGCATTATGGATTTTATTGGATCATTTTTAGGGGAATTAATGGGATGACAGATTAGTGTTTTATTGTATGGGGGTTTTGGGTTCATTAGGGGAATTGTATATGGTTTTTTAGGGATGATGGTTTAGGGTTTTTTTAGGAATGGCAGATTAGGGTTTTGGGGGAAAGGGTTTTGGTTTTTATGTTGACTATTGTTTAGGGGTTTTTGGTATTTGAGTGTATAGTGTTTTTTGAGGATGGGGATTTAAAATTGTTTTTAGGGTTTAATTTATAAGGGGTTAAGGTTTTTATTGGTATGAGAATTTAGGGATTTTGGGGATTAGGGTTTAGAAAAAAAATTCGCTAAGGGTTTCTGGATTTTTGGGGATGGGGGTTTAGGTTTATATTTGGATTATAATTTGGGGTTTTTTGGGATGAGCGTTCAATGCTTTTTGGGACTATTGTTTTATTGTTCATTTAGGGTTGAGGGTTTATGGTTTTTTTTGTTGAAGGGTTTGTGATTTTAGGGAATATGGTTTAGTGGTTCACTGTTTTTAGGTTTTAGTTTTTTTAGGGTGTGGTTATATGGATTTTTGGGGATGATAGTTTACAGTATATTAGGGAAGTGGTTTTGGGTTTTGGGGGGATGATCATAGAGGGTATTTTAGGTTGAGGGTTGAGCCTTTTATGGGAATTACTATTGAGATTCATTTAGGGATGAGGGTTGATTGTTTATTGGGTATAGTGTTGAAGATTTTTTTGGTGCTGAATTTTAGGGATTTCATGAGGTTAGGGTTTACAGAATTATGTTGATGATGGTTTAGTTTTTATTAGGTCTTTTGTCTTAGTATATCTTGGGGCCAATAGTTTTTAGTTTTTTTTGTGCCTCATGGTAAATATTTTTTTGGGGATTATTGTTGGAGTTTTGTTTTTCTGATGGTTTCATGTTTTTTGGTGATGAGAGATGCATGTTATTTGGGAATGAGGGAGAATTATTCTTTAAAGATGAGTGTTGAGTGGTTTTTGGTGTTCAGGGTTTATAGTTTTTTGGGGATGGGGTTTTTGTTTCTTATTAGGGCTGAGGGTTTGTAGTTTCATATAGATTAGGGTTTACCATTTCATTGGATTTGTGTTTAGATATATTTTTTTCAATATTTTAATGTTATTTGGGTCTAAGAGTTGAGTTTTCATTTATTTATATGGTTGAGGGATTTTGGGGGAATAGGGTTCTGTATTTTTTAGGGAATTGGGCTAAGGGTTTTTTTGGGAAATGTATTTTTGGATTTTTGGGATGTAAGGTTTAGGATTCATTGGGTTTGATGGTGTAGGGTTTTTTGGAGAATCAGTTTTATAGTTTTTAGGGATAAGATTGTATATATATTTGGCTAATAGATAAGGGGTTTTTGGGGCTGATGATTTGGAGCCTTTGAGGGTTTATAGTTTTATTTTCTGGATGAGTTTTATGGGGTCTTTGTTTTTGGGGTTTGAGGATATAGGGAATATTTTTTTAGGGGGATGAGGGTTTGAGGTTATTTAGGGATAAGGGATTAGGGGTTTTTTGGTTATGTAGGTATATTTTTTATTAGGGATAAGTGTTTATGTATTTCTTGGGATGAGGGTTTAGGTTTTTTTTGTGGTAGGGGGTTTTAGATTCTTTTATGAGGTTTTAGATTTTTTGTGGATGAGGCATTTTTGGTTTTATGGGAATGAACATTAAATGATTTTTTAGGAATGACCATTTATTATTTTATATGAATTATGTTTTAGTGGATACTGGGGATGATGGTTTAGGGTATCCTAGGGATGGGATTCTTGTTTTTTTGGGCCTCAGTGTTTCCATATTTTTTAGGCTTAAGGTTTATATATTTCTGGATTTGGGGGATTAAGGTTTTTGGAAGATGGGGATTAGGGTTTTCTAGTAATAGGTTTTTAGGTTTTTCATTATCTATAAGATTAATGATTTCATAGGATTGGGGTTTTGGGTTATCTTATGCTATGTATTTAGGGTGTTCTGGGGTTGGGTGTTTATGATTTTCTATTTATAGGGTTTTAGGGGTTTCTAGGGATGGGGGATTCTAGTTCACTTGTTCCATGGGTAAGGGTTTTCTGATTATGGACATTTAGACTATTCATGTTATGATGTTTTAGTTTTTTTGGGTCTAACGGTTTCAGATTTACTTGGGATTAAGGGTAATGGCTATCTAGGGTAAGTGGTTTTGGGTTTTATGGGGATGAGTGTTTCGGGTTTTATTGGGATGACAGTTTATGGTTTTCTAGTGATGATTGTTTTGGTTTTGGGGTGGATATGAGATTAGGGTTTTCCATTTAAAAATTTATGATTTTTTGGAGCTTTCAGTTTAGCGTTTTTGGGACTAAGGGTTTCTAGTTTTTTGGGATGAGGGTTTAGTCTAATTTTAGGTTGGGGGTTTATAATTTTTTTGTGGTTAAGGCTTTAGTGTTTTTTAGTGGTGAAGGTTTAGTATTTTTTTGGGTATAAGGGTCTCTTGATTATTGGGGAAGAGGATGTTGGGTTTCTTAGGTTGGTGGGTTTCATGTTATTTTTCAGGTTCAGGATTGTGTTAATTTTTCTTCATAGGGTTTGGTATTTTTTGAGTATGAGTTTTTAGCATTTTTTGGAAGATGAGGGATTAAGGGTTTTTTAGGAATGAGGTTTCATTATTTTTTGTGGATGTGGGTTTTGGTATTTTAGTTGATGGGGGATAAGTATTTTTTTCAGTTTAGGGCTTATGGTTTATTTGGATAGAGGGTTTATGGATTTTTAGTGATGAGAGTTATTTCGAGGATGAGGAATTATAATTTTTTTGGGGATGAGTGTCTATGATTTTTAGGAGACACGGGATAAGGTTTTTTGGGAAGAGGGTTAATTAATTATTGATGCTAAGGGTTTAGGTTTATTTGGTGATGATTGATGGAGAGTTTTGGGGCTGAGGGTTTCACGTTTTTGGGAGTTGAAAGTGGGGTTTTTGGGGGGATGATGGTTGGGAATTTTGGGGCTGAGCATTAGGGATTCTTCTGGGATGAGGGATGAGGATTTTTTTATGGATGAGGGTTTGGAGTTTTTTGGTGATGAGTGTTTAGTTTACTTTTGGGGATGATGGTTTAGGGATTTCGGAAATGAGGGTTTTTTGGTTTTTGGGTCCACATCCAAAAGAGTTTTTTGGGGATGATGGTATTAAGGTTTTTTGGGGTTAGGTGTTTAGTGTCTATTTGGGTTGGTGGATGACATTTTTGGGGATGATGGGTTAAGATTTTTTGGTATTGAAATATAAGACACATTTGTGGTTTAAGGGTTAATTTTTTAGTGATGAGGTTTTAGTGTTTTGGGGGATGATGATTTATGGGGTTTTTGGATATTGGTTTAGGTTTTGGGGGGTTATGTGTTGGGGTTGTGTGGGGATGAGTGTTTTTTGATTTTTGGTGTCGAGGTTAGGGTATTTATTTGATGATAAGGGTTGTGGTTATTTTGATACTAAGGTTTGGGGGTTTCTGTTGTCGAGGGTATCGTGTTATTAGGTGATGATGGTTGGGGGTTTAGGGAATTGGAATGGGGTTTTCTAGTGAATAGGTATAAGGGATTTTTTGGGAAGGGGGTTTGAGATATTTTGAGAGAGGGATGGGGTCTTTTGGGGGATTTTTTATGCGGGGTTCAGGGATGTGGGGTAAAAAAATTTTAAAGTTGTGGGTTAAGGGTTTTGTGGGGTCTGGGTTGGTGGGTTTTGTGGATGATTGATTAGGTTTGTTATGGATTATTATTGATGTGGTGTTATGGGTTGAAGATTGAGGATTTTATTGATATGAGGGTTTAGGTTTTTTTGGATCTATGGGCCTATAATTTTTTGTGGGATATGGTTTAGGTTTTCTGGGGGATATTTTTGTGGATTTTTTGGGTTGAGTGTTTGGGGTTTTTGGGGATGATGTTTTTGTGTTTTTTTGGGTGTGGGTTACTATTTTTTTGGGGTTCTAGGATTAGTGTATTTTGTGGATGAACGATTGTGGCCTTTTGAGATAGATTTTTTTAGTGTTTTTTAGGGAAATGGGTTTATGGTGTATTGGGTATGAGTGTTTGGGTATTTCTGGGGTTGAGGGCTTATTGTGTTTTGGGTTTGAGGGTTTCGTGTTTTTTTTGGAGATGATGGTATAGAGTTGCTGGGATGAAGGTTTAGGGTTTTGAGTTGTTTTTGGTGATTATGGTTTAATGATTTTTGGAAATGAGTGTTTAGGGTTTTTTGGGGCAATGGGATTATGTTTTTTGGTGGTAAGGGATTATTTGGGGGGGCATGACTATTTTGGTTTTTTTGGGCGATGGATTGGGGTTTTTTGGTGATGACTATTTATGGATTATTCGAGATGATGGTATTGAATTTTTGGGTTGTGGGTAGGAGTTTATTTGGATTGGGATGGGTTTTTTGCTGGGTGATGGGGTGTTTTGGGGTTGAGGGATCAGGTTATTTTGGGAAAGGGGTGGATTTTTTCATCGAGGTTTGGTGGATTTTCTGAGTTGAGTGTTTGTAATTATTTTAGGGTGAGGGTCGGAGGTTGTCTCTGGTTGAGGGTTTGTAGTGTTTTTGGGGCTCAGGGTTGGGTATTTTTTGGGGATGAGTGTTTTGGGTTTTGGGTTGAATAAGATTTAGGGTTTGGAGGGGGTTATGGAATTCGGTTTTTGGGATGAGTGTATAGTGTTTATTAGGGAAGAGGTTTGAGGGTTTTATAGGTCTGATGGTTAAAGGTTTTTTGGGCATGTGATTTCAATGTATTATTATTGGATGTTGAGGGTTTGGGGGTATAGTGTTGTGTTGTCTTGGGGGTAAGGGTTGCGGGTTCTTTACATCTGAGTGTTAGAGTTGGATGACAGATGGGGTTATTATAGGATTAGGATTGCAGGTATTTTAGGGATAAGGATATGGTTTTTTTTGGGGTTGTGGGTAGAGGTTTTCATGGGGATTAGGATTTAGGGTTTTTCTGGGGCATATTGTCGATGTTTATTTTAGTGTTAAAAGGTGATCATTTTCTAGAGATGATGATTTAGGGTTGTCTTGGGATGAGGGATTTGGGTTCTCTTGGGATAAGGGTTTAGTGTTATTAGGGCTGAGGTATTGGTGTTTTTTAAGGTGGAGTGTCTTGTCTTTTGGGGGATAAGTGAATATGATTTCTTGTGGATGATGGTTTTCTTTTTTTTTCTAGGATAGGGTTTATGGGTTTGTTTGGATGAGGGATTATGGTTTTTTAGGGATGAGATTCTAGAATTTTTTTGGGTTTGAGGAATTATGGGTTTTTGGGGGTCAGTGTTATGGGTTTTTTAGAGCTGTTGGTTGAGTATTTTTAAGGGTGAGAATTGATGGTTTTTTGGGTTGAGGGTTTTTGGTTATTTGGGTTTGGGGGATTATGGATATTTGGGGTTGATTTTTTACTATTTTTTGGGCCTCGGTTTAGAGTTTTTGGGCTATGTGTTCTGTATTTTTGTTGGGCTATGGGAATAATATTTTTTGGTGATGATGGTTTAGGGTTATTTTGGGATATGGTTTTTGGGTTTTTTTGGGTATTAGGGTTTTTTGTTATTGAGGCAATGGTTTTAACGTTATTAGAGATAAGGGTTTATGATTTTTAAGGGGTGGTGGTTTAGGGTTTTCATAGGTTGATGGATTAGGGTTTATGTCATTTTTGGTGATGAGTGTTTAGTGTTTTCCACAGTTGATGGTTTATGATAAATTTTTATATTTTTAATGGATTTTATTCATAAATATTTATTTTTAAGGGTTTAGGTCTTCACGGGGATGAGGTTTTCAGTTTCATATGAATTGGGGATTATAGTTTATTTGGTTTCACTTTTTATGGTTTTTGGGGTTGAGGGTAGATGGTATTTTGGGGTTGTTGGTTTAGGGTTATTTCTATTTGATGGTAAAGGATTTTTTAGGGTAGTGGGTTTAGTGTTTTTAGGGGATAAGGGTTTGGGATTTTATGGGGATAGGGGTTTAGGGTGTTATGGGCTCGAGTGTTCCGGATTTTTAGGGTTTAGTGTTCTAGGTTTTTTATGAGATAGTGAATCAATGATTTTTAGGGCTAAGGGTTCAGGGTTTTTTGGGGCTAAGGATTCGAGGAATTTCTGAGCTAACGGATTAAGATATTTTGCGGCTGAGGGTTAAAGGATTTTTGGGTAGAGTGTTCATCATTATTTTGGTATATGTGTTTAGGGGTTTAAAGATATTAAGGTTTAGGGTTTTTTTGGGTTAATGGTTAAGGGTTTTTATGGTTGGATGTTTAGGGCTTCTTCAGGGCGGAGGGTTATATTTTTCTTGTGGTGCAGGGATCAGGATATATGGGGTTAAATGTTCATAGATTTTTATGGGTAATTAATTAGGGCATTTGTGGTTGATGATTAATCAATAAATGTGTTTTTGGGTTTAGGGATTTTTTTGGATGAGGGTTCATAGTTATTTGGGGAAGAGGGTACATAGTTTTTTAGAGAGAATTCTTTATGTCTATAAGGTTTTGAAGGATTACAATTTTTATGGCCAATAATATTTTTTTTTTTGGGATAATGGAATATGGATTATTGAAGTTGAAGTTTCTATTTTATTGATTGAGGGTATAGTATTATTATAGTTCTGAGGGATTAAGGTATTTTTAGAAGCTGGTTCTGGGTTTCATGGGGCTATTAGATTACATATTCTAGGGTGGAGGGTTTAGTGTTTTTTGTGCAGAGTGTTATAGGTATTTTGGGGATTTGGATTGGGTTGGTGGTTTGTGGTTTTTAGGGTCTTGGTTTTATTTTATCTATTGTTGGTATTTAGGGATTTTTCGGGTTGTGGGTTTTTGGAGTTTTGAGGATGAGGGTTTTGTGTATTGTAGATAACATTTTATGGTTTGTTGGGGAATGTTTTTTAGGGATTTTACGGTAGATTTTTTAGGGTTTTTTTCATTCAATGTTTACATTTTTTTGTTAATGGGTGTTTAAATTTTTTTGTTATGTGGTTTTATAGTTTTTTGGGGATGTGGGTTTAGCTTTTTGGTGGTGTAGGGTTTATGTTTCTGGTGGATGATGGTTTCATTTTTTTTTGGATTAATGTTTAGGTTTTTATGGGGTCATTAGTTCAGTGTTTTATGGGGATGAGTGTATAGGTTCTTATTGCGTAGAGGTTTTGGGATTTTTTTAGTGAAGGTTATAGGGATTTTCTAGTTTGAGGGATTAGGATTTGTAGTGATGAGGGTTTATGGTTTTATGGGGATGAGGGTGTACTTTTTATTGTTTATTTGGGATTATGGTTTTTTTGGATGAGGGATTCGGGTTTATGGATTTTAAGTGATGGAGGTTTTGGGTTTTTTGGGATGAGGGTTTAGGGTTATTTGCGGATAAAGGTTTAGGGACTATGGTTTTTTGGGTTTAAGGGTTTAGGGTTTTTTGGGAATGAGGGTTTATGGTTTTTTTGGGGATAATGGTTTTGGGGTTTTAATGAATAATGGTTTAGGTTTTTTTGTGATGAGTTTTTAGGGGTATTTGGGTATGAGGAGTTAGGTTTTTCTTCAGAAATGGTATAGATGTTTTGGATCTGATGGATTATTGTTTACTTGGGATGTGGGTTTTGGGTCTTCTAGGCTGGAAGGAATATTTATTTTGGGATATGGTTTTATGGTTTTCTAACAGTATGGGTTTATTTTTTTTAGTGATTGGGGGTTTAGGGTTTGTTGGGGATGACAGTTTAGGTTTTTCTAATATAAGGGTTTATGTTTTTTGTAAGATGAGGTTTTAGGGTTTTTAGAGGATTATGATTTAGGTTTTTATGTTTAGGAGGGTTTATGGTATTCTTAGTCTTAGGGATCCGGGTTTTCTATCGTGAAGTGTTTTGGATTTTCAAATACAAGATTTGGGTTATCATTGGAAGGGGGATTCAAGATTTATCAGGATAATAATTTAGTTTTTTCTAGGGATAAGGATTTAGTTCTTTTTTATGAGGGTTTTGGGTTTTCATGGGATAAGAGGTTTCAGTTTTTAGAGTCTAATGGTTTTGGGTTTTTCATGGATGGGGGTTTAGTGTTTCTTGATTCATTTTACTTTGGGATCTTAATGATTGAGGTTTTATGGTTTTTTGGGGATGCATGTTTTGGGTTTTTTGGGGTCTAGGATTTCTAGTTTTTACGGATAAGTACTTAAAGTTTTTTGGGAATTAGTTTTAAGAGTTTTTTTGGAGATAAGGGTTTAGGGTATTTCTTGGATGTTGGTTTAGGGGTTTTTGTGGATGAAGGTTTATGGTTTTTTTCGGGATTTGGGTAAATTTTTTTGGGGGTTAATGGTTTAGCAGATTTGGGTTTAAGAGTTTAGGGTTTATAGGGTTTGATCATTTAGGGGATTTGGGACTAATGGTTTAGTTCTTTTATGGGAGTTCATTATTTTTTGGTGTGGAGGGATTAATCTTTTTTGGGATCAGTGTTATGTGTTTTTTATGTCTGAGGGTATATGGTTTTTTGGAGCATATGGTTTAGTGTATTTTGGGGATGAGGGTTTAGTGTTTTTCAGTGTTGAGGGTTTCAGGTGTTTTGGGGGTGATGGGATTTTGTTTTTTGGGGATGATGGTTCAGGGTTTTTTTGGGTATGTGGGTTTAGGGTTTTTTGGGACTAAAGGTTAATGGTATTTTTGGGATGAGTTTTTATGGTTTTTCTTTGATTATTGATTATTTTTTGGGAATAATGGTACATGGTTTTTTTTGGGATTATGGTTTACTATTTTTGGGGGTATATTGTTTAGTGTTTATTAGGGATAATGATTTATGGGTTTTTGGGGTTGAAGGATAAGGATTTTTTCTACCATGGATTTATAAATTTATGGGGATTAGTGTTTATGATTTTTTGGGTTAAGGATTTAGGTGTTTTAGGATTAGGGTTTAATTTTTTTAAGGATGAGGTTTTATTTGTTTTTTGGGTATGTGATTAATTATTTTGGGGGAATAGAGATTAGGTTTTTTTGATGAAGGTTTTTAGTTTTTAGGGATTAGAGATGGGATTTTTGGGGGTGGAGGTATTAGAATATTTTTTACTTTATGGTTTGTGTATTTTTGTTCTAATGGTTTGGGTTTTTGGGGAAAAGGGGTTAGAGTTTTTTGGCGATGATCGGTTAGGGTTTGTTGGTTCTGAGGGTTTTAGTGTTTTGGTGGATTTGTTTATTGGTGTATTAGGGATTTAGTTTTGGGTTTTTTATTGATAAGTGTTTTGGGGGTTTGGGGGGATAATAAATTTTTTGTTTTGTAGATGATGTCTTTAGTATTTTTTGTGGCTAAGGGTTTAGTGGTTTTGGGGCTGAGGGGTTTGGGGTTTGGGGTTGAGCGTTTTTTTTGGGTCTACGGGTTGTGGGGTTTTGGGGAAGGTGGTTTAGGGATTATTGGAGCTACATTTTTAGTGTTTTGGGGGGATATGGGTTTTGCGGTTTTTGGGGATGAAATTTTTGCGGTTTTTGGGGAAGAGGGTTAATGGGTATTGGGGGATGAGGATTTGGGGAATTTATAGATAATGGTTTTGTATAATTTGGGGGTGAAAATATTGTGGTTTGGGGGGAATAGGTATTAGGGGTTTTTTTGTGATG
Organism: Viscum album; assembly: GCA_963277665.1. Taxonomy (NCBI): domain Eukaryota; kingdom Viridiplantae; phylum Streptophyta; class Magnoliopsida; order Santalales; family Viscaceae; genus Viscum; species Viscum album. The sequence continues at coordinate 923,792,705 of OY728132.1, forward strand.
GTTTTTGGCTTTTTTTTGCTTGGTGTTTAAGGATTATTGGGGATAAGGGTTTAAGGTATTTTTGGGATGTGGGTTTGTGGATTTCTTGGGTTTGTGTGTAGGGTTTTTTGTGAAAATGTGTTTAGATGTTTTTATGGATACTGGTTTGGGATTTTGGAGCTATGGGTTTACTTTTATATGGGGATGAGTGTTTTTTGGTTTTTGGGATGAGTGATTATATGTTTTTAGGGAAGCGTTTTTGGGATTAATTGGGTTGTGGATTTATGGTTTTTTTGGTATTATGGTCAAGGGGTTTGGGGTTGATGTTTTAGGGGTTTATGGTATATGGTTATTTTTTGAGATGTTGGTTTATGTGATTTTAGGAATATTGGATGAGGGGTTTTTTATAGAGGTTTTCGTATTTTTGGTGTTAAGGGTTTAGGTCTTTTAGGGTAGAGGGTTTAGAGTTTATTTGTTGTAAGGGTTTATGATTTGAGGGAAAGGGGTTTATGGTTTTTTTATAAGGATTTATAATTATTTTGGGATGAGGGTTCAGATTTTATGTGGATGCGTGTTTAGGTTTTTTGGGGCTGTGGTTTTTGGGTGTTTTGGGGTTAAGGGTCAATGGGTATTGAGGATGAGGGTGTAGGGTTTTTAGGGGATGGGGGTTTATGGTCTTTTAAGGGATAAAGATTTATAATTTTTAAGGGGTGGGGGTTTATTATTTTATAGGGATGAGGGTTTAAGCTTTTTAATGATGATGGTTTATCAATTTTTGGGGTTGTTGGTTTATGTTTTTCAAGGGGAATGGTTTTAATATTTTTGGGGACGATGATTTAGATTTTTTGGGGCTGAGGGTTCATTGTTTTTTGGGACTCAGTGTATAGTATTTTTTTGAGGTTGCAGATTGAGGTTTCTTCTCAGACTATAGGTTTAGGTTTTTAGGGTATAGAGTTTTTAGTTTTATGGGCATTGGTGTTTATATTTTTTGGGGGATCATGTTTTATGGTATTTTTTGGTTGAGTGTCTAGAGTATTTTTGTGCCGATGCATTAGGGTTTTTTGGCTATGTTTGTTGTAGTTTTGTTGAGAAATAGGGTTTAGGGGTTTTTTTGGGATTTGGAATACTATTTTTAGTCCAGTTGATCAAGGATTTTGAGTATGAGTGTTCGGGGTGTTTTATAGAAAATGGAATAGGGTTTTGGGGATGGGTGTTTAGGTTTTATGGAGTCTGAGAGATTAGGGGTTTTGGGCCTGTGAGTATAGGGTATTATAGGGATGACGGTATATTGTTTTTTTTGGGGATAATGGTTTATGGATTTTTTTAGAATATGGTTTAGGTATATTTGGTGGTTTGGTGTTCAGGGATATTTGGTTTTGAGGGTTTAGGCTATTTTGGGTATAATGTTTTATTGATTTTTTGCGAAGATGGTTTAGGGATTTTTTTGGGTGAGGTATTAGGCTTTTTTGGTCCATTGGGATTAGGATTTCTTGGGCTAAGGGATTAAGGGGATTTGTTTCTTAGGTTTTAGGAAATTTTTTGGGGATACGATTTTATAGTTTTTTGGGTATAGGGGTTATGTATTTTTCATTGTAGGGGATTTATATTTTTTTGGGACCATGATTTAGTGTTTTTTAGGGCTAGGTGTTTAGGTCTTTTAGGGCTATGGGTTTACAGATTTTTTAGTCTCAGCATGTAGGGGTTTAGGGGATAATGTTTTCAGGTATTTTTATAAACATTTTTATGATGATTTGGGTCTGAGGGGACAATGTGTTTTATGGATCATGGTTTATTATTTTTGAGGCTAAGGTTTTATTGTTTTTGTGGCTAAGTGTTTATGGGTTTTTGGTTTTGGGGGTTTAGGATTTCTGGTTCTAAAGGTTTAGGGTTTTCCAGCAGGACGATTTATGGTTTTTTGGGTTGCAAATTTTTTATTTTTAGGGGGTGATGGTGTAGGGTTTTTCTAGGATGAGATTTTATGATTTTTTTGGGTTATGGGTTTAAGAGTTTTTTAGGAATGAGGGTAAAGGATTTTTTGGGGATGATGATATATGGGTACTTGGGGAATATAATTTAGGTTTATTTTTACATGAGGGATTAGTATTTTAGGTGGCTATGTGTTTTAGGATTTTTAGGGATACGAGTTTAGGTTTATTTTGGCTGAGGGTTTAGGTTTATTGGGCCTTAGGTTTTTGGGGATTTTAGAACTATGGGATTATGATTTTTGGGGCTGATGTTTTAGGGGTTTTAGGGATGATGTTTTTGGTATTTTGGGGGTGAGGAGTGATGGTTTTATAGGGCTGAGGGTTTACAGTTTTTTCTGGATGATGGTTTTAATTTTTTTGGGTCAAAGTTTTTAGTTCTTTTTTGAATGAGGTATTATGTTTTTTTCGATGAGGGTTTAGGGTTTTCGATCTTGTGGATCTAGGGTGTTTGGGTTTTAGGGATTATTTGTTATGGGAATAAGGGTTTAATGTTTTTTTGGTGTTGAGTATTTATGTTGTTTTGATACTAAGAGATTAGAGTTTCATGGGCCATAGGGGTTATGGTTTTTGGGGAATGAGGGTTTACTTTTGTTCTTAGGATTATAGTTTATGGTTTTTTAGGATTAGGGTTCAGGGTTTTTGGGGCATAGGGTTTTATGAAATTTAGATTTGATGGATTTTATCGTTTAGGGGTGAGGGTTATTGGTTTTTGGTTTTATGGGTTATGATTTTTTGGTTATGTGTTTCATATGTTTCTGGGTTTAGGGTTTAGGTTTTTTTAGTTTTATCAGTTCAGGTTATTTGGGGTTGAGTGTTTAGGGATTTTTTCGATTTAGTGTTTAGGATTTTTGGGGTAAGGGATTGAAGATTTTTCAGGCATTGGGTTTGGTTTTTTTGGGACAAAATATTTTGGATTTTTTAGGGATAAGAAGTTAGGGTTTTTTTCTGGTCTGGTGGTTTAGGATTTTTATAGATAAGGGTTTAGAATTTTTTTAGGATTATTTTTTAATGTTTTTTATGGATGATGGATTATGGTTATTTGATGTTGAAGGTGTAGGGTCATTTGGGATGTAGGTTTAACCATTTTTATGGAAGATGGTTATATTTTTCGAGGGATGGGGTTTTTCTGTTTTAGGGAGCTCATGGTTTAGGATTTTTTTGGGATGATGAGGGTTTCTTTTTTTTAGGGTTATGTGTTTAGGATTTTTTGGTGATAAGGGTTTATGGTATTTTGTGGTGATGGGTTTAGGTTTTTTCTTGGTGATGAGGGTTTTGTTACATTGTGGTTGAGGGTATAGTGTTATCTTGGATTAGAATTTATAGTTTTTGGGTGACAAGGGTTTTCAGGTATCCTGGGAGATGAGGGTTTATAGTTCATTGTTGTTGAGGATTTAGTGCATTTCGGGTCTGACTGTTGGTGGTAATATAGGGAAAATGGTTTAAGGGTTTTTTAGGCAAACAACTTAGGGTTTTTAGGGATGAGGGATTAAGGTTATTAGGTATGAGGGTTTATTGTATTTGGGATGAGGTTTAGGTTTTATGGGCTGATGGATTAGAGATTTTTAGGAAGAGTGTTTAATTATTTTTAGGAATAAGGTTTGAAGGATTTCTGGGGTTAGGGTTTAGGGGTTTGGAGTGAAGGTATAGTATTTTCTTGCGGTGAGTATTTGGAGTTTCCTTTGGTCCTGAGAGTCTAGTGTTTATTGGGACGAGAATTTATGGTTTTTTTGGGTTTAGGTTTGGAGGTTTTTAGGATATGGGTTTAGAGGTTTTTTCGGAGCTAAGGGTGTGGTGTTTTTTTGGGATGAGTGTTGAATATTTTTTAGGACTGAGGATTTAGGGTTTTTTTGGGGGGATTGGTGGTTTAGGAGTATTTTGTTATAAGGTTTTATGTTTTCTTGGGATTAGTGATGTTCATATTTAAGGGATAAGGGTTTATATTATATTGGGACTAAGGGTTTATGGATTTGAAGCGATCATGGTTTATGTTTTTTGGGTAAGTGGTTTGGGGATTTTTAGGGTCTGAGTTTTGAGAGTATTTTAGGGTTGAGGGTTTTGTTTTTCAGGTTATTATGAATGGTGTTAACTATGTGATGACAGTTTAGGTATTTTTTGTTGATATAGGTTGACGATAATGGTGGCCCATGTTTTAGGTTTTTTTGGTGGCAGGGTTAATGGATTTTTTGGAATGATGATTTATTATCTTTTAGGGATGAGGGGTTAGTGTATTTTGTGTAAAAATAGTTTAGAGTTTTCTAGTGATGGGGGTTTAGGATTTCTGGGGATGTGGGATTAGGTTTTATTGGCACTGATGGTTATGGTATTTTTAGAGATGGTGGTTTATGTGTTTTTTGTCCAACTGATTTAGGGTTTTAATGGGATGATGGTTTATTGAAATTTGGGGAAGTGGTTATAGGGTATAGTTTTTTTAGGGGGTGAGAATTTTAATTTTTTTTGCATAAGGATTTGTGTTATCTTGGGATGAGGTGTGTGGTAATTTTGGAACTAAGAGTCAGGGAATATTTGGTGGTGATGGTTTTTGATTTTTGGCATTGAGGTTTTGGGGTTATGTTTATGAGGATTGGTGGATTGCTTAGGTTTAAGGTTGGGGGTATTATAGAAATGAGGGTTTGGGGTTAATTATTGATTGATAGTGGTTTTTAGGGATTATTTTTTCAGTCTTTTACGAGCGAGTTTTAGTGGTTTCTTGAGGTTATGGATAATATTTTTTCGGTTGATATTTATTGAATGTTTTTTAGATCAGATTGTTGATTTTTTTTTGTTTATGAGGGTTATGGGTATTTTTGATGCCAAGTGTTGAGTGTTTTTTCAAACTGAGAGTTCCTTATTTTAGTGCTTGAGGGTCTATGGTTTTTGTTTTTTAGGTTTTATCATATTTTTTGATGACTTTTTTTGGGGTTTTGGGGCTGATGGTTTAGTTTTTGGTGGGATAAGGGTTTATGGTTTTTTTATATGCGTTAATGATTATTTAGCATTGAATGTTTAGTTTTTTTTCTGGATGAGAGTTTAGGGTTATTTTGGGATGAGTGTTTTTTATAGTATCAGGTTTTATGGTTTTTATGGGCTATGTGTTTAGGGTGTTTTAGGATTTAGTTTTTAGGGGATTTGAGGTTATGAGATTAGGGTTTTTTTATGATGAAGCTTTAGTTTTTTTGAGTGTTTAATGATTAGGGTTTTTTTGGTGTTTTGGGATGAGGGTTTAGTTTTCTTAGCGGATGTGTGTCTATGGTTTCTTGAGGCTATGAATTTATAGATTTTTTATACTTGATATTTTAGGTGTTTTTGGCATAGAGGGTTTACTTTGGGGGGGGGGCAAAGTGTTTATTGTTTTTTGATGTTGAGGGTTTTGTTTTTTTGGGTGAGTGTTTATGGTTTAGTGGGTATGATGTTTTAGGTGTTTTTGGGATAATTTTTGGGGTATTTTGCAGCTTAGGGATGGTTGTTTTTTGGAATAATTATTTAGGGTTTATAGGATTAATATTTATGGTTTTATGGATGAGGGTTATAGTTTTTCTAGGTTAAGAGTTGGGGTTTTTTGGTGCATAGAGTTTTTTTACGCAGGTGATGATGGTTTATTTTTCATATGAGATGAGGGTTGAGGTATTTTTTGGACTAATGGTTAATGGTTTCTCGGGTCTTTTAGTTGATAGTTTTATATCAGAGTAGGCAGGTTTGGGGAGGGGCATTATTTTTTTGGGGATGAATGTTTGGGGTTTTTTAAGCTGAGGGAATTTGGTTTTCTAGGGGTGAGTTATGGGAGTATTTGGGGGTGAATGAATTGAAATATTTTTTTGCCTCATGCCTTCTAGTTTTTAATATAGATGGTTGAGTTTTTTATTGTGCTTAGGATTAGTGGATTTCTGGGGATGAGGTTTGTGGTTTGTTTTGGGGATGAGGGTTGAAGGATTTGTTTGGATAAGTGTTTTAGTTTTTAGTTATGAGGTTTTAGGGTTTTATAAGGATGTTTTTTAGTGGTTTTAATGTTGAAGGAATTTTTTTGAGGAAGAGGGTTTATGGTTTTATAGGGATGAGGGTTTAGGTTTTTTTGTGGGTGAGTGTTTAGGGTTTTTTGGGGATAATGGTTCATGAATAATTTGAAAAGGTGGTTTAGGTTTTTTTAAGGGTGTGTGTCTAGGGTATTTTCGGGTTGAGGGGAATGATTTTTTTTGGGCTTATTGTCTAGGATTTTTGGGGATAAGTGTCTAGTTTTTTTTGGGGTAGTGGGTCTATGGTTTTCTGGAATGATGTTCTAGGGTTATTTGGTATTAAGTGACTTTTTTTGTTTTCATATGTGGGTATTGGGTTGTTTAGGGATGGGGGTTTGGGGTTTTGTGTGGCTTAGGGTTGAGGGTTTCTTTAGGATGTTGGTGGAGTGTTTTTTGGTGTTTTTGGATGATTTTTTTCCGGGGTTGAGGGTTTAGGGTTATTTTTGGCTAAGGGGATATTTATTTTTGTGGCTCATGGATCATAATTTTTTAGGGATGAGGGTTAGGAAGCTTTTTTTCTTCATGGTTTACGGTTTTTTGTGTTTTTGGGATTATGTTTTTTTTGGAAGAGGGATTAGGGGTTTTTTTGGTTTAAGGGTTTAGGGTTATTTTGGGGATAATTATTTTGGGTTTAATTTGACTGAGGTTATTTTTTTCTATGGGTTATGGGTTTTTTGTAGCTGAGGTTTTAGGTTTTTTTATTCTAAGGAACTAGGTTTTTTAGGGAAGAAGGTGTATGGTTATTTGGGGTTGGGTGTTAGGAGTTAAATGGGTTTAGGGTATACGGTTTTTTTCTTATTAGAGTTTATAATATTTTGGGGTAGAGGGTTTAGGGTTGTTTATGATTAGTGTTTATGGTTTTGTGGCGCTATGGAATTTAGGTTTTTTCGGATGAGGATTTATGAATTTTTAGGGATGCGGGTTTACTGTTTTCTAGGGATGAGTGTTTATGATTTTTCGGGATTGGGGGTTTTAGATTTTGTGTGGATAAGGGTTTAGGCTTCTATTCCACTGATGGATTAGTGTTTTTTTTGGACTGAGGTTTGGGATTTTTGGGGGAATAGGGTTGGAGGAATTTTTAGTGTGAGTGTTTAGTGTTTTTTGGGGATAGTGGTTTATGATTTTTGGGGTGATGACCTCTGTATTTTTGGGGATGACTGTTTATAGTTTTTGGGTTTTGATGGTTTAAGTGATTTTTGGGCTATGGTTTTATAGTGTTTTCTAGATCAGGGTATAGGGTTTATGGGGATGATGATTTTTTTGTTTTTTCTGTTGAGGGGTTAGGGTTTTAAGGGAAAAATATTTTGGTGTTTTTGGGGATGCGGTATTATTGTTTTTCTGGATGAGATTTTACAGTTGGTATGGTTGAGGGTGGAGGGTTTCATGGGGATAAGGGGTTAGGGTATTTTGGAATGAGGGATTTCAGTTTTGGGGCTGAGGTTTCTTGTTTTTCGGAATAATGGTTTAGTGTTTTTTATATCACAAAGGTTTAGTATTTTTAGGAGGGTTTAGGGTGTTTTGTGATGAGGGTTGAGTGATTTATTGGTCTGAGGGTTGTGGGGTTGAGTATTTTTTGTGGCTAGGGGTTGATAGTTTTTTGGGGATGATGGTTTGGGTTTTTTTGGGATGAATATTGAAGGGTTTATTTGGGATGAAGAATTAGGAGTTTTTTTGTGTTTCTGGGCTTAAGGGTTAGTATTTTTTTGAGCTGACGGTATAGGTTTTTCTAGGGATGAGTGTTTAGGGTTTCTTTTTTTTTTGGGGGTTTAATGTGTTTTTAGAATGATATATTTGAGTTTTTTTGTGTATTAGAGTTTAGGGATTTTTGGTGATAATGGTTTTTTGTTTTTTTATGGTATCTAGTTTAAGTGTTTTGGGGGCTGTGGAATTGCGTTTTTATGGGATAAGGATTGAGATTTTTTGTGGAATAGGTTTAGGGATTTTACGAATGAGTGTATTTTGTTTTTTAGGGGCTTATGGTTGTGTTTTTTTGGGGTTGAAGTTTTTGAGTTTTGCGGTATGAGGGTTGGTTGGTTTTTGGGATGATGGTTTTGATTTTTTTGGACTGAGGTTATTGATTCTTTTGTGATTAGGGTTCTGGGTTTTTTTGGGGCCTAGTGTTTATTTCTTAATGGGGATAGGGGTTTAGGTTTTTTTTTGTGGATGGGTGGGTTTTTTTGGATTTTTTTGTTTTTCGAGGATAGAGGATTGGGTATTTTTTAAGGAAAATAGTGGGGGTTTTTAGAGATGTGTGTTCTAGTTTTTTTTGGGGATGATGGATTTTGGTTTTGTTGAGGTGAGGGTTGGGGGTTTTTTGGAGATGAGTGTTGGTTTTTTAGGGTTGTGGGTTGGGGTTATTTATGAGATTATGGTTGTTGGTTTTTTTGGTGTTGAGGGTTGATAGTTTTTTGGTGGTGAAGGTTGAGATATTTTTTATAGAGGGTATAATTGTTTATATGGATAAGGATTATGAGTTTTTTGGTGATGAGGGTTGATGTTTTTTTGGTTATGAATGCGGGTTTTTTTTGGAAAAATGTTGATGGATTTGGGGATGATTTTTTGTGGTTTTTTAGGATGAGGGATAAGGGTTTTATGGCGAACTGTGTTGAGGGTTTCTTGGGGATGATGGTTAAGTGTATATTGGGGCTATGTGTTAAGGGTTTTTTGGGGATGAGGGAATAGGGAATTCTAGAGCAACTGGTTTAGTGTTTTATATGGCTGAGTATGTCACGTTTTCTAGGGATGATTGTTTCATGATTTCTGTTGATGAGGGATTAGGGTTTTTTTGCTGGGGGTTTGTTGTTTTCTATGGAAAGGGTTTTTTCTTTTATGGGAATGAGTGTTTAGGTTTTTTTGGGGATGTGGGTTTATGTATTTTTTGGAGGTGAGGGTTTTTGGAATTTAGGGATGATAGTTTATGTTTTTTTGGGATTAGGGTATAGATTTTTTTGTTCCTAATAGCTTATGTTATTTTTGGAAGTGAGGGATTTGTGTTTTTGGGAGAAGGGTGTTGAGTATTATTTTGTGATTAGGGTTTAGGTGTTTTGGAGAGAAGGGTTGATTCTTTTTTGGGTTTTAGGGTCTACTGTTTTATCCGGTTAAGGAATCATGGTTTTTTGGGGTTGTGGGATAATGTTTTTCTAGGATTGAGGGTGTTGGGTAATCAGGAGATTTTCCTTTAGGTTTTTATATTATATAAGATTCATGGGATTCATCTGGTAAGGTTTTATATATTTTTGGGGACAAGGGATTAGGGATTAGGGATTTCTGGGGATAAGGGTTTATGGTTTTCATTGGATAAGGGTTTAGGGTTTTATAATGGCTTAGGGTTTAGGATTTTCAGAGGATGATTTTTTTTGGTTTTCTAGGGATCATTGTAAGGTGTTGTTCGGGTTTGGGGGTTGGGGATTTCATGGGATTAGCGTTTTGGATCTTCCATGGAATAGGGTTTGGAGTTTTATATGGCTTGATTTTTTTGGTTTTCATGGTCTTAGTTTTTAAGGGTTTGTGGTGTTTTGGGACTGAGGGATTCATGTTGTCTGGGTATTGGTGTTTAGGATTTACAATGGATGAGGATTTTCAGTTTTGTGTGGTTAAGGGTTTAGGTTCTTGTTGGGATTGAGGGTTTAGGGTTTTGTTTTTGCTGAGGGTTTATGGGTTTCTAAGGAATATGGTTTATTGTTATTTGTGTCAAGGGTCTTTTGTTTTCAAATTTTGGGGTTTTAAGGTCCTCTAGGGCCAAGAGATTTAGGTTTTCTAGGGATGGGGGTTTAGGGTTTTCTGGGGAATAGGGTTTATGGTTTTCCATGGATTTGGATTTATGGGTTTTTGGTGTAGTGGGTTTAGGTTTTTATAGTGCTGAGGGATTATGATTTTTTGGGGATTATTTGTTATAATTTTGTAGGGTTCGGGATTAGGGCTTTTTTGGGGATGAGGGTTTTGGGTATTCTATTGCTAGGGGTTTAGGGTTTTTTGGGGATTTGGGATTAGGTTTTCCAATGGATGATGTTTTCAGTTTTCTAGGGATGTGGATTTATGGTTTTCTAGGTGTTAGGGTTTTACAGGATTCTATACATAAGGGTATATTACTGTATATGGATGATGTTTTATGTTTTTTATGGGATGATCATTTAAATATTTTTGCGATGATTGTTTATTATTTTCTAGGGTTGATGGTGTAGAATTTTTTTCGGTTGAAGGGTTTTTATTCTCTAGAGCTGAGGGATTAAGATTTCATGGGGTTGAGGTATTTGGGTTTATTGGTGTGAGATTTTTGGTTTTCTTATGAATTTTGGTTTAGGGTTTCATGGGGAATATGGTTTTGGGTTTCATTGGTGTGGGGTATTGTTATTCAATTGCTTGGTTTTTAGGGTTTCATGGGAGTTTGGTATTATTTTTTATTGGGGATGAGGGTTTTGGATTTCATCGGGATATGGGTATTGGGTTCCATAGGGTTGAGGGATTATCGATTCAATGGAAGATTTTTTAGGGTTTCTTGGGCATGGTGGTTTTCGGATTCATGTGGTGTAGTGATTAGGTTTACATGGGGATAATGGTTTACGATATATTAAGGATGAGGTTTTTGGTTTTCCTAGTGATGAATTTTTATTGTGGAAAATCCCGGGATTCATGGGATGCAGGTATGGGTTTTATAGGGGGAATAGTTTCTATTCATTCTAGGGGATGAATGTTTTGGGATTCATGGGGATTGGGGTATAGGGTTTCATGTGGCTATGGGGTTTGGGATTATGAGGTTTTTTATTTTTAATGAGGTAGATGGATTAGGGTTTCCTAGTTCTGTGGTTTTTGGATTTTTGGGGCTCAGGGGTTAGGTTTTTTTATGGTGAGGGTGATATTTTTTTTGGACATAGGGTTCAGTCTTTTTTAGGATTGGTAATTTTTTTGGTTTTTATTGTTGTTGATTATGGTATATTCGTGATGAGGGAATATGGTGTTTTACGGAAAAGGAAATATGGTTTTTTTGGGATATGGTTTTAGGGTTTTTTGGGGTTTAGTGTTAAAAGTCTTTTTTGGATTGAATGTTTGAATTTTTGGGGCCAAGGGATTACTATTTTTTGGGATAAAGGATTAGGATTTTATTGTTAATGATTTTAATTTTTTTGGGTTGATGGTTTTGGTTTTTTGGGGTTGTGGTTATATGTGTTTCATGATACAGGATTACAGTTTTTTGTGGTTGAGAGTTTAGGGTTATTGGGGATGCAAGATTTCAATTTTCATGGGATATGAGTTAATGATTTTTTGGGTTTTAGATTATTTTAGTTTTCAAGGGTTGTGGATTAATGTTTCCTAGGGATTGGGTATAAGGATTTCTATGAAATAGGTTTTACTGTATTCTATGGCTAATGGATTATGGTTTTTTGGGGATTAGGTTTTAGGCATTTCATAGGCTGATGGTTTAGAGTTTTAATAGATTTTGGTCAAAGGTTTTTTTGGACTATGGGTTTCTATTTTATTTTCAGGTGAGAATTTTGTGTATTTTGGGGCTGAGTGATTAGTGTTTTCTATGGATGAGGGGTTCTGGTTTTCTAGGGTGGATGGGTTTTGGTTTTCATGGTTCTGTGAGTTTTGATTTTTAAATATGTGAGGGTTTATGGTTTTTTGGGGCTGAGGTTTTAGGGTTTTCATAGAATGGGATTTTTGATTTTTACTGATGAGGGTATACTGTTTTCTAGGGATGAGGTTTTATATTTTTCTAGTGATTTGGTTTTAATATTTTTATGGGATGATTGTTTAGGTTTTTATATGGAATAGGGTTTAGGTGTTTTTATCCCTCAGTGTTTTGGTTTTTTTGGGGATAGGCATTTAGGTTTTTCAGGGACGGAGGTTTTATGTTTTTAATGGATTGGTGTTTTAGTATTATTTGGGGATGAAATTTTGTTTTTTTTTTGAATGAGGGTTTTGGGTTTTGGGTGGTTGTGGATTTAGGGTATTCTATGACTAATAGTTTATGGATTTCTAATGCTGAGGTTTTAGGTTTTTATGTGATAGAGGGATAAATAGCATCAATGGAATTGGGATTAGTGTTTTATAAGGATATGGTTTTATGGTTTTCAAAGGATGATGTTTTATAGATTTTAGGGAATGGTGGTTTGGGGTGTTCATGGTATTATGTATACAGTTTTCTATTGATGAGGATTCTGTGTTTTATATGGACATAGATTATGGTTTTATAGGTTTTAGGGTTTTGGTATTTATAGGACATTGTATTAGGTATTTCTAGTGTTGTGGGTTTAGGGTTTTCTAGGGATGAGAGATTATGGTTTTTGGGGGAAAAGGGATCATTGTTTTCTTGTTTATAAGACATAGGTTTTTCGTCGGCTGGAGGTTTAGGATTTCTTGAGGATGAGGGTTTAGGGTTTTCTAGGGCTGAGTGTTCTGGTTTTTCTATGGATGAGGGTTTAGGGTTTTGTGGAGATGATTGTTTATAGATTTATAGTGATGTTTATTTAGGGATTTGCATGGATTGGGGATTATTAATTTATGGGTATTAGAATTTTTAGATTTTGGGATGTGTGTTTATGGATTTTGGGGAATGAGGGATGTGGTTCTTTTGGGAAAGGGGGTAGGTATTTTGTGGACTATGTGATTAGTTAGTTTATGAAATGAGTGTTTTTCATTTTTTGGTGGTGGGGGTTTATGGTTTTTAAGGGATGAGGGTTTATTTTTTCATGGGGATGAGTGTGTAGGGTTTTAATTTTGATGAGTGTTTAGGATTTTATGGGGATGAGGGTATCGGGTTGTTTGTGGATGATGTATTAAATATTCTTTTAGATTAGGTTTTTTTTCATCATATTGTGCATTTAAATTTTACTAAGTATTTGGGTTTATTGAGTTTTCTGGATGAGGGTTTCAGGTTTTTTGGAATGAGGCTTTTGGTTTTTTTAGGGATGAGGTTTTTGTGTTTTCTGGGGATTTAGATTTGTGTTTTTTAGAGGATGATGGCTTTGGTTCGTTTCTGGATGAGGGTTTTTCATGGTTTGGACTCAAGATTTAATTTTTATTGGGACTGATGGTTTATGGGGTTTTTGGATGATGGTTTAGGGTTTTTTGGGGTTGCAGGCCTAAGGTTTTTGGGGCTAGGGGATTAAGATTTCTTAGGGAATTTTTTTTCTATTTTTTGTGTATGTGGATTTATGGTTTTGGGGGAATAAGGATTATGGTTTTTTGTGTCTATGTGTTTATTTTTTTGGAAAATGGTTTCATGTTTTTGGGGGATATGTTTTTGTCTGTTTTTGGGGATGAGGGTTTTGGGTATTTTGGGGTTGAGGTTTAGGGTTATTTTGGGTTTTGGATTTAGGGTTTTTGTTAAATTTTAATTTAGGGTATTACAGGGCTACTGGTATATGGTTTTTTGGGGATGACAGTTTATGGTTTTCATTGGATGAGGTCTTAGTTTATTTGGGGGAAGGTGCTTTTGGATTTTCTCAGGTTGAGTTTTTAGTGTATTATGTGGATGATGGTTTATGTATTATTTGTGATGATGGTTTAATGTTTTCTCAGGTTGATGGTATTAGAATTTATATAGATGAGGGTTCAGGTTTTTCTGTGGAAGATGGTTTAGGGTTTATTGGAGAGGCGGTGTGAGATTTTTCTATGGATGAGGTATTATAGTTTTCTAGGGATGAGGGTTTAGGGTATTATGGTGCTGAGGGATTAGGGTTTACAAGGGATGAGTGTTTAGGGTTTTCTATGATAGAGGGATTATGGTTTTATGGGGATCTGTGTTTAGGGTTTTATGGGGTTGAGGGGTAACGTCCTTCTAGGAGTGAGTGTTTTGGGTTTTATAGATATGGGGTTTAGGGTTTTATAGGGAATTGGATTGCTGGATTTATTGGGATGAGGGTTTTGGGTTTTTTAGGGAAGAGGCTTTTAGGTGTTTAGGGGATTATATTTTAGTTGTTTTTGTGACAATGGGTATATGGTTTTATAGGGAGGTGGGTTTTAGGTTTTAATGGTTAGATGGTTTAGGATTTTATTTTGGTTAGGGATTATTAGATTCTGGTTATGATGGATTAGGGATGGGGATTTATTATTTTTTAGTGTTTAGGGTTTTGTGTAATCTATCATTTAGTTTTTATGGTTTTCTAGGTCATAGTGATTCAAGTTTTCTAGTGTTGTGTGTATACGTTTTTCTTGGGATGGGGGTTGAGTTTTGTCAAGGGTTGTGGGATTAATGGTTTCATGGACTATGATTTTAGGGTTTCATAGGGATGACAGATTAGGGTTTTCTATGGTTAAGTGTTTAGGGTTTTTTTGGAGATAAGTTTTTAGGGTTTTATGGGGATGAGGGTTTACTGCTTTTCATCAAATGAGGGGGTATGGATTTCTAGTGTTGATGGTTTAGGGTTTTCTAGGGTTGAGAGATTATGTATTTATATCACTCATAATTTATAGATTTTTGGGATGAGGGTTTCGGGATTTCAAATATTGTGAATTTAGGTTTATTTAGGCATAGGGTTTAGGGAATTTTTTGATTTAAAGATTAGGTTTTTTTTGGGATGAGGGAATTCGGTTATTTGGGAATGCATGTTTAGGTTTTTCTAGGGTTCATGGTTTAGGGTTATATGGGATAATGGAATAAGTATTTTTGAGGCAGAATGTTTAGGATTTTTTTGGTGATGAGGGTTTAGGGTTTTGTAGTTGTGAGGGTTTAGGGTTTTGGGGGGATGATGATTTAGGGTTTCATGGAGTAGAGGGTTATTTTTTCATGGGGATGGGGATTTATGGATTGTTGGGGATGAGGGGTTAGTTTTTTTGGGGCTGACTGTTTTGGCTTTCTGGGATGAGGCTTGTGGGTTTGTTAAGGATGAGGTTTTTGTGTTTTTTGGGGATGGGGTTTAGGGTTTGGGGGATGATGGTTTAATTTTACTTCAAGATGGGTGCTTAGGGTTTCTATTGGATGAATATTTATGGTTTCTTGAGGATAATAGATTAGGGGTATTTGGTATAAGGTATTTGGGTTTCTTGGGGTGTGGGATAATGTTTTTTTGGGGTTTAGGTTATCGGTTTTTTTGTGGATAGGTTATTTGGTTTTTTGGGATGATTTTTACGGGTTTTTAGGGATGGGGATTTAAGGTATTTTGGATCCATGGGTTTTTGGTTTTTTTTGTTTAATGGGTTTTAAATTGTTTTTTCTCTAAGGGTTTGGAGTTTTTTAGGTCTATGGGTTTATGTTTTTTTGGGGGTTATGTTATAGGGTTTATTAATGTTTTTGTTTTTGAATTTTTTGTGGCCAATGATTTAGTGTTTTTCGTGTGGGATGTGTGTTTAGGTTTTTTTAATATGGGGGTTTTGGTCAATCATTTGATAATGAATTCTGTTTTTCTATGGATGATGGTTTTGGGTTTTCTCAGGTTGATGGTTTATGGTATTATGAAGATTAGGGTTTATGATTTCTTTTGTGGATTATAGTTATATAATATTAGGGATATTTTCTTGGTATTGTGTATGGATAAGGATATAGGGTTCTCTAAATTAGGGGGATTAGTGTTTTGGGGGATGAGGGGTAAGTGCATTCTCAGGTTGAGGGCTTACATTTTTCTGTGATTGATGGTTTTGGGTTTTTTGGTGTTGAGTTTTTAGGGTATTTTTGGGGATGTTTTCTTAGTGTTTTCTAGATAAAATGGATTAGGGTATTCTAGGGATGGTGGTTATGGTTTTTATGGGGTTCGGGGTTTAGCGTTTTCTAGGATAGTGTGTTTTGTGTATTCTTAGGAATATGATTTAGGGGTTTTGGTTGAAGTGAATTTATGGGTTACTATGGATAAGGGTTTAGGGTTTTCAAGTGGGTGATGTTTTCAGGGTTTTTAGGGATGGGGGTTGGGCTTTTTTAGTTTGATGGTTTAATGGTTCTCTAGGGATTTCGGTATAGAGTTATCTGGGGATGATGGTTTTGTGTTTTCATTGGATAAGAATTGATATGGTTCAAGGGCTAAGGGTTTGGGATTTTTTAGGGAATATGGTCCACAGTTTTCTAGTTATAAGGATTTTATTTTATAAAGGGATGAGGTATTGCAATTTTGTGGGTCTATTGGTTTAATATTTTCATTGTTTGAGGGTCAAGGGTTTTCTATGGATAGGGGTAAAGGTGTTTATGGGGTTGAGGGATTATGTTTTTTTGGGCAATGGGAGTTTAATATTTTCCATGGATGTGTGTTTGGGTTTTTTTTGATGCAGTTGGTTTAGGGGTTTATATGGATGATGGTTTAGGTTATTCTAGGATTAGGGTATTGGGTTTCAATGGGATGATGATTTATGGTTTCTTAGGGATAATGATATAGGGTAATTTGGGGTTGGGGGTTTAGGGTTTCCTAGGTCTATTGGTTTAGGGTTTTCTTGGGATGATTGTTTATGGTTTTCTTGAGATTATGGTTCATGGGTATGTTGGAAAGAGGGTTTAGGTTTTTCTATGGTTGTGGGTTTAGGGATTTTGGGACTAAGGGTTTAATATTTTATTTGGATAAGGGTTAGGGTTTTCTAGAATTGAGTTTTTATGGTATTTTAGTATTAATTGATTAGGGTTTTCCTGGGATGAGAGATTATGTTTTCTACGTATGGGGGTTTTGTGGTATCATTTTTTGAGAGTTTTAGTTTTTCGTGTTGATGGTTTTGTGATTTATATGTTTGAGGGCTATGTATATTTTAAAGGGGAGGGTCAGGGGTTTTCTATTGATATAGGATTATTTATTTCTAAGGATTAGAGTTTTGGGATTTAAAGGGTTTAGATTTTATGTTTTCTCCAGATGAAGATTAACATTTTTGGGGGGATGGGGGTTTTGGATTTTCAAGTGAAGATGAAATAGGGTTTTCAAGGTGTTATGGATTTGGTTTCTCTAGGAATGTGGTAATAGTGTTTTCTTTAGGGGAGGGTTTTGGGTTTCATGGGGATGAGGGCTTAAGTAATTTAGTAAATAATGTTTTGGATTTTTTTGGTGATGATGGTTTAGGTTTTGCGTGGATTGGGGTATAATTATTTATGGGGTTGACGGTTTGGATTTTCATGGGGATAAGGGTTTAGGGTTTTATCCGGATGAGACTTTCATGTATTTTTTACCAAAGGATTTAGTGCTTTCTATTGAAAATATATTAGCATTATAAGGGGCTCTGGGTTTTGGGTTTTTTGATGCAAAGTGTTTAGGTATTTTTTTGGAATGATGGTTTATGGATTTCTTATGATGAGTGATTATTGATATTAGTTGATGAGTGATTAATGTTTTTCATGGATAAGGGTTTAGGGTTTTTTGGTGATTTGGGATTACGGTTTTATGTTGCTTTGGGTTTTGTGTTTTTGGGGAGTGGGGGTTTATGGTTTTCTATAGATGAGTGTTTAAGAATTTATAGGAATAAGAGATTAGGGTTTTCTAGGGATGAGGTTTTAGTGTTTTCTAGGGATGAAAATATATAGTTTTATAGGGATTAGTGTTTTTGGGTTTTATTATGATGGGGTTTAGGGTTCCCTGAAGATGGGGTTTTAGTTTTTTCTCATGAATAGGGTTTTGAGTTTTCAGGTGCTTATGGTTTAGGGTATATCAGGATGAGGTTGTAGGGTTTTGAGGGCATAGAGTTTTGGGTTTTTTGTGGGTGATGGTTTAAGGGATATTATGGATGGATATTTAGGGTTTTCTAGGGATGAGGGTTTAGGGTTATAAGGGGATGAAAGTCTACTATTTCACAAGGAAGAGGGTTTATTGTATTATGAGGCTGGGGGATTATGGTTTCAAGTGTTGTTCATTTAGGTTTGTAAGGTGTTGAATGTTTTAGATATTTTATGGTTGAGGGTTTATGTTTTTCTGTGGATGAGTGTTTAAGGTTTTTAGGGGATGATGGTTTAGTTTTTATTATGGTGGTGGGTTATGTATTTTTTTTTTGCTAAGGGTTTTAATATTTTTGGGGGAAAAGGGGTTTTGGTGATGGGTGGATGAGGATTTAGGGATTTGGTAAGAATTGTTTAGGGTTTTTTGGGACATATGGCTTAGGGTTTTTTGTTGTAATGTTTAATATCTCTTTTGGTTTTTAGTATTTTTTTTTGCAGCCAGTGGGTTTAGGGTGTTTTTTAGCTAATATTTTAAGATTTTTTTGGATATGCTATTAAGGATTTTTATGGATGAGGGATTACTTTTATTTGCTGATGAGTGTGAAAGGTTTGTTGGGACCATGTGTTTATTGTTTTCTGGGCTGCGGGTTTCTGGTTTTTTGACTAAGGGTGTATAAATTTTTTAGTTGAGGGTTGAGGGTTTTGTGTTGATAAAGTTTAATACTTTAATAATTAATTTTCTTTTGGATGAGGGGTGAGTGTTATTAAGCATGCTGGATAAGTGTCTTCCTGGGACTTGGGGTCATAGTTTTTCTAAATGTGGTTTTATGTTGTTCTGGGCTGATGGATAAGTGTCTTCTAGGATTAGGGGTTTGGTGTTTTCTATTGAATGGGGTTTATGGGTATTTGGGGATGATGGATCAGGGTTTTGTAGGGCTAAGCATTTCAGGTTTTATGGGAATTAGGTTTTATGGTATATTGGCATTCATGATTTTGGGATTTATAATGATGAGGTTATAGGGTTTCTGGTCATGAGGGAATATGGTTTTCTGGTGCTATGTGTTTAGGAATTTTTTGGGATGAGGGATTAATTTTTTCTCAAGATAAGGGTTTAGGGTTTTCTAGGGTTGAGGTTTGTTAGGATTGTATGATTTAGGTTCTATGATTTTCTAGCGATAAGGGTTCAGGGTTTTTTTGGGATGATGTTTTATAGATTCCATTTGTTGACAGTTTTCGTATTTAAATGGTTAAGGGTTTAGGGTTTTCATTGGCTTAGTTTGTATTGTTTTCTAGGGTGGGGAATTGTAGGACTATTGGGGATTTTGGTTTATGGTTGTGTTGAGATGTGGGACATAGGATTTAATAGGTCCATGGTTTATGATATTATTGTGATGAGGGCTTTAGGTTTTATGAGGAAGAGGGTTTAGGGTTTTTTGGGTCTAAGAATTTAGGGTTTTCTCGAGCACATGGAATTGGGATGTCTTCAAATGAAGTAATATTGTTCTCATAGAATGACAGACTATGTTTTTATAGTTTTTTTTGTTTATTTTTCTTCTGGAATGTGGGTTTAGGTTATTTTGGGGATGATTGTTTAGTGTTTTCTAAGGTGAAGGTTTAAGGTTTTCTAATAATGAGGGTTTGGGGTTTTCTAATGATGAATGGTTAAGGTTTTCTAGGGTTTAGTTTTAATGGTTTTCTTGGGGCTGAGGGTCTAGGGTTTTTGGGTGATGTGGGTGTACAATTTTATAGGGATGAGGGTTTAGTGATTTCTAGTTAAATGTTATTAATCATTTCTAGGGATGAGGGTTATGTGTTTTCTAGGATTTATTGTTTAGTTTTTTATGGGGATGTGGGTTTAGGGATTAGTGTGGATGAGGGTTTAGGGTTTTCTATGTTTAACTGGTTATGTTTTATTGGGATAAGGGTTTAGGGTTTTCTAGGGTAATCTGTTTAGGGTTTTACGGTGATGTGGGTTTAAATTTTTTTTGGGGTTGATGATTTATGGTTTTCTATGGTACGAATTTAGTTATTTTTAGTGTTTGGGGTTATGGTTTTTTTGGGGTTTAGGGTTTAGGGTTTTCTGTGGATGGGGGCATAATATTTTCTAGGGATGGGAGCTTAGGTGATTCTTGTGATTTGGGTTTCATTTTTTCTATCTAAATGGGTAAATTCTTTTTGGGGGATTAGGGTTTACTGTTTTACCTAGAAAAGTGCTTAGGGTTTTCTATAGATTATGTTTTAAGGTTTCTAGGGATAAGGGTTTAGGATTTTCTAGGGATGAGGGTAGGGGTTTTTTGAGTGATGAGGGTATTGGATTTTCTATGGATGAGGGTTGAGGGTTTTGTGGGGCTAAAGGTTTAGTATTTTCTTGGCCCATTATTTTATGTCATATTAGGGATGAGTGTTTATAGTTTTAAGTGGAATAGGGTTTATGGATTTTTGTGGAGTTTGGATTAGTGTTTATGTGATAAGGGTTTAGGTTTTTATGATGCTAAAGTTTTTGAATTATCATTGGTGAGGATGGATTAATGTTTTTTTGGACCTAAGGGAATATAGTATTTTTTTTGGGATAAGGGTTTATGATTTTATTGGGATGAGGATTTTGGTATTTCCTAATCTGAGTGTTTAGAATTTGTTAGAGATGAGAGATTAGTGTTTTCCTGGGATGAGGTTTTAGTGTTTTATCAAGATCTGGGTTGATGGTTTTCTTGGGATGAGGGTTTAGCATTTTATAGGGATAAGGGATTAGTGTTTTATGAGGATGAGTGATTAGGGTTTTATGGGGATGAGGTTTTAAGGGTTTTTTGGGATTTAGGGTTTGGGATAATCTTGAAAGGATGGTTTAGGGTTCAAGGGGGATTGGGGATTTGGTTATGCTAAGGACGAGGGTTTATGCTTTTATGGGGATGGGGGTTATATATTTTCATGGGACAAGGTTTTAGGGTTTTCTGGCGAAGTGGGTTTATAGGATTTCTGGCTTATTTATTATTAATTTTATGGTGGTGGGTGTTTAGGATATTATAGGGATTAAGGTTTCGATTTTAATGGGGATGAGGGTTAATAGTTTTCTTGGAATGATGGTTTTGTGTTTTCTAGGGCTGTGGGATTATTATTTTCTAGGGATAAGGGAATAGGTTTTTCAAGGAATGTGGGATTAAGGGTTCGTAGTACTTGGGGATTATGTGTTTCTACGGCTAAGCGTTTAGTGTTTTTTGGGGATGAGGGTTTTAGGTTTTATAAGGCTATGGGATTTGTGATTTATGGGGAAGAGGGATTGCGTTTTTTC
Source organism: Viscum album (assembly GCA_963277665.1). Lineage (NCBI taxonomy): Eukaryota > Viridiplantae > Streptophyta > Magnoliopsida > Santalales > Viscaceae > Viscum > Viscum album. The sequence goes on from OY728132.1 coordinate 923,813,516, forward strand.
TGGCATGAGGATTTTAGTTTTCTAGGGCTATGGGTTAATGGTATAATTTGGGATGATAGTTCAGGGTTTTCATAGGAAGGGGGTTTTGGGAGTTCTATGGTGGATGTTTTAGAATTTCTGGAGACCTTGTTGTTTTTGTTTTCTACGGTTGTGGGTATTGATTTTTTTTTGGGATGAGGGCTTAGCTTTTATTGTGTATGAGTATTTTCTTGGGATGAGGGGTTTGGATATTATTGGGATAATTGTTTGAGGAATTATTGGAGATAGGGTTTAGGGTTTTCTATGGAGGTTGGTTTAGAATTTTATGGGGATGAGGGTTTAGGATTTTCTAGGGTAGAGGGTTTAGTGATTCAGTGGATGAGGGTTTTGGGGTTTTGGGGGATGAGTGTTTCTGGAATATGAGGATAAAGATTATGTGTTTTTTATGGATAAGGGTTTATGATTATTTGTGGCTGAGGGTTTAGGTTTTTCTCAGGGTGAGGGGTTAGGGTTTTCAATGGATGGGAGTTCAGTGTTTTTAGAGAATGTGGTTTTTGGGTTTTCTAGAACTTTGGGTTTAGGGATTTCCCATGGATGGGGGTTTATGTTTTTATAGGGAGTAGGGTTTAGGGTTTTATGGGGATGAATTTTATTTATTTTCAGGACCGAGGATTATTGGTTTTCTTGGGATGATTGTTTAGGATTTTCTATGGCTGAGGGGTTTTGGGTTTCTAGAGATGTGGGTTTAAGGTGTTCTTGGTATGAGAGATTATGGTTTTCTTGTGAGGAGGATTATGATATTCTAGGGATGAGAATTCATGGTTTTTGAGAGCAGAGGGTTTATCATTTTATGTGGATGATGAATTGGGGTTTCTCAGAATTAGGTTTTATGGGGTTCTGGGACATGGTGAATATGTTTTTTCTAGGAAAGGTGTTGTATGGTTTTCTAGGGATGATGATATTGTGTTATATGGGGAGGAGGGTTTAGGATTTTCATTGGTTTCGGGTTTAGGTACTTCTAGGTTTAAGAGTTTGAAGATTTCTAGGGTTGAGGGTTTATGGTTTTCTAGGGATGAGGGTTTATGGTTTTCTAGGGATGAGGGTTTTGGGTTTTCTAGGGCCGTTGGTTTAGATTTTTCTAGTGATAAGGGGTTTTAGGTTTTCTAAGGTTAAATTTTAATTATTTTCTAGGTCTATGAGTTTAGGGTATTTAGGGTTATCGGTGTAAGTTTTTTTTGGAGTTGAGGTTTTTTTAATTTTTTTGCAGAAGAGGGTTTATGGTTTTTGTGAAAAAAATATATAATTTTTTTATTAGTGTTTATTTTATTATGAGTGTTTATTTTATTATGAGTATGATGGTTAAGGGATTTTTGGTGATGCTAGTTTGGTGTTTTTCAAATCTAAGGGTTAATGGATTTTTGGTGATGAGTGTTTATTGTTTTATGTTGATGAGTGATTCAGATTTTCCTTGGCAGAGTGATTGGGTGTTTTAGGGGATGAGGTTTTATGTTTTTTTTGTGGCTGGGGGTATAGGTTTTTTTTGAGATGATGTATTAGGTCTTTGTGGGGATGATGGTTTAGGGTTTTCTTGGGATGAGGTTTTATAATTTTCTATAGATTAGGGATTTGCATTTTCTAGGTATGATGTTTTAGTATTTTCTTCAGTGGAGGGTTTTTGATATTTTAGATATGTGGTTTTATGATATTTTGGGGCCTAGGGATTAGGGTTTGTTGAAGATGAGTTTTTAGGTTATTATGGTGCTGAGGGTGTAGGGTTTTTTGGGGTTGAGGGTCTTAGATTTTCTCTGAAAGTGGGTTTTGGTATTTCCAGGGAAAAGGGTTTAGGATTTTTAGTGATTGAGGGTTAGTGGTTTTCTATGGCTACGGGTTTCTGGTTTGGTATGGATGAGGGTTTTTAGTTCCCTTGGCATAACTATTTTGTATGTTCTGAGGATAGGGGTTTATGGTTTTCTATAGATATTGTATTACAATTTTCTAGGGATGAGGTTTTAGGGTTTTCTAACAACGAGTACTTACGGTTCTCTAGAGATGAGGATTTATGGTATTTGGGAGATTAGGGTTTCAATTTTATAGGGATGAGTGTGTATTTATTTCTAGTGCAAATTTATTGTGGTTTTTTTGGTTGAGGGTTTATTGTTTTCTATGAATTTTTATTTATGGTTTTTTAAAGCTAAGGGTTTATTGTTTTCAAAGGATGAGGGTTTAGTGTTTTCTAAGAATGTTGATTTAAGGTCTTTTGAGGATAAGTGGTTATGTTTTTCAAGTTATTATGGTATAGGGTTTTATAGCGATCAAGGATTGGGTTTTTTTGGGGTTGAGGGTTTTATGGGGGTGATGTGTCTAGGTTTTATGGGGATGAGGGTATAGGGGTTTCTAGGGAAGATGATTTATGGTTTAATGGGGTATGTGGTTTATTATTTAATGGGGATTAATGTTTAGGTGTTCCTTGGGCTATGGGAATAGGGTTTTCATGGCTATGAATATAGAGTTTTATGGGGATGGGGGTATAAGGTTTATGGGGCTATGGGTTTAATGATTTCTGGGGATGATTGGTTATCATTTTATGAGGCTCATGGATTTAGTTTTTCTGGGGATGATGGTTAAGGGTATTCTTTGTTAGAGGGTTTATGGTTTTTTGGGGATGTGAATTTACAGTTTTCTAGGGATGAGGATTTTAGTTTTATTAACACTGAGGGTTTAGGGCTTTCTAGTGTCCTAGGGATTTGGTTTTTTTGTTGCCCAGTGTTTATGATTTATAGGGTTGGGGATTTTCGGTATCTTAGTGATGATGTTACAGTGTTTTTAGGTGTTGAAGATTATGGGAATTTTGGAGCTGAGAGTTTTAGATATTTTCGACATGAGGGATTAGGGTTTTCATGGGAAGAGGGTTTGAGGTTTCTAGGGATGACAGTTTAGAGGTTTCTTCGTCTATCAGTATTGGGGTTTCAAGTTTGATTGTTTCAGATTTTATATGGGTATGGATTTAGTGTTTTCCTTGGAGGATGGTTTATAATATTATAAGTCAGGTGGTTATGGTTTTTTCGGGTTGAGTGTTTATGGTTTATGCTTGAATGTTTAGCGTCTTCTAGGGATGAGTTTGTATAGTTTATGGGGTTGAGTGTTTAGGGTTTTATAGGGAATGGTTTTCAGTTCTATGGGATTGAGGGTTTAGGTTTTTTTAGAGAATGAGGGTTTACAGATTTCTAGGAATAATGTATTACTGTTTTCTGGCGATGAGGGTTAGGGGAATCATGGCATGTCAGTTTATGCCATTATAGGGAAAATGATTTATTTGTTTTTGAGGTGATGGTGTTGTATTTTTTGATGATGTGGATTTAGAGATTTTTAGGGCTATGGCTTTATCATTTTACGGGGATATGGGTTTATGGTTTCTTAGGGATAAGGGTTTAGGTTTATTAAGGGAATTAGGGTTAGGGTTTTTGAGAGATAAGAGATTAGGGTTTCCTCAGGATGATATTTCTGGGTTTTCTAGGGATAATGTTTTTGGGTTTTCTATGCATCGGGGTTTTGGGTTTTCTCAGACTGAGGGTTTTGGGATTTATGGGGATGATGGTTTAACATTATTTGGGGTCAAACATTTTTTGGTTTCTTGGTCTGAGGGTTTAGGTAATTTTGGGTATCAATTTTAATAGTTTTATTGGGATGAGGTTTTAATTTTTTTAGGGGAAGAGGGTTTATGATTTTATAGTGATGAGGGTCTATCATTTTTTGAGGATGAGGGTTTGGGGTTTTTTTAGGGATGCGTGATTAGGTTTTTCTATGGATTAGGGTTATGTGGTTCAGGGGGATGCAGTTTTAGGGATTTATGGGGATGACCATTTTGGGTTTTGGGGGATAATGATTTAGGGTGTTCTAGTGCTAAGGGTTATGGGTTTTAGGGGGATGAGGGTATTGGATTTTCTGTGACTAAGGGATCCGTTTTTACTTTTTGAATTTTTATCGTTTTTTAGGGTTGAGAGAATAGGGATTCTGGGGGATCGGGGTTTTGGGTTTTTTTGAGGCTGAGGTTTTATGGTGTTTTAGGAAAGAGAATATACGGTTTTATTCAGATAAGAGTTCTTGTTTTTTTGGAAGATAGATTAGGGGTTTTTATATGTGTTTAGGTTTTTTTTGGGTTTTGGGTTTAGGGTTATTTTGGGATGATGATTTATATAATTTTTGGATGAGTTTTTAGTTTTTTGGGGGGTAAGGGTTTATGGAATTTTGGGGGTATAGTTTTTATGTTTTTTGGGGGTAATATTTTTTTGTTTTTTGGGGATGATGGTTTTGGTTAATTATGGTTGAGGTTTTGGATTTTCTATGGAATATGGTTTAGGGTTTTAGATTGTTTATGGTTTAGGGTTTTTTATGGGTGTGGTTTTATTGTTTTTTGTGGATGAGAGTTTATGGTTTTTGGGGCAGAGGGTTTAATGTTTTTTATGAAAACACAAAAAATTATAAATAAAATTCCCTTAATAATTGAATTAATTTCCCCATTATGAATTATGGTTATAGAAAATAATTGAACATATTTGGATTTTTTTCAATATTATATCTTATCGAATTCTAAATACCATTAATCATCTTATCCATTGATAATGTATCGATTCAACATTGATCATATGATAATAATAAATATAGGGTTATAATAAATCCATTTGACACAGACCAAGGAAGTGAAAGCCTTGACCAACCATATCGTACCCTACGATGCCCATTTATCATAGCTTTCAACTAGGATTTTCCATTAACAAAGCCTGAGCATAGATTCAAAAAATCAATCATGAGTGAAACCATTTACATAAATAGGTCAATAATATAGATATCATGATCAAATCAATGTATGTCGAACCACCCCATGAAAGCATCACAACCTCTCATCATACCCTTGTGGAATTCCTTGGTGTAATAATGGTTTATTTATCTAGACCATATTTTATATGATCCTCCAAATTATTTTTTGTTTTAACTAGAACCACTTTTAGGGTTGTAGTGGTAACTATCATGTTATAAAAATACCACCATCCAGTGGGCCAACTGATCACAGCTTCAAAATTCAAAGTCTGGAATCCAAACCAAACCACGCATTCCAGCATGTAAAAATCCCATGATAAAAATTCAAACACTTATGAACACCAAACATGAGGGCCTCGAGCCCTGAGACACCCATCACAGATGGACACATATGATATCTACTATCACATCTTGGTACCACTGGAAACATAACTACATGAATGATGACTGGAGAACCTCCCACTGCAATAAAACACACTATAATATCAATCATAGAAATCACACAGACAATCATCACGTCAACCTCTTTACCACCATCGAGAAAATAACCAAATAGAGAACAGAAATCAAAATATTCACCATGCGGGAAAAAAATGGATGAAGATATCATAGAAAACCAAAACAATCCTTTTTTGATAGCTATGAGGAAGAAAAATCAAGTAAAAATGACAAAAAAACAAATCAACCTCACAAGAATACATTGACACATGTCGCGCCTGGAGCACTGATTCCCACCGACCCTCATCCCAAAACCTAATAGTTCCACCACTCGAAGTCCAACTATAAGGGGCAAAGAATAACATGAGGCCATATAATAACATTGAGTGGTTTATAGATTCAAGAACACGCATCGTTGATGAAGAGGAACACAGGTAGAAGACATAAAAAAAGTAATATGACTACAGTTGTTTCTGGGTTCTCATCAACCAACAAACCACAAAACTGAAACCATATTTTTTACAAATGATCCAACTCTAACCATGAGAGTAACATAGGAACATGAGAATATGGATTGTTTTGAGAGTATGAGGGCTTCAATAGGAATAATCCTTTGTTGGGGAGACTAAAAGAGCTGTGGAAGAAATCACGTTGTTGCGAGCAATAGAGAAATTAGAAAACCTAAGGAAGATTGAACTAAAAGGACGTGAAAAAAATGAAAATGAAGAAGAAAATCATAGGGGAGGAATGAATAAAAAGAAGGAAAATATAAGGATATCCATCTCCACCGAGGTGTTCCATGGAAACTCAAGGAGGAGAAGTGGTGCTAAGAGAAGAGAGGAGTTTCAAGTGAATGGGGTACCATCAATTTAATCTAGACCAATTACATTAAATTATCGGATAATAAGTTTGACAAAAATTATATTTTAATATGATGAAAACCAAATTGTATATCGGAGACATATATAATTTCGATAAAGAAACTATTTTTAAAAATTTAAGATCTATGTAATATATTATATTTTAATATTTCTATATTATTTATTTAATATGAATGGTTATATAATTTGACAATGTCAAATATAAATTTTATAAGTGTAATAAATGTGTTATTGTCAAAAAAGCCTTTTATTTTTCAATAAATGGTTTTTGGTTAATATTTCAATTTACTATATTTTTATAATTATTTTTCAAAATGAATATAATTTGGGATTAATAACACTAAAATTAACGAATGATTAATTATTCCTAATTTAATGATACAATAAATTTTTTGTGTAATAATTTAATACTGTATAAATATATGATGTGTACAATGGTATCTTAATGGCCCAAAATTGATGTAATATATTCCATTAAAGGAATCTAGAAAAAAAGTAGTACCCATAAATAAAATTTATTTATGAAGTTATTTGATTATATTTATAATGCCTTTATTAATCCGTGAAATCCAATTTTATATTTTTAATGTAATTAAATAATTTCATTAAAAACATGATTCACATCCACATCACCACGGGTAGAACATTAATGAGCTTGATCCTTTCCCTTATAAAATATAAAAAAAATCTCTTTTACGGAATTATTCTTGGGAAAAATGATGATAAAATATATTTTTTGAAACATTATTATATGGATTCCCAAACCTATGATTGGGAAATCATAAATAAATCCCCTCTACATTCCTATATAAACTAAGGCAGGCTCCCAAATAATATTCACTAAAAAATCTTTGATAATGTCTTTACATATCCATAACCTCTCTAGTGTACTATCAAGGATACCCCAATATTTCTAGAAACTCCTCCAATGATTTTTCTATCTCACTCTCAAGGTAATGTATGGTCTCTTTCCCCCATTTATTCAAGAAACATATTTATACAATAAATATTGTAATAAAATTAATATTTATGGGATATATTTTAAAAAACCTATTACAATCCATTTTATGTAAAAATGATGAAAGGATCTTTTTGATCTTATTAAACCATTTTATTATTTTTAATGTACTATCGTTATGCTGCCTAAATTTCATAATGAGTTTTCCATTGAAAGACTATGTATTATAAATACCATCAACATTTACACTCAATTCTATCCACTAGGAAATTCATATTGGGTTTTATTAGGGTATTACAAGTATTTATTTCGCAATCTTTGATCATAGAATTAAATGTGATAGAAAACTATCTTATGTTGAATGATCTATGTGGAACACAAATGAACATTCATGATATTAAAGTGATGGGAGTGCTCGATATTATATAGAACTCCAATGAATTTAGTAATGATTTAACTTCATGAGACATCTTGGAAAGGATTTTTGAGTTATCCAAATATTTTATGGGACTCTATGCGACATGTTATATTGTCTTGGGAGATATCCTTGACCAATGTTTTTGATATCATGATTACATTTTCATCCACATTCCCATGTTTATTTTATAATATAATGTCATATCTTGGAATTATGTTTATTATTGTAATCAATGATATGTTCTATTGAATTCCCAATATCTAACATGTAATACATTTCATCATTTAATGTTTTGTTTATTCGCTTGCTAAGATTTATAGCTCACCCCATTCATATGTATGTCCCAATGTTATTCCATGCAGTTTAATGATTTATAGAATATTAGTAGCATGTTTAGGAAGTTTCAAATAATATTTTTGTTTCCCATGTTTATGTTGTTATGATGTGTAGCTTATTCAAAAAGGAACTACTAATCATGTATTTATATATTTTATTATATTACAATTGTTTTATTAAATCAGGAAATATTGTACAATAAAGATCTAGGATGACATAGTAGGTTTCAAATTATAGTCTAATTATTTAGATATTAGGATTTAAAAACACTAGAGAAAGACATAGGGATAATTCAATTTATATGAAAAAATCGCTATGTTTTGGTAAATATTGAGTATGTGGTTTCCATTAAAATACATCCATATATAGATACTACATGTAAATGTGGCTCTGTCATAGATATACATGGGGTTTACTAACCCACAAGCACAATATTAAGATATTCTCGATTAAGATCTTGTTCATGAAAATATGGCTTTCTGCCCAACATTTATGACACTCATATGGGATATGATTTAGTAACATCAAAATCCCAATATGAACCATTAATTGGGAAACAATTTTCATTAGATTCTATATTAGGAAATAGAACATGGATATTATATATTGAATCTTATAAAATCATTAGTTATTGAAATAATATAAATTTATAAGTTACCTAATTAATGTAGTCGCTTCCTAATATGTGTTGTTTTTTTTAAAAAATAACTTATCATTAATTTCACCTTTCTTCACGCCAATTGCTAGAAATAACAAGAACCATGTAAATAGCCAATGTGAAGGGTAATTTCAAGGTTTACCAAAACAGATGTTCAACCTAATGATATTAGATATTACAAACATTGTGATGATACTCTATCTGTTGGATTAGTTATGGAATAGAATCCCAAATCAAGAGGAAATCCCAAATCCCCCAAATAATGAACAAACATCAACTGAGACCTTTATAAAAAAATATGCATTCCATATCAAGGGACCATATGATCCCATACACATTTAATAATGGATCAAATCCATTGGATAGATCTTCTCAATCATTGACTATGCTGAAAAAGATAAGGTTATGATGGTTGTTTATCATATAGAGGAAGAAACTGATCTTTTGGGGACATTGATCTAGAATATAAAACAAGAGGAAGTTCTTGATGAAATGTGGTGTAAGGAACTTTGTAAATTGATTTGTGATAAGTATTTTCATCTCACCCTTTGACCTAAAATGGAAAGGAATTTCTTATCCCACAAAAACAACTCTGATGAATCCATTAGGGTGTATAATGTAAAATTCCAATGATGTTAAATATATTCCCATATATTTTTCATTACCTTCAAGTTAGAAGTTTTCTTCTTCTTTTGTGACAAAAAATCGTATTTTATGAAAACCATTGCGATTTGAGAAATTAACAACAATTGGAAAACTTTCTTCAAGACCTCATATTGAAAATTGAGATCAATGAATATAATGGTTCTCATGGGAATAAGAAGCATAAAGTGGAGTTTAATTCTTGTTGTATGATGGGTAAATATAATAGTGGTATGAGATTTCATTATCAAACCCTTCCAATGTGTCAGTAAAAGAACCTCAAAAATACCATAAAGTGGATGCAGAAAAGAATTATGTGATGGAGGAAGGGGATCCATGAAAATTATTAATGATGAGAGTATCTTACTAATTTGATGGAGGAATGGAATGCCCTAATCAATCCTAAACATATTGGTCATTCGTTCAACTGCAAACAACTAGAGAACTTTTCAGACCAATGCACTCGACCATGGGTTGTCAATTATAATAAACACCAACATTCTCCTAGGAAGAATGGGAGCTATTATAACATCATAAATACTGAGGTGGATCATAATAAAATAGTAGTGATAGGTACAATAGTTAATCATTCATGATTATTTAATGTGAATTTTGATTTTACTTCTACTCATTATTTCATATCATATAATTTTTGTTGAACTATTAAAACACTACTAATAGGGATGGATGTAGATTTGTCTGTGAGAACATTAAATAGGTCAATCATTCCTTTCAAAATATAAAAATACTCCACTATCATGTTTTGTGGGATAAAAATTCCAATGATCCTTTTGGTACTCCCTTTAGTGTAATATGATGAAATTATTGATATGAATTTTTTTTATATGTAGATCCAACAAAAAATGTCATCAGAAGAAAATCATCCTCCATATAGCTAATTGTCCACTAATTTTACACATTTACAAGGAGGAGGATGAAGTTTATATTGTAAAATCATCCCAAAATAGAAATTAGTTCCGTATAGAAATGAATATATATGCAAAATAATTTATGAAAATGAAAATATCCTTTTCAAGACATCCCCATTATTATGGTATATGCTGATGTGTTTTACAATTAATTTTATGGACTTCCCATGAGCTGAGAGGTCTAATTTTCTATCAATCATATACATGGTACATTTCCAATATCACCAAATCCTTATAGAAATTATATTGTGGAACATGTGAAGATAAATAAGAAATTATAGGACAATTTGGATAAAATATTAATATTCCATATTGATTCACCATGGGGATCACAAGTCCTCTTTTTTAAGAAGGATGGGTAAATGAACATTTTCATTGATTATTTTCAGATCCATAATATCATGATAAATAAAAATTATCATATTCCAAGGAATTAAAGCATATTTGATAAGTCAAGTGGATCCCAATAGATATCCATGGATGATAATAGGTTGAGGTATTATCAAGTATGGGTGAAGGAGGGTATCCCCAAAGGATTATTTTTGTACAAGGTACGTGTAGTATGAGTTCAGTGTAATTCCATTTGGACTCATTTATTCTCTATAAATTATCAAAAACATGATTAATTGAGTCTTTAAAAATTAATTAACAAATATTTTGTAGTCTTTATAGAATGTATTTTAATATAATAAAAAATCATTGAGGTGTATAAGTAGAATCTAAGAACAATGATAAAGCCATATGAACATAAAATCTTCAGGAAATGTACAAAAAATGTGAGTTATAGTTGAAGGAATAATCATTCATGGAGAACTTTATTACATGAAATGGGATATTAGTGTACCCTTCAAAAAACGAATCTATTGAACGATTGTAGAGGCCAACTTAAGCGGAATATATCCCTAGTTTCATTGGCTGAATGGGTATTACTGACGATTTATGAGAAATTCCTCACAATTTTCAGACACTTTAACAAAGCGAACTCACAAGGGAGCCATGATTTTTTTTGAATAATAAATGTTAAGAGGGAATTAAGGAATTTTAAAGAGGCCCATCACATCACCATTACATGCACTACCCTCTACAAGGGAACACTTCTTGGTAAATAACGATACATCAAAGAAGGTATTATCATTTGTACTAATGTTGAATGACATAGTGATAGACAATGAAACTATTAAATGGAATGTTCATTAAATGAAATACTAAATACAAGAGCATGGGTTAGCAGGATTAGTTTTTTCATTTAAAATATGGTGGTATTATCTCAATTTGAAGATGTGTGAGTTATATATAGGTCATAAGATCCTACTGTATATATTCACACGAAAATAGTAAAATATATGACAGAGAATATTGTTATAGCTAATAAAGTACTATAATACCTAAATCCACTACCATAATGGGAATGAAAATAATTTTGTTGATGCTCTATGTTGAAAATATTTATTAATTTATTAATTAAATAAAATTGATTAAGGTATGATCTTCTTAGTCATTATGAGGATTCACAATGGGATTATAAAGGATGGTCCATCATCAATCCTTTCTGAAATTATTTCTCAACCATCCCATCTAAAGATTATAAATAATTCTAAAATAGATTATTTGGTAATTCTGAATAAGGTGGAAGCTATATAAAAGTAAAAGTATCATATTTAATATATATTGAAGAATGAGTTTCATGATTTGGGTCAAAACTATGTGTACCATCAAATCATGAGTTATAGAAGGAGTCATTGGATGATGCACATAACTCTTCCTTCTCCAACCAACAGAGGAGAAAAAAGATGTATCGAGATATCTTAGAACATAATTGGTGCGAAAAATTCAAGATAGGGATCATATAATATTCATCATGTTTCTTTGTATTTCAGCAAGTGAATGATAAACATGAAAAAGTTCATGGGGATGATATAACCATTACCATGCTGAAATTAAAAGGGGGAAACATCAAACTATGACTTTCAATAATCTTTTGAATACATAAAGATGAAATAAATCTATATAGTTATGGGTGGATCGTATTTCAAGGGCTTCTCGATAAATTTTAATTTCAGAGGACATGCCTATTGATCAACATGTAGGGATATACATTAGAGATGTGGTGAGTTTAATGGAACACACCTTTTTATTGTATATGATCATGAGCTACGATTTACCTCCATGTTATAGAAGAATCTCCAAAAAGTTCGAAACCCTGAGTTGAAAATCACCTCATCGTATCACCATCAAACTGATGGCTAATCAGAGAGGGCATTATAGGAATTCAGGGACATGTTGATAGAATGCTCGATAGACATCCACGAATGATGGGATCAACATATTCTTCTATCCATGTTCTTGTACAATAATAGTTTCCACAAAGGAATCTAAATGGGTCCCTATTCATCCCATTATGGTATGAAATGTATAAAAAAATCGTGTTGGGATAATTTTGGTGAAAAAAACTACATGATATGTAAATAGAAAAGGAAATGGTTGAGAATGTCAACACCATTCATCATCACATCATGGCGTCTTAGAGCGGGCATCAAACATATGATGAAAATTACTGATGTGAAATACATATTGAGGTTATAGAGAATTTATTACATTATATATCTCAATGTATAATTTTCATGAGAGTTGGGAATCAGTGTAAGATTACTCCAAGATAGATCTACCCCTTTGAGCTCCTTGATTACATCGGAGTGGTGGCAAATCGACTAGCACTCCCATGTAACATATCTGAGGTAAAAGATGTGTTCTATGGAGACCTTTTTATGATGTACATACCTGACCCTTCACATGTGCTGAGTTAATATTTGGAACCATTGTAAGATGAACTTTCATATTAGGTGTATCTTGTAATGATTTCATACCATAGGGACAATGATCTACAAAATTTGACAATAAACCTTTTCAAATTGATAAGGTTAATAAAAAATACTGAATAAACAATGTGGGATCCAAATGGGTTGATGAAATGGAATTACAATCAACAATTTATTATTTGAGATGAAATCTCATAATTTTAATTTTACGGAGGTGGGATAATTGTAATGAACAAAAAAAATTTATATAAAATCCCCATTTTAATTGAATTAAATTCCCAATAAAATATTGCTGTTGTGGAAAACACATGAACATATTTGGATTTTTTGGGAATATTAAATCCTATCATATTTTAAATTCCATCAATTATAATAATAATTGATAACAAAAAAATCGAATAGAGATCATATGAATAGAATAAATATAGGGGTATGATAAATCCATTTTTCAATAACAAAGGAAGTGATATCCTCAAAAATTATGATCATGACCTAGGAATCCCATTTATTAGAGTTTGAAAAGAAGATATAATCACTGGGATATTCCCATGTCTAATCCCATTCTGAGATTCGACAATTAAATAAGGAGTGTAACTAGTTATAGAATATTTTCAAACATATCGTTATCTCAAACCAAAACATGTATGTCGAACACCCCCTAAAAGCCTCACCGCCTCTCACCATATAGTTAGGGAGTTCAATGGTGTATTAAAAGTATATGTATCTTGACCCATGATTTGTAAAATTTTATAATTATTTTTATATATTATTAATTATAATTACTTTATATGATTAGATAATGCGTTTGATAAAAATTAGATTTTCATTCGATGAAAAAAATTGTATTTTTTAGAGATATATAATTTTAATAAAGATAATATATTTACAAATCTAATAATATTGAATTAAATGATATTTTGATATTTGAATATTATTTTTTAAAAATAAATGATAATATAAATTTACAAAGTCAAATGCAAATTTTATAAAGTTCAAAATGATGTTATTATCGAAAAATTATTTGTCAATAAATTTGTACTTTTTATTTTAAATGTGTATATTTTCATATTTATGTAATTAATTTTTAATCTAAATATGATTTTTGGATTAGAATGTCGAGATTACCTCTGGTAAATTTTTCATAATTTTTTCAAATAGTATAATTCTCGAGATAATTTTAAATATAATATAAATATACGGTCTATATTATTACCATATAACATGAAAAAAGTGATGTAATATATTTCATAAAAGGCATACAATAAAAAATATATATTTACCATTTAAAATATTTTATTTATAAATTTATTTTATTAATTCTATAAAGCCTTTAATAATCCTCAAACTTCTATATTATATTATATTTTTTAAAATAATTTCATGGAAACAACGACTCATTTACACAACCCCATGGATAATATTTTAATGTGTATAGCCATTTTTATTATAAAATAATCAATACCACTCTTCATTGGAAGAAACCATGGGACGAAATAATTTCAAGGATTGTTTTATTATTAACTTGTTTTACAGGGGTTGAAACTTATGTGTGGGAAATAATAACAAAATACCCTATATTTTCTTGTATAAACCAACCATTGCTCTAATTAATATATATTAAAGAACCCATAGCATGAACTTACTCTACCCTACCCTCTCAAGATTCCTCCAATGGTGACCCAAACACTCTTCATTCTCCATTGTAGCTTTCAGAATCACCCTCTAAAGGTAAATGATTCTCTCATTCACCACATTATTCAGGAAGCCTATGATATGAGATTATTTTTCAATAAATATTCCCATTGATATGATAAGTATTTAAATGCACCTATTAATTTATATTTTATTCCAAAATTATTAGAGACACTCTTCTCTTTCATTAAACAATTGTGTGATTTGTTAGGTACTCTCATTATGCTGCCCAAATCTAACTGTGATATTTCCATGCCACAACTTTGTATTGTAAATACCATATCCATTTAAAATCAATGATATCCACCTATACATAGACATAATTATTTTATTGGGTAATTACATGTATTTATTCTACTCACCACAATCTACGAATTAAATATAATGCTAACAAATCCTATATTGAATGATAAATTTGGAACACATATGCATGTACATGATATGAAAGGACCAGGTGAACCAGGAATTTTATAGTGATAAAATTAATTGGGTAATTTTATATTCTCATGATAAATATTTAAATGAATTTAGGAATTTACCCTATCAATAAATGGAAATTTTTTATAGTTTTATCATGTCTTGGTTGTTATCCATGACCAATGTTTAGGACTTCATGATTATTGTTTCTTCTACTTTACCATTTATTAATTATGATATCCTGGTATATCATGGCCTAATTTTTATGATTATCACCACTTTTATATCCCAATGAAATTTTCATTATCTAATAATTAATATTATTCTCCATGTTATACTTTTTTAATTCGCTTACTAGGATTTATAGCTTAACCCATTCGTATGTATTTCCCCATGTTATTGCATGAAGTTTTAAGATAGATGGAATATTAGATCATGTTTAGGACATTTTATATTCCATGTTCAAGTTTCAATGATATGTAACTATTTCTCAAAAAGACTAGTATTCCCAATCATATAGGTTGTATTATGTTTTTATTTTTATATTAAATCATGAAATAATGTATAATACAGACCTTTGGTGTCATAATTTTGAAGCAAAAATTTTTTTTTTGGGTTGAGGGTTTGAGTTTTTAATGATTGGACTTTAGGTTTTTGGGTCTTATGGTTTAGGGATTTTGAGATTTTTTTTTGATATTTTTTAGGGATGAGGGTTTAGGGGTCTGTGGGGTTAGGGGCATCGGGTTTTTTGAGATAAGGAATATTTTTTTGGGATGAGGGAATTGAAATTTTTGGTGATGAAGAATTAGTGTTTTTTAGATGATGATTTAAGGATTTAAGGGGATGAGGGTTTTGGTTTTAATAGTGTTGTCTTTTCTATTACTGAGGATTTTTGGTTTTCTAGTGTTGGGTGTTTTTGATTTTATAGGGAAGAGGGTTTATTGTTTTTTGGGACTGAGGGTTTAGAGTTTTATGGGGATGAGGGTTTAGAGTGTTTAGGGGATATGTGTTTAGGTTTTTTTTTGGAGATGAGGGTTCATGGGTTTCTAATGCTCATGTTTTAGGATTTTTAAGGGCTCATGGTTTCAGGAATCCTTTATATGAGGGTTTAGGATTGTCTGGCAATGATGGTCTTGGGTTTTATGGCAATGAAAGTTTATTTTTATCTAGGTTTGAATATTTAAAATTTTCATGGGATTTGTTTTTAAAGTTTTTTGGGGAGAAGGATTTTGGGATATTTCTATTAAGGGTTTATGGTTTTATTAGGCATAGGGTTTAGGTTTTCATGGAGGAGGGTACAATTTTTTTCATGGAATGAGGGTTTAGTATTTTCATGGTTTGAGTATTAAGTTTTTCTAGGAATTAGGGTTTAGGGTTTTATGGGGATATGGTTTATGGTTTTTAAGGGGATGATGGTTTAGGGATTTCTGGGGATGAGGTTTTGGGTTATTATTGGTATCTGGGTTTAGGAGTTTCTACGGCTTAAGGTTTTGGTTATTTTGGGAATGTGGGTTTTTTGTTTTCTAGGTATGCATATTTACGGTTTGGTTGGGATGAGTGTCTATGGAATTTTGGGGTGAGGAATTACTATTTTTGGGGATTGTGGTTTGGAGTTTTATGGTGAATATGGTTTGTGGGTTTCAGAGGTTGATTTTTTATGATTTAATGGGGATAAGGGATTTAGGTATTCTGGGGCTAAGGTTTTGGGTCTTATGTGTTTTATGGTTATGGGTTATCAGGGTGTGTGGGTTTAGGGTTTTCTGGGTGTGAGGGTTCAAGGATTTCTATGGAAGATTGTTTATGGTTTTCAAGGGAAGATGGTTTAGGGTTTTCGTGGTGATGTGTGTTTAAGATTTTTCATGTATTAGAGTTTACGGTTGTATAGTACAGACTTCACAGGGTTTCTTAGGCCGGTGATTTATGGATTAATAGAATTGAGTCATTAGAGTTTTTTGAGAATAAGGGTTCAGGGTTTTCTATGTAAATGGGATTAGAGTTTTTTGTGGATAATGATTTAGTATGTTTTAGGGGTGAGGGTTTAGGGTATTTTAGGGATAAGGTATTAGGGTTTTCTAGGACTATGGGTGTAGGGATTTCTATGGATGAGATATTATGGGTTTCTAATGCATAGGAATAAGTGTTTTCTGGGGTTTAGGGTTTTGGTTTTTTTATGGCTTATGGATAATGTTTTTTAGCATTGATGGTATTGATTTTTTTGGGTTTGCGGGATTAGGGTTTTTTGGGCTTAAAGTGTAGGTTTTTATGGGGAAGAGGGTTTTTGGTTTTTGGTGAGGGAGGGTTTAGGGTTTTTCGGGATTAAGGATTCAGGATTATCTAGGGCGTTCTAGGATTTCTTTTGAGGTGATTGTTTTATTTTTTTTGGGGGTTGAGGGTTTAAGGATTTTTGGGGTAGAGGGTTTAGGTTTCTCTGCAGATGCTGAATTATTATTTTATGGGGGTGAGGAATTAGAATTTTATATGGATAGGTGTTTATTGTTTTATGGGGAAGATGGTTTTGTGTTTTCTTAGGATGAGTTATTAGGTAATAATGGGCTATAGGGTTTAGGGGTTTCTAGGGGTGAGGATTTAGGTTTTTCTTGCATATGAGTTTATGGTTTTCTATGGATGAGGGTTTAGGGTTTTCTATAATAGATGTATTATGGTTTATTCAGTTTGGGGTTTATGGTTTTTAGGGTGTGAGGTTATATGGTTGTCACTGTGTGATGATTTAGTGTTTTATAGGACTATGGTTATAGTTAATTTTATGGATGAGGATTATGGGTTTTCTAGGTTATAGATATTTGGGATTTTTTGGTTTGAGGGTCTATATTTATCCAAGGATGATGGTTTATAGATTTATGGGGATAAATTATTAAATTTTTCTAGGGTTGGGGTTTAATATTTTTTAGTGTTGGATGATTTGGGTATTCTATGGATGTGGGTTTAGGGTTTTATTTGGATTATGATTTAGTTTTTTTAGGATATTTAGGGGATATCGATTTAGGGATTTCTTGGGATGAGGGTTTAAGGTTTTTTGGGGCTATAGATTTTCGGTTTTCTAGGCTTCATAGTTACGGTTTTTATAAGAATATGGTCTTTCACTTTTTTGTGGTGGAGGGTTTGGAATATTTGGGGGATGTGGTTTTGGGGTTTGGGGTTTAATAGTTTTGGGGATAATGGTTTAGGGTTTTCTAGGGATTAGTTTTTAATTTTTGGGGGGGTTAGGCTATTGGATTTTTCAATGATGAGGTTTTAGAGATTTTTGAGGATGATTTTTTACTGTTTTCCAGTTATGAGTGTTTTGGTCTTTCACGATATGAGTTTATAGGGTTTTCTACCGATGAGGGGTTAGGGGATTTAAGGGATACTAGTTAATGGATGAGGTTTTAGGGTTTGTTGTAGATGAGTGTTTTGGGTGTTTTGGGGGATGCCAGTTTAGGGTTTTATGGAGATGTCGGTTTAGGGTATTTTGGTCCTAGGGGTTTAAGGATTTTCTGGGGATCATGTTTTAGGGTTTTTTTGGGTGTTAAGGTTTGGGGTTTTATGTGGATGAGGAATTAGGGGTTTTGGGGAAGTGGGTTTTGGATTTTTTATGGATAAGTGTCTAGGTTGTTCTTGGGCTTATTGTTTAAGGTTTTCTGGGGTCGGGTGTTTTGGTTTTTCTAGGGCTCGCAGTTTTTTATTTTCTATGGGTGAAGGTATAGTGTCCTTTAGGGATGTGGGTTTAGGTTTTTCTAAGTATTATGGTTTATGGTTTCTAGGGATGTGGGTTTATGTTTCTCTATGATTGATTTCTTAGGGTTTCTAAGGATGATGTTTTAAGGATTTATAAGGTTGAGGGATCAGAGTTTTTGGGGGTATTCGGTTTTAGGTTTTCCTAGACTGGGGTTTTGGGTTTTTTAAGGATTTTGGATTATGGTTTTCTGTGTTTTAGTTATCATGTTTTCTTGGGTTGGGGGTTTAGAGTAATTTGGGGATGAGTATTTACGGTTTCATAGAGATGAGGGTTTAAGGCTGCCAGGGTCTGAGGGTTTTGGGTTTTCATGGGATGAGTGTTTTCTGTTTCCTAGGGATTATGGTTTACCATTTCATAGAGATGATGGTTTAGGGTTTATTAGGGCATAGGATTTAAATTTTCATTGGGATGAGGGTTATGATTCCTTAGGGATATGGGTTTAGGGTTTCCTAATGAAATGGTTTTTGGGTTTTTTTTGGGGGGATTATTGTTTTGGGTTTTTTAGTGGGAGTATATATTGTTTCTAGTGACATAGGGATTATGGTATCCTGGGGTTGAGGTTTTAGGGTTTCCAGGGGAATAGGTTTTAGGGTTTCATAATTATGAGGGTTTTATATTTCCATGGTTGATGTTTTATGGTTTACTAGTGCTTAGTGGTAGGGTTTCCTGAAGCTGATATTTAGGATGTACTTTGACTGATAGTTTTGGGTTTCAGGTGGTCGAGGGTTGAGGGTTCCCTAGGGTTAATGGTTTGGGGTTTTCTAGGGACGAGGGTTTAGGTTATCATGGGGATATGAGTTAATGGTTTCCTGTGGATCGTGGATTAGGGTATCATTGGGATATGTTTTTTGGATTTCATAGGGTGAGGTTTTAGGGTTTCATGGGGATGAGGGTTTACTGTTTCCTATTATTGAAGGTTTATGGATTCTTAGGGAAGAGGGTTATGGGTTTCATGGGGATTAGGGATATAGATATTATAGAGATATAGGTTTAACATTTTTTAGGGATAATGTTTTAGGTATTTCTATGAGTGAGACCTTATAGTTTTAAAGGGAATATGGTTTAGGGTTTTCTATCATAGAGAATTTAATGGTTTTGGTGGATTATTCTTTAGGATATTATAGTGATTTGAGTTTAGGGATTTTGAGGACTGGGGGATTAGGGTTTTTGGGGGATGCGTGTTTAAAAGTTTTTAGTGTGAGGGTATTGTTTTTTGTGTGGATGACTATTTAAGAGATTTTATGTTTTGGGGTTTAGTATTTATTTCGGCTGAGTGTATGGGTTTTATTGGGGCTTAAGGTTTGTGGTTTTTTTAAAGATGAGTTTTTAATTTATTTTCAGAAAATTTTATGGGGCTTTATAAGTAATAATTTTGGGATTTTTTTGGATGAGGCTTTTTTGTTTTGGGGGATCAAGGATATGTGTGTTTTACTCTAAGGGTATGGGTTTTTTGGGACTATTGGTTTGAATTTTTTGGTCTAAGGGTTTCATGTGTCTTCGAGATAAGGATTTCTTGTTTTTTGGGGCTAATAGTTTTGGGTATTTTATGACTAAGTATTTTTTATTTTTTTAGGGATTAGTGTTTGGGATTTTTTGGGGTTGCGGGTTTGGGGTTTTTTTGGGGAGAGGGCTTAGGGTTTGTTAGGGTGTGGATTTAGGGATATTTGGTGCTGCGGCTTTTGGGTTTTGGTGGGATGGGGGTTTAGGTATATGTAGGGATAGTGGTTTAGGGTTTTTGTGGGATGTGGGTATAGGGTGTTTGGGGATGTGTGTTTAGTTTTTTCTTGGAAGGGGTTTTTGGGTTTTTGGGGGTTATTGGTTTTGGGTACATTATTGCTTTGGGATTAGGTTTTTTGGTGCTAAGGGTTTAGAGATTTTTTAGGCTTGGGATTTAGTGTTTTTGGGGGATGAGGATTTAGGGATGCATGGTTCATTATGATTAGGGTTTTTTTTGGGGTAACAGGTTTAAGTTTTTATAAGGATAGGGGTTTAGCGTGTTTTATGGATGAGGCTTTAGGTTTCTATGGATTTGGGTTAAGGGTTTTTTGGTGGATATGTTTTATTTTTTGTTGTTGGTGAGGGTTTAGGGTTTTATGATGTTGTGGGATCAGGGTTTTTTGAGGAAGAGGTATTAGGGTTTTGTAGGGATGATAGTTTAGGGATATTTGGGGATGAGGGTTTACAGTTATTTGGGACAAGGGTTTATGTTTTCTGGGGGATGATGGTTTATAAGATTTTTCAACTTAGGTTTTATGGATTTTTTGGGCCGAGGATTTTATTTTTTATAGTGCTGAGATTTTTGTGTTTTTAGGGTTACAGTCTTTGTGGATTTGGTGATGAGGGTTGTGGGTTTTTGGGGCATATGGTTTAGATTTTTTGGGGATAAGGATTTCTAGTTTTTTGATGTGAAGATTTAGTGTTTTTTGAACATAGGGTTAATATTTTTTGGAAAAAGGGTTATGATTCATTGGGGCTAAGGGATTACAGTTATTTGGGGTTGTTTGTGTAGGGTTTTTGTTTGATGAAATAATATTTTGTGGGGATTATATTTTTTGGTATTTTCAGGCTGAGGGTTTATATTTTTTGTGTTAAGGTTGTATAAATTTTTGGGTAGAGGATTTAGGTATTTTTTGGGTGATGACGGTTTGGTGTTTTTTTTGTGGTTGAGGGAATATGGTATTTTGGTGTAAGGGTTTATTATTTTTTGGTGCTGAGGGTTTAGATATATTTTTTTATGGTTGTTTATTTTTTTTGGCATATATGTTATCAGGTTCTGAGGGGATTAGGGTTGTGTGTTTTTGGGGATTTGATTGATTGGTTTTTTGGGGTTGAGGGTTTATAGTTATGTTGGGATTATGATTTTGGGTTATTTTGGGATAAGGTATTGGGGTTTTTTGGGAAAGGGGGTTTAGGTATTTATTTTGATAAGGTTTTATGGTTTTAATGGGATGAGTTTTGTTTTTGTTTGATAATTTAGGGTTATTTTGGGGATGAGGGTTTAGGGTTTTCTAGGGCTCACAATTCAGGTATTCTGGGGGATGAGGGTTTAGGGAATTCTAGGATTAGCAGTTTAGGGATTTTTTCTGCTGGGGGTTTAAGGTTTTCTAGGGATGAGGGTTAAGGGTTTTCTAGTGACCATATTTAGGATTTTTTGAGGATGTGGCTTTCGTGATTTTTGTGGCTGTAGTGTTATATTTTCTATTGAAGAGGATTTATAGTTTTTTGGGACTGACGATTTATAATTTTTTCAGGCTCTGGGTAAAGGTTTTTTTGAGGAAGAGTATTTAGTGTAATTTCAGATGATGGTTTAGTGTTTTTTTGGGTGAGGGTTTATGTTTTTATGGTGACTTGGATTTAGGTTATTTTAAGGATGAGGGTTTGAGGGTTTTTATGGATGAGGGTTTGAGGCTTTTCGGGGATGAGGTTTTGGGGTTTTTTGAGAATGAGTGTTTAGGGTATTTTTTGGATGATGTTTTAGTGTTTTTTAGGCTAAGGGATTAGTTTTTTTATGATGAGTGTTTAGGGTTTTTTTGGTGTTTAGGGTTTACCGTTTTATGGGTATGAGGGTTTTTTATTTGTTGATGCTGAGGGTTTTGGGGTTTTTTGGGGCAGGGGTATACAATTTATTGTGAATGATTTTTTTTGAATTATTAAGGATGATGGTTTTTTTAGTTTGGGATGAGGGTATAAGGTTCTTGGTGTTTAGGATTTATCGATTTTATGGTGTGTTTGTTTTTGGATTTTTCAGGTCCTGGGTTTTTGGGTTTTTGGTGATGATGGTCCTAGGCTTATTGGAGATGAATTTTTAGGTATTTTATGGAGGAGGGTTCATTATATTTTAGCGTATGGTTTTACTACTTTGTGGTGATAGGGTTTAGGGTATTACAAGGATGATGGATTAGGGATTTTTAGGGTTGATGGTTTTGTTTTTTTCCTGAGGTTGAGGGTTTAAGGTTTTCTTAGATTAGGTTTTTTGGTTTTCAAGGGACGATGGTTTAGGGTTTTTAGGGGATGAGGGTTTTTTGTTTTCTATGATTGAGGGGATATAATTTCTAGGGTAGTGGTATTAGGGTTTTCTAGAGAAATTAATTAGATATATTTATGGATGAGTATGTAGGATTTATGGGGGTTAATTTATTAGTGTATTTTAAGGATGATGATTTAGGTATGTTCTGGTGGGGGGCAGGGGTTTGGTTTTTTTTATGGTTGTGGGTTTAGTTTTTTTATGGTATGATTTTATGGTATTTTTTGGATTAGGTTTTAAGGATTTTGTGGAGAAATATTTATGTTTTTTGGGGGTACTATGTCTTATATTTTTCTTCAGTATAGGGTTTATGGATTCATGGGGATGATGGTTTGACATATTTGGGGTATGGGGATTATGGTTTTTTCGAGTTGAGGGGTTTGGTTTTTTTGGGGTGATGGTCTATAGTATCTTGGGGTCTCGGGGTTATGGTTTTTTTGGGGTGACGGTCTATAGTTTTTGTTGATGATGGTTTTGGGTGTTTTTTTACTGAGTTTTGTTTTTATTTTGTGCTATGGGTTTGTGATTTTTGCGGGTGAGGTTTTGTGGATTTGTTGGGTTGGGGTCCTAGGGTCTTTTTTGAAAGGTTTTATGGATTTTTTGGGTTGACTAATTGGTGTTTTCCTAGGATGAGGGATTAGTTAATTATATGGCCATTGGATTGGGCCTTTATGAGGATTTTGGTTCATATTTTTTATAGCTATGGGTTTGGGTCGTTTTAGGGATTCATGATTTGAGTTTTTTGAGGATGATGGTTTATTATTTTTTGCAGATTCTAGATTTTCTTTTTTTAGAAGGAGGGTTTGGAATGTTTGGGGGATGATGCTAATTGGGTTTTGGGGTTGGGGTATTTCGATTCATTAGGATACAAGTTTTTCTTTTTTTGGGGATGAGGGTTAAAGGTTTTTTGGGGGATAAGGGTTTGGGGTTTTCAGAAGATGAGGGTTTATATTTTTTGGCTGATGGTTTAGGGGTTTTCAGGGCTTAAAGATTAGGGATTTTTATGGACGAGTGTTTATTTGGGGGGGGGGGCTGATGGCTTATGTGTTGTGGTGTCGAGGGATTTGACTTTTTTGGAGGTGGGTTTGGGGTTTTTTGGGATGATGATTTGGGTTTTTTGGAGATGATAATATAGGGTTTTTTAGGACATGGGGTTTTGGATTATTCAGGTGTGAGGTATTGTGTTCATTGGGGATGAGGGTTTGGTGTTGTTTATGGATAATGGTATATGGTTTTTTTGGTGCTATGGGTTTGTATCTTTTTGGGGGATAAGGGTTTTTGTGTTTTTGGTATGGGAAATTAGGGTTTTTTAGGGGTGGGATTTTGAGGTTTTATCGGGGTATAGGATATAAGGTTTTCTAGGGATGAAAATATGTTGTTTTTTGGGGTGAGGGTTTAAGTTTTTTGGGGGATGAATGATTAGAGACTTTAATCTATGATGTTATGTGTAATAATGGGGATGTGATCTTAGTGTTTTTAGGGATAAGTATTTAAGGTGTTTTGGGGATGCAGGTTTGGGGTTTTAGGGATCAGGGTTCACTATTTTGTTGGGATAAGGGTTATGGGTTTTTTTAGTGATGAGGTTTTGGGATTTTTTTGGGATGATGGTTTGTCAAATTTTTTTCTAGGGGTATTTTGTTTTTGGGGTTGATGATTTGGGTTTTTTTTGGGATCAGGGTTCTAGGTTTTTTGTAGCAGAGGGATTGGGGTATTTTATAGTCAAAAGTTATTGGGTTTTTTAGATGTGGTTTGGGTTTTTGGGGGTGGAGCGTACCTGGTTTTTTGGTGATGAGGGGTTGGGATTTTTTGGGGATGAGGGTTTAGGGAGTTTTTTGTGCTTCAGGGTTTGTTTTACTGGGGATAAGGGATTAGGATATTTTGGGGTAAGTGTTTTATGTATTTTAGGGTGATGGGTTCAGGGATTTTTGGGGATGAGGGTTTTGAATTTTTTGGGGATAAGGGATTTGGTTTTTTTGTTGATGAGGGTTTTTTTATTTTTAGGCTCAGTATCTAATGTTTCTTGGGGTTTAGGGTTTGGGGTTGAGGGTTTGGGGTTTTTATATTCTTGGGGTTTATTGTTTTTTAAGGCTGAGTGTTTGGGTTTTTTGTGGGTGGATGTTTTAGGATTTTTGAGGGATGGGGGTGAATGATTTTCTTAGAACTGAGGGGTTGGGGTATTTGGGGATGAGGGTTATGGTACGTTTAGGTTTATTATTAAGTTGTTATTTTGGTGATTGTTTGGGGTTTTTTTGGTCTCTATGAGTATGTGTTTTCAGGTAGTTAGATTATTTGTTTTGGTTCTAAGTGATAAAGGTTTTTTGTGGTTGTGTTTTGAGTTTTTTCTAAGGAAAAGGGTTTTGGATTTTATTTGGATGAATGGTTTTTGTTTTTTGGAGTATTGGTTTGCGTATTTTAGGGATGATAGTATGAGGTTTTATTAGGGATGAGGGGTTTTGGTTTTTACGGTGGAGAGTTTCATTTTTTGGGGGCCTATGGTTTGGAATTCTGGGGGGGTGATTCATTGGGTTTTTTGGGGGAAGTATTCTTAGGGATTTCTGGTGATGATGGTTTAAGGTTTTTGTTGATGAGGTTTTATGATTATTTTGGGATTAGGATTTAGGGTTTTTTTGAGGTTACGTATTATTTTGGGGATGAGATTTGAGGTTGTATAGATAAAGGGGTTTGGTTTTGTTTGGGATGAGGGTTTTGAGTATTTTTTGACTTTGGGTATTTGTTTTTTTATGTGGCTAATGGTTTGAATTATTTTTGGGATGAGGGTTTAGGGTTTTTTTGGGGATTTTTATTTATGGTTTTTTTGGTGAAAATTGTTTGGGGTTTTATGGGGATGAGGGATGGAGTTTTTTGTTGTCAACAGATAAGGTTTTTTTTATGATAGTTTTATGTTTACTGTTGATGAGGGCATAAAAAATTTTAGGGATATGAATTTGGGGTTTTTTTGGCAGTGAGGGGTTTGGATTTTTTTGGGCCTGATGGTTTAGTTTTTATTGGGATTGAGGGTTTATTGTTCTTTAGAGTTCATTTGGGGGGGGGGGGGTTATTTGGGGATTATGGATTCAGGTTTTTTCAGAATTTCAATTGATGGTTTTTTGGGGATGATTGTTTGGTGTTTTTTTGGGCTGACAGTTTAAAGATTTTTATGCACAAGGGTTTAGGGTTTTTTATGGGGTCTAGGGTTTGGCGTTTCTTACAGATGAGGGTTTAGATTTTTTTAGGGATGACGGTTTGGTATTTTTTTGGGTTATATTTTTGGGGTATTTTTGTTCTGAGGATCTACCTTGTTATTTATTGTTGAGTGTTTGTTGTTCATTAGGGATATGGTTTTAGGGTTTTCATAGGGCTGTGGGTTAGTGGTTCTTTTTGGTATTGAGGGTTTGAGATTTTATGGGCTGAGTGAAAGGGTGTTTTGGGGGGTTAAGGGTTTGGTGTTTTTTGGGGGTGAGGGTTTAATTATTTTTAGGGGTGAGGGTTTGTGTTGGTTTGTGTCTAAAGATCAACTATTTTTTGGATAAGGGTTTTTTGTCTTTTCATTTCATGTATTTATGGTGTTTTGTATCTATGTCTTTATGGTTTTTTGGGGTTGGGGTTTTTGGGTTTTTTGGGGCATAGTGATTTGGTTTTTTGAGTTATGGGTTTGTAGATTTATGGGATGAGGGTGTAGATATTTTTTAGTGATAATTTTTTAGGGATTATGGGGATGAGTGTTTGGGGTATTTTGTAACAAATGGTTTAGGGTTTCTAGGGTCGTGTATTTAGGGGTTTTCAGGGATGAGTGTTTGGGGTCTTTTTGGATGATGGTATTTCATTTTTTCGAGCCAATGAATTATAGTTTTTCAGGGATACGTGTTTGGTATTTTTTAGGATAATGGTTTTGGGATCCTTATGGGATTGGGGTTTGTGTTTTTTGGGCTATGGGTTTTTTTTGGTAATATGGGTTTAGGGTTTTTTCATTTCAGGGTTTCGGGATTTTTGGTGGTGAGGGTTTGCGGATTTTTGGGCCTGATGGTTTTCAGTTTTCTAGGTATGAGAATTCAATGTTTTTTGGGATGATGGTTCTTATTTTTTAGGGAAAAGGGTATATTTCAATTGGGGGTGAGTGTTTGGGATTTTATTTGTCTGAGGGTATAGGGATTTTGGGTATTTGGGTCTATGGTTTTTTCAGGATGAATGATTAGGTTCTTTTTTTGGATCAGGGTTTCAACATTTTTAATGTAATTGGTTAAGTGTTTTTTCACGTTTTGGGAATTGTGTTTTTTTTCGCGCTTATGTGTTGGGAGGTTTTGGGGATAAGAATTTTGTTTTATCTATGGATCTTGGTATAGGGAGTTTTAATGCTATGGGATTACTATTTTTTACAGTAGAGTGTTTTTTGTTCTCTTTTGGTTAGAGGATTAAGGGTATTGGTGGGTGAGGGTTTGGGTTTTTTTGGGGGTTGAGTGTTTGGGTTTATTTGATGTGATGTTTTCAGATTTTATTGGGTTGAGGATCTAAGGTTTTTTTGGGTATTGGTTGAGAGACTTTTTAGCTGAGTATTTCATTTTCATTAGGGATGAGGGTCTGGGTTTTCTTTTGGTATAATGATTGGGGTTTTCTCAAAGGTGAGGGTCTGGGTTTTTTGGGAACTGAGGGTATAGGTTTTTTTTCTACTAAGGATTTACGGGTTTTATGGGAATAGGGGATTGGGGTTATTTTTGGGATAATTGTGCGATTTGTTTACAGATAGGGTTCATGAATTTTAATGGAGAAAATGTTTACCGTTTTTTGGGGCTTTAGTTTCCATGTTTTTTTGGGATAACCGTTTTTATTATTTTGGTGAGAGAGTTATAGAAATTTTGGGGATGACTATTTTGGGTTTTTTGGGCTGGGGGTTTAGGGTTTTTTAGTTAGAGGGGTTCAGGGTAATTTGGATTGGGTGATTTCTATTTGATTGGGATTTGGGTTTCGGGTTTTCTATTGATGAGTGTTTGGGGTTTTTTGTCATGTGGGCATTGGGTGTTTTAGGGTTTAGGGTATATGGTTTTTTGGGGCTGAGGTTTTATGGGTATTTTATGTTGAGGTATTTAATGCTTTTATGGATTATGGTTTAGGGTTATTTAGATCTATGTTATTAGGGATATTCTGGGATGAGGTTCTTGGGTTTTTTTGGGGATGAGTGTTTGGGTTCTTTTGGGTCTGTGTGTTTGGGGTTTTCTAGGGACTAGGGTTTTGGGGTTTGGGATGGATAATTGCTTACGGTTTTTAGTGTGATTGTTTAGGGGTATTTTGTGATGAGGGTATGGGGATTTTTTGTAGTTAGAGTTTGGGGTTTTTTTAGTGTTGATGGGTTGATTTTTTATCAGACAGGGTGTTTTCTCTTTTGGGGGTTATGGGTGTGGGGGTTTTTTCAGATGAGGGATTGGGGATTTTAATGGATGAAGGTTTTTGGGTTTTTAATGTGATTTGGGGTTTTTTTGGGGACAAGGGAATACATGATTTTTTTGTTATTGAGTAGTTTTATATTTTTGGTGCTAGGGGTCTGTAATTTTTTGGAGTAGTGGGTTTCATGTTTTTTTGGGTTGAGGGTTTAGTGTAATTTATTGTGAGGGTTTTGAGTTTTTTTGGAAGTGTATTGTGGGGAATTTTAAGGCTGATGGTTTGGGGTATTTTTTGATTGGTGGTTTAGGGATTTGTGGGCATAAGTGTTTGGTGTTATTTTTTTTTTGGATTTGGGTTTTGGGATTTTTGGGTTAGAGGTTCAATGTTTTTCAGGGCTGAAGGATTAGTTTTTTTGGGTTTGAGGGTTAAGGGTTTTCTGATGTAGTGTGTATGGGGTTTTTTGGGGAAGATGTTTTAGGGGTTTTGGGTTTATTGTTTATGTTTTCTTGGGAATATTTATGGTTATTTGGGGTTGTATTTTTAAGGTGATTTGGGGATGCTTATTCCTAGTTATTGGTGATGAGGGTGTGGTATTTCTAGGTGATGAGGGTTTAGGGTATTTTGGTTGGGGGTATATGATTATTTTGTGGATGCAGGTTTATGGGTATTTTTGGGCCAATGGTTTAAGGTTTTTTTGAAGATGATTGTTTGGTTTTATTGGGGCTGATGTTTTTCGTTTTATGGTGTAGAGGGTTTGATGTTTTGGTGGGATGATTTTTTTTTGGTTTTTTATAGGGCTGAGGGTTTAGGGTTTTTTTGGAAGAGGGTTTTGGGGTTTTGGGGGATCACGGTTTAGGTTTATTTGGGATAAGGATTTCATGTATTTTATGTATGAGGGTTTGGGGGCTTTTTGGGATTATCATTTGGTGTTTTTGTGGTAAGGGTTTTTGGTTTTTTGGGGATGATGGTTTGGGGTTTTATTGGGGTGAGGGTTTTAGGTATTTTGATTCATAGTGTTTAGTATTGTTTTTGGATGAGGGTTTTGTGTTTTAGGGGATAAGGGTTGATGGTTTTTTGCAGATTTGGGTTTATTGG
Organism: Viscum album; assembly: GCA_963277665.1. Taxonomy (NCBI): domain Eukaryota; kingdom Viridiplantae; phylum Streptophyta; class Magnoliopsida; order Santalales; family Viscaceae; genus Viscum; species Viscum album. The sequence goes on from OY728132.1 coordinate 923,842,723, forward strand.
TTTTTAGGGCACAAGGTAGTGTGTTTTTTTCCTCGATGTTTATGATTTTTTGGGGCAATGTGTTTAGTGTTTTCTGGTTCTGTATTTTTACATTTTTTGGGGATGAGGATTTTGGGTCTTTTGGGATGTGGGTTTAGTGTTATTTTCTATTATTGTTTTAGTGGTTTTGAAGCAGAGGGTTTAGGGTTTTCTGTGGATGAAAATTTAGGTTTCACTGTGATGATGGTTTAGGGATTTTTGATGTTGAGTGTTTTGTGATTTTTGTCATTTAGTGGTAGGGTTATCATGGGGAGGATTGTTTCTAATTTTTTGAGGCAGAAAATTTGGTGTCTTTTTTCACTTAGGGTTTACAATTTTCTAAGTGAGGATGTACGGTTTTTTTGGAATTAAGGTTTTAGTGTTTTTGGGGTAAGTTGGTTAAGGTTTTTCTTGCTGATTAAGGTGTTTAGTTTTTTTAAGAGTAATGGATTATGGTTTATGTTGGGATGATGGTATAAGGATGTTTAGTGAAAGGGATTAGGTTTTTCTGGCAGTTACAGTTAAGGATTTTTTGTGGATAGAGATTATAGTTATTTGGTGAGCAGTGATTTTGGAATTTTTTGACTGAGGGTTTATTATTCATTTGGGATGATGTTTTATTATTTTTTGGTTTGAGGGTTTAAGGTATATTAGCAATGAGGGTCTACGGTTTTTAGTGATCATGTTTTAAGAGTTTTAGGGATAATGTATTATTTGTTTTTTGTGGGGAAATGTTTATGGTCTGAGAGAAGAAGAATTTTTGGGGGTGTGGGTTTTGGTTTTTTTTGTGATGAGAGTTAAGAATTTTTTGGGTTGAGGGATAAGGGTTTCTTGGGGATTAGGTATGTGGGATTCATGGGACTAAGGGTTGTGTGTATTGTTTGGTTTAGGATTTAGGTTTTTAGGGTAGTGATTTTAGGGATTTTTTGGTTGAGGTTTAAGGGTTTCTTGGTGCTGTGGTTTTTTTGGGAATGATGGTTCATGGGTTTTTTGGGATTTGTGTTTACGGTTTTGTTGTACTAATAGATTAGGGTTTTTTTTTGGAAAAAGAGTTGGGGTTTTTTAGGGATGATTATTTAGTGGGTTTTAGACTATGGTATTATTGTTTTTTGGGCTAAGGGTTTAGGGTTTGTTGGGAATGAGTGTTTAGAAGTTTTTTGGATATGGGATTTTTTTTTGAGATGAGGGTTTATGTTTTTTTATGGCTGAGGGTTTAGGGTTGGTTGGGAATGTGGGTTTGAATTTTTATCAGGACTATGGGTTTAGGATCTTTTAGGGATGACAGTTAATGGTTTTTTGGGGATGAGGATTTTTCCATTTTCAGTGATGACAGTTTAAGAATTTATGTGGTGATAGTTTCATGTTTTTTCTATGGGTGTAGTGTTTTTTTATTCATGGGGGTTAGGGATGTGGGGTTTAGTGTTTATGGTTTTTGGGGATGATTGTTTGTGGTTTTTTTGGTTGAGGTTTTAGGGTTTCTTTATGAATGAGGGTTTAGTATTTCATGGGATGAGGGTTTAGGGTTCTTTATACTGAGTGATTAGAGATTTTGGGGATGTTATTTTATCATTTTATGGAGATGAAGCAGTGGTGGAAACGGAGGCTTTCCAAACAGTTTTATTCTAATGGTTTGCTCAAACCATTGGTATACTTTTTTAGATCAACCATTCCCAACATTTTGAACAAACTATTGGTATACTTTCTCTAGAATCCACCTTCCCATCAGTTTGAGTAAACCATTGGGAAAGTACTAATTTTCCTAATGTATACAAACAATTTTTTAAAATCATTGGTAAATAATATATTTCCCAGTGGTTTAAGAAAACCACTAAGAATGTTTTCCACCAAAAACACAGTATCTTGAGTTCCCCCATTCATGTGCATGATTAGAGGCCTAAAAAGAATCTCTCCCAAACCTATATCTTTACCCTAGGATATGAAACTCTTTACACCATATAGATACATCTTCAATCAGTTAATGTTTTAGTTCTATACATCTAAAAGGTAAGTTACACCTTAGTTTTAATGTTCCCCATTTTTTTTTGTTTTCTATTTTGATTTGGCCTAAACCGAAGGTCTGTGCGGTTTGTGGCATGGTATACCCAATAAGTTCACTTTTATTTGTTTTATATTTTTGTACTAAACATAGTGTCATGATTTATTGAATCACCTTTATTTGAAATCTTTATATCCAATCCTTCTGTGTATAGTTATTGAACATTATGAACTAATGGAAGTGTTGGTGTATTCCCACTCAAAGAAAGTAAAGGTTTTGTTTAGTAATATTGTCTCTAGGAGGGTAATGGATATAAGGATGATACATGTGAATGGATTGGGGGTTGTTGGTGTTGTGGTGTAGGTGGCTTTCCATGTTTATGTGGCGTGATTTGGTTTTTTATATGCAACTTAGTTTAGTTATTAATTGGATTTGGATTTTGTATTTATAATTTTTGTTCATGAAATAATGTGAAGGGTAGTGATATTGAGAGTGAATTGGGTGTTGGTTGGGTGATGGATCGGAATTGTGATATTGGTTGGATATGCTAAAGGTAATTTTCAAGGTATTATATGAGTATTTCCTCTACTAAAAACCTTCCAACCCCACCCCCTATACACCCCCACACACTGGACACCCCCACCACTTGGACACCCCCACCACCCCAGGACACCCCCACCCCCTTGACAACCCCCCGCACCCCCTGCACACCCCCATCCCCCTTGGAAATCCCCCCACCCCTAGACACCCCACCCCCATGGACCCCCCCACCGCTAGACAACCCCACATCCTAGACACCCCTCACCCCCATGGACACCCCCTACCCAACCCCCTATAGACCCTCACCCCCAATACATCCCCCACCAACCCCCCTATCCACTCCAATACTCTACAAAAAATTGGAATCAGATATAACCAATGTATAGTTTCTTTCACATGTTATGACTTTTCTTGAATTTCCATACCAACACTCACTTATAACCTTCCAAGAAGAAGTGATCTTTGCAAAGAAATCACACTATGGTTATTATCCACTATCCATATTGATTGTGTAGAAATTTAACAGTCATACAACTCCATATCCCCTAATGATATAACAAGTATCATACTATCATGAGTACTGTCCCATCAAAACATGGCTAATATTCCTAAAAAATACGTAACATCATATTTGACACACACACAAAATTTGGTAAACATAGAAAATACTATATTTACACATTGTATCAAAAACTATAATTATATCTTAGATACCATCTCAAGGCATCAATAATCCACATACATAGCTCAAAATTTGGATGAGTGTTTAATGTTTGGCTTTTTTTAGAATTCATATATGATATTTAAAGTGGAAGTTAAAATCCGATCAATGTATGATATTTGGGGTTGTTTTTCAATTAGGTGTGTTGTGATTAATATGTATGATATTCATGGTTTACACCAACTGTCTTCTAGGTCATATATAACACGCTTGAAGTCACGCTATAATTGGATAGACATTTGATTTTACGAGCCTAGTTTGTGGGTGGACACACCCACCCCCTTGGATAGAACCCCCAACCCCCACCCCCTGCACACCCTCCCCACCCCATGGATGCCCCCACCCCAAGGATATCCCCCACCCATATACAGCACCTCCCTTGGAAAACCCCCTAGACACCACCCCACCCACGGACACCCCCCTAGACACCACCACCTCGCTGAACTGCCCCTCACCCCCTAGATTTCCCCCTTGACTCCACCCCACCGCCTTGAAACCCCACACCCTTATCAAACCCCATGCCCCTGGACACCCCCACCCACAGATAGCCCCACCCCCTTCGATATCCCCCACACACTAGACAACCTCCCCACCCCCACGGACACCCCAAACCCCTTGGAAACCCCCACTTGACACAACCTCACCCCTTTGACACCCCACCCCTGGACACCCCCACCCCTAGAACCCCCCCCCCCCCACCCGCCGAGACAACCCCCACTGTCTAGACACTCCCACCCCCTTAGACACCCCCACCACTTGAGTAGTGTATGTGACAAGTCAAATAATCTACCAAAATATAAAATTTCTTCGATCTAAATTTTAATCAACTCCTGAATAATTATCCTCCACATGTGATCATGTTCTTGTATAGTCATGTATAATTCTTCAATTATATTTTTTTATTAATGTAGTATTTTCTTTTCTTTTATGTTATGATTCTCAAAAAAGTACTGTGTCCATAATGGTTTTATATAATGTGAAAAATTCTCATTTACATAAATATATTTTTGTAGAAACTTCAATCATATAAAATTTATATTGAATAAATGACTTCTAAATTTTTTTTACAAAATGGATAGAAGTATGAATGAAACTGATCAAATTTCAAATGATATTCAAAACTATTTGTGGATATTTTTAGATTTTTCATTTCACAATGCCTCAGATAGTGGTCACAAACACTACCCATGTTACAATTGTGTTGGAAGACCACAATTGATCCATGAAAAAGTCTTCTAACACATAAACAAATATAGTTTTCAATAAAACTAATATGTGTTGTATCATAATGGGGAGAAAATAAAATCTCAATTTTCTGATGATCCAAATGGGAGGACTGGATTAGAGAATTTGTTATATGAGAGGTTTCTGGTTATTCTTCATTATCAAAAAGAAAGGATTCAGATCCAAAATACACTGATATGTGTACACATGATGAGTCTAATGAAAATTATGAGGTTGTTAGGGTGAAAAAATTGAATGATGCTTCACTGCCTCTAGTATATCGACAATGCGGTAAAATGAAAAATCTGAAATATTTAATCCAATTGTTTCATGGGAAAGCCATTTATGGGATTTCTAATACTTCCATAGATTATATTCTTAACTTCATGAAGGAATTCCTTACAGATGATGCAAATATTCCCTCAAACCACTATATGGCATGGAAGTTAGTTGAGGAACATGGATTTTCAAGTAATAAAATTCATGCTTGCTCAAAATATTGCAGTTTATGTTAGGAGGAAACCACTTTAAAAAATGATTATATAAAATGTAGCACATCAAGATGGATGTCAAAATATGATGGAACACCATCCCATGTGCCACAAAAATTAATTATTCACCTTCCATTAATCCCTTGAATTCAAAATCTTTTTATATATAATGTAATATCATTAAAAATGTGATGGCATTATACAGAGAGAAAGAAGACTAATGATGAGTTGGTTCTCCCTACAGATGGAATTTCAGCGAAGATATTTCATGCTCCATATCCGGATTTTGTAACTAATATTCGTAATGTGAGGCTAGGTCTTTCATGTGATGGATTTACTCCTTTTGGGAATATTCTTATATCACACAACACATGGCCAATTTTTTATACACATTTATAACCTTCCCTCAAGGTTGTGTCTGAAAAAACATTTCACATTCATGCGTATACTCAATATAACCCTTATGATCCCGAAAATCATATAGATGTATATATGAAACCTATAATAAATGAGTTGAAACATATTTTGGATGTGTTTGTGTGCACATAAAATTCTTTTTTGAATGAAATATTTTAGATGTGTGATGCACTTATGTGGATGAGTAATGATTTTCCTACTTATTCAAAGATGTCTTCATGGAGAACAAAGGGAAAACTATCATGTCATATTTGTATGAAGAATTCCCAGTCCAAAAGGCTTGAACATAATTGTTGTTTTAGTTTTATGGAACATCAACGATTCTTGACAATGGACCGTCCATATAGAAATAATCATCGAAGATTTGACAATTCCATGGAGACCAATGATCCAACTCAGTGTATGTCTAGAACTAATGTCCTTAATGAATTGAAAGATTTCAATCTTTAATTTGGGAATGGTCAAAACAAATATGTAAAGGCAAAGAAGGTTTCCACTAAAAACTTTTACAATTGGATGAAGAGAAGAATATTCTTTGATTTTTCAAATGAGTCAACCAATTGGTTATGTCATGTCATAAATGAAATGAACATTGGAAAAATATATGTGAAATTTTTCATTCAATTCATCTAAATTCTAAAGGAATGAAAATATATGATTTATGGTCTGGACGTGACTTCATAGATTGGGGCATCAGAGCATAATTTCACCCTATGCATATTAGTGAAAATAAATGGCATGTTCCATGTACTACTTATGTGATGACACATACAAAAAAAAGAAATTTCTAGAAGTACTAGACACTATTAATGTTCCCAATGGGTATTCAAACAACATATCCAAATGGGTCAACAGAAGAGATTTGAAGATACAATCGTTGAAGACTCAAGATTATCACATCCTTCTCCATGAGTTGATTCCAATAGAAATCCATCATCTTATGACTAATAATTTTAGGGTTGATGTTATTCGATTGTGTCGTAAGTTTAAGGATCTTTGTGATAAGAAGTTTTCCTAGACATTATTGAAAAAATGTGGGCAGATTGCCCATTAATTTCTTGTGAGTTATTGAAAATATTTCCTCCGTCATTTTTCACATGCATGCAACATCTAACTATCCATATTCTAACTAAAATAATTTTCAGAGGACCTATTTATTTTCATTGGATGTATCCAAAATAAAGAAACATGTACACATTAATGTTTGATGTCTGAAACATGAATCATCCCAAAGGTTCTTTCATGAACAGTTTCGTGGCACAAGAATATATGAATTTCTTCTCTATGTATTTTAATGATCTTACTACAATAGTTAATAGAAAAATGGGAAACGAAGAAGAAGAGCATGTGAAAATTGAACCCAGTTTTTCATCCCTTCCTCAAATAGGAGTAATTCATGGATTATTTACATTAACGACATGAAGACTTAAAGATTTGGAGATGGCACATTGAACAGTTTTTTTCAACAATGATTTGTTCGATTACTACATCAGGTTAGTAAATTGAATATGTATATCATACATATATATATGCTAAACTATTCCAATTATTATCTATAGGTAACATAATGAAATGATAAATAGAAAGAATCATTAGTTGTCTTTGAGAAAGAAGGAGAAACTGCATAGTAAAGAGTTTTTTTTTGGAAGAAATTGAAGGTAAAAAAATTATTATTTAAAATAATTAAATCTATATTTAATTAAGTTTAATATTCATTTATATTTCTGGCAATGAGTTTTCTTGCTGACTCCTTCTCTGAGGAAATAAGAGCTTTGTATTTTGGTCATAATAATATGGTTCATGACTATAAATCAATTGTTACAATGGGTATAGATTTATTATCAGTGAACAAGAAAAGAAACGTGATAACACAACATGATGGTGTAATGGTTACTACAACAACAGACTATTATACTAGTGCATCAGATATTTGACCACAATTTGAAAATGTAGGTAATTATAGAGTCACTGAAAAAATAATAATATTGGATTATTATTCTCATAGATGAGCCACAATGATAAAACACATGTGGCTTGATATGAGGACGAGCCATGTCACATTTATAGATGATTGTGGATTTTGAGTAGTTGATATGACTTGCACTCTTGCAAATGATGGACCGTATGTATCCACATCAATGGAGAAAAAAGTTTTTAATGACAAAGAACATCTTCAAACTGAATTTGGCATCATCATTGAAGCACTCCAAGGCATATTTTTAGTGATAGTGATTATCAAATAGAAAAAATTGCTAGTTCCATTGGAAACGATACATTTATTACTTTGATGACTCTAATAGCTCATTTGTCAGAGTTGACTGTGAATATGATGTTGTGGGGGAAAACATATAAAATCATACAACCATGTACTCAATTCTTATGGTTCATCTGAACATGGGGTATTAAGGTCAGTACTATTGAAATTGACTATATATTGTTTACAAATATGTTGTCTACGACTTGACCGTTATGTGAATTTTCAATATTTTTTTGGTTGAAATTTTATTTGAACTGCATTTTCTAATTTGGAATAGAACTATATTCAAATCTACGAAACCAACATTTCTAACATGGTGAACATTAAAATTCTTTATTGACCATGTATAAAATTAGTATAACTGTAATAACTCCATTTAACATTTCACCAAATAATGAACATGATGGTTTTTCTTCTTCGGTAAAACATGTATAAAAACATGCATCATCTACCTAGGCTTAAGATATTAAACTTTTCCTTAATTTTGACTAGTGATTTACCCATTTTGAATCTGATATATATATTATCTTTGATCATATGTTTATGTCATCATTTAAAACTATCTTAAGGGTTTAATCATTCATAATATATTCCATGCTGAATTTTCTAGAGGCTTAATTCAGTATGCTCTCTCACTTGGTTTTTGAGTGAAATAAAGCCACATAATCAATGTTCAATGATTTTAATAGACTGATGACACTTAGTAAATAACCATCTTACAAAAAATTATATCTCTTTATTACATCATGTATAATTTATTAAATTCATTATATATTTATTCATAATCACTTAAAATAATGGATTGTTAAATTATCCAGGAATCCCCCTATTCCATCTCATTTGTTTTGTTTTTTGGGTAACATGTTAGTTATCCTTTTATAATTACTTCAATATTTGTTTTCAAATGCATGAAATGAAACCAATTTAAGAGTGGATATAGAAAATGACGATGTACAAAAATCGTCGCATGTTTGAGATGGTTGTTCCACCACTAGTTCTTGTAGTGAGTATTTTATTTCAAATTTATATATTTAAATGTTATATAATTTCATGTGATTAATTTTGTTTTAACCATTTTTGTAGGATCCATATCTTAGGTGATAATTATTTGATGAGAAACCTAGTAGTGGTCACAATACTCAGGGTGTTCATATTGGGGGGGGGGGGGTATGAGAGCTGGGTGATCTGGTCGTCTTACCAAACTAGACCCTAACCCTCCAACTAACATTCCGACTATCCCACATTCTGATCCCTGTGTCTTGTTAGAGACACATGGGATATTTAGGCCTCCCATGTTTTCAACACCATTTACATCTGAGTCTCCTCACATGTCGTTACCATATCAAATGATGATTCCCACTCCCCATTCTGCATTCATATATCCATTCGTGCCATCATCTTTTTCTTCTATTTCCTTCTCTCTGAACGACTCTTTCTATGCCAGAGTTTGTCCTCACTGAGCATACACTGGGACCCACTCCACCTATACATGGTGATCCTTTAGTTTCTACATATGTAACAGCACCCATTGATCAGACTGCCGCATGTATATTTATAGAACCTTAGCATATTTTTATACCATTATTTATTTTCATTATAGCCTCTATTGAAAAAAAAATTATTTCATAAAAGATACATCTATTAATAGGAGGTGGGGTGGGGTATTATATGAATGTGTGGTATGTGGAACCACAATGAATTTTTTATGGTGGACTACAATGAAGATTGTCAAATGATTGAAAAAACATGGTAACAATGTCGGAGTTTATTGGAGACCCTTTCCAAATACTTTGAAATCATTCCTGTCAGCCTTCTCTCATGGAGAATGATTTCAATTGAAGTCAAGGATAATGTTTGGGAAGAGATATGGGTTAAAAAATTGTATTTAATGCAATATTTATTTTTGGTATTTATAAGAATTAATATTTTTTTGTTAGCTTCGGTTTAATTTCCCTGATGGTGAGGGTGCCCAACTAGCATGCATAAAAGATTTAGGTGAGAATTGGATATCCAATAACCAGAAGTTGTATATTTGGTGGGATGATTGGTTTGGAACAAAGTTAGAGGTGGACCTTCTTGTGGATGATTGTTCGATAGAACATTATTAGTAGATGATAACTCATCGAGGAACTATCGAGTTTAAGGAATTAATCACATTTGAGTTATTTAAAGGAAAAATTTCATGTTTTTTGTTAATAATAAGTATTTAATTATTTAATTTTATTTAGGAATCATCCAAATTATAAAAACATTGATGCTAAAAAATACCTCCACACATTGGGATAGACTACAATGCCAAATCATGAGAGGAAGTATGTATGACAGATGTTTATAATTTTTCTTTATGACTTTAACATTCTATTATTTCCCCCATAATTTTTTTAATTGTTAAAGTTGGTATATAATTTTAGTTATGAAATTATTTATTTATAAGCTATTTTTAATTTTCATTTCCTACATTCAATGTCATTGTATGGGAAAAAATTGAATATTGAAGGGCGTGTGCCTAGATCAAAATTGTTTTGTCGAGTAGAATGAAGAAAGATGGAAGTTCAGTTAATGGTCCAGCTCAGCAGCAAATTGTAATATTTTCCTTTTTGATTTAAAATTTTAATATCTATTTTTAACATAATATTCTATTTATAATTGTAACAGACTAATTTAAAGGGCCATTATGCCTAGGAACCTGACTATTTTGGGCTAAATGATGACTTACATCAGGTTTTGGGAGATGAGCACCCTGACAGAGTACGTTGTCGACCTGCAATGAGTATAGTCCGGTGAGGTATTAGCCCTCATCAGGTATGATTTGTAGTGCCACCGAGCTCTAGAATGTTAAGGCATAGGTAGAATATGGTGAGAAAAAAGCCATAGGGATGGTATAACAGTTTTTGAGGGAAAATAGATCATTAATGATTCTGATGGATGTTTTACATGAAACACTTCTACTAAAGGACATCACAACTAGTAATGAATATATGTAATCGATATGTTCTATATATGGTGCGCCCTGTGGTAGTTCATGATTTGGTAGGGATGATGGTGAGGAGATGTATGATGTGAAGGAGGAGGCGGGAGCAGAGGAGGCCGAGGTGGAGTATGAGGGCAAAGAGGAGGGTCTTGAGGAGGGTGGGAATGATGATGGGGATGATGATGCTGACAGGGGTGAGGATGATGATGATGGTGGTGACAATGATTTCTATTAGAGATCGATTGATCTGTTACATTTTTTATTGATATTACACAAATGTGATGTTTGATGATTTGATGTGCATGAATATATGTGTGAATGGGTAGGTCACATTATCTTTATTTCAATATCTATAAATAATAACACATGACTTGATGATTTTTTTTTGACTGATTCACCCCACCCCTAGACACCCCCAACCCTAGACACCCCACCCAATGGACATCCCCACCCCCTGAGATAGCCCCCACACCCACTGGAAAGACCCCACTCCCTTGACACCCCCACCTCCTGGACACCCCTACCCCCTTGGACAGCCCCTAACCCCCTTGACTGCCCCACTCCCTTGACACCCCACCTCCCAACAGACCCCATATCCCATTGGACAACCCCCATCCCCCTGGACATCCCCCAACCCCCTAGACACCACCACACCCCCTAGACACCCGCACCTCCTAGGACACCCCCACACCCATGGACAACCCCCCAACCCCCCGGTCATCCACCCACCCCATTGGACACCCCCACCCACTATACACCATTACCCCCTTGGACACCCCCAACCACCAGGGCAGCTGCCCCACCCCTGGATATCCCCCCACCCCCTGGACACCCCATACCCCATTCTACACCCCAATCCATGGATAACCCCCACACTTTGGACACAACCCCACCCCACGGACACCCGCACGTCCTTCGACACCCCAACCCTCTTGGACACCAACTAACCCATTGGATAGCCCCCCCACTCCCCTTTGGCACCCCTACCCCCTTGGATAGCCCCCCCACCCCAAACCACCAGGACATCCCCCCAGGACACCCCCAACCCCCAGGACACCCCCACCCCTATGTACCTCCCCACACCCCCTGGATAGCCCCGCACCGCTTGGACACCCCCACCCCCTGGACACCCTTACCCCATTGGAAAACCCTCCAACACCCTAGACAGCCCCACCCCCATGGACACCACCCCACCCCTGGACCCCCACCCCATGGAAACCTCCACACCCATGGACAGCCCCCACCCCTAGACACCCTGACCCATAGGACACTGCTACCCCATTAGACAACCCCAACCCCAGAAAGCCCCGCACCCCCCCTAGACACACCCCCACCCCCGTGGACACCCCCACCCCCATGGACACCCCCACCCCCATGGACACCCCCACCTCCTGGACTGCCCCCCCCCCCCCCCAGACACCCCCATCCCCTCCGACACCCCCTACCAACTTGAAAATCCCCCTAACCACCCTGGACAGCCCCCACCCCCTAGAACTGACCCCACCCCTTGGACACCCCCTAACATCCCCAACCCCACCTAGGCACCCACTACCCCCTTACACACCCCCCCCCCAACCCACTAGAAACTCCTCCTTGAAAAACACCACATGGACACCCGAACCCTATAACCCCCACCCCGATTGACAACCCTACCACCTAGACACTGCCTACCCCCATTGATAGCCCCACAACCCCATGGACAGCACCCACCCCATGGACACCCCCACCACCTTGACACCCAAAACCCCATGTACATCCTCCTCCACCACTTGGACCACCCCCTCACCACCCTAGTCACCCCACCCTTTTCCAATCCCCCAACCATTGGACACTCCCACCCCCATGGACAGCCACCACACCCCCTAGACAACCCATTGACACCCCCACCCCCTTGGACTATCCCCCACCACCTAGACACCCCCAACCATATGGATAGCCCAACATAGCCCCCCCCCCCCTACACCCCCACCCAACATGGATACCCCCCCCCCACCACCTAGACAGCCCCCACACAACCCCCTTGGACAACCCCCACACACCTAGACACCCCCACCCCACCCCATAGAACATCCCCCCCCAACCATTTCCCCCTAAGACATCCCCCACCCCCGGACACCCCACCCCCTTGGATATCCCCCACCCCATTAGATATCTCCCACCCCCTTGGACTCCACCCTGAACACCGCCCCACCCCCTGAACACCACACCCCATTGGGAACCCCCCCCCCCCCCACCAGACACCCCCACACCCTTGGACAAACCAAAACCCTAGACTACCCCCACCCTTGGTCACCCCCCCCCCCCACACCCCCACCCCATGGGATCAAATTTTAAAGTGTTGTGTTTAAGGAGATGTCTATTTTTTGGGTGTTCTGGTTTTGAGTGGTGTATTTTGTTGGGTGTATTGGTGTTCTTCTGAATTTTGTATAGTTTAATGCAATTGCATTGGTTTTATTATGATGGATTATTATTCAGATCATATTTGTATTCATTGGTGTTATTTTTAATTATTTATATAGTATTTCAACTGTAGTTAATTACATAAGTAATAGGATGTAATAGTTTGTTATTATTGGCTACTTGTACTGCCTGCTGAATTCTGAATTCTGTATAGGTTTTTTATTATTAAGGGAAATTAATTATGATTTATTTATTTGTTTATTAATTCTGAATTTTATATAGAATTAATTCCTAATTTTTTGAATGTAGAGGGGGGGAGTACTGTTGTTGGAGTTGCGACAACTATACTCCAGAGGTGTCAAAACCATTGGTATAGATGTGAAAATCCAATCTTTAACAATGGTTTCATCAAACCATTGGTAAAATTATATACCAATGGTTTACAAACTGTTGGTATAGACCTGTTAACTAAATAGTTTCAAATGGGTTTTTCAAACCATTGGTAAACATTTTTACCAAAGGTTCAGAATACCGTTGGTATATATATAAACTAAGTTTTATTGAAACGGTGTAAAACCATTGGTAAAAAGTTATACCAATGGTGATAAATAACTTTTGGTATAATTTTCTCTAACATGACATACTCCAATGGTTTATGAATTACTGTTGGGATAAGTCTATCCCCGCGACTTTGTTTCTAATGGTATGGACAACCATTAGTATATATTTTACCAATGGTTTAAAAATGTTGCTATATCCTTTATTTCAAACAGGTAGGGTTTAGGATTTATTATCTCAAAGGGAATAGTTTTTATGCTGATGAGGTTATGTGGTTAATTAGGGATACATGTTTAGGGTTTTTTGGGGTAGTGGGTTGAGGGTATGATAGGGATAAGGGTTTTTGGTTTTGGGGGGCTAGCGGTTTAGTGTTTTTTGGGGACAACAGTTTAGGGTATTTTTGTGATGCGTGTTTAGGGGTTTTTTGGGCTAGGGTTTAGGGTTTATTTGGGCCCACATTTTTCCTTTTTTTGGGTTGTATACTACTCATTTGTAGGGGATTATAGATTAGGATTTAATGGGGTTAGGTTTTAGGTTTTCCTTGGGTAGAGGGTTTAGTGGTTATTGGCATAAGGCTTGATGATTTGTATTGGGGGATTTGTTTCTAGTGTTTTTTTTTGGATGATGGTACGTTATTTTTGGGGATGAGAGATTTGGTTGTTTGGGTATTATGGTTTATGTTTTTTTTGGGATTGGGGTTTTGGGTTTTGGGGGTTGAGGGTTTAATGTTTTTTTTGGAATGGATGTTTATGTTTTTTTGTAGAATTGGGATTATGATTTTTTAGGGGAATATGGTATAGGGGTATTTAGAAATGACTGTTTAGGTTTTTTTGGGATAATTTTTTAGGGAAATTTCGGGGGCAGGGTATTTAGTTTTGTGGATAAGGTATTAGCAGATTTTGGTTTTGATGGTTTTTTGGGTTTTTTGGGGATTAGGGATTATGGTTTTAGGGATGAGGGTTTAGGGGTTTTTGTGGATGAGTGTTTTGGGTTTTGGTGGATGAGGGAATTAATGTTTTTCTGGATGAGGTCTTAATGTATTTTGGGACTGATGGTATAGTCATTTTTGTGGTTGAGGGGTTAAGGATTGTATGGTTGAGTGTTATTGGATTTTTGGAACTGAGGATAAATGGATTATAGGTACTAATAAGTAAGGGTTATAAGGTTGATTGTTTAGGTTATTTAGGGGATGATGGTTTAGGGTTTTTGGTGGAATAGGGTTTAGGGGTAACAAGGGCCTAGGGTTTAGGGTTTTTTTTCAGAAAGAGGGTTTAGTTTTTTTAGGGTTTAGTGGTTTTTGGGGTTGAATGTTTATGGATTTTTTCTGTTGAGTGTTTTAGGTTTTTTGGGGATGAAATTTTATTGTTTTTTGGATGTTGATTTAGGATTTTTAGGTATAAGGGTTTTGTTCATTTTGGGGTTGAGTTGTTAGGGATATTTTGGAATAAGCTGTTTGGGTTTTTTTGGATGAGGGTTTAAGCTAATTTAAGGATAATGTTTTGGCGACTTTTGGGGATGATGATCTATGGATTATTGGGGATGATGGTTTCAATATATTTATCGATAATGTTTGATGATTTTTTGGGTTTGATGGTTTATGGTTACAGGAGATGAGGGGTTAGTGTTTTTTGTGATAGGGTTTAGGTTTTTTAGGGTGAGGGATTATGGTTTTTAGGGCTGTGGGTTTAGTATATTTTTGGGGCTATGGGTTTATGGATTTTGGGGGCAAAGGGTTTAAAATTTTTTGGGGAAGAGTGTCTACTATTTTTTAGGGCTTAGGTTTATAGATATTTTGGGCTAAGGGTTTACGATTATTTGAGGATTATTGTATATGGTTTTTTCAGGGGTTAGTGATGAGGGGTTTTTGGGACTCATGTTTTAGGGTTTTTTTGGACAGAGGTTGAAAGGTTATTATGGGATGATGGTTTTGGGTTTCTTTGTATGGAAGTTTTAGGGTTTTTATGGAACATGGTCTGTGTTTTTTTGGGCTAAAGCGTTAAAGGGTTTGTTTGGATGAGTTTTTAGGGGTTTTTGGGAAGAAGTTTTATGGATTCTGGGGTAGATGGTTTAGGGTTTTATGGGGATGATGGTTTTTTTTTTGTTATGATGGTATATGATTTCTGAGTGTGAAAGTTTGGGGTATTTTAAGGATGAGTTTTTAGGATTCTTATAGAGTTGAGCATCTATGGTTTTTTTGGCTGAGGGATTAGGGTTATTTTCAGGTGAGGTTTTAGGGTTATTTGGGTAATGGATTAGGATTTGGGGTGAGGGTTTGTGTTTTTTTGGAGCTAAGGGATTTGGGTTATTTGGGGATAATGGTATACAGTTTTTTCTGGATGAGGGTATATGGTTTTTTGGGGATAACGGTTGAGGTTTTTATTTTTGGTTGAGTGTTGAGGTTTTTAGTGAAATGGTGTTGGTAGTTTTTTTGTTTAGGTATAGGTTCATTGGGGATGATGTTTGGGGATTTTTTTGGGTCTCAAGGTTTATACTTGTTTTTGGGGATTAGGGTTTACTATTTTTTGGATTGAAGGTTTTTGTTTTTTAGTGACAAAAGTTAAGGGTTTTTTGGGTATGAGGGATTGATGTTTTTTTGGGGATCTAGGATAATTTTTTTTGCATTGAATGTATATGTCTTTTTTTGTAGAGGTTTAATGGATTTATTATTTGTAGGGGTTCTGGATTTCTTGGGTCCCCAATATTAGTTCTATTTACTAGAATTTATATTTTTTCAGAGAAGAGGTTTTAGGGTTTTCTTGGGGCTCAGGGTTTATGGAGAATTGATGATGAGGGCTTATGGGATTTTAGTTTTAAAAATTTAGGGTTTTATAGGGTTATGTGTTTACTATTTTTGGGGGATGAAGATTTAGGTATTTTTGGGTAAGAGGCTTTAGGGTTCATTTGGAGGAAATTTTTTTGGGGATGAGGTTTGAGGAGTTTTTAGGGATGAGGGTTTTCATTTTATTGTCTCTTGAGGTAGATATTTTTTGGGGATGAGTGTTGGGGGTTTGGGAGGGTAAGGGTTTACGGTTTATTGTGGATGAGAGGTGGGTGGTTTTTATGGGGGTTGGAGGTTATTTGGACAAAGGTTGGTAGTATTTTATGGTTAAGGGTTTATTATATTATTGGAATGGGTGATGGGGGGGTTTTTTCTGGTCAAATGGTTGACAGTTGTTTTGGGATGATTATTGAGGGATTTTGAGGCTATGGGTTGATGTTTTTTTGGTACTGTGGTTTGAGGGGTTTTAGAGGTTGGATGTTGATGTTTTTTCTATATGTGTGTGGAAGATTTCTTGGGTTGAGGGTTGGGTATTATTGTGGTGTGGGATTAAGGTTTTCCATGGACTAGGGATTGTGGATTTTTGGGGATGAATACTTAGTGTTTTTTGTGGATAATGGTTGTGGGTTTTCTGGGGATGAGGGTTGATGGTTTTTGGGGGATTAAGATTGAGGATTTTTTTGGGATGAGGGTTGAGTGATTTTTGGGGATGATGGTCAATTGTTTTGTTATGCCGAGGGATGAGGGATTCTGGGGCTTATAGTTGATGATTTTTGTGGGTTGTGGGTTGAGGGTTTTTTATGATGTGGGTTGCGCATTTTTGTAGTTGAGGGTTGAGGATTTTCGTAGGATGTATGATTCAAGATTTTTTGGGTCATAGGGTTGTCGACTGTGGGGCTATGGGTTGATTTTTTTTGGGATTGATGGTTGTCATTTTTTTGAGGTTGATGATTGAGAAATTTCTTGGGTTGATCATTGATGTTTATTTGGAGATAATGGATGATAAGTTTTTGTGTATAAGGTTGGAATATTTTATGGTGGATGGGTGTTGAGGTTCTTTGGTGATGAGAATTGATTGTTTTTTTGGGATCATGTTTGAGGGTTTTTTAGGGATGATGGTTGTATTGGGAGGACTATTGAGGGTTTATTGGGGATGAGGGTGAAGGATTTCTCTGGTTTAAGGCCATGGGGTTTTTCTATATGAGGTTTTAGGTTATTTTAGGGATGCGTTTTTATGGTTTTTTGGGATAATGGTTTGTGTATTTTGGTGTTGATGGTTTAGTGTTTTTTTAGGCAGAGGGATTTGGATATTTTGCGGCTGACAGTTTAGGGTTTTTTGGAGATGAGGATTTATGGTTTTTTGGGATGTGAAATTATTTTTCTATGGGGATAAGGGTTTAGAATTTTTTTTTAATCTGGTTTTATAATTTTTTAGGTCTGTGGGTTTAGTATTTTTTTGTGGCTGATGGATTAGTTTTTTATGTGGATGAGGGAAGATGGTTTTTTTGTGGATGGGAATTTAGGGTATTTGGGGTATATTTTTTGGGTATTAGGGGAAAGGTTTAATTTTTTGTAGGAATAAGGGTTTGTTGCTTTTTAGGGGATGATGCCCTAGGATTTTATGGGGATGTGGGTTGAGTTTTTTCTATGGGATCACAGTTTTTTATGGAAGGGGGTTTTGGTATATTGGGAGTGAGGGTTTAAGGGTTTTTCATGAGGAGGGTTTGGGGTTTTTGGGTATAAGGGTTTACTGTTTTGAATGGATGAGGGTTTAAAGGATTTTCTTGTTGAGGGTTTAAGTGTTTTTTTGGGTATGGTTTTATGGTTTTTAATAGTTCCTGGTTTTTAGTTTTTTATGAGGTTTTCTAGATTTTTAAGGATGAGGGATATGGGTTTTTTATGTTATATACTTAGGGTTTTCTAGGGCTGATGGTTTACTATACATGAAGATGCGGAATTTGGGTTTTTTGGTGCTGAATGTTTTTGGTATTTTCAGGTAGATGGTTTAGTGTTTTTTTGGAAGAGACGATTTAATATTTTTTAGGAATGATGGTTTAGGAATTTTTTCTATCTGTAGTTTTTGGGTTTTTGAGTTGACATTTTTCTATTTTTTAAGTAGACATGGATTATTGTTTTATGGGTTATGAGATTAGTGTTTTTTGGTATGTGGGGTTTTGTGTTTGATGGGACTGAGGATTGATTTTTTTTGGTATGGGGTTTTAATGTGTTATTGGGAAAGGGTGTTGAGGATTTTTAATTCCAAAAGATGAGGTTTTTCCCAAGATAAGGGTTGTTGGTTTTTTTGAGTGGATTTTTATGGTGTTATTGGATGACGGTTTCATGGGGATGAGGGAAGAGGGTTTATTTTGGATGAAGGTTTGGTGTTTTTTTAGGAAGGTTTAATGGAATTCAGTGCTGATGTCTTACCATTTTTGGGGCTTATTGCATAGTCTTTTTTGGGATAAGGGTTTAGATATTTTTAGGGATTAGGGTGTATGGTTTTGGTGCTATGGATTAAGGTGTTTTGGACATAGTATGGATGGTTTTTGGGCGTGAACGTCAATGATTTTTTTGGGACTAATGGTTGAGGGTTTTTTAGGGAAGGGTGTCGAGGGTTTGTTAGAGCTCATGGTTTAGGGTTTGGGGAGTGAGGGTGTAGGCTTTTTTAAGGTTGAGTGTTTAGTTTTTTTTTGCAGATGAGGGTTATTGATTTTTCTTAGGGATGTGGGTTTAGGGTTTTTAGGGATGAGGGATTGGGTTTTTTTGGATGATGTAGTATGATGCTTAAGAGTTTATTGGTGAGGGTTGATTGAGGCTGAGGTTTTAGGGTTTTGATTTAGTGTAGGGTCTAGGGAATTTTGGAGTTTATGGGTTTTCATGTTTTTTAGCTAACTTTTTACAGTCTCCTGGGAATAATTTTATATGCCTTTTTGGGGATTTTGGTTGAGGTTTTTTGTTGTTGAGGTTTTGTGATTTTTTGGGGGGATGAGGGAAAAGAATATGTGAGGGTCGGGCTATTCCCGACCCCCCCAAAATTTTTAGACGAAATAAAGAGACACAACAGATAAGGGAGGGGAGGGGTAAAACAACCCACACCCAAAAAACCTTAACGACTCAATGCAAAAGACCAAAAAAAAAGGAAAAGTCAATAACGAAAAAGAAAAAACACAAGGCAAAGCAGCCACCACCATCATCCAGTATCAACCAGCATCAAACATCTCACAGCTAACCAATAACCAGCATCCAAGATCAAAAAACAAACAACATCAAGCAGCAGCATGACCATAATCCACAGCTTCAACACCTCCCATCCAAGAAGCAACCAGCATCCAGAACCACCAGCATAAATCATCACAAAAACCCAAGAATCCAACATCACATAACCACAAGCATCCAACATCACAGAACCACTAGCATCAAAATCAAAAGCCTTGCCATCACCAGCATTCAGCAGCTCACCACCAAGCAGTAACTAGCATCCAATCTAACAAAGACCAGAAAAGGACAAAACAGGGACAGTAGCGCCCGCATCCTGCATACCATAGTAGGCAGTTCCCAAACCAAACCACAGAAACCAGTGCCCCAATATCAAGAACCTACACCAGAAGTGGTTCTCGTCCAATCCATCCACAGCCACAAAGAAGAAAAATTTGTAATGCGGATAATTCAATCCAGAAAATCTATCAATGAAACAATTGACTGACAATTTTACGAGATCACAGCAAAACCGATGTAAACCTTCAGTAGTGGGAAGCAACTACAAATCCGAAGAACCATATCGTGCATGAATCCAAACCAGAGTGAATACATGCAGTAGGGTGTTTATGTATTTTTAGAAATGTGGGTTTTCAGTTTTCTAGGTCTATGGTTTTTAGGTTTTATGGAAATAATTATTTAGGATTTTTGAGTGGGAAGGGTTTATGTTTTTTTTGGATGTGGGATTTGTTATTTTTTATGCTGAGGGTTTAGGGTTTGGGGGTGAGGGTTTAGTGTTTTCGGGGATGAATGTTTACATGTTTTTGGGGCTAAGGGTTTAATTTTTTTTTTGAGTTAAGGGTTTAGTTTCATTTTTGGATCAAGTTATAGTATTTAATGGGGAATAGGGTTTAGTATTTTCCTAGGCCAGAGGTTTAGTGTTTTCTAGGACTCAAAATTTCATATTTTGTGTGGATAAGTGTTTAGGGTTATTTGTAGTCGAGGGATTTGGGTTTTTGGGCATGAGGGTTTAGCGTTTTTTATGGAGAAGTTATTGGATTTTTTTATGGACAATTGTATAATGATTTTTGGGGCTAAGGGATTATGGTTTTTTATTGTGAGGAATTAAGGTGTTTTTGGAAGAGGGTATTGGGTTTTGGGGCTGAGCGTTTAGGGTTTTTTTGGTTGTGGGTTTGAGTTTTTTTGGGGATGTGGTTTTCAAATTATCTTTTCTTGAGGGTGCTGGTGTTTTTGGGGAAAATGGATTCCGGATTGATGGGGCCAATTGGTTCATTTTTTTGGAGGCCAAGATATTGGGTTTTTTTTGAAAGAGTGATTATATCTATTTTTATGGTGATGATGTTGGGTATTTCAGGTCGAGGATTTTGTATTGGGGGATGGAATTCAGTTCTGATGGATTTGTCATGACCTGTCCTCGGGAACCATGCCGTGACTACCCCAATCCCACCTTCCATAGGCCAGGGGATGGCGACTAGCACCAAAGGCGTAAATCCCGATAACTGGGAAGACATTGCCTTTATAAAAGTAACAAAACACCACAGAGTACAAGCGGAAGTAAAACACTATGTACAAAGAGAACCGATAAAAGGTAAATGGGCCAGAATAGAAACCCAAATGAAAGTACAACTACAACTGAACAAAGTACAATAGGAAAATACAATAGCTGGAAGAACGAAAGCGGCTCCTGGGTCGTCCTCCTCAGATCCTACCTGAAGGGTAGGTACAGATGGTGTAGCTCCTAGATCATCCACCACAGATCCTACATGAAGGGTAGGTACAGATAGACTCTACAACACTCTCGCTCGTCAACCTCCTACGAGTGTCGTCTCACTGTGAAGTCCGCCTCCAGATACTGACTCGTCGTGTAGTCCACCTCCGGGTACCATCCAGTCCTCGAACACTCGGCCTCCGTCAGCACTACCCGTCATCTCTAATCAACACAACGAGGTGCGGGCATAGCCCGTGCATGGGTGTGTATAACGATACTCAGTAGGGACCCTGAGACCCTCATGGTCTCACTAAACCAACAAGGATAACCACAAAGAAGATCTCAACCGATAACCTCTACATAGGTATATACCCATACATATAGCGATGTTATCATGTAACCCATCTCAAAATGATGAAACACAAGGATTGTGAAATCAACAGATAACCACTACCCAGGTATATGCCCATACATATACCTATGTTATCATTTAACCCATCTCAATCATGAGGAAACACAAAGGTCATAGACTCAGCTCAAACCAGGATTTTCATTATCGAAACCGTAACTACTGAAGAGCTCTGTCTCTAGAGTGTACAGTGGTCCTGTCACGACTCTGAGGTACTGCATACTAACCTAAGACTGCTGAGGTACTCCTTCTGTCGAGTACTGCGGGCCTGCCACCTCACACAGTAGTGCTTCCCACCGGGGTCTGCCACCCAAACACAGTAGTGCTCCCCCATCTTAGCCTACAGAGGTACTCCTCCTGTCGAGTACCGCAGGTCTGCCACCCAAACACAGTAGTGCTCCCCACTGTGGGTATGCCACCCAAACACAGTAGTGCACCCCACTCGCTAATACAAGTCTCTTCGACTCGAATCGGACAAGCAGTCTTCAGGTCCCAGGCAGCTACACAGTCTCCGTACTCCGTACGCTCATCTCTGGGAGGGTCCGCTCCATGAGCTACTGGTCGATACCCCAAGTATCTCAAAGTCCCACGAAGAAGTATCTCAAAGGACCGCCTCGTCATAGGGGTCTCAATGCAACAGACGACGCGTCAATCGGATGCCCGGTCTGTGAGTTACTATCCTTTTCGTCCCAGGGGCCCGTTTGGTTTCGTGAGCGAACCAATCCCGACGGTATCTCAACTGTACCACGAACTCTCATAGGGTATACTAATTGGGACCATTTCTCAACGTGATCAACAACGCCGCCGACGTTTCGTCAAACAGACGTCCTGTCTGAAAGATATCAGCTTTTCCGTTCCAAGGGCCGGGTTGGATTTCTGGTGCGATCCAACCCGGCCACTATCCAACTGTATCCAAATCTCGGGCTATGTATGTCAAATGTTCCGTCTCTTCAGGAAGAAATCAACGAAACAGACAGTGCGTCAATCGGACGCCCGATCTGTGAGTTATTGACTTTTTCGTTCTAGGGGCCCGATTGGTTTCGTGAGCGAACCAACCCGACCGCACTCCGTCGGCATCCAAACCTCGAGCAGAGTAATCCAAAAGATCAGTCTCACTTAGAGAAATCTATCATAGTCGAAGGCATGTCAATCGGACGTCCGGTGCTAAATATATATTCGTTTCCGCTCTGAGGACCCGGTTAGTTTTGTGTACGAACCAACTCGGCCGAACCCAATCTTCTTTTAAACCTTGAATGTAATATACCGAAATGACCGTCTCGTTCCAAGAATCGCTACACAACTGACGGTGCATCGATCGGAGGTCCGTAGCCCATGATATGGGCATTTGACCGAAAGTAGTCCGAAACGGGGTGTGTGGGCCCGGGCCGTCCCGGCCCGACCCCCCCCGGTTCGACCCAACCCGGGTCCCACCCAGGTGGGGCCGACCCGGGCCTGACCCGGCTGGGCCCGACCCGGCTCTGACCCGGCTGGGCCCGGCCCTGCCCGACCCAGCCCGACTCGGTCCGGCTCCGCCGGCCGGCCGCGGCTCGGCCGGCGCAGCCGCACGGAAGACGCGGGCAGGGGGTGTGCGCGACCGCCCCCTCGCAGCTAATTGAAGCCGGCGGTGCACCGGGCGCCGCCGCCGCCTTCCGGCCGGCCGCCATCTTCCGCGGACCACCGGACGCGCTCCAGTGGTCCGTTTCCCCTACCGTCTTCGCCAACGGTCCTCCCGGGACCCGACCTTCACTACGAAGGAATTCAAACTCCATAGCGGCCTACTTCATCGTCGTCTGTCGATCCGCACATCGATAAACAAGCTGTTGAGGGTTGTCGAGCCGGGTTTGTTCGTCCCGTGACCTCCGCGTTAGGTGTTATCAATTGGAAAATAATGAAACACATGATTTTAATCATTGACGAGGGTATAATTTATCCAAAATAAATTATGTGATCATCTTGCAATCAAATACCCACGCACGAGGGTTTAAAATTTTGAATGCGCGGCGTGACGATATCGTGCATTCTTGCCGCTCGATCCGCGCGGCGTGACGATGTCGCGCATCCTTTCCATTCATTCCCACGCAGTGCGATGACATCGCATCACTATCTTTCGGACGTCACATTTTTATTGTCGTTCTTTCCCACGCAGTGCGACGGTACTGCGTCACTCTCTTTCAATCCGCAACGACAAGAAAGAATAAAAAGGGAGGAGGATCGGCCATGTTCGTGTGGTCCAGCCTCCTCCCATTAAACGATAACAAGGGGGTTCTCATTACCCGTAGAATGTCAAAGATAGAATCAAGAATAAAATGAAAAAAACCCCTACCATGATATTTGACGTCGCACGTCGGGTATCGCGGAGAATGGCGTCGCGGCGTCGGATGTAGATTACGTGGACGTTGGGGTGCGTCCGAGGAGGAAACGTCGTCTCTTCACTTGTTGCTATGATGAAGAAGGGTGGTATGTTGTCATTGGCGATGATCACCACGGTCAGCGACTTCTCCCTTGTCTTGGAGGAAGATGAAGTCAGAAGAATCTGGGACGCCGAGTCCTCTAGGTCGTGGGGTCGATGTTCTTCGTCAGAGAAGAACCGTTATTCACATTCTTCGTTGAAGACGAAGAAGATCTTCAAGTTTCTCAACGATTCTCCCAATCCTCTCAAGCAACAAAGAAACTAACCAAAAATAAATTAAGCCCACACTTGATTTATTAACACAACATAAACCTTTGAAATTCAAGAGTTTGAATTTCAAAAACTCACATTAAACTCACTACATTAATGTCATAAGTTATAACTTATGTTCACAACATTAATGGTGAGTTGAGGGGGTTAGAGGATATGAAGGGGTGGTGTTCGTGTGGGCCCCACCACCCTCTTAACCTACCACGGGAAGTTGGGTAGTTACCCAAATTCCATCCAATGGATAAAAACACTTAAGGAAAATAAAAATTGAATTTAAATTTTTATTTTAACTTTCACAATTTTTTTAACAACTTCCCTCATGTAAACTCAACCCTGGAATATGTGTTCCTATGCAAATACCGGCACTGCAGTTCCATAGGTGCTTTCAAAATTTGATTCCGAGTATCGGTTCAAAAGATAGAAATCCTCCCTCGTTCGTTCACTGAACGTACCCGAGCTAAACTTCATAAATTGATTCCGGGCACACCGGGCCTCGGAATCAGGCAACTTCAGAAACTGCCTTCTTGTAAAATTCCAATGAAAATTAAGAAAAAATTTCCTTGAAATATTCGGGTCTTAATAGATTGGTGTTTTATGGGGACGAAGGATTAAGAGTTTTTGGGGGTCAGGGTTTATGATTTTTTGGGGGCTAAGGGTTAATGGTTTTTTGTGGCTGAGAGTTTAGGTATTTTTTGGGATAAGGGAATGGAGTTGTCTATGGATTATATTTTTGGGGTTTTTATGCCATAGGATTTTAGTATTATGGGGGTGAGGGTTTCAGGTTTTTTATGATGAGGGTTAAAGGCTTTTTGGGGATGAAGTTTGGGGATTTTTGGGGATGATGGCTTAAGGATTATTTGTGGATGAGGAAGTAGTGTTTTTTAGAGATGGGGGATTAAGGTAATTTGTGCCTAATGGTTTATGTTTTTTGGGGATATGTTTTTAGGGTATTTTTGAGAGTGTTGGTATATTTTTTATTTATGGTATGAGTGTTTAGGGTTATTTTGGTGTTGAGGGATTTTGATTTTTTTGGGTATGAAGGTTTTGGCTTTATATGGGATTTGTGTTTTAGGGGTTTTTTGGGGATGACTTTTTTGGGTTTTTGGGATATGGGATTATGGATTTTTTCCCCAATGAGTTTATGTTTATTTCATAGATGAGTGTGTGGGGTGTTTTGGGGATTTTGTTTTCTTGTTTTTTTGGGGTGATGGTTAAGGGATATTTGGGATGATGGATGATGTTTTTGTATGATGAGGGATCACATTTTTTGGGGATGATGGTTTAGTTCCCCTAGGGGAAGATGGTTTCAGGTTTTTTGGTTAAATAATTATATGTTTTTTGGGGATTTAGTGTTTCTATTTTTTTGGTGATGGGGATTGATGGTTTTTTGTATAATAAATGATATTTTATTCCAAATAGAGGTTTAAGATTTTTTCTAGGGATGTGGGTGAAGATTTTTTGAGGCAGATGGGTGAGGATTACTTGTTGAAGAGGGTTGAGGGTATATTTGGGATGAGGGTTGTGTATTTTTTGGGGCTGGGGTATAAGGTGACTTTTGGGTAGAGTGTTTAGGGTTCTTTTTGATTTTGAGGGTTTGGGTTTTTTCGATAAGGGATGATTTATTTTTGTGGATGAGGTTTTAGGGTTTTTTGAGGCTATGGGTTGACAGTTATTTTGGGTCTAATGATTCATTGTTTTCTAGGAGTGAGGTTTTAGGTATTTCTATAGATTTTGGGTGTATTTTTTTTGCAGATGAGGGGATAGGGTTTATTTGGGCAGAGGGTTGAGGGATTTGTGGGTCATGGATTTACGAATTTATGAGGATATGGGTTTAGGGGATTATTAGGATTAGTGTTTATATGATTTATTGAATAGGTTTTAGTTGTATTGGGGGCTATGTGTTTAGTGGACTCCTGGGAAAAGGGTTTTGGGGTTTTAATTATAGGTGTTTAGGGTTTTGGGGATTAGGGATTAGTTTATTGGGGAAGAGTGTTTAGGGTTATTTTTTGTATGATGGATTAGTATTGTTTCGGGGCTTAGGGTTAATTGTTTTTTAGGGCCATGGATTTATGGATATTTTGTGGTGAGGGTTGATGATTTTATGGGGATGAGGGTTTTGGATTATTTTCAAAAGAGGGTCTAGTGTTTTTTGTGGATGATGGATAAGAGTTCTTGGGAACGAAGGTTCTGTATTTTTAGTGGAATATGGGAAATGTTTTATCGAGAAAAGAATTGATTGTTTTTAGTGCCAAGAGATCAGGAGTTTTAGGGATCAGGTTGAGGGTTTTTTGTGGCTGAGAAATGATGGTTTTTTGGGGGTGAGGATTGAGGTTTTTTTGGGGTTATGGGTATGGGGTTTTCAGGGTTTGAGGGATGATGATTTTTTTAAAAGTGGGTTGTTGGTTTTTTTAGAATATGGTTTATGGTATTTTGGGTATGGTTGTTGGGGGATTAAGGATGAGGGTTTTCTATGGCTTAGGGTTGAGGGAACTTTTGTGGGTGAAACTTGAGATTTTATTAGGGATGGGGGTTCAAGGGTTTTGGAGTGGAGGATTAGTGTTTTTTTGTGACTAAGGGTTTACGATATTTTTAGGATGAGGTTTTAAGGATTTTGTGGATGAGGATTGTGGGGTTTTGGGGGCTTATAGTTAGGGTTTTTTGGTGTAGAGGGGTGAGGTTTTTTGAGTCTAAGGGATTATGTTTTTTTGGAACCTAGGGTAGAATGTGTTTTAGTACAAAATTTTGAGTGTTTTTTGGAATGAGGATTTTGGGATTTTTGCGTTTAGGGATGAAGGGTTTTGGGGTTGTAGGATTATGGATTTTATGGTTTGATGGTTGATGGTTTTATAGGGCTGAGGTTGGAGGGTTTCATGGGGATGGGGGCTTAGGGTTTTTTTCTATGGGTTTAGGGTTTTTGGGATATAGTTTTAGAATTTTTTTTATAGTTTGAGGGATTTTTGGGTCATAGTGTTTAGGGTTTTGGAGGATGAGGGTTTTGGATATTTTAGGGTTGACGGTTGATGATATTTTGGTGTTGTGGGATATATTGGGGCTGGGGGATCTAGGTGTTTTTGGGGATAAGGGTTTTGAATTTTTTTCAATCACGTCTATGGTTTTTCGGGGATGAGGTTTGAGGAATTTTTTGAAATGAGAGAAGATTGCTTTTCTATGCTGGGAGTGCAGTGGCTTTCCAGTATAATGTTTTAGGGTTTTTCGGGTTTGAAATTTTATAAATTTATGGGGCTCTGTGTTTAGGTTTTTAGGGTAAATGGTTGATTTTTTCATTAGGGTGAGGTTTTATGGTTTTTTAGGGATGAACATAGTGGGTTTTTTAGAGCTGTGGTTTTATTGGTTTTTGGTGGCTGATGGTATGGGTTTTTTGGTTGAGGGTTGGAGGATTGGGGGGATAATGGTTAATGTTATTTTGTGGGTGAGGGTGGAGGGGTTTTTTTTAAGATGATGGTTAATGGGTATTGGGTTTGATGGTTTATGGTTTTTGGGGGTAGATGGTTTAAGATATTTTTTGGATAAGGTTTTTTGGTTTTGGGACTAAGTATTGATGGTTTTTGTGGATGTGGGTTTAGGGTTCATTGGGGATGAGGATTAATGTTTATTTACGGATGAGGGTTTTGGTTTTTTTGAGGCTGACTATCAACATTGTTTTGGAACATTTTAGATGAGGGTATTTTGTGGTTATGGGTATGGTTTTTTTTGGGATTGGGGGTAGAATTTTATTTTGGGGTGAAGCGTTTAGGATTTTTTGGGGTTAAGTATTAGGGGATATTCGGGGTTGTGGGATAAGGGTTTTTTGTGGATTAGAGTTTCAATTTTTTATTACTGAGGATTTAGTGTTTTTTGAGCTATGGGTTTAGGGTTTTTTGGTACTATTGGTTGAATTATTTTTGGTTTTCTAGGATTATGTTTTTTAAGGACGGGGGTTTAGGGAATTTGGGGCTAAGGGTTGTGGGGGATTGGGTAGATGGTTATTTTGGATGAGGATTTAGAAATTTTATGTGATAAGGTTTGTGGTTTTTTTTTGTGGTGATGGTTGAGGGTTTTTTATGAGAGTTAATGGTTTTTTTAGGTTGATAGTTGATAAATTTTTTGTTGTAGTGGTTTGAGGGATTTCTTGGGAAAATGGTTGAGTGTTGTGGGCAGTCAAGGGTTGAGGGTTGTATAGGGATGAATGTTTGGGGTATTTTGGCACAGAGGGTTAAGGGGTTTTTTGGGACATGGGATGAGGGTTTTTTTGGGATGATGGTATATTGTATTTTTCAATTAAGGGTTGATTGTTTTTTTTGAGATGAGGGATTGGTTATTTTTCGTGGAATATGGTTGTTTTAATCGGGTTTTGGGTTTCTTAAATTGAGGGTTCAGGGGTTATTCAGGATAAGGGTTTAGATTAATTTGAGGATGAGGGTTTAGGGTTTTTTTGGGATGAGTGTTGTGGGTTCTTTATGGATGAGGATTTATTGTTTTATGAGGATGAGGGATGAGGTTTTTTTACAGATGGGAGTTGAGTGTTTTTTGGTGTTGAGGGTTTAGAGTATTTTGGGGGTCAGGGTTGAAGGTATTTTTAGGGCAGAGGGTTGAGGCTTATTTGGGGCTTATGTATCAAGGTTTTTTTGGGGGTGAGGGTTTAGGGATTTTCAGGGAAGAGGGATTAGATTATTTTACATCTAATGGTATATGGTTTTATTGTAACTTATAATTGATGGTTTTTTGGGGGGTAATAATTGTATTTTTTTGGATATGGTTTTTGATTTTCTTGGGGCTAATGTTTGAGGGTATTTTGGGTATAAGGGTTTTGGGTATGAGGGTTGATGAGTTTTTATGGTTGAGGGATTATGGCCGTTTGAGGAAGAGGAATGAGACTTTATTTTGGATGAGGGGTTAGTGGTTTTTAGTGTAGAGGGTTTTGGATTTTGAGGATGAGGGTTTAGGGGTTTTGAGGGGTACAAGGTTTTTTTATAGGTCTATGTGTTTTATGTATTTTGGGGCTAAGGGTTTAGGTATTTTTGGGGTTATGGGTTTAATGATTTTTAGGGGTTATGGTTTATGGTTTTTTGGGGATTAGGAATTATGGTTTTTCAGATAAGGGTATAAGATTAGTTGGAACTATGGTTTATGTTTTTATTAGGGATAAGTATTTATTGGTTTTTGGTGCCTAGGGTTTAGGTTTCTTTAGGGATGAGGGTTTATGGTTTTTTGGGGATAAGTGTTTTTAATTTTTAACGAAAAATATTAAGTGTTATGCAGGGATAAGGTTTAGTGTTTTTTGGGGTTCGGGGTATGGGGTTTTTTATGTATGACGGATTAGGGTATATTGGAGATGACTGTTTTGGAAAATTTTGGGATGATGGTTTATGGATTTTTTGGCGAGGATTTATGGTTTTATAGGGATTCGAGTATATGGTATTTTGGGGATGAGGGTTTTGCGGTTTATTGGGAAATGGTTTTCACTATTATTGGGTCTAAGGGATTATTTTCTTTTGAAGTTCAAGGATTAAGGAATATTGGGGATAAGGTTTTTGTGGATTTCATTGGTAAGGGATAAAGTATTTTTATGGATGAGGGTTTGAATTTTTTGGGGATGAGTGTTTAGGGTTCCATGGTGTTGAGGTCTTAATTGTATCTATGATGAGGGTTTTTGTTTATATGGTGTGTGGGATGGAGTTTTTGAGGATACTGGTGGAAATTTTTTTGAACATAGGGTTGAGGTTATTTGTTTCGTAGTTTTGGGGGTTTTATGAGGATATTAGTTGCGGTTTCATAGGATGATGGATTAAATGTTTTTTTGCCTAAGGGTTTTGGGTTTTTTGGTGATGACAGTTTAGGGTTTTGTATGGATGGGGGTTCAGTTTTTTTGGTAGTGGGGTGAGGATGATTTTTGGGGCTGTGTGTTGAGGGTTATTTATTCATGATGAATGAGGTTATTTTTGGGAATGAGATTTGTGGGTTTCATGGGATATGGGATTTGGGTTAATTAGGGTTCATGGTATAGAATTTTCTGAGGATAAGGGTTGAGGGGATTTCTGTGGTGAGGTTTGATGGTTATTTGGGATGAGGGGTGAATATTTTGTGTGTGTAAGGGTTGATGATTTTTTCAGGCTAAGGATTTAGGGTTTTTTTAGTCAATGTGTTGATTTTTTTTGGAGGGTGAGGGTTTATTGGTTTCTAGAGATAAGGGTATTGGGTTTTTTGAGCCTTTGGGATTAGGGTTATTTGGGCCTGATGGTTATGAGATTTTTTTTGATGAGGGGTTAGGGTTTTTATGGGTTGAATGTTTAGTCTTATTTAGGGCAGAGGGTTTATGATATTTGGGGATGATGGATTGTTTTTTAGTTTTGAGTAATTATGATTTTGTTGCTTATCGTATAATATTTTTTGGGAATCAGAGTTTAAGGTTTTTTGGGACTGATGGAATAGAGTTTATTTTGGAGATATGGGTTGGAGATTACTTGCAGCTGAGGGTTATTGATTTTTTGATGTCGAAGGTTAGGGTTTTACATGGGGTGAATAATGTGTGTATATATGGTTGTTTTTGGTAGATTCGTTGGGGTTTATTAGGGATGCATGTTCAGGGTTATTAGGGACTAATGGTTTAGGGGTTTTTAGTGTCTCAATATTTTTTAGGATTAGGGTCTGCAGTTTCTTATGACTTAGTAATTATTTATTTTTGGGGTTGAGTGTATATGTTTTTTGGGAGGTGTGTTTACACTTTTGTGGGTGTAGGGTTTAGGGTTTCTGGGGCTGATGAAATATGGTATTTATGTTGAAGTATTATGGTTTATTATGGATGGTGGTTTATGGTTTTTTATTGCTGATGTGTTTATTTTTTTTAAGTTATATGGATTAGGGTTGTTCTGTTAGAGAGTTTAGGGTTATTCAAGACTAAGTGTTTATGGTTTTCAAGACTATGGGTTTAGGGTTTTTAGGGATATGTGATTAGTGTTTTTTTGGAACGAGATCATAGGGATTTTTTGGATATGGTATTAGGGTATCTATTTTCTAATGATTTCAGGTTTTTTGGGGGTTGAGGTTGGGGGTCTTTGGGGATTAGGTTTTGGGGTTTTGGGGATATGAGTTGGGTTTTTTTGTACTGGGGGTTTGGATTTGAAGGGGTAGTGTATGGGGTATTTTTGGGGGTTTATGGTTGGGGTTTCTTGGGGATGATGGTTAGTGGGTTTGGGGGATAAGGGTTGGGGTTTCTTAGTGATGATGGTTTGGGAAATTTTGTGTTGACATTTTAGTTTTTTTGGGATATAGTTTTTTGGTTTCATGGGGATGAGGTTTTTTGGGATTTTTGTAAAATAGAGTTTAGGTTCTTATTGGTTATAGGGTGGTTTATGGTTATTTAGGGCTATGTGTTTAGGGTTTTATGGGGTTGAGAGTTTTTAATTTGTGGTGATGATTTTTTTTGGGTTTTGGGGATGATGTTATAGTTTTATTGGGGTCGATTATTTGATGTTTTTTTGAAGGTGAGGGTTTAGGGTTTTTTGGGATGATGGTTTGGACATTTTGGAGTATGAGGGTTTTTTGAGTTTATTGGTCCTAGGGTATATTATTTTTCATGGATAATAGTTTGGGTTTTTTTTTTGGATCAAATCATTAGGGTTTTTCATCGATGAGGGTTAGGGTTTTTTGGGATGAGGGATTTAGTTTCTTTGGGGCTGAGGGTTTTTTGGGGATGAGGGTATCTGGTATTTTGGTCTGGAGATTTTAGAATTTTTGGGGGGGATGAGGGTTTACATTATTTTGGGTATGAGGCATTTAGATTTTTTTATGATACATTATAGTTTTTTTTGGAATGTGAGTTAATGGTTTGTTTTTAGCATAAGACATGGGCCATTTTTTTATTGTGGGTTTGGGGTTATTTGGGGTCACAGTTTTAGGGTTATTTGGGGGTGTTACATTGGATTTATTGGGGCATGTGTTTATGTTTTTTTAATCTTTGGGTTTGGGTTTTTTTGAGGATTATGGATTATGGTTTTTTGTGATAGATTATATAGGGTTTTTTTTGGATTTGGGTTTGGTGTTTTTCAAAGATGTGGTTTTCAGGGTTTTTTGGGGATAAGGGAATCATGTTTTTTAGGGTTTAATGTTTATTGTTTTTTTGTGGAGTGTTTATAGTTTTTTAGGGTTCGGGGTTTGGGTTTTTTTGAGGCTGTGGGTTTAGGATTTTATATATTTGAGGGTTTGGTCATTTTTGGGGCTGAGGGTTTAGGGATTGTTCGGGTTGAGTTCTTATGGGGTTTTTTGGGCTGAGGGTTTGTGGTTATTTTTGACTAAGGGTTTTGATTTTGGGGGGATGAGGGTTATGGTTTTTTTGGGATGTGAGATTAATGTTTTTTTCTGGATGAGTGTTATTTGTTTATTAGGGATGAGTGTTTAGGGTTTTTTGGATAAGGTTATGGTTTTTTTGGAAAAGGGTTTTGTTCGTTTTAGGGCTCAGGGATTCATATATTGTGGGATGAATGTTTATGGTTTTTGGGGGTTGAGGTTGTAGTTTTTTTTGGGGATGATGGTTTAGGGTTTTATCATTTTATGTATTTAGGGGGTTTTGGGGATGCAGGTTTTGGGTTTTTTGGGGATGAGGGTTTAGTGTTTGTTAAGGATGAGGGTTTAGTGATTCTTATGTCTCGAGGTTTGGGATTTTCATTGGATGAGGGGATAGGGTTTTTTATGGTTACGGGTTTGGGGTTTTTTGTAGCCAAGGATTTGGTGTTATTTGGGGGGAGGGTGTTCGGTTTTTTGGGGATGAGGGTTTTGGGATTTTTGGGGAATGAGTGATTAGTTTTTTGTGGGGTTGAGGGTTTTTTTTATCGTTGGGATGAGGGTTTTGGGTTTTCTGCATTGAGGGATCTATTTTTTGGGGGGATGAGGGTTTGGTTTTTTAAGGATTAGGGTTTTAGGTTTTTTGGATGTGTTTTTAGGGGGGTTTTGGGCATTCCGTTTCAGGTTTCTTCAGCAGAAGGTTTTATAGTTTTTTTGTCCCATGGTATAGGGTATTAAGTGACTAAGTTTTTGGGTTTTTTGGTGATAAGGGTTTAGAAGTTTTTAGGGATAAGTGTTTTGTGTTTTTTGGACTATGGGTTTAGGGTATTTGGAGAGAAATGGGTTAGGGTATCTTATTGTTGTGGGTTTAGGGTTTTGTGGCACCAAATGTTTGAGGTTCTTTTGGGGTGTGAGTTTTGGGATTTTCTGGCTAAGGGTTTAGGGAATTTTGTTGGGTGAGGGTTAGTGATTATTTTGGTGCAAGAGTATTAACGGTTTTTTGGATGAGGGTATAGGGTGTTTTGGCATGGAGGGTTTAGGATTTTTTGGGGAAATGTTATATGGGTATTTTGGGGAAGAGTGATTTGGGTTTTTTGGGGTTGAGGGGTTCAGTGTTTTGTGGTGGAGGGTTATAATTTTTTGGGGGTGAGGTTTGGGGATTTTCTAGGCATCTCGTTTAACGATTTTTTTGGGATGTGGGTTTATAGTTTTTGGGGATGTGGTTTTGGAGTATTTCGGTGAAGACAGTATAGGTTTCATTGTAAATTTTGGTTTATGGTTTTTTAGGGATGAGTGATTTTGGTTTTTTGGTTAAAGGGTATGGGTTTTATCAGGATTATGGTTGAGGGTGTTTTGGTGTCGAGGTATTAGGGTTTATTTGGGATGAGTGTTTTTAGTTTTTCTGGGAGACTTTTTAGGTATTTTATTGGATGAGGTAATAAAGTTTTTTGGTGATATATTTTTGGTATTTTTTTGGTATGTGGGTTTAGGTTTTTTTGGGTGTTGGATTTTGGGATTCATGGGGCCAAGTGTTTATTGTTTTTTTGGGCTGGGAATTTATGGTTTTTTGGGTCATGTGTATAGGGTTTGTTGGGGATGAAGGAAGAGGTTTTCTTAGGTTTGAGGGTTTATCGTCTCTAGGTCTGAGGGTTTTTTAGGTTTTTGGGGTGAGGGTATATGGTTTTTTTGGAATTGAGAGTCTATTGTTTTTTACGACATAGGTTTTAGGGATTTATGGGTTGAGGGGTTATATTTTTTGGGCACTATCTATTTTGGGTTTTTGGGACTGAGTGTTTTGGATTTTTTTGGGGTCAATGTTTTAGGGTGTATTGGGGATCAATGATTCTCTTATTTTCGTTATAATGGTTTATATTTTTTTCTATGAGGGTTTATGGATTTCATGGTTTACAGTTTAGGTTTTTTGGGGGAAAAGTGTAGGGTTTTATGAGGTTGAGGATTTGGATATTTTTTTGTGCCTAGGGTTTTATGTTTTTTGGGATGGAGGTTTGGTGTTTTATAGGTCCAAGTGTTTATGTTTTTTTAGATCTTAGGGATTAATTTATTCTATGGATTATTGATTGGAGGTTTTTAGGGTCAATTTTTTAGTGTTTTTCACTGTTGGGTGTTTAGGGTTTTTTGGTAGAAGATTTTGATTTTTTGGAAAGCATGTTTTGAGTGTTTGGGGATGATGGAATTTGGTATTTTTCTCTAGGAGAATATATTTTTATAGGGATAAGGGTTTAGCTATTTTTCGGGATATGGGTTTAGGGAATTTTCATGGTGAGGATTTAGGGTTTTTTGGGAGATGTTTTTAGGGTTTATTATGGAAGGTGGTTTAAGGTTTCCTGGGGATGAGGGTGTAGGGTTTTTTCCAGGTAGGGTTTAGAGTTTCATGGTTTTGAGGGTTTAATGTATTTTGGGATGAGGATGTAGGGTATTTGGGGATGATGGGTTAAGTTGATTGGGACAGTGGGATTAATGTTTTTCAGTAATGATTGTTTAGGTTTTTTAAGGTGGATGTTTCTGTTTTTTATTGGGGTGTGGGCATCATGTTTTCTTCTGATATGTGTTAGGGTTTTTTTGGGGCTATGGGTTTTGGGTTTTTTGGGATTATGGTTTGGTGATTTTTTGGATAGACTGTTTGGGTGTTTTTTGGGGTTAATGATTTTTTTTCTTGGGGCTAAATGTTTTTGGTTTTCTTAGGTTGTGGTTATTGGATTTTTTGGGGGAAAAGGGTTTCATGTTTTATTGGGGTTGTGTGTTGGGGGTATTTTAGGGTTTTCGGTTTGGGTATTTTCTTAGATGGGGTTGGGGGGTTTTTCGATGATGGGATATGGGAGATTTTTTGTCGGAGGATTTTGGGTTTGTTAGTGTTGAGGTTTTTTAGTTCATATGGGCTAAGGTTCATGGGGTTTTTTATAGATGAGGGTTTCATGTTTTCTGGGGATGAGGGTCAATTTTATTTGAGTTATAGGGTTTCTAATTTTTTTGGGTGGATGACATAGGGTTTTATTCGGATAAGGGTGTCGTTTTTTTGGGTCTGAGGATTAAGGGTTGTTTGGGGGCTAACAAAACACAGATTTTTGGGACTAAGGACTTATGGTTTTTTTAGGATGAGGGTTTTGTGTTGTTTGGGGTTGAGAGCTTTGGGTTTTTTTTGATGATGAATTTTTATTTTTTGTGGATTATTTTTTAATGTTATGAGGGTTTATGATTTTAGGTTTTTTGAGTAAAAATGGTTAT
Source organism: Viscum album (assembly GCA_963277665.1). Classification (NCBI taxonomy): domain Eukaryota; kingdom Viridiplantae; phylum Streptophyta; class Magnoliopsida; order Santalales; family Viscaceae; genus Viscum; species Viscum album. Next base: position 923,878,628 of record OY728132.1, read on the forward strand.
GGTTTTTTGGGTTGGTGTTATTAGGAGTTTTTGGGGTTGGGTTTTTTTTCTAGAAATGCGGTTTTAGTATTTTTTGGAACCAATTGATTACAATTTTTTGGGCACATGGTTTAGGGTTTTTTAGGGATATGGGTTTCTAGTTTTTTGGTGATGATGATTTTGGGGGTGTCGTGCCATTAGTTTAGGGTTTTGAGGGTATATGGTTTAGGGTTTAGGGGGTGATGGTGTTGTTTTTTAGGGGTTGAGTGTTTCCGATTTTTGGGGATTGAGGGTTTTTTATTTGTTTTTTGGGATTTAGGGTTTTGGGGTTTTGGGGATGTGGGTAAAGAGATTTTTGGAGATTTTTGTTTAGTATTTTTTGTGGATAAGAGACAAATATTTTTTTTGGGGAGTGTCAATGGTTTTTTTGGGATAACATTTTATTGGATATTTGGGGATAAGGGTTTAATATTTTTTCGGGTGAAAATCAATTTTTTAGGTATGTGTCTTTATAGTATATTATAGATTAGTGTTGTGGAGTTTTAGGAACTAAGGGTTAGGGGTTTTTTTGGAAATGGGTTTATGGTTATTTGGGGTTGAATTCTTCTTGTTTATTAGAGATTATTGTCTAGTGTTTTGGGTGATGAGGGTTTTGGGTTTCACGGGGTCGAGGGTTTAGGGTTTTTTTTGGTTTTATGGGTTTTGGGTTTTTTGGGCCATGGGTTTGGGATTTTTTTGGTGTAGGGGTTTAGGGTTTTTGGGGCTGAGGGTTACATGATTTTTGGGGATTAAGGTTTAGGTATTTTTGGGTCTGGGGGTTTATGTTTTTTGGTGGTCAAGGGTTTGGGGTTGGTTTGGTCCATAGGGGATAGGTTTTATTTTGGGACTGGAGTTTCATGTTTTTGGTTCGTAGGGTTTAGGGTTTTATGGTGCTAAGGGATTATGGTTTTTTTAGCTTAGGGTATTGGATTATTTTTGCCTGAGGGTTTAACATTTTTTCTTTTGAGGGATTGGGGTTTTTTGTGGATATGTGTTTAGGGTTTTTGATGGATGAATGTTTTATAATTTTGTTGGGATGAGGGCTTTGGGTTTTGGGGGTGGAGCGTTTAGGTTGTTTCTGGGTTGATGTTTTTGGATTTCATGGGGATGTGGGTTTATTATTTTTTTGTGGTTGAGTATTTAGGATTTTATCAATATAAGGGTTTAGTCATTTTTTGGGGCTTGGGTTAAGTGTTTTTGTGGGGTGTGGGTGTATTGTTTTTTTGTCCATGTGTTTAGGTTTTCTTGAGCTGTCGACATGGGTTTTTCTGGACTGAGGGTTAATGTTTTTTGAGGAGGGGTGTTTTCATTTTTTTTGGGGCTGAGGATTTTGGTATTTCTGGGATGTGGGTGTAGTCTTGGGGTTGATGGATTTTTATTTTATGGGGATGGGTGTTTTGGGATATTTGGTGATGAGGTATTAAGAGTTTTTTGGCATATGTATTAGTGTAATATGGGGATAAGGGGTTTGGGATTTCATTTGGAAGAGGGTTTGGGGTTTTTTGAGGATTAGGGTCTAGGGCTTTAGGATGCTACTAGTTTGGGGATTTTTTATAAGGGTTTAATTGATTTAGGTTTTGGATGTTTAGGGTTTATTGGGGATGTGAGTTAATTATTTTTTGGGGCTGAGGGTTTAGGGTTTTTTGGGATAAGGTTTAGGTGTTTAATGCTGATGGTTTAGTGTTTTTGGGTTTAAACATTAGTAATTTCTAAGGCTATGTGTTATGGGTTTTTAGGGCTAACGATTTATGATTTGTGGGGTATTGGATTTAGGGTTTTTAGGGCCAATGTATGTGTTTATTTGGGGCTAATGGTTTATGGATTTTTAGGAATGGGGGTATATATATTTTGGGATAAGGGTTTAATGTTTTTTGGGGAAAATATGTTAGTATTTTCTCTGGATGAGCATTTAGGGTTATTGAGGGATGATGGTTTAGGTTTTTTGGGGCTCATGGTTTATGGTTTTTGGGGAAAACGATTTAGGGTATTTGGTATTAGGGAATAATTTCATTTGTGAAGTTGTTTTAGTATTTTTTAATGTTTGTGGGTTTAGTGTTTTTTGGGATGATGCTTTAGGGTTTTTAGGTTGAGGTTTTAGAATTTTGTGGGGTTGAGGGATTATGGTTTTCTGTGTAAATGATTTATGATTTGATGGGGATGAGGGTTTTTAAATTTTTGTACTAGTGGTTTATCCTTTTTTGGGGCAAATGGTTCATGTTGTTTTGGGGCTGATTGTTTGGTGTTCTTTGTTTTGAGGGTTTTTACTTTTTGATGCTTAGAGTTTAATTTTTTTTAGGGCTAAGGATTTTGTTTTTAGGGTCCACTTATTCATGTTTGTTTGGTTCATGGGTTTAATATTGTTTGGAGACATGTGACTATGGTTTTTAGTGAATGAGGTTTAATGGTTTTTTAATACCAATATTTTTTGGTTTTTTGGGCTGATGGTTTTGGTTTTTTTAGGTGTTGTTGGATTATGGATTTTAGGGGCTGAGGGTTTTGTGTTATTTGGGGAAGAGGTTTTAGTGTATAAAATGGTGGAGGTTTTATGGTTTAATGGGGATTAGGGTATATGGCCTTTAGGTGGTGATTATTTTGGAGTTTTGTGGTGAAATGTTTAAGGCTTTAGGGGTGGACAGTTTCTAATTTTTTGGGATGAAGTTTTTTATTTTTTTAGGATAATATGTTGGGGTTTTTATGAGGGTTTAGGTTTTTTTGATGATGGTATTTTTTTGGGGATAAGGTTTAGTGCTTTTTGGTGTTGAGGTTTTTTGGATTTTTTGGGCTCGATGGTGTGTGGTTATTATTGTAGTGTGTTTATTATTTTTATCCTATGAGGTTTTATAGTTTTTAGGGGATGATGGTTAAGGTTTTTTTCGCGCCGAGGGTTATGGGTTTTATAGGAACCTGGGTTTTTAGATTTTTTGGGAAGAAGTTTGTGGGGTTTTCAGGAATAAGGGATTATGATTTTTATAGATGACAATTCATTTTTTAATGGATGAATGATTAGTGTTTTTTTGGGGATGTGGGTTTTTATTTTTGTGGTCATGATAGTTTAGGGTTTCATGAGACTGAGGGTTTAGGTTATGTTGCAATTGAGGGATAAGGGATTATTTTGGGATGAGGTTTTGTGTTTTTTTAGTGGGTATAGGGTTTTGGTGGCATGGTATGCGTGGTTTTAGGGGTGAGGGTTAAGGGTTTTCGAGAGAAAATTAATATGGTTTTATGGCGACTATTTCATAAGGTTTTTGTGGATGTGGGTTTATGGTATTCCATTTTAGTATTTAGGGTTTTTTACTGATAAGTGTTTATGGATATCAAGTTCTGAGGTGGTAGGGGTTTTTGGAATACGGGATGATGTTTTTTTGGTGCTGATGGTTTATGGTTTTTTAGTGATGAGTTTTTAAATATTTATGGTGCAATATTTTATGGGTTTTTTGGGGATGATGGTATATTTTTGGGCAAAGGGGTTACACATTTTAAGGTTCAATGATTATAGTTACTCTGTGGAGGGAATTAGTTGTTTATTGGGGGTATAGTTTTATGGTTTTTTATGGCTCACAATTTACAAGTTTTTTGTTTTTCGTATATAAGATTTAATGGAGCTAACTGGTATGGGTTTTCATGTTAAGGGTATTGGGATTTTGGCGGCTTTAGGTTTAAGATATTTGAGGTTGTGGGTATTGAGTTTTTTGGGGTTGAGGGTTAATTTTTTTCTAGGGGTAAGGGCTTAGGGAATTATAGGTATGATTGTTCAGTGTTTTCTTTAGGTATCATTTAAGGTATTTGGGGCGCTTTCGGTTAATGATTTTTAGGTATGACAAAAAAATTTTATTGTGGTTGAGAGTTTAGTGTTTTATATGGATGAACCTTTTAGGGTTTTGTTGGCATGATGTTTTTGTGTTTTATGGGATGAGGGTTTAGAGGATTTTTGGGATGAGTGTTTAGATTATTGATGGGTGAGAGATTAGGATTTTTTTGGGGCTAACAGTTTATGGTTTTTTTGGGATGAGGGTTTTGGGTTTTCTCGGAAAGATGGTATAGGGTTTTTTTGGTGTCGAGGGTTTTTTTGGGTTGTTGGTAGAAGGATGATTTTTGGGGTGATGTTATGGGGATTTTTTGGTATGGGGATTTATTGATTTTTGGTGGTGAGGGTTTATATTTTTATTGTTTGAGGGTTTATGGTAATTTTTGGAAAAAGCTTATAGGGTTTTTTTGGGGATAAGGTTATACCATTTTTTGGGGATGGGGTATAGTGTTATTTTATGTATTAGGATATTGATTTTTTGGGTAGGGGTTATTGGGCTTTTCTTGGGGTTGAGAATTAATATTTTTTGGGGAAAATGGTATATGGTATTTCAGGGACGAGTGATATGTTTTTTTAGCGATGAGGTATAGTTTTTCTTTTCACTTAGGATATATGGGTTTAGGAATGGGGAAATTTAATTTTTATAGGCTGACAGAAAACATGTTCTTTGGGGATGTGGATTTAGGGGTTTGTGGGGATGAAAAATTTTGGTTCCACAGGGATGTGGGATGAAGGTTTATTAGGAAATATGGTTTTAGGTTTATTGGGGATGAAGGATTAGGGTTACTTTTGAATGTGGGTCTGGGGTTTCCAAGGGATGAGGGTTTAGGTTCATTGGGGATTTCTATTGAATTTTTTTGGATGAGATTTTAGGTTTTTCTATTTCTAATGGTTTATAAATTTTTGGGATGATGGTGTAAGGATATTTTATGTTGATTGTTTATATCTTTTTATGGATGAGGTTATAGGTTTTTTTGTAATTTTGGTATAGGTATTTTTTTGGCTAAGGTTTTATGGTTTTTTGGAGTAGAGGGTTTATGTTTTTATAGAGAATGAAGAATTTTCGGTTTTATTTCATTGAGGGTTTAGTGTTTTTTTGGGTTGAAGATTCAGGGTTTTTTATGGCCAATGGTTTAGGGGTTTTGTTGGGACCAACCGTTTAGGGGGTTTTCATGTAAGAGGGTTTTGGGTTTTGGGTGCTAAGGGTTTAGAAATTTTTTGGGGTAATAAGTAATGGTATTTTATTGATGAGGGTGTTGGGTTTTTAGGTGATAAGGGTTTAGTGTTTTTTGGTCCAGGTTTATAGTGTTTTATGGGGCCATTTTGATTGGATTTTTTGGTCCAAGTGTTATTTGTTTTTCGGTAGGTATTTTAGGATTTTTTGGGGATTGCTGTTAAGGGTTTTTTAGTGCTAAGGTATTAGGTTTCATGGGGATGAGGGTTAAGGTTATTTGTTTATGTGGGTTTAGGGTTGTTTAGTGTAGGGGTTATATGGTTTTTAGTGGCTAGGGGTTATGTGTTTTTTTGGTAGAATGGTTTATATTTTTTTGAGGCTGAGTGGAAACATTTTCTTGGGTCTCATTGTTTAGGGTTCATTTGGGCCCATGGTTTAGTGATTTTTTGGGCTATAATTTTATTTTGGGGGGTGAAGGGTTTACGGTTTTTTAGGACTATGTGTTTGGATTTTTTACAGCTGAGGGTCTGTTTTTTTCAGGACTGATAGTTTAAGGGGGTTTAGGGGGAAGAGAGTTTATGGTTAATTGGGGGTGAGTGTTTTGGTTTTTTTAACTGAAAAGGGTTTGGGTATTTTTTTGGGGGTGAGGGTTTAGTTTTTGTTGGGTAAGAGTGCGCTGATTTTGTTGTTGAGAATTTAGGGTTTTTTTAGGAAGGATAGTTTGGTGATTCATTGGGAAATGGTTTTAATGTTTTTTTTGTGTAGCGGTTTAAAGGAATTTTAAGGATGAGTGTGTCATGTTTTTTTAAGATGAGATTTTTGTGTTTTTTCAGGATGATTGTTTACGCTTTTTAAGTGATTAGGGTTTATGTTTTCATTGGTCTAAGTGTTTAGGGTATTTTGGGATGAGGGATTGGGTTTCTGGGTCTGTAGGATTATGATTTTAGCTTTAAGGTTTTAGGGATTATTCGAAAGTGACATATTAGGGTTTTTTTGAGCTAATTCATTAGTAATTTCAGGGATGATATTCTCTAGTTTTTTGGGGATAGGGGTTTCAGAATTTTTGGGTGAGGATTTTGGTTTTTATATGAGTGTTTTTGGTTTTTTGGGGATGAGAGTCTAGGGATTTTTTGGTTGAGGGATTAGTGTTTTTTATGGATGAGGTTTTACCATATTATTGATTTTAGGTTTTAGTTTTTTTGGCTCCAAGGGTTAAGGGTTTTTTGGACTAATGATTTTTGGCTTTTTTGGGGTAGAGGTTTAAGGCTTTTTCAATTTCAAGTTTTACGGTTTTTTTACGGAGGGTTCAAGGTTTTTTGTGTATGAGGGTTTAGGATGTTTAGGGATGAGGGCCTAGGAATTTGTTGGGTGTGTGGGTATATAATATATTTTTTACTATGGGTTTATGGATTTTGGGATGATGATTTAGGGTTTTTTGGGGAACAATGTTTACAATTTTTTGGGGATAAGGGTATTGGGTATTATGGGATTTGGGGTTTTTCGTTATCCAGGGGTGATGGTTTTGGGTTTTTGGGGATGAGGGTTTTATGTTATTTATGGCGCATGTTTTGTATTTTTTTATGAGTGTTGAGGTTTTTTTGGGGAATTAGAGCATATGTTTTTTTGGGGAAGTATGCTTATGGAATATTGGGGATTAAAATTTATGGTTTTTTTGGACATAGCGATTATGGATTCATGGGGATGATGGTGAATTGTTTTTTTGGATGATTGTTTAGGTGTTTTTACTGATGGCTGTTTATATTTTTTTTGGGAATAATGATTTTGGGATTTTTGGTGCTAAGGGATTAGGGATTCATAGGGCTGAGCATATAGGGTTTTTAATGAAGTGGGATTAGTTTTTTTGGGGATGATGTAATAGTGTTTTTTAATGTTATTTATGGATCATTGGGGATGAGATTTTAAGATGTATTTATTCCATGGGTTCATTATTTTTTTGACGAGGTATTATAAATTTTTTGGGATGTGCTTGTTTTTTTGTTAATGTTGTTATAATGATTTTTGGGGCATAATGATAAGAGTTTTTTTGGGGGTATAGGAATCAAATTATTTTGTCTATTGATATAGTGTATTTTGGGGCTGAAGGTTTTGGGTTATTTTGGGTGACGGTATGGGGTTTTTTGGGTTTGAGGGTTTAGGGTTTTTAGTACAGAGGTTAAAGGGTTTTTTTGGGACTGAGGGCAGATGTTTTTTTGTATTTGAGTGTGTAGGATTTTTTGGAGAAGATAGATTAATGTTTTTTGTGTCTAAGGGGTTAGGGGTTCATGGGACTGATGGTTCAGGGTTCTCTATGGATGAGGGTTTAGGGTTTCATAAGGAGGTGGGTTTAGGGTTTCATGTAGCGGGTGTTAAAGATTTTTTGGGGTAAGAGGATTGGGGTTTCATGGGGATGTGGGTTTAGGGATTCGTATGGGGGAGTGTTTAGAATTTTGGGGCTGATAGAGTATTTTTTTTTGTATATGGGTTAAGGGTTTTTTGGGTATTCCTTTTATCATTTTTGGGGGATTAGGTAATATGGTTTTTTGGGGATGAGGGTATAGGGTTTTTTTAGGGATGATGATATATCATTTTTTGGTGCCCGAGGATTATAGATTGGGGGGAGGGTTTGGGGTCTTTTTTGGGCAGAGGGATTATGGTGGGAAAAGGGTATAGGATTCTTCGTGGAAGAGGGTATATGATTTTATTGTGGTTGAAGGTTTAGGTTATCAGAGGATGAGTGCATATGGTTCTTTGGGAATTAGGGTATAGTGGTTGTTGGGGATGAGGGTTTAGTGTTTTTTGGGGTTGAGGGCGTATGGTTTTTTGGGAAGGGGGTTTAGTGATTTTTTTGGGATGTGGTTTTATGTATTTATTTGGAGGAGGATATAGGGTTTTGTGAAGTTTATGTTATATTGTTTTTTGGGGTGAGGGTTTGGTGTTTTTCTTGGGGATGAGGGTTTTGTTTTTTTATGAGGGTTTGGGATTTTTTAGCCTCATGGTTATGGGGTTTTTATGGTATGATGGTTTATATATTTCATTGGTAGTGGGATTAGTTTTTTTTAGGGTTTAGGGTTTGAGGTAATGTGGGGATGAGGGTTTAGTCTTTGTAAGGGATACGGTTTTTTATATTCTCAAGATGAGGGATTTGAGATTGTTGGGGTCGATGGTTTGGGGTTTTTGGGGGAGAGGGTGTGGGATTTTTTGGGGCTTAGGTGATGGTGTTTTATTGGGTCAAAGTGTTGGGGTATTTTTAGGCCACGATATTTTTTATTTTATTGGTTGAGTGTATGGTGTATTTTAAGGATGAGGGTTTAGGGTTTTCTTTAGAGTAAGGGTTTCAGGCCTTTTAGGGTTAGGGTTGTGGGTTTTTTTAATTAGAGTTTAGGGATTTTTGGATATCAGGGTTTGGGGTTTTATGGGGATAAGGGTTTGGGTTTATTTAGTGTTTATCATTTCATATTTGTTTTAGATAAGGGTTTGGTGTTTTTTGGGCCTCATGGATTAGTGTTTGGGGGGTTAGGGGTTTAGGGATTTTTTGAATGTGGGTTTAGTGTTTTTTAGGATTAGGATTTAGGGTTTTTTTAGGGATTAGGATATAGGGTTTTTAGGGGATGAAGGTTAGGGATTTTTTGTGGGTGATGTTTTAGGGAATTTTGTGGTTGATGGTTTAGGGTTTCATTCCTGACTAAGGGTTTTGAGTTTTTTGGGGATAATGGTTTTGGGTTTTTTGGGGTTAAGGTTTTTGGTTTTTTGTGGGGACAATGGTTTCTTGTTTTTTATGCAGAGAGTTTATGGTTTTTAGTGATATGGTTTATGTTTTTTAGGATTATGAATTTTGGGGGATTTGGGTATGAGGGGTTATGGTTTATTTGGATTCCGGGTTTAGGGATTTTTTAGGATATGGTTTTCGGTGTTTCGGGGTTATTAGGGTATAGGGGTTTAGGGCTACTAGGTTAGAGTTTTTTGAGGCTATAGATTTTGTTTTTTCAAGGGTTTAAAATTGATGATTTTTTGTGGTTGATGGTTAATGTAATTCTAGGGCAGAGGGTTTTCGGTTTTCTAGTGATTAGAGTGTAGGGTTTCGAAGACTAAGGGAATTGGGTTTTTGGGGGCTGATTATTTTGGGTTTTTTGGGATGAATTTTTATGAATTTATGGGGATGAGGGTTTTTTGGGTTTTGGGGTGAGGATTTTGTGTTATAATGGGTTGATGGAAAAGGATTTTCTGGGACTGATGGTTTGGAATTTTCATGGGCTGAGGGTATCATATTTTGTAGGCCTGGAGTTTTAATTTTTCGTAGGATGAGATCTTGAGGGTTTTCTGGGGTTGTGGTTTTGGGATTTTCTAGGGAAGACGGTTTGGTGTTTTAATGGGATTAGGGTTTTGTGTTGTCTTGGTATAATGGTTATTGGTTTTTATGATTCATTTTTTGGGGTTTTTTCTTGTGGGATTAGGTTTTTCATGGTAATAGGGTTTGGAGAATTCTATGGAAGATGGTATCTAGTTTTCCTATTCTGGGGGTTTGGTGTTTTATTGGATATTTGGGTTTTTTTTGTTTTTGAGGGATAAGGTTTTTGAGTTTTTTAGGGATGGGGTTTTGGGATTTTTGGTGGATGAGTGTTAGATTTTTTCGGGGAAATGGGTTTGGGGATTTATGGGGATGAGTATTTGGGACTTTAGGGGCTAAGGGATTGGTGTTTTTTGGGGTTGAGGGTTTCTTTTTTTATGGGATGAGGGTTTCATGGATTTTGGTTCTAAAGGTTTTAGGATAGTCTTTTGGTGTGATGAGGGTTTGGGGTATTTTGAGGTTGAGGGTTTGTGTTTTTTGGGTGATGAGGGTAATTAGTTTATGAGGATGAGGGTTTTAGTATTTTTAATGATGAGGGTTCAGGGTTTTCTGGGCTGAGGCTTTGGGGTTATTTGGGGCTATGATTTTATTGTTTTATGGGTTTAGTGTTTTTTTGTTTTGGGGGTCGAGGGATTATATTTATTTATTTATAATATATTCGAGTTTTGTGAAGTTGAAAGGATTGTGTTTCTTTGGGTCGGTGGGTTCAGAATTATTTGGTGGTTATAAATTAGTTTTTTGGGGGCAGAGGAATGAGTTTTATATTGGATTTTTTATTTGGGTTTTTTGGAGGTGTGTGTTTATTGTTTCATGGGGCTGGTCTTGTAGGATTTTTTGTGGATGAGGGTTTAGGGGTTTTTGGGTTGTTATTTTAGTTTTTTTTGTGTCTGAGGGTATAGGGCCTTTTAGGGAGGAGTTTTTCTATTATAATTTTTTGTGCTATGGTTTTAGGGATATTTTGGGTAGAGGGTTTATTATTTTTTGTGTATATGATTTATGGTATTTTGTGGAAGATGTTTTATGGGTTTTTGTGTTGCATATTAGGAATTTTTAAGTTGCATGGTCATGGGTTTTAATGGCTGAGGGTTTATAGATTTTTGGTGTTCAAGGTTTATGGTTTTTTTAGGATGAGGTTTTAGGGTATTTTGGGAATGGGGATTAAGGGATTTTCCGAGCATTGGAATTAGGGTTTTTGGGGATCATGATTATAGATTTTATGTGGTGGGGTGTTAAGGGTTTTTGGGACTCAGGGTTCCTAGATTTTGTGGCTATGGGTTTATGGATTCTTTGTGCTTAGGGCTTAGGGGTTTTTAGTGAACATATTTCAAGGTCTATTGAGGCTTAAAGATCATTGATCTTTGGGTTTCATGATTTATAATATTTTTAGTACTTTGTGATTAGTGTTTTTTTGGGGTTAGGCTGTAGGTTTAATTGTGGTAGAGGTTTTAGGGTTTTTCGAGGATCAGGGATTTTTTTGGGATCAAGGATTAGTGTGTTTTAGGACTCATGGGATAGGTCTTTTGGTGCTGAGTGTTTTGTGATTATTGGGCTAAGGGTTTTTAGGTTTTTTAGGATCGATGGTTTAGGGATTTTTTGGTATGAGGTTTTATGGTTTCTTGTAGATGAAGGATTAGTGTTTTTTTAGGATGAGTGTTTATTGTTTTTAATGAATGAAATTTTCAGGTTTCATTGGTTTTGAGGTTTTAGGGTTCTTTTAGGATGAGGATATGGGGATTTTTGGGGATGTTGTTTTTGGATATTTTGGGGGATAATCATCTAGGGTTATTTGGGGATAAGGATTTTGGGATTTTGGGAGTGATGGTTTCGGATCTTGGGTGGCTGAGTGTTTATGGATTTTTTTGGGATGAGGTTATTGGTATTTTTATAGTTGTGGGTAATGGTTTTTTATGGATGAATAGTATTATTTTTTGGTTTTTAGGGAATAGGAAATTTTTTGGGGTGGGGGTTTAGTAATTTTCGGTGTTTTGGGTTTATGGATGATGGGGATTTGGTTATATGGTTTTTTGGGGCTGGAGATTTATTGTTATAAGGGATTGTTAGTTTTGGGTTTTATTGGGGTTGAGTGTTTTGGAATTTTTGGGGTTGAGCGATCTAAGTTTTTTGTGGATGAGAGATTCATGTTTTTGGGGGTTTCCCATATAGGGTTTTTATTGGTTATAGGATTAGGGGTTGTTTAATGAGGGTTGATTTTTTTAGCGATGGGGGTTTAGTTTCTTTTGGGTTCAGATATTTGGGTTTTTTGGGGATGAGAGTTTTGGTATTTTAGGGGTGCAGGTATTTGGATATTTTTGGGCTTGGGGTTAATGGGTATTTTTTGGGTAAGGTTTTATGGTTTTGGGGGATGATGGATTAGGATTAATAGGGATTTTAAGGGATTATGTTCTAGAGTTTATTGAGGATCAGGGTTTATAGTTTTTGGGGATAAGGTTTTGGGGTTTTGGAATGTTAGGGTTCAATGTTTTTTAAGGATTATGATGAAGAGCTTTCTGGGGATTAGTATTCAAGAATTTTAATTTCAGATGGTTGAGGGTATATTAAAGATGATGGTTTAGGGTATATGTGGAATATGGTTTTATGGTTATTGGTGATTAAGGTCTTGGGTTTTATGGGATGAGGGATTTGTGTTTTCTAGGGAGTAGGGTTTGTTAGTGCTGAGGGTTGTGGATATTTTGGGGATTAATCTCTATTATTTTATGTGGCTGACTAGTTAGGATATTTTTTGGATGATGGTTTTGGATTATTTGTTTGATGGTTTTGTGTTTTTGGTTCTAATGTTTTTGGTTTCTTGTGGGGTGGGATTTTGAATTTTATAGGGATGCTGGTTTAGGGGTTTTGGGGATGGGAGTTTATAGTAGTTTTGGATTAAGGGTGAATAATTTTTTGGGATGAGGGGATGATAGTTGAGGGTTTGTCTGGGCTATGTATTGAGGGTTTTTTGGGTAGGTATTAAGGGTTTTTTAGGGTTGCGAGTTTAGGGTTATTGTGGATGAATGTCTAGGGTTTTTTGGATGGGTGTTTTCGGTTTTTTTGGTATAATACTATGACTATTTTTTATAATAGTTTAGGTTTTTTGTGGGATAAGGGATCATGTTCATTTGGGGATGAGATGTCTGGAATTTTTTGGATGAGGTTTTTTGGGTGTTATGGGTTGAGTTTCTGATTTTTTAGTAATTTAATTTGAGGGTTTTTTAGGGTGAATGGTCTATGGTTATTTAGGGATGAGGGTTTCAATATTTTATAGTAGACCGTTTATGTTTTTTTTAGGGATGATGGTTTAAGTTTTATTGGGGGTGAGGTTTTTGAGTGTTTCGGGGATGAGGGTTTAGGGATTTTTTGGTCTAGGGCAATAGGTTTTTTATTCTATTGAATTATTTATGTTTGTTGATAAGGGTTCAAGGATTTTTGGGGTGGAGGGTTTAGGGTTGTTTGGGGCCTTGGGTTTAGTGATTTTTTGAGACTAAATGTTTATGATTTTTTTGGCATTCGGGTGTAAGGATTATTAGGCATCATTGTTCAAAGTTTTTTGGGGCTTTATGTTCATAGTTTTTTGCGGCTTTGGGTTTAGTGTTTTCTGGGGATGAGGGTTTAGGGGATTTTAAGGCTAAGGGGTCTATATTTTTCAGGGATGAGGGTATAAGGACTTTTTTGGGGGAAGGCTATAGGGTTTTTTCTATAGTATAGGGTTTTGCGGTTTTGGGGTTGAGAGCTAAGTAATTTTTTTGGTATGAGGGATTATGGTGTTTTGGGTGGTGATGGATTGGTTTTTTTTGATGAGTGTTGATGTATCCTTTTGGGTTAATGTATTCATATCATTTTGGGATGAAGGTTGGTGTTTTTTTAGAGCAGAGTATACTGTTTTTTAGGTGGTAGTTTTTTGGTTCTTCACATGCGGGGGTTGATGGTTTTTTTGGGAGAAGGGTTCAGGGTATTATGTTGATGAGAAATGAAGGATTTTTGGGAATGATGTTCAATTTTTTTCCTATGGATAATATATCCTGGTTTAGGGGGTTGAGGGTGTAGGAATTTTTGGGGACAAGGGTTGATGGTTTTCTAGGGATTATGGTTGAGGGTTTTTAGGCTGAGGGTTTTGTTTTTTTATGGATGAGGGTTTTTATTTTTTAATGGTGTAGTGTTTTGTGGTGAAAGGGATTTGTTTTTTGTGTGTGAGTGTTTATGTATTGTCCTTGAAGAGAGTTTATGGTTTTTTGGGTGAAAATGGATTTTGTTTTTTTTCGGGTTTATGGATTATGTTTTTTTTGGGATTTTGTTTATGTATTTTGGGTATTTGGCATTCATGGTTTTTGGTGCTGAAGATTAGTGTGTTTTTGGGTTGAGGGTTCAGTTGGTTTTTTGGGCCAATGGTTAAGCAATTTTGGGGAAAGGTTTTTTTGGTTTTATTGTGGAAGAATGATCTAGGTATTTTTTCACGGAGGGATGCAAATTTTTTGGAGGTGATGGGGTGAGGGGGTGAGGGTTATGGGTTTTATAGGGATGAGGGTTCTGGGTTTTTTTGGGGTGACTTGTTAGGTTTTTTGTGTCATTTGGTTCTGTATTTTTTTGGGTTGGGGATTTAGGGATTTCCAGGGAATAGTGTTTATGGTTTATTATGGTTGATGGTTGAGGGTTATTTGGGGTTGTGGGTTTTTTGAAACAAAGGGTTTAATGATTTTTTTTCCTGAGGGTTGAGGGATTATTCGATGAAGGTGAGTTTTTTGAGGTTTGATGGATTAGTGTGTTTTAGGATTTGGGTTATGAAATTTGGGGGATGAGAGTTGCGGTTTTTTAAGGGATTAAGGATGGGTGTTTTTTAGTTCATAGTGGTTAGGTTTTTTTGGGATGAGTATTTAGGGTTCTTTAGGTCTATGTGTATAAGGTTCATTGTGGTTGATGGTTGAGTTTTATTGGCTAAGGAAAGAGGGTATTTTGTGCATGATGGATGAGGTTTTTTTGGGCTGAGGGTTGAGATTTTTTTCAGGATGTTGGTTTAGGATATTTTGGTTATAATGATTTGATGTTTTTTGGTCTAACAGTTTATGGTTTTTTAGGGATTAGTATTTTTTTTGGGTGATGAGAGTATAGGGGGTTTTAGGGATGATGTTTCAGGGGTATTTTGGATAAGGAGTCGGGTTTATTTATGGTTGATAGTTGAGTGTATTTATAGTATGAGGGATTTGGGTTTCTTGGTATGGGGGTTGTGAAATCATTGGAGTGAGGGTCTACGATTTCTGGGTCTGAGGGTTGATGGTTATTTGGGTCTGAAGGTTGATGGTGTTTTGGGCATGATACATTCATATATTTTATTGAGTATATGAGTTATTGTTTTCAATGATATGAGAGTTTAGTGGTTTTTTGGGAAAGAGATAAGGGTTTTTTCTAGGTTAATGTATGAGGGTATTTAGTTTTTGAGGGTTTAGTGTTTAGGGTTTTTAGGGATGGGGTTTAAGGTTTTTTGGGGATGAGGGTTTAGGGTTCTTTGAGGATATGTATTTTGTGTTTTTTGAGGATGAGTGTTATTGATTTTTTAGGGATAAGGGTATTTGAATAATTGATGCCATGAGATTATTGTTTTTTATGGGATTAGGGATCATGGTTTTATGGGGGTGAATTATTATGGTTTTTTAGGGATTATGGTTTAGGTTTTTTTGGATGATGGTTTTCAGTGTTTAGGGCTGTCTGTTTAGGGGGTTTTCAAGTAGGGGGATGACTGTTTTTTTAGGATAAGGGTTGATGTATATTTTTGGAGATGAGGATTTTGATTCTTTATTGGGGGAAGACGGTTGAGTGTTTTTTGGAGGAGGGTTGTGACTTTTTTTAGGGAGGAAGTTATTATCTTTTTTAGGAAGTGGGTTGTGGGATTTTTTAGGATGAGTGTTGAATTTTTTTGGTGTTGTATATTGCAGATTTTTTAATGTTGATATTTTAGGATTGTTTTGGGGCTGAGGGTTGATGGTTTTTTTGGGGATGAGGGATGATGTTTTCTAAGGTAGGAGGTTTTCGGGTTTTGGGGGATAAGGGTTTTGGATTTTTTTGTGGGTATATGGGTTTTTTGTTTATGTGATTAGGGATTTTTAGCAGAGGGTTTAGGTTTTGTAGGCACTGAGGGATTTGGGTTTTTGTGGATTTGGGTTCAAGGTTTTTTTAGGACTGAGATTTTAGGGTTTTTTGGTGGCGAGGCTTGTGGGTTTTTTTTGTAAATAGGGTTTTATGATTTTTTTAGGATGAGGGATTTGAGTATTTTTGGGATGTGGGTTTATTGTTTTTTTGGGATAATATTTTAGGGTTCTTCGGGTAGATGGATACATGTGTTTGGGGATGAGGGATTAGAACTTTTTGGGATAGAGGATTCAATGTTTTTTTGGAATGACAGATCATGGTCTTCTTGGGCCATGGATTCAAGGGTTTTTGTTGTTAAGGGATAAATATTTTTTACAAATGATGATTAAGGGTTGTTTGGGGAAGAGAATTACGTTTTTTTATGGTTGTTGAGGGTTTTATCAGTTATATATTGATGGTTGATGGGTGTTTGTGGATGAGGGATTAGGGGTATTTGGGGATGATAGTAGAGGTATTTTTTGATAATAGTGTTATGGTTTTTTTGGTTTAGGGATGAGATTTTTTATGTATGATGATTTAAGGTTTTTTGTGGTTGATGGTATATGTTTTCTTGTGCCAAAGGGATTATGATTTTCTGGGTTAATGGTTTTGGGACTTTTTGGACTACTGTTGAGGGGTTTTTGGGGATGAGGGTTAATTTAATTTTGGGGATGTGGTTAAATTTAATTTCCATGTGTTTAGATTTTGTAGTGTAAGGGGGTTGAGGGTTTTTGTGGTGAGAGTATAGTGTTTTTATGGTTTAGGGTTGATAGTTTTTTGTGCAAATGTTTATCAATTTTTTGGGCATAAGGGTTTATTTTTTATGGTGTTGAGGAATGAAATTTTTATCACAGTAAGGGTTTAGGTTTTTTAGGGATGATAGTTTAGGGTTATGTGTTTCCTAGGGATAGGATTTTGGGTTTTATTGAGGGAGAGAGTTTATGGTTATTTTTATGTGGTTTTAGGATTTCATGTAGATGAGGGGTCAAGTTTTTTTTTCAGATGAGGGTTTAATATTTTTTGGGGCCCAAGATGGGTTTTTTTTTCAGAGATAAGGGTTTAGGATTTTATAGGGGACAATGATTGAGTGTTTTTTTATCTTGAAGGTTGAGGGATTATTAGGATGAAGTTTTCGGGTTATTTTGGGCTGTGATATGTGGGTTTTTTGGGATAGAGGGTTCATGGATTTTTGGGAATGAGGCATTGGGTGTTTCTGGGATGTGGGTTTATGTTGTTTTGGGAAGGGGGTTTCTGGTTTTTTATGGATTAGTGTTCAGTGTTTTATCAGGAAGGTGTTTTAGGGTTCCTTAGGGATGATGGTTTAGGGTTTTTTAGGATTAAGGATGAGGGTTATAATAGGTCTGAGGGTTAAGGGTTTTAAGGGGTCGAGGGTATATTTTTTCATACGGTTTAGTATTTTTTGATATTTGGGGATGGGGGTTTACAGTTTTTTATGAATGAGGTTTGAGGGGTTTTTGGGTTATATAATTTATTATTTTTAGCACTGTGGGTTGAGGTAATTTTTGGGATAAGTGTATAGGGGTTTTTTTGGACAATGATTGAGGGTTTTTTGGTGAATAGGGTTGTGGTTTTTTTGGGCATGAGGGATGTTCATTTTCTAGGGTTGAGTGTTTTAGGTATTGGGGGGCTGAGGGTTTTGGGATTTTTTTGATGTTGTTTTCAGGATTTTTGTGTTGTGGTTTTAGGGTTTTTTGGGGATGATGGTATTATGATTTTTTTTGCATCGTGGGATAACCTTTTTCAGGCTCAGAGTTATGATTTATTGGGTCCAAGGGAATAGGGTTTTTTTATGGCTGGGGTCTAGTGTTTTATATGGATAAGGTTTTATTGTATTTTTGGTATTAGAGTTGGGGATTTTTGGGCCTATGGGTTGATGATTTTTGGGGGTAAGGATTGGCTTTTTAGGGGTTCTGATTCTGGGTTTTCTAGTATTGAGGGTTTTGGTTTTGTGGGGTGTAAGTGTTTTTGGGATTTTGTGGTTGAGGGTTTTATGATTTTGGGGAAATAGGATTAGGTTTTTATTTTTGAGTGTTGATGATTTTGGGGCTTGGGGTTTATGTTTTTTAGGGAAAGGGGTTTACTAGTTTTGGGTGTTGATGGGATAGAGTTTTTGGGACGATGGATTAGGTGTCTTGGGTATTGAAAATTCAGAATATTATGGTGTTTAAGGTTGAGGGTTATTTTAGATATGAGGGATTAATATTTAGGGGGGAGCTAATGGTCTTGTATTTTTTGGTGCAATTGGAATTGGATTAATTGTGGATGAAGAATTGGGGTTTATTTCATCTGATGGAATAATCTATCATTGTGATGTGTTTTATGAGTTTTTTTGGGGTAAGTGGGGATTGGTTTTGGGGGATGACTTTTAAGGTTTATTTATGCTGGATATTTAGAGTTTTTTTGGGGAAAAGGGTTTAGGATTTCTACGGTTGAGGGTTTATTTTTTTTAAAGTTAGTTTTTGGGTTTTTAGGAGTATAGGTTTAGTGTTTTTGGGGGATTTGGGATAAATTTATTTTAGGGATAAGGTATAATGGGATTTTCAGGATGGTGGGTGAGTTTTTTTAGAATTAGGGTTTAGTGTTTTGGGGGGGGGTGAGGGTTTAGGTATTTTTGGGGATAGGGTTTTATGTTTTTTTGGGGAAAGGGGTTTTTTTTGGGATGATAATATAGTGTCTTTTTTGGATTATTTCTTATGGTTTCCTTTGGTAATAGTGTTGAGGGTTTTATTAGGGAGATTTTTGGGGGGTATTGGGGCTAATGGTTGATGGGTTTTTTTAGACCAAGTGACTACAAAATTTTGGGGAATATTGTTGTGGGATTTATATGGTTTAATGTAGGGGGTTTTAAGATATTGGGTTTGAGGTTTTTATTGGTATATGTGTTTAGGGTATTTTGGGTTTGGGAAGATAAGTTTTTTTATAACTGTTTCATGTTTTTTCAGAAACAGGGAGTAGGTTATTTTTATGGCTGATGGGTTTTTATTTTTAGTAATGAGGGTTTATGATTTTATATGTAAAAGTATTAGGATTTTTTCTAGGATATGGTGTATAATTTTTTAGGTATGAGGGTTTTTTTGGGTTTTTTGTGTTTTTTGGGGATGATGGTTCAGGTTTTTCAGGGAAGAGGGATTAATGTTTTCTAGGTCTTGTGGTTTAGTGTTTTTTTGTTAAGGGTTATAGGTTTCTGGGGTTGTGTTTTCATAGTGTTATGGAGATGAGTTTTTGGGGTTACATAGTTATTGGGTTATATGGTTTTAGGGGGAAATGAATTCAATGTTTATCAATGAGGAGGTTCAATGGGATATTGTGTCTTAGGTTTCATTGTTTTGTTGACCACTGTGTTTTTTGTAATTTTTTAGGGAGAGGGTTCATGAATATATGTTTCAGAGAGTTTAGTGTTTTTTCGGTTGAGGGTTTAGTTTTTTTCGTTGATGGTTCATATTTTTGTTGCTGAGGGTTCTTTGTTTATGGGGGATGGTTGATCACGATTAATGGGGATAATGTTTTATAGTTTTTTGGGGATGAGGGTTCAGGTTTTTTGTGCCATGTAGAAATGTGTTTTTTTGCTTTGTTTTCAAGTATTTTTTTCTTTGGACTGATGGTTCATGAATCATTGGGACTAAGGTTTCATGGTTTTTTTGGGTTAAGCTTTCACAGGTTTCGTGGGTAGACTGTTAAAGGAATTTTTTGGCTGGTGTTTATGGGCTTATGGAGATGTGGGTTTATGTTTTTTTGGGGGTGATGATTTTTGATTTTTTTAGGGAGTAGGGTTGTTGGTTTTTAGGATTGAGGGATTATTGATATTTGGGCTGAGTGATTATGGATTTTTGTTGATGAGGGTTATGGATTTTGGGTCTGAGATTCAATTATTTCTCCATTATGATGGTTTAGTTTTTTAGGGGGTGAGGTTTTAGGGTTTTGTGGCTAAGGATTTAGTAATATTTTCTGACAGATAAATTTGGGGTTCTTAGGGTTTAGGATTTAGTGCTTTTTAGGATTGAAGATATGTTATTTTTTGGGGGGTTAGGGTTTTTTTCATTTTTATTGCTAGTGGGTTATGATTTTTTTGGGATGAGGGGTGAGGCTTTTTGGGGTTGTGGTGTTAGGGTTTTTTAGGGTTGATGTTTAGATAAATTTAGTGATGATGGATTGAGGTGTTTGGGGATGGGGATTGAATATTTTTTTAGGGATGAGGGTTTTGTGGTTTTTAGTGCTGAAGGTATATAGTTTTTTTGACAATTATTGTTTACACTATTTTGGGGATGAGGGTTCTGGGTTTTTGGAGGCAGGGGGATTTGTGTCTTTATAAGGCTATGGGATTAGGATTTTTTGTGGATGAGGATTTAGGGTTTCTATGGGTGAGGAAGAAGGGTTTTCTGGGTCTAAGGGTTTGGGTTATTTAGAATATATGGTTCTTTAATTTCTTATGGATGGAATTTTAGTGTTTTGTGGTGATGGGTTTTGGGATTTTATCGGTGTTGAGGGTTTATGGTTTATTAGGGATATTTTTTTATGGTTTTTTTGGTGATCTATATTTATTGGTTTTTAGTAATGAAGGTATAAAATTTTTTAGGACTTAGTATGAAGGTTTTTTTTGGATGAGGTTTTTAGATTCAATAGGCCCGAGGGTTTAAGGGTTTTTGGGGATAAGGGTTATTGTTTTTGGGGGAATGAATTTAGAGTTTTTTTGTTGAGGGTTATTTAATTTTTTGGGGCATATGGTCTAGTGGTTTTTGGGGTGAGTGGTTAGGGTTTTTTGGTTGTGGGGTTTACGATTCATTGGGATATGGATTTATGTTTTCGTTGGGATGAGGCATTTTGGATTATTGAGGTTGGGGCTCAAGGAATTTTTGGGGATAAGTGTATAGGGTTTTGGGGGCTGAGTTACTTGTTTATTTGGGGATGAGAGTCATGGATATTTTGGTGATTAGGGTTTATAATTTTTCAGGGATAGTGGTTGAGGGTTTAGAGATTTTTGGGGCTGAGGGATGAGGGAATTTTTTGTCAATATGATATTTGTGTTTGTTACAGATAAGGGTTGAGGGTTTTTTGGGGTTGATGGATTATATTTTTCTATAGATGTGGGATTTTCGTTTTCTAGGATGACGGTTTAAGTTATTTTGGGGATTTGGTTTGAGTGTTGTATGGGGATGAGGTTTATGGATTCTATGGGTTGGGTGTTTGGGGTTTTTTGAAAATGAGTGTTTAGTATTTTCTATGGATGATGGTTTAGGGTTTTATTGTGATAGTGGTTTTTTGTTTTGGGGAATGAGGGAATGGAGTTTTTTTGGGGAAGTGGGTTTTCGGATTTATAGGTCTAAGTGTCTTAGGTGATCGTGGGATGAGGATTTAGTGTTTTTTAGAGATGAGGAATTTGGGTTTTCTAGGGTTAATGGTTTATAGTTTTCTATGGATGAGGGTATAGGATATTCTAATGATAATGGTTTTTTGGTTTATGGGTATGTGTGTTTTGGGTTTTTTGGGGAAGGGGGTTAATGAGGTCTTAGGGTTGAGGGATTATGGTTTTTTAAGGATGAGGGTTTATTATTTTTTGAGGGATATAATTTTTGTTTTCCATAGTATGAGGGTTTATGAAATTTTGTTTAAAAGGGATTAGGTTCTTTCTTTATTATGGGTTTCAGGTTTTATGGGTTTGAGGGTTCCACGTTTTATTTGGGAAAACTGTTTAATATTTTTTGTGGATTAGGGATTAGAAATATTTTGAGATGAGGGTTAGGGTTTAATGGGTGTGATTGAATAGGGTTTTATTGGGATGATGGTTTAGGGTTTTATGGATGAGGGTTTACATATTTTTGATGTTGAGAGTTCATGATTTTTATAGGTAGGAGGGTTTAGCTTCTTTATTGAACTATGTTTGAGTTATTTTGGGATCAACATTTTATGGGTATTTTGGGAAATATTTTTATTGATCTTGGGTATGACGGTTTTTGTTTTTTTCGAGATAATGGATTTGGGGTTTTTGGGGATATCGTTTTAGGGATTTTTTTGGATGACCGTTTGGTGTTTTTTAGCAATGATGGGTAATGGTTTTTTTGGGGTAACATTTTATATTTTTTTGGGTTATGGGTTTAGGGTTCTATTGGGATATGTATTCTGTATTTTTTGGGTTTCATGGTTTAGGGAATTTTGGGGATGTGGTTTTGGGGGCTTTTGAATTTGGTTTTGTTTTTTTGGCCTATGTTTCTAATGTTGTTTGGGGGTTTGAACATAGGGTTATTTAGAGCTAAGGGTTTAGAGTTTTTTGGGCTCACAGATTAGGTATTTTTGGGGATGATGGTATAGAGTTTTTTTGTGAAGAGGTTTTATGGGTTTTGGGGGATGAGGTTATAATGTTTTTTATGGGGTTAGAGTTTAGGGTTTTTTGTGGATAAGGGTTTAGGATTTTATGGGTCTGAGTGTTTAGGGTTTTCTGTGACTATGGGCTTGTAGCTTTAAATGAGCGAGGTTTATAGAATTATATTTTTTAAGGATTATGTATTATTTATTATTATTTAGGGTTTTTTAGAAATGGGGTTTTATGATTTTTTTTCTTTGAGATATTATGGTTTTAGGGGATGAAGATTTTCGGTTATTTGGGTTGAGCATTTATGTGCTTTGAGATATTGAGTGTTTATGGATGCAATGGTGCTGATGTTGTTGGGTACCTTGAGGATAGGGGTCTAAGGGTTTTTTCATAGTGGGTTAGGGTTTATATGGGGATGAGGTACTAGGGTTTTTCTAATGAGGGTATTTGGATTTTTTGGGATGATAGTTTTATGTTTTTATGGCTGAGGGTATGGGGTGTTTTTGGGGGATGAGGGATTCGAGTTATTTTGTGGTAACGAGTTTGGGGTTTTTTGGGACTGAGTGTTTATGGTTTTTTAGTGGGTGAGGGATTATTTTTTTTTTGGAATTATTTTTACGGGTTTGGTATATTATGGTTTATGGATTTTTGGAATTAGGGTTTAGGGTTTTTTGGGAATCATGATTTCGGGTTTTTTTTGGGATGATGGTTTACGGTTTTTATGAGAATCATGTTTATGGATTTTTACCCTAACTGTTTTAGGTTTTTCTGGAGTTTGGATTTTATTGGGATGAGGGTTTAATATTTTTTATGCCATTGGGTTTATGGTTTTTGGTTGCAGTAGGCCTAGGGTTATTTATGGAATATTTTTTAGTATATTTTTGATATGGGGGTTTAGTGGTTTTTAGGGTTGATGGTTTAGGGTTTTTTGGAAAGGGTATATGATTTAATGTGGCAAATGGTTTACGGATTTTTGGGGATGAGGGTATGAGGTTTTCTCGAACTGAGTGTATGGGGTTTTCTAGGGCTCATATTTTTGGATATTATGGGGATAAGGGTATAGGGATGTATAGTTCTGGGTTTTTTGTTTTCTATGGTGAATGGGTTTGTATTTTTTTTGGTTGAAGGTTTAAGAATTTATAGGGATGATAATATATTTATTTTTAGGGATAATGGTTTACTATTTTCTATGGATATGGGTTTAGTGATTTTGGGGCTAGGGTATTAGTGTTTATTTGGGCCGGGGTCATTGTGTTTTTTGGTGATGAGGGTTCAAAATTTTTTAAGATGGTTGAATAGGGAATTATGGGGGTAAGGTTATAGTTTTTTTGGGGATATGAGTTTAGGGTTTTATGTGGCTTTGTGTTCAGTAATTTTAGTTTATTAGGGTTTTGGGGTTTCATGTAATGAAGGATTTAGATTTTTTGGGGCTATGAGTTTAGGGATTAAGGTTTCCAGGGGCTGAGGAATTATGGTTTTCTTGGGATGATAATTTTAGGTATTCTGGATCTAATAGATTGGGGTTTTATGGAGATGATTGATTAAGATTATCTAAATAGGTTGGTTTAGGGTTTTTTTGGAATTTTTTTTACGGTTTTCTAGGGATGAAGGTTTAGATTTCAATGGGGCTGAGTGTTTAGGGTTATTTAGGGATGAGCGTTTATTGTTTTCCAGGACTAAGGGTTTAATGTTTTTTTAGTTTGATGGTTTATGGTTATCTGTTAATGAGGGTTTAGTGTTCTCTAGGAATTATTCTTTTGGGTTTTCTAAGGATATGGCTGTATGATTTTCTATGGATGATGGTTTATGGATTTCTAGGGATGAGAGTATATTTTTTTTGGGGGGATGTGGGTTTAGGATTTTTTAGGGAAGTAGATATAGGTTTTAGAGATTTATGGGGATGATGGTTTGGGGTGTCTCATGATATGGGTTTCATGTTGTATAGGTGTGAAGGGATAGGGTTTTATGGGGAAAGGAATCAATGTTTTTTTTGGGATGGATTTTTAGGTTAATATGGGGATAACAGTTTATATTTTTTGGGGGTTTAGGGAGTTGTGTTTTTTGGGGATAAGGGTTTACAGTTGTTTGATATTAAGGGTTTATGTTTCCCAAGAGCTACAAGATGCAAATTTTCATGGGTGGGGGTTTAGGTGTTTCAGGGGTTGAGATTTTATATTTTTTTTATTATTTTGGGTTTTTTATATTGGGATGTGTGTTTAGCATTTTCAGGGACGTAGTGTTTAGGGCATTAGAGGATTTCAGGAATATGGGTTTCAAGAGATTCATGTTTTGTTTTTTCTAGGTAGAGGGTTTATTTATTTCTATGATAGAGGATTAATAGTTTCCTTTGGATGAGGAATAATATTTTTCCAAGGATTAGGGTTTCTTATTTCTATATATGAGGGTTTAGGGTTTTTTAGTGTTTAGGATTTATCAGTTTAATTTTATGAGGGATTAGGGATCTCTAGGGACAATGGTTTAGTGTTTTCTCAGGTTGAATGAATTAGGTTTTTTGGGGCTATGGGATTTTAGTTTTCTTTGGATGAGGGTATAGGGTTTGGGGGGGGGGATGCTTAGTTTTTTTTTTCTAGAAATGAGTTTGAACGATTTTCTTGGGATCATGGTTTTCTAGGTCTGAGGGAGTTGGGTATTCTATGGATATGGGACTAGGGGTTTCTATGACTGAGTTTTTGTGTTTTCATGGGATAAGGGTTTAGGTTTTTCCTTGGTTTTGTGTATTTTGTTTCCTTGGGATAATGGATTACAGTTTCCTATGGCTAAGGGCTAAGGGTTTTTAGGGTAGAGGGTTTTGGTTTTCAGGGAACATAGGTTTAAGGGTTTCTAGGTCAATGAGATTACCATTTCCTAGGGCTTGGATATTAGGTTTTTCTTGGGGATTTATGCGTTTTTAGTCCTAGGGTATATGGTGTCATATTAATAATGGGTTATAGTTCCCTAGGTATGAAGGTCTATTGTTTAATCGGGATGAGAATCTATTGTTTCATGCAGCTGAGTGTTTAGTTTTTCCAAGAGCTGATGGTTTACATTTTTCTTTTTTCTGACGGTTTTGGATTTTTTGTGGATGAGGGTTTTTTGTTTCCTGGTGATGCAGTTTTAGGGTTTCCTCAGAATGATGGTTTAAGGTTTCCTAGGGATGTGGGATTAAGAATTCCTAGGATTAAGGGATTAAGTCTTCATTGGGATGTGGGTTTCATGTACCCTAGGGTTACATGTTTATGATTTCATGGGGTTCAGGGTTTATGGTTTCATGGGACTAAGGGGTTTGGTTTTTAATGGGATACTGATTTATGATTTTTTAGGGATGAGGGTTTTGGGGTTCACAGGGTTTATCTTTTTGGTTTTCTTGGGGATAATGGTTTAAGAATTCCAATGGATATGGTTTTAGGGTTTCTTAGGGATTAAGGTATAGGTTATCTTGGGGGAAATGTTATAAGGTTTCTTGGGGCTATGGGATTATGGATTTCTACGGCTGAGGGTATAGGGTTTTTTTGTGGCTTAGAGTTTATTCTTTTCTACGGAAGAGAATTTAGGTGATTTTTGGGAGGTGATTATAGGGGTTTCTTTGGAAAAGGGTTTAGAATATTCAACGGATGATATTATAGGATTTTTGGGGTGATGAGGGTCTAGGGGTTTCTAGATATGGGTTTTCAGAAGCTTTTGTGGATTTGGGTTTTGGGGTATCTATGAGTTTGGGTTTTGTGGTTTCTTTGGATGAGTGTTTTGGGTTTTTTGGGGCTATGGGTTTAAGGGTTTTATGTTGAGGGTTAAGTGATTTAGCAGATGAGGGTTTATGGATTTCTAGGGAAACAGGTTTTGGGGTTTTAAGGGATGAGTGATTATGTGTTTTTAAGGGTGGGGGTTTATAGCTGTTTGGGGCTGAGGGTTTTATTTTATTCTGGGCCAGAGTAATTATTTTTTTATAGGGGTGGGGGTGTGTGATTTCTTTCGGTGGTGGGTTTATGGATTTCTTGGAGATGTGTGTTTATGATTTTTTGGGGTTGAGGTTAAAGAGTTATTTTTGAGGGTATAGGTCTTTTTGGAATGAGTGTTTATGTTTTTATAGGGGTGATGGTATTTGATTTTCTGAGGATAAGGTTTTAGGTATTTCAGTGAATGATGATTTAGGGTTCCTTTGGGATAAATTTATAGGATTTTTTGTGGAAGATATATTATGGGATTTATAGAAATGAGTATAGAATTTTTCTATGAGGAAGTAGTTTTATGGTTTACCAGGGCTGAGTGACTAGTTTTTTCTTTGGATGATGTTTTATAGATTTTTGTTGTTGAGTGATGAGGGTTATCAAGGGAAGGTGGTTTCAATTTTCATGGGATGGAGGGTTTAGTGTTTTCTGGAGATAATTCTTGATGTGTTTTGTGGATTAGGGTTTTGGTTAATATTTGAACGAGGGGTTATGGTTTTTTGAGGTTGAAGGTATAGATTTTTGTGGGGCTAAGGATTTAGGTTTTTTATGTTTGAGGCATTAAGGAAGGAAGAGGATAAGGTTTTAGGATATTTTTGGTATGAGTTTTTAAGGATTTTTTAGGGATGTGTGTTTAGGGTCTTTTGAAGTTGATGGTTTAGTTTTATCATAAGATGAGGGTTTAGGGTTTTCAGGGGAAGACGGTTTTGGGTTTTAATATGATGAGGGTTTACAATTTTTTAGTGAATATGATTTATTTTTTTCTGGGATTGAGGTTTTAGGGTTATCTGTGGACGAGGGTTTAGGTTTTTCTATGTATGACCATTTCGAGTATTCTGGGTCTTATGTTTCAGGGATTTAGGTGGATGGGAGTTAATGTTTTTTGGGGGTTATGTGTTTCGGGTTTTTTGGGGCTGATGGTTTTGGGTTTTTTGGGGTGGTGGGTTTATAGATTTTTGGGGATTAGGGTTTTAGGTTTTGTTGGCTTCTGAATTTATAGTTCATTGGGGTAATTCCATAGAGATCTATGGGGCTAATGTTTTAGTGGTTTTGGGGATGAGGGGTAAGAGGTTTTTTGGACTAATGATTAATGGAGTTTTCTGATTGTGGGTTTTTGTGCTTTTGGGATATTGGTTTTAGGGTTTAGAGTTTTTAGGTAAAAATGGTTAATGGTTTTTTAACACATGGTTTAGGGTATATTTTGGAGTTGAATGTTTATGTTTTTTTGTGGATAAGGGTTTATGGGTATCTTTTTGGATCGTAATATAGATGTATATGTATATTATATGGAACAAATGAAAAGGGAGGGGGTGTGAATTGTTGGTTTAAAACATTGTATTTAGACACTTAACAAAGAACATTGTTTTAAGAGGTCTTAAACTGATACAATTCAAAACAAATACAATTGACCTTGCAGGTCATTGATATGATAGATATGATATGTTTTAAAAACACAATTAATGAAAAACAATTGTATTTGAATTGATTACATTGATCATAATAATAAAAATGTAAATGATTCTATTATACATCATATAGAATATGTTATTAGTATATGTAATTAATGAATCATAATAAAATAAATTACAATATAAATGAATATAGATAGATAGTGGAAACAATACAATTACTTTTTTGTTACAAATAGTAGTGGAAGTGTAAAGGAATTACAATTATTTTATCCCAAATTGTAGGATATCCGTTCAACTGGGAGAAATGGTCTCTCTTACCACAACCATGGTATGCACACGATACGATGATTGGAATGACTATCTTCATATCCCCCAAAGCCCTCTATTAAGAAGTTATTATCCACTTATATCATTCAAACACTTGAAATCCATCGATATGATGATCGGCAACACGTCTTTCTATCCCAAGAAGCCCTTGATTGTTATCACAATGACTGGTCGCACAATGATAAAAAAATAACTTATAGAAATAAAATAACTTGTAATTATCCATTCACTTCATGTATCTTCCAGGATTACACACGAAGCAAGAGAAATGTCACAAAATATCTCTCTAGAACATGATGAAATAAAAAAGTTATATATTCAAGTTCGAATAACCTCCAATTTATAGTCCTTAGGTTCCAACCGTCATATTTCCTCCAAATGGCATATTTCTAAAAAAATGGGAAGGACATGGACACCTGGTATTACAATGATCAAAACAAATAGAATACATGACATCATTTTTATTGGTAAATAACAAACTCAACAACATCGTTTTTGTTAGAAAATAGTAGGTACAAAATTATTAATCAATGAGTATGGTTAACATGTAATTTGTATTGAAGTTGTGATAAAAATGTAAGGAATTTCAAAAGTACAATATATAAATTGGTTCCTAGGATTATCATGGTAACAATGTATATAACAATTTCAAATTATTACCGGGTTACAATTTTTAATATATATGATACATAACCTATTTAATATTCTTAACATGGTTACAATGCTTGAATACAATTCCTAATAATAGTATGATACATAACCTATTTATGATACGTATCCTAGTTATGATTCATGATTATGATACAATACTTATCCTGGTTATGATGCACATGGTTACAATGCATGTGGTTATGATTAAAGGGGTTATGATGCATAACCTGGTTACCATGCATGGTCTGGTTACGATTAATGATTACAATGCATGTGGTTAGGATGCATAACCTGGTTACAATACTGGTGATTAGGATTCTAAAACAATATTATGGTTACGTTGTAAAACCAATTACATGATTATGACCAGAATATATATGAAACAAATTTGACTAGTTATGATTGTAAAATAGAATTCATGATAGACAATATATGTGATTATGATATGTGTGATTTGTGATTTCCAAAACAAATGATTGATGGGAAAGTCCCAACCCCTTTTGACTCAACAATATCCACCTTTTTGGAAAGCACAAAACAAAATAAAAAAAATCAAACAATAAAGACTTATATCCCACAGAGTTTAATAACACATATTAATGTAATAGTGAATACGTATAATTCTACCATTGGTTTAAACAATTCACATTAGATCATATTCTCTTTAATTTTTCATAAGTGTTCTCCCCCTTAATAAAAATTTAATGAAATTATTATTTTAAAAACTATTCTCCCCCTTTTGATTTTCAAAAAGAATAAGGGAACGTATTCATTTCCTACAAAGGTATAGAAGAAACATATTAAGAAATAGAAATTGTTACTTGAATCAAAATTTCAGTAAAACATGAGTTCAAACATCCTTATTTCCCCTTTTGTTTTCCCAAAAATGTAAACATTGTAAGCTTCATTTTTTGAACACATGTCTATCCTCCATGTGTTTTTCAGGAGCTTATTGCTGAGCCTTCAACTTCTCATATTGTTAAACGATAACCCTTTCTTGCTTCCGTTGCAAATCTTCATGTGACCAATTAATTGCTGCCTGTGCATTAAGCCATTCCTTTTGGTTATTGAAATCATCCAACCAGAGTATGTAGGACTTCTATAGGATAACAACTCTATATTAGAGTGAAAAAACTCATTATGCTCATTCTAAGGTTTTTCTTTTATAACAACAAGATCTTACAAACTATTCCTTGAGAAGTACCAGGTATTTGAGGAACTTGAAGCATTTAATTCATCTCATTAGTCATATTTTGATACATAGAGTTGAGAACATTTACCTGATGTACCAATTCATCCTATATTTATAAATGATTCTTGAGACTATCATCAAGATTGTATGACCACTTCAAAACCTTATTTCAAAACTTATTATGCTCAGCAGCACGTTCCAAAATAATCATGAAATATACTTCAAGACATAGAAACCTGTACATTATAACCATGATAGAGTCTATTCTATTGTTGTGTGCAATTAAAAAGATATATAATCTAGATTAAATATTTGGAATGAATATCATCATCTTCTCTAATATATTAAAATATAGTTCAATGTACTGAATCCCATCAAAGTGATTGTTCATTTAAAATTTGTGTTGTTAGTGTATTGTGGGAGATTACCGAAATGAGTTCAACTATCTATCACTTGAGCTTATTGATTTCGATTCTTATCGGATTCCTCCTCTTCTTTATCTGAATATTGAATAACATGCTTGGAGAAAACCTATTGATAAGCTTTCATGGAAGGTTGAGGATTCCTAGATGGAAAATTAAATGAAGGTGCTTCTAAGGATTCTGTGGTATGACTTCTTTAGTTTGAATCTTCTTTATCTTTTGCTTAAATTTATTATTGTCCCTATTTTTCTTCCACTTCATCTTCTTGGTCTGGTTCTTATTCCCCTTCTTATTCTTGTTCATATTCTTCTTCATCATATGCTTGATCATGAGATTGTGAAGCTTATTGTCCAGAAGATTGTTTTTCCATGCCTTCTACTGCTAGATCTGATTGTGTCTGAACTGGTGGCTACCATATTACAATACCAGTTTTTTCTTGATCAACTATTTTGGTTTGAGTATCAGTGTCGATTTCCTGATCTTTTATATTCTTCATCTTATTCTTATTCTATTCTTCTTTCAAACACTCTATTGATCTTATTTTCAAAGCCAATGCTTCTACTAGATCAAAACCAAACAAAGGATCCCCTTCTTTCCTTTCATGTTTTTTCATTCTCCACTTGTTATCAATCTAATTTGAGAAAACCTTTAGTTTCTTTGATTACTTTGGTGTTGTGATCTTCACTACCATTATTCTATTCGAATATGTCTTGGATGGATTATAAGGTTTCTAAATACCTTCTACTACTTCCTTTTATTTCTCATCACCCAGATCTTACTAAAAAAAATTCGATTTAGGGTTGAATTATAAAATTTGTATCCTTATCGCATCCTTAATATGTAATGGATTTATTGAAGGAATTCAGATCTGACATGTTTTCAACTTTACACAAGATCTTGAATTATTTAAAAAACATACTGATAATAGTTGGAAACATGACCATCTATGATTTTATGGAACAAAATTTAAGCTTATTAATTATTAGGAAGATGAACCCCTTAAAGTTGGCAGTTCCAATGTTCACTAAATAATCAAGGACATACACATCTGAAACATTCAAATTTTCCTTTGCAGCATTTCTTGGACCAAAAACCCTTCCATCTAGAGGGATATGAGTGTATTATACCATAATAAATTACTCACATTTCTATTGTCCTCATGAATCTCAAAAAATGACTCTTTAGATTTAGAGTTATCGATATTTACATCAACAGCTGCTAATTTATGAGAAGTTCATAGGGAATCACCTTCAAATGCGTAACCAAGAAATTTAGTTGTTTGTTTTATGGAGGTTGTATACTTCATTTCATACATGTTAAAAATGATCTTAAGAGCCTAGACTATATCTACTAATCCAAAAAATTGTAACACCTCATCACGATACACATAATCCTAAT
Source organism: Viscum album (assembly GCA_963277665.1). Lineage (NCBI taxonomy): Eukaryota > Viridiplantae > Streptophyta > Magnoliopsida > Santalales > Viscaceae > Viscum > Viscum album. Next base: position 923,909,752 of record OY728132.1, read on the forward strand.
TTTAACTTGATATTTTCACACAAATGGATTACCACCCTTGAAAACTGATAATCCTTTTTAATGAATAATCAAAAGTCTGCTAAAAATATTGGGAGACTAACTTTCTCCTCAAAAGTTCATGGAAGGGAATTATTTTGGAGACATTTCATTTATATATGAATTAGTAGACTCAATAACGAAAGGCTAACTCAAACTATAAATATCTTCTTGATTACGAAAGCTGAGTATATCCATGATTTGTAAAAATGCGGTAACAACCAATTATGAACCATGAAGACTATTTATAGATCTAATGGACTTAAGGGAAAAACATATGTGTTCGATGTGGGAAATGTTCTTTTAAAAGGAAAATGTCAATCAGGATTACATCTAACTGATCCAATGGTCAAGAATGATTTTGAAATCTTGATGTTTTATTTAAATGGAAATGGTATTTATAGTGAAAATGATTAGGAGTTAAGAGAAAGAATTGTGAAACAACTATTGAAACAACCAAATAAAGCTTTTGATAATTTACCTATCGGAGTATTAGGATTGATGTATTGGTTTCAGTATATTGTTCTTATGAAAATAATACAATCTACAAAAATGAAAAAATGATAAGAATTCTAAAACTGATAATAACAAATAGAATGTTATCGGGAAAAATGTACTAATAGAATAAATAAATAATGATATTTTAGTACCGATAAATTATCCCAATAACGATAGTTTAATAGAGATAAAGTATTAAATTACCAATATTTTAGTATCGATGATGTATTCCAATACTGATATTCTAGTTTAGTATAGACAATTATGAATCCAAAACATGAAACTGATAAAAAACGTGAAACATATAAAATCATGAAACCTATAAAATCAAGAAACCGATATATCCAATCCCGATAATAGTGAAATCGAAAAATTGTAAAATTAAAATGTGAATCTGATTATTGTAAAATTGATTGTTCTGAAACCGATATTCCTTTAGAACTGATAAGTGAATGACATATAAGAAACAGAAAAACATAAAACTGAAATGTGAAACCAATAAAGTTATGTATACTCACCCTTTGAAAAAGAGTAACATAATATCTTATAGAAATAAAAGAACTTGTAATTATCCATTCACTTCATTTATCTTCCAGGATTACACACGAAGCAAGAGAGTAGTCACAAAATATCTCTCTAGAACATGAAGAAATAAAAAGTTATATATTCTAGTTCGAATAACCTCCTATTTATAGGCCTTAGGTTCCAACGGTCATATTTCCTCCAAATGTCATCTTTCTAAAAAAATTGGAAGGACATGGACACCCGGTATTACAATGGTCAAAACAAATAGAATACATAACATCATTTTGATTGGTAAAAAATAGACCCAACAACATCGTTTTGGTTAGAAAATAGTAGGTACAAAATTATAAAACAATGAGTACGGGTAACATGTAATTTGTATTGAAGTTGTGATAAAAATGTAAGGAATTTCAAAAGTACAATATATAAATTAGTTCCTAGGATTATCCTGGTAACAATGCATATAATGATTTCAATTTATTACCAGGTTAGAATTCATAAAATATATGATACATAACTTATTTACGATTCTTAACATGGTTATAATGCTTGATTACAATTCCTAATAAGAGTATGATACATAACCTATTTATGATACCTATCCTAGTTATGATTCATGACTATGATACAATACTTATCCTGGTTACGATGCACATGGTTACAATGCATGTGGTTATGATTAAAGGGGTTATGATGCATAACCTGTTTACGATGCATGGTCTGGTTACGATTAATGATTACAATGCATGTGGTTAGGATGCATAAACTGGTTACAATACTGGTGATTATGATTCCAAAACAATATTATGGTTACGTTGTAAAACCAAATACATGATTATGACTATAATATATATGAAACAAATTTGACTAGTTATGATTGTAAAATAGCATTCATGATAGACAATATATGTCATTATAATCTTTGTGATTTGTGATTTACAAAACAAAGGATTGATGGGAATGTCCCAACCCCTTTTGATTCAACAATATCCCCCTTTTTAGAAAGCACAAAAAAAATAAAACAAATAAAACAATAAGGACTTATATCCCACAGAGTTTAATAACACTTATTAATGTAATAGTGAATATGGATAATTCCACCCTTGGTTTAAACAATTCACAATGGATCATATTCTGCTTAATTTTTCATAAGTGTTCTCCCCCTTAATAAAAATTTCCTGAAATTATTAATTTAAAAACAATTCTCCCACTTTTTATTTTCAAAAAGAATAAAGGAAAGTATTCATTTCCTACAAATGTCTAGAGAAACAAATTACGAAATAGAAATTGTTACTTGAATCAAAATTTTAGTAAAACATGAGTTCAAACATCATTATTTCCCTTTTTGTTTTTCCAAAAATTTATACATTGTAAGCATCATTTTTTGAACACATGTCCATTCTCCATGTGTTTTTCAGGAGCTTCTTGCTGAGCCTTCAACTTCTCATATTGTTAAGCAATAACCCTATCTTGCTTCAGGTGCAAATCTTCATGTGACCAATTAATTGCTTCCTGTGCTTTAAGACATTCCTTTTGGTTATTGAAATCATCCAACCAGAGTATGTAGGCCTTCTATAGGATAAAAACTCTATTTTGGAGTGAAAAAAACTCATTACGCTCATTCTACAGTTTTTCTTTTATAACAACAAGCTCTTACAAACTGTTCCTTGAGAAGTGCCAGGTCGTTGAGGAACTTGAAGCATTTAATTCATCTCAGTAGTCATATTTTGATACATAGAGTTGAGAACATTTACCTGATGTACCAATTCATCCTATATTTATAAATTATTCTTGATACTATCATCAAGATTGTATGACCACTTCACAACCTTATTTCTAGCCTTATTCTGCTCAGCAGCACATTCCAAGATAATCATGAAATCTACATCAAGATATAGAAACCTGTACATTATAACCATGATAGATTCTGTTCTATAATTCTATGCATTTAAAAAGATATATAATCTAGATTAAATATTTGGTATGAATATTATCATCTTCTCTAATCTATTAAAATATTTTTCAATGTTCTGAATTCCTTTCAATGTGATTGTTCATTCAAAATTTGTGTTGTTAGTGTATTGTGGGAGATCATCAAAATGAGTTCAACTGTCTATCACTTGAGCTTGTTGATTTAGATTCTTATCAGATTCCTCCTCTTCTTTATCTGAATATTGAATAACATGCTTGGAGAAAACCTATTGAGAAGCATTCATGGAAGGTCGAGGATTCAGAGATGGAAAATATAATGAAGGTGCTTCTAAGGATTCTGCAGTATGACTTCTCTTGTTTGCATCTTCTTTCTCTTTTTCTTAAATTTATTCGTGTACCTATTTTTCATCCACTTTATCTTCTTGGTCTGGTTCTTATTCTCCTTCTTATTCTTGTTCATATTCTACTTCATCATATTCTTTATCATGAGATTGTGAAGCTGATTGTTCAGAAGCTTGTTTTTCCATGCCTTCTACTGGTAGATCTGATTGAGTCTGAACTGGTGGATCCCATATTACAATTCCAGTTTTTGCTTGATCAACTATTTTGGGTTGAGTGTTAATGTCAATTTCAGGATTTTTTATATTATTCATCCTATTCTTATTCTATTATTCTTTCAAAGCCTCTATTGATCTTATTTTCAAAGCCAACGCTTCTATTGGATCAAAACCAAACTAAGGATCCCCTTCATTCCTTTAATGATTTTTCATTCTCCACATGATATCAATCTCATTTGATAAAACCTTTAGTTTCTTATATTACTTCGGTGTTGTGATATTCACTACCATTATTCTATTAGAATATGTCTTGGATGGATTATAAGGTTTCTAAATACCTTCAACTACTTCCTTTTATTTCTCATCATCCAGATCTTACTCAATCATTTTTTATTCAGGATTGAATTGTAACATTGGAATCCTTATCGCATCCTTAATAAGTAATGGATTTTTTTATGGAAGTCAGATCTGACATGTTTTCAACTTTACAGAAGCTCTTGAATTATTTAAAAAACATAATGATAATAGTTGGAAACATGACCATCTATGATTTTATAGCACCAAATTTAATCTTATTAATTGTTAGGAAGATGAACCCCTTAAGGTTGTCTGTTCCGATGTTCACTAAATAATCAAGGACATACACATCTGAAACATTCAAATATTCGTTTTCAGCATTTCTTGGAACCAAAAACCCTTTCATATAGAGGGATATGAGTGTATTATCCCATAATAAATTTCTCACATTTCACTTCTCCTCATGAATCTCAAAAAGTGACTCTTTAGATTTAGAGTTATCGAAATTTACATCAACGGCTCCTAATTTATGAGAAGTTCATAGGGAATCACCCTCAAATGCGTCACCTAGAAATGTAGTTGTTTGTTTTATGGAGGTTTTATACTTCATTTCATACATATTAAAAATGATCTTAAGAGCCTAGACTATATATACTAATTCAAAAAATTGTAACACCTCATCACGATACACATAATCCTAATTTTAATTTGATATTTCCATGAAAATGGATTATCACCCTTGAAAACTTATAATCCTTTGTAATGAAGAATAAAAAGTCTTCTAAAAATATTAGGAGAATTACTTTCTCCTCAAAAGTTCATGGAAGGTAATTATTTTGGAGACATTTCATTTATATATGAATTAGTAGACTAAATAATGAAAGGCTAACTCGAACCATAAATATCTTCTTGATTACGAAAGCTGAGTATATCCATGATTTGTAAAAATGAGGTAATAACCAATTACGAACCATGCAGACTATTTATATATCAAATGGACTTAAGGGAAAAACATATGAGTTTGATGTGGGAAATGTTCTTTTAAAAGGAAAATGTCAATCATGATTACATCTAAAAGATCCAATGGTCAAGAATGATTTTGAAATCTTGATGTTTTCATTAAATGAAAATGGTATTTATAGTGAAAATGATTATGAGTTAAGAGAAATAATTGTGAAACAACCATTGAAACAACCAAATAAAGCATTTGATAATTTACCTATCGGAGTATTTGGATTCATGTATTGGTTTCAGTATATTGTTCTTATGAAAATAATACAATCAAAAAAATGAAAAAATGATAAGAATTCTAAAACTGATAATAACAAATAGAATGATACTAGGAAACTTATACTTATAGAATAACTAAATAATGATATTTTAGTACCGATAAATTATCCCAATAATGATAGTTTAATAGTGATAAAGTATTATATTACCGATATTTTAGTATCGATGATGTATTCCAATACTGATATTCTAATTTAGTATCGACAATTATGAAGCCAAAACATGGAACCGATAAAAACATGAAACATATAAAATCATGAAACCAATAAATCCAAGAAACCAATAAATCCAATCCTGATAATAGTGAAATAAAAAAATTGTTAAATTAAAATGAGAATTTGATTATTGTGAAATTTATTGTTCTGAAACCGATATTCCTGTAGAACCTATATGTGATAGAGAGATAAAAAACAGAAAAACATAAAACTAAAATGTGAAACCGATAAAATTATGTATACTCACCCTTTGAAAAAGAGTAACATAATATCTTATAGAAATAAAAGAACTTGTAATTATCCATTCACTTCATGTATCTTCCATGATTGCACACGATGCAAGATATAAGTCACAAAATATCTCTCTAGAACATGATGAAATAAAAAGTTATATATTCTAGTTCTAATAACCACCTATTTATAGGCCTTAGGTTCCAACGGTCATATTTCCCCCAAATTTCGTCTTTCTAATAAAATGGGAAGGACGTGGACACCTGGTATTACAATGGTCAAAACAAATAGAATACATCACATCATTTTGATTTCTAAATAACAGACTCAACAACATCATTTTTGTTAGAAAATAATAGGTACAAAATTTTGAAACAATGAGTACGGGTAACATGTAATTTTTATTGAAGTTGTGATAAAAATGTAAGGAATTTCAAAAGTAAAATAAATAAATTGGTTACTGGGATTATCATGGTAACAATGCATATAACAATTTCAATTTATTACGGGGTTACAATTCATAATATATACGATACATAACCTATTTACGATTCATAACATGGTTACAATGCTTGAATACAATTCCTAATAAGAGTATGATACATAACCTATTTATGATAACTATCCTAGTTATGATTCATGACTATGATACAATACTTATCGTGGTTATGATGGACATGGTTACAATGCATGTGGTTATGATTAAAGGGGTTATGATGCATAACCGGGTTAGGATGCATGGTCTGGTTACGATTAATGATTACAATGCATGTGGTTAGGATGCATAACTTAGTTACAATACTAGTGATTATGATTCTAAAACAATATTATGGTTAAGTTGTAAAACCAAAAACATGATTATGACCAGAATATATATGAAACAAATTTGACTAGTTATGATTGTAAAATAGCATTCATGATAGACAATATATGTGATTATGATATGTGTGATTTGTGATTTCCAAAACAAATGATTGATGGGAAAGTCCCAACCCCTTTTGACTCAACAATATACCCCTTTTTGGAAAGCACAAAAAAAATAAAACAAATAAAACAATAAATACTTATATCCCACAGAGTTTAATAACACTTATTAATGTAATAGTGAATATGGATAATTCCACCCTTGGTTTAAACAATTCAGAATGGATCATATTCTCCTTAATTTTTCATATGTGTTCTCCCCCTTAATTAAAATTTCATGAAATTATTAATTTAAAAACTATTCTCCCCCTATTGATCTTTAAAAAGAATAAGGGAAAGTATTCATTTCCTACAAAGGTAAAGAGAAACAAATTATGAAATAGAAATTGTTACTTGAATCAAAATTTCAGTAAGACATGAGTTCAAACATCATTATTTCCCCTTTTGTTTTTTCCAAAAATGTAAACATTGTAAGGTTCATTTTTTGAACACATTTCTATCCTCCTTGTGTTTTTCAGGAGTATCTTGTTGAGCCTTCAACTTCTCATATTGTTCTGCAATAACCCTTTCTTTCTTCTGGTGCAAATCGTCAAGTGACCAATTAATTGCTTCATGTGCTTTAACCCATTCCTTTTGGTTATTGAAATCATCCATCCAGAGTATGTAGGCCTTCTATTGGATAACAACTCTATTTTAGAGTGAAAAAAACTCATAACGCCCATTCTACAATTTTTCTTTTAAAACAACAAGCTCTTACAAACTATTCCTTGAGAAGTACCAGGTCTTTGAGGAACTTGAAGAATTTAATTCATCTCATTAGTCATATTTTGATACATAGAGTTGAGAACATTTACCTGATGTACCAATTCATCCTATATTTATAAATTATTCTTGAGACTATCGTCATGATTGTATGACCACTTCACAACCTTATTTCAAGACTTATTCTACTCAGTAGCACGTTCCATGATAATCATGAAATCTACTTCAAGACATAGAAACCTGTACATTATAACCATGATAGAGTCTATTATATCATTGTGTGTATTTAAAAAGATATATAATCTAGATTTAATATTTGGAATGAATATTATCAACTTCTCCAATCTATTAAAATATTGTTCATTGTACTGAATTCCTTTCAAAGTGATTGTTCATTCAAAATTTGTGTCGTAAGTGTATTGTGGGAAATTACCAAAATGAGTTCAACTATCTATCACTTGAGCTTATTGATTTAGATTCATATCTGATTCCTCCTCTTCATTATCTGAAAATTGAATAACTTTCTTGGAGAAAACCTATTGAGAAGCTTTCATGGAAGTTTGAGGATTCAGAGATAGAAAATTAATGAAGGTGCTTCTAAGGATTCTGCAGTATGACTTCTCTTGTTTACATTTTCTTTATCATTTGCTTAAATTTATTCTTGTCCCTATTTTTCTTCCACTTCATCTTCTTGGTCTGGTTCATATTCCCCTTATTATTCTTTTTCATATTTTTCTTCATCCTATGCTTGATCATGAGATTGTAAAGCTGATTGTTTAGAAGCTTGTTTTTCCATGCCTTCTACTGGTAGATCTGATTGAGTCTGAACTGGTGGCTCCCATATTACAATTCCATTTTTTTCTTGATCAACTTTTTTGGGTTGAGTATCAATGTCAATTTCCTGATCTTTTATATTCTTCATCATATTATTATTCTATTCTTCCTTCAAATCCTCTATTGATCTTATTTTCAAAGCCAATGCATCTACTGGATCAAAACCAAACTAAGGTTCCCCTTATTTCCTTTCATGCTATTTCATTCTCCACTTGATATCAATCTCATTTGATAAAACATTTAGTTTCTTAGATTACTTTGGTGTTGTGATCTTCACTACCATTATTCTATTCGAATATGTCTTGGATAGATTTTAAGGTTTCTAAATACCATCAACTACATCCTTTTATTTCTCATCATCCAGATCATACTCAAACATTTTTGATTCAAGATTGAATTGTAACATTGGTATCCTTATCCCATCCTTAATAAGTAATGGATTTTTTAAGGAAGTCTGATCTGACATGTTTTCAACTTTACACAAGATCTTGAATTAGTTAAAAAACTTACTGATAATAGTTGGAAACATGACCATCTATGATTTTATGGCACCAAATTTAAGCTTATTAATTTTTAGGAAGATGAACCCCTTAAGGTTGGTTGTTCCAATGTTCACTAAATAATCCAGGACATACACATCTGAAACATTCAAATTTTCCTTTTCAACATTTCTTGGAACCAAAAACCATTTTTTATAGAGGGATATGAGTGTATTATCCCATAATAAATTACTCACATTTCTCTTGTCCTCATGAATCTAAAAAACTGACTATTTAGATTTAGAGTTATCGAAATTTACATCAACAGCTGCTAATTTAAGAGAATTTCATAGGGAATCACCCTCAAATGTGTCACCTAGAAATGTAGTTGTTTGTTTTATGGAGGTTTTATACTTCATTTCATACATATTAAAAATGATCTTAAGAGCCTAGACTATATATACTAATTCAAAAAACTTTAACACCTCATCACGATACACATAATCCTAATTTTAATTTGATCTTTCCACACAAATGGATTACCACCCTTGAAAACTTATAATCCTTTTTAATGAAGAATCAAAAATTCTGCTAAAAATATTGGGAGACGAAATTTCTCCTCAAAAGTTCATGGAAGAGAATTATTATGGAGACATTTCATTTATATATATAATTAGTAGACTCAGTAATGAAAGGAAAACTCGAACCGTAAATATCTTCTTGATTACGAAATCTGAGTATATCAATGATTTGTAAAAATGAGGTAATAACCAATTACAAACCATGCAGACTATTTATAGATCAAATGAACTTAAGAGAAAAACATATGAGTTCGATGTGGGAAATGTTCTTTTAAAAAGAAAAATGTCAATCATGATTACATCTAAAAGATCCAATGGTCAAGAATGATTTCGAAATCTTGATGTTTTCTTTAAATGAAAATGGTATTTATAGTGAAAATGAAAATGAGTTAAAAGAATGAACTGTGAAACAACTATTTAAACAACCAAATAAATCTTTTGATAATTTACCTATCGGAGTATTAGAATTGATGTATTGGTTTCAGTATATTGTTCTTATGAAAATAATACAATCAACAAAAAATGGAAAAATGATAAGAATTCTAATACTGATAATAACAAATAGAATGATTCTGGGAAACTTGTACTAATAGAATAACTAAATAATGATATATTAGTACAGATAAATTATCCCAATAATGATATTTTAATAGCGATAAAGTATTAAATTACCGATATTTTAGTATCTATGATGTATTCCAATACTGATATTCTAGTTTAGTATCGACAATTATGAAGCCAATACATGAAACTGATAAAAACATGAAACATATAAAATCAGGAAACAGATAAAATCAAGTAACTGATAAATCCAATCCCAATAATAGTGAAATCAAAAAATTGTAAAATTAAAATGAGAATCTGATTATTTTGAAATTGATTGTTCTAAAACCGATATTCCTGTAGAACCGATAAGTGGAAGACAGATAAAAAATAGAAAAACATAAAACTGAAATGTGAAACCGATAAAATTATGTATACTCACCCTTTGAAAAACAGTAACATAATATAAGGAGATAGGATAAACAAGAAATAGATGCTAATTATTATATTATAGTGATAATTCTTAGTTTCAATTTAATTTATTAAAATCTTATAGAATATAATGCTTTGTGAAAATATCGGAAGGTTGTTCCTGTATTCCGATGAATTGTAAAATAATACCTCTTTTTTGTGTGTGATCCCTAAGAAAGTGAAGCCTAATATCTATGTGTTTTGAAAGTTAGTAATGTGTAGGGTTTTTACTAAGTGCAATGAAATTAATATTGTTTTTTAGTATTTGAGTTTTGGAAAAACTCATACCGTAGTCAATGAGTGTGTGTTTCATCTAGAACACCTGAGCATAACAACTCCAGTTGCTACATATTCATCTTTTGCAGTGGATAGATCTACTGAGTGTTGTTTATTAGAAGACCAAAAAAAACAATGAATCTACTAAGAAATGAAATTTTCTAGATGTATTTTTTCTATTCATTCTATTAACACAAAATTCAGCATCTGAAAAATAGTTTCAAAACAAAATCATTTTCAGAGGAAAAGAATTTTCTAAAATCCATAGATCCCTTTAAGTTGTGAAAAAAAATTTCATTTCTTTTAAATGATATTATTTTGGATTATATTGGTATCTTGCACATAAGCACACTAAAACCATTATGTCTGGATAACATGATGTCATGTATAAAAAACTTCCTATCAAACCTCTCAAAGTTGTATGATTCACTGGTTTCCAACTTCATCAAGATCAATAGTTTTTGAGGCACCAAAATAACGGCTAATAATTATGGTGATGTAATATCAATACTTTTTGAGCAGGTCATTGATATATTTATGTAGGGAAATATAGGTTCCTTTTAGGTTTTTGGATATTTTAAAACCTAAAAAAAATGTTAACTCACCCATCATAATCATTTCAATCACATATTTCATTAGACTCACAAAAGAATCAAGTAGACATTTCTGAGATGATCTATGAATAATGTCATATATATAGATTTGAACCATCAAAATGTTTTTTTATCAATTTTTATAAAAATATTTTGATCTACCGCACCTTTAGAATATTTTTTTTGTAAAACAAATTATATGAGTATATCATACCAAGCTCTATGGTCCTGTTTAAGGCCATATAAAGAATTTTGATGTCTGAAAAATGATCTGGTTTTTTGGATTATTAAAACCAAATGGTTGTTCTACAAAAACTTCTTCTTGTATGAAACCGTGAATAAAATAACATTTTTACATCCATTTGAAGATGTTTGAAATTGAATTATGCTGTAATATCTAACATAATTCGAATATATTCAAGTCTAGATAATGGATAATATGTTTCTTAATAGTATATTCCCTCTTTTTTATTATATTGATTAACAACAAGACCTTGTTTATTTTTTATTATGACTCCATTTTCCTCACATTTGTTTTTGAAATCCCATTTTACACTAATTATACATGTTTTTTGTTCATGCATCCAAGGTCTAGACTAAAATCCAGTCAAATTCATTTAGTTCATCATTGATTTCATTAACCAATCTTCTTCACCAAAGGAATGAATATATGTTTTAGGTTCAAATTGAGATAGATAAGCAAGATGGTCTATTTCATATCCTATGTAATTTTTGGTCCTCACAGGTTGATTAGCATCACCAAATAAGTTCTCACTAAGATGATTCTAAATGAACAATTGATTTGGGTTCTTTAAAACCTATTCATAAACATATGATATAAAATATTATAGGGTAAATGTTTTAGAAACATTTTTCTTGAGTGTTTTCCTTTTTCGAAGATTCATCAATCAAAGGTGGATAATAAGTTTCTGAAAACACATCAGTTGATGTAGGTAAAGATTGTTTAAAAACAAAGGGGTTAGTTTTATCAAATTTTAATTGCACTATTTCCTCAACATCACAAGGGTTTTTATTTAAAACTCTATAAGGTTTAAAAGTAGTGGAATGACCTATAAAGATTCCATCATCAGATTTGGGTGCAAAATTATGTAAACTATCTTTTTAATACAATATGAATACTTCGTTTCAAAATACTCTGAAGTATGAAACTTTATGTTTTTTACCATTCCACAATTCATAATGTTTTTTATTAAGAAAAGGTATAGTTAAAACTAAATTTATAGTGTATCATGAAGTACTAACAACTTCAGAATAGAAATTCATAGCAATTGTGTATTCACTCAACATGGTTCTTTTAATTTCTTGAAGAATATGATTAATTTTTTTAACAACACTATTTTTTGAGGGGTTCATGGAGCTGAAATGTTGTGAGTAATAGATTTCTTACATAATAGGTTTCAAAATATGAGTTTTAAAATTATCTACCATGATCAGTACAAATAGTTATCAGTGGTACGTTTTTCTCATTTTTAACATGGGATATAAATGTTTTGAAATATTAAAAGGCTTCATATTTCATTTCTATAAAATATACCCATGTGAATATGGTGTAGTCGTTAAATAAAAAAAATACATATTACTTGCCTCAAATTCTTCTAGTTTTTGTCGGGATGAAATGTTCCATGTGCACTAACTATAATGCATTAGATGTTTAAGCTTCATTCATTTTTGAAAGCTAGTTTTATATTTCTTTCCATATTGACAAGTGTAACAGACTTTATAAGAATCACACATTATATATAGTAGATCATTTAAATGTCTTTTCATTGAATGTTTTCAAATGTTTCTAAGGTTACATTGTCCTAACTATCTATGTCATTACCAGGATTGGTCTTCCATTACACTTAATCAAGGTAGGTCTTGGCTTCTAATGTCTTCTAAGTTGATTGTCTGTACATTCTCATGCTTACTGGAAGAAAGAATGATTTCATCCTTGTAATTGTGACTAAAAATTTATCATTCTTGAAATTCACAAGGTATCCTTCAACACTTAATTGAATTATGCTTATAAGGTTGTTCCTAAGACCATTAATAAAAGAACATTTGAAATTTATTCTTTTCCTAAAAGAAAAGTATTACCTATAACAATGATCTTTCCCTGAGAATTATCTCTGAAGCATACTCTTCGTCCATTCCTTTAAATAGTCTTTGCAATGAAATATTTGTTTCTCATCATGTGTTGAGAAAAAAACTATCCATGTACCAAATGTTTTTATTGTTGGAACAATTTTTATTTTCCTGAAAAAAATAGTTTTTCAGAAACCAATCTTGGTTGGATCTAGAAATGATTGATAAAAGAACATAAGCAATCCACATTTGTTTTTCACAATGTTCATTAGGAAATCCTAACAATTGATTTTTATTAAAAAAAAATTCCAATGTCCACCACATTGTCATTTAGTGAATAATGGTGCACTTTAAGGAACAAAATATTAATGACTGTAAATTAGTTTTGAGTGAGAGTATCAAATTCTAGATCTTTTTTTAAGAGGAATAATTAGTGAATAAATTTTATCTAATTATTTCCCTCCCAGGTTAAATTTTTATAGAGGATTATTTAAGTGAAAAGATTTCTGATTTTAGTCTACTGACTAAATTATCATTCTCATAAGAAATTATTTTGGAGTTTTTTTTTTCAAAAAAAATTCATTAAAACATCTTTTTTAAATGTACTAATAGAATTTACTCTTCTCAAAATTTAAATCCATAAAATTAGTTGAAATATTTTCAAAATAAGGTGTTTTATGATTAAGATCTTTTAAATGATCTAATTATTCTTTTGTAATAATAATTATTCTAGAATTTTTCATATCAATCTTCATCACGATTTTGGAATATTCATTGTCAAGTAATTTGGTAAATCTAGATACTTCTTTAAAAGAAGGTATATTTTCCTCTTCCAAGGAAGATTCTTCATCCTAAGAGTGATAATGATTCTCATCATGTTAATTTTTATTTAAAGATACAGTTTTAAGAAATTATGAATTGTGTTACATAGCCATGAAACAATGATTTTCAATGGGTATTCTGTCTATGAGTCCTATATTTATTTGACCAGAATATTCATATTATGATGATAATTATGATAAATTACCACCACATGCACTCCAAGTATCATTTTCATTTAATACATTCTTAGTCTTTGACTTTGTAATACATTTTCCATGTTTCCATCAGAATGTTGTCCCTTCCAATCCTTTCTTTTAAGAAAATGACAATCTGGTCTAACATGACATGATCTTTTAAATTTTTAAAAACTTACTTCTGAGTGTTTCATGTCCTTTCTTTCTTTCTTTTTAAATTTGTTTTGATAGTCTTTCTTTCCAACAATCTTGTTCATCCTTTGTGCAAGATTGGATAACTCATTCTGTCCGTGATCACATTCACTAGATTCTGATTCAACAATAACTTTCCTAGCCTCAGATATTATTAACCAATCTAGTGTCTTGGATTTAGATGTAGTATTAAATGCTACACTTAAATTAAAATTCTTCTTCTTATTGAAATCATTATATCTTTTATTTCCTGTCTCGTTCTGTAAGAGTGTACCAAATAATTCATCAATAGTGATTTGGTTAACTACCCTATTCTCATCAATAGCAGTCCTTTTTTATTCCCATTCATTGGGAATTATATCAATTATCTTTTCCACAGGTCCTTCATCATCATGACCCTTTTCACCGAAGGTTTGATGATTGTGGACGATTTTTATAAATCATTGTTGCACCATGCATACTGGTTCTCCATAGGAAAAAACTATCCCATGATATTCTACTCGAAGCATGTCTCTTCTTGTTTCTATTACATTAGTTGTACCATAATGCCTGACCTCCAATTTCTTCCAGAAACAATTGGCTGCTTCACATGATGATATCAAACCATATATATTCCGAGTCACGAAACACAAAAAGGTATTGCGTACCTTGTAGTAAATTGATATTCTTGTTTCTCTTGGTTGGTGAATGTTATGACTTCCTTTATTGGGATTTTTTAATCTTCAGTATACATTAAAAAGTTTTCCAATCCATTATTAATAACAAAGGGCTTCATTCGATCTCTCGTGTACTCATAATAATTCACATTAAAAATAGGTGGCCTAGTTGGATTCAGATTGTCAAGTGATCCCACATTCATTACTACCATATTATAAATCAAAACTTTTCCACTCCACACATTATTATAGTAAGTAGTTATAAACAAAATATTTCAAAAATAACTAAATCATGTAATAAAAATAATTGTAATCCTCCTTTGATACCAATTGATGGATCATAATATAGATGTATATGTATATTAGATGGGAAAATAAAAGGGACGTGAATTGTAGGTTTGAAACATTGTATTTAAACACTAAATAAAGAACTTAGTTTACAAGGTCTTAAACAAATACAATTCACAACTAGTACAATTTACCATACAGGTCTTGTATCTGATGGATATGATATCTTGTAATGCCACTTGTAATGAAAAAGATGTATGTGAATTAAATTCAATGATCAGAGTAATAAAAATATAAATGATTCTACCATACGACATAATGAATCTATTAAAAAATATGTAATTAATGAATAATATTTGAAATAATTACTCTAGAAATGAATATGGATAGAAAGA
The DNA here is from genome assembly GCA_963277665.1 of Viscum album. Lineage (NCBI taxonomy): Eukaryota > Viridiplantae > Streptophyta > Magnoliopsida > Santalales > Viscaceae > Viscum > Viscum album. The sequence continues at coordinate 923,925,431 of OY728132.1, forward strand.
GGAAAAAATACAGGTTCCTTTTCTATTACCAATATTAGTGGAAATGTAAAGGTATTACAACCCTTTTTCGCAATGAATTGGGTTTCCTTTCACCTAAGATAAAAGGTATTTCTTACCACCACCCTGTTAAGCCCTTGATTCAATAATCAGCATAACTATTTTCCTATCCCCAGAAGCCCTAGATCATTAAGGTAATAAGGACCTCTATATATCAAACACTTGAAAGCCCTCGAAAAAATGATCAGTGGCACATCTTCCAATCATTATAATCCCTCGATTTTTATCATAACAATTAGTCGCACATATAATAAAAAACATATAGAAATAAAAGAACATGGAACAAGACTTTAAATTATTTTATCTTCAAGTATTTCACACGAAGGAAGAGAGAACACATAACATCTCTCTCTAGAACATAGTGGAAGCAAAATTTATATATTCTCGTTCGAATTAACTCCTATATATTTTCCTAAGTTTAAAATGGTCATATTTCCTCCAACAGTCATATTTCTATGAATAAATCAGATAGACATTGACACCTTGAATTACCCATGTCAAAATAGTCATATTCCACAACATCGTTTTGACTTGTAAATAACCAACTCAAGGACATATTTTTTAGGTAGAAAATAGTTGAAAAAAAGAATGAAACAGTGCGTATGGGTAACTTGTAATTGTTATTGATGTTATGATTAGAATTTAATTCATTTCAATAGTACAATACATAACTTTGTTTATAGCTTATAATGATAACAACGCATATAGTGATTTCTATTTATAATAAGGTTATGATTCTTAATATATATGAGACATAACCTAGATACAATTCTTTACATGGTTACGATGCTTGAAAACAATGGATAATAAGTGTATGACACAAAACATGGTTATGATACCTAACATTGTTATGATTCATGACTATGATACAATACATATCTTGGTTATGATGGACATGGTTATGATGCATGTGTTTACGATTCATGTGGTAACGATGCATAACCTGGTTACGATTCATGGCCTTTTTTTGATTCTTTATTACGATGAATGTGGTTATGATTCATAACATGGTTATTATATAGGTGATTACGATTCTAAAACAATATATCTGGTTACATTGTAAAAGACATACATGATTATTACATGGTTATAAATGTAAAACAATGTGATTGATTATGATTGTAAAAAACATACATGATAAACAATATATGAGATTATGATATGACTTATTTGTGATTCCAAAACAAATGATTGATGGGAATGTCGAAACACATTTTTACTCAACATTTCTAGGCCAATGGTTTAGGGAATTTTGGGGCGTAGGGACTAGGTTTTTCTATGGAATATAGTTTAGTATTTTTGGGGCCTGTGGTTTTAGGTTTTTCTAGGGATGTGGATTTTTTTGTGGGATGATGATTATGTGTTTTTTGTGACTAAGGGTATTGGGTTTTTGTTGGATGATGGATTCAGGTTATTTGTATTTTAGTGTTTATAGTATTTCATGGTTGGGGATTTATGGTGTTTTGAGGATTCTGGTATTAGGTTTTATGGGGACGATGGGTTAGGGGTGTTAGGGATGAGGTTTTATGGTTTTTTTGGGATTCGTGTTTATGGATTTTTGGGGATAAGGGTTTAGAGTTTCTTGGTTATTAGGGTTTTTTATAACTGGGGGTGAGGGTTTAGATTATATTGGGGATGAGAGTTTATGTTTTTTGGGGATGAGTGTTTAGGATTTGTTAGGGTTGAGAGATTATGGTTTCTAGGGATGATAGTATCTATCTTTTTAGTGGGGGTTTAATGTTTTTTGGAGATGAGGTTTTCTGTTTGTTTGGTCCTCTAAGTTTTTGGGTTTTTGGGGACTAATGACTTATGGTATTGAGGATGTTAATTTAAGGACTTTTGGGTCCATCACATTATGGTTATGGGGGGATGAGGGTTAATGGTATTTTAGGGTTTAGGGTTTTGTGGTCTCTGTGGAAGAGTGTTTATGGTATTTTATGGAAGAGGATTTTGTTTCTGTTGAGGGTGAGAATTTAGTTTTTTTCCTTGTGGTTCTGATATTTATGGGGTGAAGGGTTGTGTTTTTTATGGTTATTAGTTATATATTTTTTGTATATAGGTCTTAGTGTTTTGTAGGGATGAGGGTATAATGTTTTAGGAATGAGGGTTTAGTTTTTTTTGCGATGAGTGATTATTGTTTTTTGGGGTTTAGATTTTAGTAGGGTTTTTAGGATAAGGGATCAGTTTTTTTATTTGAATATTGGTTGAGGTTAATTTGTAAAAGAGGGTATAGTGTTTTCTTGTAGTTATGTTTTAAGGTTTTTTGGGCTTAAAGGCTTACATTTTATTTGTGATGAGGATTTAGGTTTTTTTTAGGATACGGCTTTAGGATTTTGGGATGGGGGATTATGTTTATTTGGGGATATAGTTTTAGGTTGTTTTAGTGGTGATGGTATAAAATATTATTGGGATTATGGTTTAAGTGTTTTTGGGGATGTTGTTTTTGAATTTTCAATGTAAAATAAATTAGGCTTTTCTTGGGAACGATTATTTAGGATTTTATGGGGCTTATTATTTAGGGTTGTTAGAGGTTGAGGAATAGAATTATTTTGGGGTTGGTTGTATTGAGATACTTGAGGATGAGGGTTGTGGGTTCTGGGTTTGATGCTATAGGGGTTTTATAGGCCTGAGAGTTTAGTGGTTTCTTGAGGATGATATTTTTAGGCCTTTTTCCGGATTATAAATTAAGGATTTCTAGGGATGATGGATTTGGAATATTTGGGGATGATGGTTGAGGGTTTTCTAGGGATTTGGGTTTAGAGTTTTCTAGGGATGAGGGTTTAGGATTAATCGTTGGTTCAGTGTTTATGGGTTTTCGAGATATATATTTTGGGTTTTCGGGGGATGGGGGTTTAGGTTTTTTAGGGATGAGGTGTTAGGGTTTTCAAGAAAACAAGATTTACTATTTTTTAGGGGTTAGGGGTTATTTTATATTGGGTATGAGTGTTTAGGATTTAGAGTTTTTCATGGATTCTATTTTATGTTTTTTTTCTGGGATGACTATGTATAGATTACTAGGGATGGGGGTGTAGGGTTTTATTAAGGATTGGGGTTTGGGGTTTATTATTTTTGGGGTTTAGGGTTTATTTTGGTTCTATGAGAATTGGTTCTTTTTTATGATGTTTTAGAGGATTTATGGGTTGGGGGATATATCATTTTCTTGGGTTGGGGGTTTAGGGTTTTATGGGGATTGGTTTTTGTGTTTTTTCAAGGGTAGGGGGATTTAGTTATTTTGGATTGGGGGTATAGGGTTTTCTAGGTGTGTGGTTTTATGTTTTTTTTGGTGTTGAGGGTTTATATTTCTTTAATATAAGATTTATTAATTATTTGGTGGTGATGGTTTACGGTTTTTTGGGGAAGGGGGTTTAGGGTTTTTTGAGGATAAGGGTTCAGGATTTTTTCTGGCTAAGGGATTAGGTTTTTCTAGGACTGAGTGTTTTTAACTTTTTTGTGAAAGAGGGATTTGTATTTTCAAAGAATGAGGATTTTGGGCTTTCGAGGGTTGGGGCTTTAGAGTTTTCCGAGCATGTGGGTTTTGGGTTATTTAGGGATGAGGATTTATGGTTTTTTGGGTATGAGAGTATATTTTTTTATAAGGATTTTGGGGTTTCTCAGGATGGGTGATTAGTTTTTTCTAGGGATCATGTTATTATGTTTTTTTGGGGCATGGGGTTTAGGGATTTGATGATATCAGGGTTTAGGGTTCCGCATGAATGAGTTTTTATGTTTTTCTATGGATGTGGGTTTTGGCACTCTAGGGATGTGGGTATTGGGTTTTCTAGGGATAAATGTTTTGGGTTTTTCATAGAAGAGATTTTTTGGGTTTTTTTGGCCGAGGGTTTAAGATTTTATTGGGTTGGGAATTAGGGTGTTTAGGGATTGGGTTTAGGGTTTTCTAGTACTTGGGGATTATGTTTTTCTAGTACTGGGGTTTAGTGTTTTCTATGTATCGGGTTTTAGGTTTTCCTAGGGGTTGGGGTTTATTGTTTTTTGGGGATATGGGTTTCTGGATTTTTGGGGCTGGGGTTTTACCGTATTCTAGCACTTAAATTTTAAGGGTATCTACGGATAGGGGTTTATGTTTTTCATGGGATGAGTGTTTTGTAAATTATATCGTACGGGGTTTACAATTATCCCAGGCACGGGCTTTAGTTTTTTATTGGACTGAGGGTTAAGCAAATTTTTCAGATCATTGTCTATGTTTCTCTAGGTATGAGGGTTTAGATTTTTCTAAGGCTTTGAATTTGGGTTATCTTGGTCTAAAAGTATATTAATTTTTGTGGATAATTTTTTTTTCTTGGGATGGGGTTATTGGGTTTTGTCGGATGATGGATTAGGTTTTTTTGAATTAGGGTTTAGGGTTTTTTGGGGATTTAGGTCTTGGGATTTCTAGGGATAAGTTTTTATGGTAATATAGGGATGAGGGTTTATGTTTTTATATGGAAAAGGGGAAGCAGTTATATGGGGATTAGGGACAATGGTTTTTTGGGGTGGGGGTTTAGGGATTTATAATGAGATAGTTTGGGGTTTTTTGGATTTAAGGATTTTGTGATTCTTTGGATGAGTGTTTATGGAATTTTTGTGAAGAGAGAATTGAGTTTTCATTGTTAAAGAGTTTAGGTTTTTCATGGGCTTAGAGAATAAGTGATTTTTAGTCATATGGTTTTTTTAATAGGGATGGGTATTTATAGTTTTATAAATATGAGGGCCTATGTTATTTACGGATGAGGAATTAGGTTTTTCTAGGGATGAGGGTTTAGGGTTTTTGGAGGCTTTTCGGTTAGGGTTTTCTAATGTTTAGTTTATTGATTTTTTTGTTCATGACGGTTTAGGGTTCTCTTACGATGATTTTCTAGTGTTTCCTTTGGTATGAAATGTTTGGAAATTATTGGGATAATTGTTTAGAGGTTTTTAGTGATGAGTTTTTTTGTTTTCTAGATTTTATGGTTTATGTTTTTCTAAGGCTAAGGGTCTAGAATTCCTATGGCTAACAGTTTATGGATTTTTCAGGATGAGGGTTTATGGTTGATAGGGGTTTAGGTCTTATGTTGTTCAAATGATCTGGGTTTAGGGTTTTATGAGGATGATTTTTTTGGCATTAAAGCATTGATAATTTAGGGATTTATTTGGATTCATATATGGAGTTTCTTTGGGATATGTTTTTTTAGGTTTATTTGGGTAATGGGTTTATAGATTTCAATGAAGGATCATTATGGGTTTTTTGGGGATAAGGTTTTAGGGCCATCTAAATTAGGGGGTTTATTTTTTTCTAGAGATTAAGGTTTTGGGTCTTTTGGGGTTTGCGTTTTTGGATTTTAGATGATGAGGTTTCGGGGTTTTTTTAGGGATGAGGCTTTTCTGTTTTCAAGGGAAAACCGTTTTTGGTTATCTGGAGAAGAGGGAATTTAGTTTTCTAGGGATGAGGGTATTGGGTTTTATGGGGATCATGTGTTAGTTTTCTTTAGGGATGATCATTAAGGGATTTATTGGTATCTTTATTATCTATGTCTGAGGGTTTAGGTTTTTTGGAGGTCAAGGGATTCAGTTTTTTGAGTTAGAGAGTTTGGGTTTATTTGGAAAAGAGTTCAGTGTTTTATATGGATGATTTTTTAGGGTTTCTTATGGATAAGGGTTTAGGGATTCATGGGGATGATGTTAAATAGTTTCCTTATGGCGATGGTTAAGGGTGTATTTTGTTAGGTAATTATGGATTCCAAGGAATGTGGTTTTAGGGACTCCTAGGTTTGGGTGTTCATGGTTTCCTAATGGGATTAGTGTATCCTATTGTGGTTGGTTTTTTGTTTTCTAGACCTCAACATTTAGTGCTTCCTTGGTTGGAGGTTTCAGAGTATACATGGGATTTCAGTTTAGGGTTTCATGGGGCTACTATTTTTGGGATTCATGAGGATTGTGGTTTAGTATTTCATAGGGATAAGGTTTTAGGGTTTTTTGGGGATGATAGTTTAGTGTTTCCTCGGGATGAATGTTTTGGGATTCCAGGGTAAGAGTTTTTATATATTCATAGGGTTGAGGATTTAGGTTTTCCTAGAGATAAGTTTCTTGGTTTTTGTATTTCTCTGGGTTTCATGTTTCAGGGTACTGAGGGTTTCAGGTTTCCAATGATAGGGGGTTAGTGTTTCAAAAAGTATCAAACCAATAAAATATTAACCCTCATCACTAAAAAACCATTAACTAGGAGTAACATAAATCCATTAAATATCATCTCTAAAAAACATGAACTCTCAACCCTAGAAAAATTATCCATCACCCACAAAAACCCCTAAAACCTAATCCCCCAAAAACATTGAACTGTCCTCAAAAAAATATTTTATACCCTCAACTCTAAACACCCATAAGATCACGGAAAAAAATCCCAAACCATTATTAAAAAATATATGAAAATCATTTCCCAAAAAAACATGAACACTAATACAATAATGTAATTTTACCTTTATACTAAAAATCACATATCTCTAATCCCAAAAATACCCACACAGTCATTCCTAAGAAAACTAAACCCTTAAACAAAAAAAACCTTGAAACCTCATTGAAAAAATTCCATGATCCCTCAACCACAAAAGGTATTGACCCCGCCATCCTAAGAAAACCTGAACCCTCAACCCCAAAAATCCATGAACTATCATGACCAAAAATACCTAAACCCTCATCCCCCAAAAATCATGAACCCTCATCCCAAAAAAAGATATCCCACAGCCACAAAATAACCGTTAATCTTCAGCCTGAAAAACCCTCGACACTCACCCCAAAAAAAACGTTGAACTCTCTCCCCAATAAAAATACCTGAACCATCACACCCAAAGAAACATGAACCCTTAACCAAAAAACCCATGAACCCTCAACCCTAAAAAAACTTGAACCACTACAAAAAAATCCAAAATGCAACATCCAAAAAAATTCTTAAACACTAAGCCCCAAAAAATATAATCCCACATCCCCCAAAAAAGTTGAACCTTATCCTAGAAAACCCGGAACCCTTCACCAATAAAATTATAAACCACCATCCCCAAATGATATTAAACCCACAACAAAAAAAACCTTGATCACTCATCATTATAAAAACCTAAACCCTATAATTCAAAAAATCATGAACCCTCAAAACCAAAAATCAATGAAACTTCATCACTAAAAAACCGTGATCCTTAAACCCTAAATACAACTAAACACTCATAACTAATAAACAATAATCCCTAATATAAATAAAATTTAATCCATAATCCCTAACAAAGCATGATTCATCACCCAAAAAAACAAAAATAATCATTCCCAAAAAAACCTAACTCCTCATCCTCAAAAAACCATGAATCCTCTTCCCCAAAAACTCTGAACCCCAAAACCCAAAAAATCACCAAGAATAATATCCAACAAAACCTCAACCCAAAGTCCAAAAACTTGTTAATACTTATCCCCAAAAACCCATATGTCCATTCCCTATAAAACCTCGAACATCATCCCCAAAAAAAACAATAACCCCCAACTAAACAAATCATAAACCCTCAGTCCAAAAAAACCATGCAACCTTATCCATGAAATAATCTTGTAGCCATAGATCTGAAAAAAAACTTAACTATTAGACCCAAAAAATACATAACCATCATTCTATAAAAAACATAACATAAAAAAACAATAAATTCACATCCCCGGAAATATATAACCCCACATCCCTAAAAAACCCTAAACCATTGGAAACAAGAAATACCTAAACACTCATTCCCATGAACAAAAATACCTCAAACTAAAAACTTTTCAACCCTTAGCCCCCCAAAAACCCTAAACCCTAATATCCAATACAACGTAAACAATTGTATTTCAAAAAAACCAAGTAATTCAGCCCCAAAATACAAAAATAGTATCCAAAAAACTACAATCCCATATCCTGAAAATACTATAAAACCTAATCCCTAAAAATTCATAAACTCGAATCCCAAAAAACCCAAGAATCCTCTTCCTCAAAATCCTTATCCATCATCACCAATAAATTGTAAACCCACCCCAAAAAAACCAAAAACTCAGCCCAAAACCCCCAAACCTTTAGCCATAAAAATCCTTAAACCATGATACCCCAAAACCCCAATCAATGAGTCCCAATATATAATGAACCATGATCCCTAAAAATCCACTAATCAATTATCCAAAAAAAACTCTAAAATCTACTTCACAAAAAAACATGATCCATTGGCCCAAAAAAACTCTACTCCTAGAGCCCCAAAACAATTAACCCAAATCCCTAAAAACAAAATACACTAATACATAAAAACCATCAACCCATAACCCTGAATAACCCTTATCATAAATAAATAGAAAACATGAAATCTTAACCCCAAAAAACCCTATACCCTAACCCAAAAAACCCTAAATATTAATCCTGGAAAAAAATGAACCCTTGTCCACTAAAAAAACTGAACCATAAAACCAATTATATCATGAACCATCTTCCCAAAAAACCCCAGAACCCATGACCACAGGAATATCAAAACTATCATCGCCCAAAAAACAAAATATATTTTCACTAAAAATTTCTAACCCATCATTCTCAAAAAACCGTAAACCCTAAACCAAAAAAATCCGAAACCCTTATTCCAAAAAAATAAAAAACCACAACCCCTATAATCCTTATAAACTCATGCAAAAAAGTCACTAAACCCCACCACCCAAATCCCTTAACCCTAATCTACAAAAACCCCTCAACCATCATCCCCAAAAAAATCTCAACTGTCAACCCAAAAAAAACTCAACCCCCAAAACCCTCAAACTGTACTAAAAAAAACTAAACCCTTAGCCACAAAATACCCTATATTATCAATCATTGTAAACCCTAAACCATCATCCATTAAAAAAACTAAAACATTAATATCTTATAACCATAAAAACCCAGTACTAGAAATCCATAATCCATCTATCCAAGAAATCCCTAACACCTCTGTCCTAAACCCTTGGACCCAAACAACCATAAGCCCTTATCTTGAAGAAACCAAATCCATCACGTCAAAAACCCTAATCCATCATCCCTAAAAAAACTAAAAATAAATCCCAAAAACTTCAGCAAACTCATAGTCTTCAAGATTCCCTAAACCCTCTCTATTTAATATAAATACCTTCAATCCCAAAAAAATCAAACCCTCGGCCTGAAAAAAACTAATCCCAATACACTAATAAACCCTAAATTCCTATACCTAAAAACCATAATCTGTCAGCACCAAAAAGCACTAAACTCACATACCTAAAAAAAATGAAAATCCTCATCTTTAAAAACCCTAATCCATTAGCCTCGATAAACCCTAAACCCTTAACTCAAAAAACACTAAAAACCTTATCCACAAAAATCCCTATACCATTATCCCCAAAAACTCACAAAACCTCATCCCAAAAAAATCCTTGAACCTCATCCACAAAAAAGCCAAACAATAGACCAAGAATCAAAAACAATAACCCTTAATAATCTATGAACTCTTATGCCTAAAATGCCTCAAACCTTTTTCCCAAAAGAACAAAAAAAACATCTTCCTCGAAAAACAAAAACCCTCAGCCCCAAAAAACCATTAAAAAGAAATCCCATTAAAACATAAACCCTTTCCTAAGAATACCTGAAACCATTATCCCCAAAAAATTGTGTTCCCAAAAAATTCCTAAACCCATTGTACCATTAAAGAATAAATCTGTTAAAAAACACCTAAACCATCTGCCACAAAATACTCTAAACCCTCATCTGTAAAATACCATAAAACCTCAGCCCCAAAAAACAAAAACACTAATTAAAAAACCTTAAACCCTAATCCCAAAAAACAATAAACACACATTCAAAAAAACATAATCTTATAGACCCCTAAACCCTAAACCCTCAACCATAAAAAATAAGTACCCCCATCGCTAAAATCCCCAAAACCTCATGTACAAAAATACCATAACCCTATGTCAAAAAAACAACAAAAAACGATGCCTTGAAAACACTATTCCCTCATCCCAAAAAAATTACAAACCCTAATGACAGAAATATAATCCCGTTCTCAATAAATATCATAATTCTTCATCCCCAGAAATCCCTCAAACATCGTCAACAAAAACCCCTAAACCCACAGAGCCAAAATAACCTATACTTTTATCCCAAAGATATATAATCCATAATCATAAAGAAACCATAAACCCCCATATTTAGAAAACCATAAACCCCCATCCTTTAAAACCCTAATCCCTTAGGCTCAAAAATTCCTTATCCAAAAGCCCCATAAACTGAAAAACCACCACCACAAAAAAACATAAATCTATTGTCCAAAAATGATATACCTCACCCATGAAAAAAACCAAAACTATCATAAAAAAAACATAACCCACAACTTAAAAAACCCTAAAAACTCAGCTAAAAAATCTAAAACACTCATCCTATTAAAAATTAACACTCACCTCCAAACAACCCTAATCCCACAGTCCCAAAAAAATTAAACCCTTAAAAAATTCCAATCCCTAGTCCAAAAAATCCCTCAACCCTCAACCCCAAATAATCCTCAACCCGTAGTCCCAAAAGAACACTAAATAATGTTTCAAAAAACTATGAACCCTCATCCCCAAAAAACAATTTCCCATCATCCAGAAAAAACACCATGTTGTCATCCCCATAAAACAAGAAACCTTCAATCGTAATGGTTTACGATATTCTAGGAATTGAAGAATAGCTTATTTTGGGGATAATGGTTTAGTATTTTCTAGAGCTATGCTATATAGTTTATTAGGGAAGAATATATATGGTTTACTGGGACGTGGGAATAAGGATTTCTGGTGAGGAGGGTTTTGGGTTTATGGGGTTTAAGGTTTCGTGTTTAATAGTGATGTGGGTTTAGGGTTTTATAGGGATTATTATTTGGTTTTTATTTAGATGAGTGTTCATTTTTTTGGGATGATGGGTTTAGGGTTTTTCATGGTGGATGGTTTGTGGTTTCATGAGGATGGGGGTTTAGGGTTTTTTGAGGACGACATTTAATGATATTATGGGTCTGATGGTTTAGGGTTCTCTAGGGCTATACGTTTAGGAATGTCTGGGGATTTTGGTTTCGGATTTTTAATGGTGTGAAGGTTTTGTGTTTTATGGGGATGATGTTTCTGTTTTTTCCTTAGGGTTGGAGTATTGGGTTTTTTGGACTAAAGATATCATGAATTTTAGGCCAGGGTGTTAATGAATTTTTCGTGATGAGGGTTTAGGGATTTTTATGGATGAGTGTTTAGGAATTTTTTTTAGTTATGAGTTTAGGCTTTTATTGGGATTAGGTTTTCAGGTATTGTGTAGAAAAGGATTTACAGGTTTATGGGAATAAGGGTTTAGGTTTTTAGTGGGTTTATGGTATTTAATTATTAGAGGATTAATGTTTTAAATATATGTGATTTTAATGTAATATTTATTTTAGTGTTTAGGGTTTCTTGGTGAAAATGGTTTAGGGTTTTATGGGTCTTAGGGTGTAGTTTTTTTAGGGATGGGTTTTAGTGTTTTCAGTGGATGTGGGTTTATGGTTTTATGAGGATGAGTGTTTCAGGTTATATGAAAATGATGTTTTATAGTTGTCGGGGGTTTTTGGATATAGTTCTTCCAAGAAAATGGGTTTAGTATTTTATAGTGTAAAGGGTTTAGGATTTTACCTGGGCCATGGGTTTATGGTTTTTTGGGGTGGTGGGTTTAGGTTCTATTTGGTTCTGAGGGTCTACGGTTTTGGGGGCCGAGTCTTGAGGTATTTTTTGGATATAGAGTATAGGGATTTTTGGGGATGACTGTTTTGGGTTTTTTTGGGTCTTAATGTTTGGATTTATTCAGGGCTGAGTGATCAAGGTTTTTGTGGCTGGGGATTTAGGGTGTTAGTGCTGAGGGTTGAGGGGTGTTTTAAGATTAGGTTTTAGGGTTTTTTGGGATATTGTTTGAGTTTTTTTGGTGGTAGGGGGTTCAAGGTTTTTTTGGGTAAATGATTTAGTGTTTTTGGGGATTTTGGTTTTGGGTTGTTTTTGGATGAGGGTTTAGTGTTTTTTGGGGATAAGGGATGTGTATTTTCTAGGGATAGGGGTTGATGGTGTTTTTGGGTTGAGTTTTGATGGTTCAATGGGTTTATTGTTGATAACATTTTTAGATTTATGGATTAGTTTTTTCGGGGATGAGGGTTTATAGTCATTTGTGGATGAGGGTTTTTGTTATTTTGAGGTTAATGGTTTTGGATGTTTTCGTTCATAGGGTTTCAGGTTTTTTGGGTTGATGGTTTTGGGTCCTTTTGGTGTTGAGGCATACAAATTGTTTTTGGTTGAGGGTTTTGGGATTTGGGGGATGAGGGTCTAGGTTTTTTTAGGGAATAAGTTTGAGGGTTTTATTTAGTTTAGGGTTTATGATTTTTTTGGGATTTGTTTTGAGGTTTTTTGGGAAAAGGGTTTATGGTTTTTTGTTAATGAGGGTTTAGGGTTTTTTTTATGAGGGTTTATGTTTATTTTGGGATGATGTTTATGGGTTTTTTTGGGGATGATTTTTTTGGGTTGTTGGAGATGATGGTTTACGATTTTCTAGGGTTAAGGATTTAGGTTTTTTGGGAATGATGGTTTATGGAATTTTTGGGAAGGGGATTGAGTATTTTTCAAAGCAAAAGGTCACGTGATTATTGGGATGTGGTTTCATGGTTTTTTAGGGATAATGGTTTGGTATTTTTTTTGGGGATCACAATTTGGGTTTTTTTGTTCTTAGGACTCAAGATTATTTGGGGATGAGGGTTCAAGGTGTTATGGGGAGGACGGATTAGGAGTTTTCAATGATAAAAATTCACTGTTATTTTGGTGTGGAAGGTCGATAGTGTTTTAGGTCTGAGGGTTGATTGTTTTTTTAGTTCTGAGGGCTCATAGTTTTTTGGGGCTGAGAGTTCGAGATTTTAGTATTGAGGGTGACGAGTTTTTTAGGGTTGCAGTGTCATGGTTCATTTTGGTTCAGACTATAGGATTTTTTGGTGATAAGTGTTCGTGGTTTTTTGTGGTTTGGGGTTTATATATTTTTTATTTATGAAGTTTTATGGATTTTTGAGGATGAGTGTTTAGGTATTTTTGCAACTGAGGGTTATATGTATTTCAGATCTAATGATTATGGTCATTTGGGTCGTAGAGTTTACTTTTCTAGGGATGAGGGTTATGTGTTTTTTGGGGCTAGGGGTTGAGGGTTTTGGGGTGATAATTTCATGTTTTTTTTTGTCTGAGGTAATAGGGTTAGCTTGTGATTTGGGTTGATGATTTTTAGAAGCTGGTATTTAGGGTCTTTTGGTGATAAGGGTTGATGGTTTTTTGGGGTTTATGGTTTGGGGTTTTTGCATCTTCCGGTTAATGGTTTTTTGGGAAGGAGGTATTAGAGTTTTTTTGGGATGAATGTTTATGGTTTTTAGGGATGTTGGATAACGTTTATTGGGGGATGATTTTTTAGGGTTACTTCGGGTTGGGGCGTTATTATTTTTTAAGGGCTATGGGTTTAGGTATTTTTTGGGCAATATGATTTTGATTTTTTGTTGTTGATGTTTGAGTGATCATAGGGGTTCAAGGTTTTTATATTTCAGGGAAGAAGTTTTAGGGTTTTTATATGACTTGGTTTTAGGTTTTCTTGGAATGAGGGTTGAGGGTTTTTTATGGAAAATGAATTTGGGATTTTTTTTTCGGAGGATTAAGGGGTTTTTTGGGCAGAATGTTCATGATTTTTTATGGTTTAGGGATTATAAATTTTTGGGGATGAGGGTTGAGGTTATTTTGGGGATAATGTTTTAATGTTTTTTAGGGAGGGATGAGGGTTTATTGTTTTATAGGGTTGAGTGTTTTGTCCTTTTTTGGGTGTAGGATAGAAGGTTTTATAGGTTTTATGTTCTTGGGTTTTTGGGACATAGGGGTTAAGTTTTTGGGCGGACAAGGGATGTGTTTTTCATTGTTGTTGAGGGTTGAATGTTTTTTATGGTAGATGGTTTAGTTTTTTTCATGGATTATGGTTTAGGTTTTTTGGGGGGAGATGTTTGAGGGTCATTTGGGGTTAAGGGTTCTTGGGTTTTTGAGGATGAGGGATCATTATTTTTTATGGATGAGGATTTAGTGTTTTTAGGGTTTACGGTTTAAGGTTTTTTGGGATGAGGGTTTATGGTTGTTTGGGGATGGGGTGTTAGGGTTTTTGGGGATGATTGTTCAATGTTTTTTGGGGATAAGTGTTATGAATTCTGTAGGCATGATGGTTCATGGGTTTTAGGGGCCTATGGATTAGTTTTTTATGGCATAGGTATTGGTGTTTTTATGGATGACGAATAATGGTTTTTTTTTGCTGAGGAATTAGGTTATTATAGGGATGATGGTTCATAGTTTTTTTAGGACTGATGATTCATGGTTTTGGGCGATTAGGGTTTATGGTTTTTGGGTATGATGTTTCATTATTTTTTATTGCTGAGGGTTTAGGTTTTTTTGGGGCAGAGTGTTTAGGGTTTTTTGGAGATAATTGTTTAGGGTCTTTTGGGGATACGGGTAGGGGTTTATAGTGACTGAGGTTTCACGGTTCTATGGGGCTCAGGGTTCATGGTTCATTGGGGCTAATTTTTCATCCATTTTAACATTCTGAGTGTTGAGGTTTTGCGGGGATAATAGTTTAATGGTTTTGTTCGCTAATGGTTTGGTGTTTTAAGGGATTAATGTTCATGGTATTTTAGGTCTGAGAAATGGAATTTTTTGGGTTGAGGGTTCAAGGGTATTTTTGATGAGATTGTATTGTTTTTTTGGGCCAAAAGTTCAGGGTTTTATAATGCTAAGGGTTCATTGTTTTTTTGTGGCTATGGGTTTTGGGTTTTTTGGGGCTAAGGGTTTGGGGGTTTGGCGGACTAAGGGTTCAATGTTTTTTGGGATGAGGGTTGATGTTTTTTTATGGTGAGATATCAGGATTTTATAGTATTGATTGTTTATTATTTTTTAGTTTTGTGGTGTTATGATTTTTTGGGGATGCTATGGATTTATGGTTTTTTGTTCATGAGAATTCAAGGGTTTTGGGATTTTTTTTCATTTTTAGGGGTTATGGGTTCATTTATTTTTGGTAATGAGAGATAAGGGTTTCATGGGGATAAGTGTTTGAGGAATTTTTTTGTGAGGTTTTGGGTTACTTTGTGGATGGAAGTATATGTTATTTTGATTATCATAATGTAGAGTTTTTTGAGAATGACTTTTTAAGGATTTTTGGGAATGAAGATTCTGGGTTTTTTTGTTGAGAGTTTTGTGTTTTTTTTTGTGAGGAGGGTTTAGGGATTTTTTCGGATGAGAGTTTTGGGTTTTTTGTGGTTGATAGTTGAGGTTTTTTTGTGTCTTAGAGTGTAGTGTTTTTTTCAGATAACAATTTATTATTTTGTGAGAATATGGGATTATTGTTTTTTTGGATGATGGTTTTGGATTATTTGGGAATGAGGTTTTAGGTATTTTCCATTCTGATGTTTTATGGTTATTTAGTGATGTGTGTTTATTTTATTTTGAGGACAATTGTTTAGGGTTTTATGGGGTGGAGGATTTAGGGTTTTTTGTGGATGATGGTTTAGGGATTTTAAGGGATGATGGTTTTTGGGGTATTTGTGGTTGAGGTTTGTGGGTTTTATAGTCCTGTGGGTTTTCAGTTTTTTAAGACAAAGGGTTTAGGGGTTTTTAGAGTGAATATTTATGGTTTTATGTATTTTTGTGTTTTGGGTATTTTGGGATTACAATGTATGTTTTTCAAAGGTTTAGGGTTCATGGATTTTTAGGACAAAGGCTTGAGGTGATTTTAGAGATGAGGATTGGGGATATTTGGGTTTGGGTATAAAGGGTTTTTTGGATTTCAGAGTTCATGTTTTTTTGGCTCAGGTTACATAGTTTGTTTGTACTGAGGGTTCAAAGTTCTTTTGGTGTTGATGAATTGATGGTTCATGGTTTTTTATAGTTGATGGTTGGGGTTTTTTATGGTTGAGGGTTTTGGGTTTTATGTGGATAATAGTATAGTAATTTTTCGGTTTGTTATTTTAGTGTATTGGTTTTCATGGTGTGGAGTGTTTAGGGTTTTTAGGGATGATAATTTAAGGTTTTTAAGGATTTGGGTTTATGGATTTTTTTAGCCTTAGGATTTTGGTATTTATGGGCATAGAGTTCAACTTATTTATTATTGGTGAGGTTTTAGGGGTTTTTTTGTGCTTAGAGTTCATGGTTTTTGGGGCTATGATTTCAATGTATTTGAATGCTAATGGTTTTGGGTTTCTTGCGATTGATGGATTACTATTTTATAGGTGTGAGGGTAAAAGGTTTTTTTGTTGCTAATAGTTTAGGGTTTTTGCATAATATGTGTCAGATTTATTTTGGGAATGGGGGTTAATATTTTTTTTGGTTGAGGGTACATAGTTTTTGTGGCCTACATTTCGGGGGTTTGGGGTCATAGTGTTTCATTTAAATTCGGGATGAGGGATACATGGTTTCTTGGATGAGGGTTAATGGTTTTTTGGGCGTCAGGGTTTAGTATTATTTGGGGATGATGGTTTATATTTTTGGGAAATGAATTTTGTGTGTGTTTTCAGGATATAAGTTTAGGGTTATGTGGGATAAGGCGCTACAGTTCACTGGGGACGAGGGTATAGGGTTCTGTTGTGTTGAGGTTTTAGATGTATTTTGGGATAAGGGCTTAGGGGGGTTGATGGATAAGGGTTTAGGGTATTATGTAGCTTAGTATTTATTGTAGTTTTGGGTTGAGGGTTTACGGTATTATGGATTATGGTTTATGGATTTTGGTGCTATGGGTTTAGGGGTTTTTGTACATTAAGGTTTACTTTTTTGGGCTAATTGTAATATGATTTAAGGGGATAATGTTTTAGGGTTGTTGGGGGTGAGTTTTTAATATTTTGTAGAGGATGAGGGTTTATTGACTTTGGGGGGACATGTTTTTGGCTCTTTGGGTATACGAGATTACAGTTTTGGGGGCACAATATTTAGTAATTGGGGAGGCTATTGTTTTAGGGCCATTTGTTGATGATATATTATGGTTTTATGAACATAGGGTATATGGTTTTTTGGGTATAGGGTTTAAGGTTTTTTGTAGATGAGAGTTTGGTGTTTTGGAGAATGAGGGATTACGGTTATTTAGGAATGATGGTTTTAGATTTTTTCCCTATGGAATTAATTTTTTTCGGGATTTGGGGTTTTCATTTTTTCAGGGGGCAATTCAGGGATATATGGGGTGAGATTTTGGATATTTTGTGGATGAGGGTTTAAGGTGTTTTGGGGATGAAGGTCTCTTGTTTTTAGGGGTTGAGAGTTCAGGGTTTTCTGGGGTATAATGTACATGATTTTTTGGGGATGGTGGTTAGGGTTTTAATGGAAGATGGATTATGGTTTTTTTGTGTGATGAGGGTTTTTGGGTTTTTGGGGATATGTATTTTGTGTTTTTATGGAATAGGTTTTATATATTTTTAATGCTTTAGGTTTAGTGTTTTCTCAGGATAAGTGTTGAAAATGTATTGGGCTAGGGGTTTTTTGGTTTTTTTGTAAGAGAGTTTTGGGATTTTTGGGATTAGGGATTATGGTTTTTGGGGTATATAGTTCATGGTGATATGGGGATAAGGGTTTAGGTCTTTATTGGGATTATTTTTTATACTTTCATTTGGTCATGGTTCTAGATTTCATGAGGTAGAGTGTTTAGGGTATTTTGGGGGTCATGGAGTTGGTTTTTTGGGGTTATTGGTTTATGAATTTGTGGGGATCAAGGCTTAGTGACTGTTAGGACTCAAGGTTCCGAGTTTAATGGGGGAATATGGTTGATTCATTTTGGGGTCGATGAATTAGTGATTTGGGGACTAATGTTTCAGGGTTATTTGGGGGTGAGGGTTTAATTAATTTTGGGAATCAAGGGTTATGAATTATTTGGGCTTCGGGTTCATGGATATCATTAGTTGAGAGTTCATGGTTTTGGGGGCCTAGGTGGTAGTGATTTTTTGGGTTCATGGTATTTTTGATTTTTAGGGATCCTAGTTTGGGTTTTCACAAGGATCATGGTTTAGTGTTTTTTGAGCAATGGATTTATTGTTTCATTGAGATGATGGTTTAAGGTTTATTGGTGATGTGTGTTTATTGTTTTTTATGTATTGTTGTTTAGGGTTTTGGTGACTGAGTGATTCGGGTTTTTTGGGTCTAAGAGTTTGGGTTTTTTGGGGAATATTTTTAGGGTTATTCGAGCTATGAGTTTTAGTGTTTTTTGGGGATACGTGTTTAGGGGTTTTGGGGATATGGGTTTTTACTTTTTTTAGATGAGGGATTATGATTTTTGTATATGTGGTTATTGGTTTTTCTATGGATAAGTGTTTATGTATTTTTTGGGCTGTGGTTTTTTGGTTTTTTTGTGGCTGAGGGATTAGGTTTTTACTGGCTTAGATTTTGATGTATATTTAGGTATGATAATTTAGGGTTTCTTGGGGATGAGGGTTTCTGATTTTTTTTGGATAAGGGTATTGAGTTGTTAAGGATAAGGATTTAGGTTTTTTGGAGGTTGATGGTTTTCACAATTTTCAGGCTATCAGTTTAGGGATTTTAGGGTCGATTGTTATTGGTTATTTGGCGTCGAGTGTTGTTTGTCTATTTGGGGCTAAGGGTTCAATGGTTTTTTGGATGACAAATAATGGGGTTTTATTTCTATATGTTTAGGGTTTTTTTGTGGATATGGGTTTAGGGTTTTTTTGGGGCTAAGGGTTTTTGTTTTTTTGGGATAAGGGTTCAAGGGTTTTATTTGGAAGAGTATTCATGTATTTTATTCTCAAAAGGATTGTGGATTTTTTGGGAAAATGGTTTTGGGATTTTTAGGGATGCGGTTTTATCATTTTTTAAGGATGAGAATTCATGGTTTATTGGGGGTGAGATTTAAGGTGTTTTGGGTCTTATGATTTAAATATTAGTAGGGATGATGGTTAATGGTTTTTTGGGGCTAATGGTTCGAGGTTTTTTCGGGATAAGGGTTTAGGTATTTTTTGGATGAGGGTTTAGGATTTTGGGTATGAGGGTTCTAGGGTTTCTCGGGGAAGGGGGGATTTTTATTTTTGGTCCTATTGATTTAGTGTGTTTTGGTGATGGGTGATAATAATTATTTGGGGATGAGTTTTATTCTCTTATTGTGGATGCATTTTCTTGGATTTTTTTGGGCTCTTGGTCATGTTATTTTATAGGGATGAAAGTTCAATGTTTTTTACAGGTGAAGGATTAGGGGTTTTATGTTTTGAGGGTACATGGTTTTTTTAGGATGATTTTTCTGTTGTTTTTTTTGTATGAGTGTTCAGGGATTATTTTGGATGAGGGTTCATTGATTTTGGGGCATAGGTTTTAGCATTATTTTTATATTATGGTTCATTGTTTACTGGGGATGTGGGTTTATTGTTTTTTAGGTATAGTGGTTCTAAAATTTTTGGGGTTGAGGATTCATTGTATTTTGGGGCTGATGGATTTGGGTTTTTTCAGACTATGGTCGTAGGGTTATCTGGGGATAAGTGATCGGATGGATTTATAGAAAATGATTAATGGTTCTTTGGGGACTAGTTTTTAATTTTTTTACAATGTGGGTTTTTTGTTTTATGAGGCTATGGGTTTTGGTTATTAGTGATGTGGGTTCATAGTTTTTTATGTATTAGGATTAATATTTTTTGGGGATAAGGTTTATTGGTTTTTATAACATTAGGTTTATGCTTTCTTGGGTTTGATGGGACAGGGTTTCTTGGGGATAAGGGTTCTTCTGGTTTTGGGATGAGGGGTTAGGGTTTGATGGGGATGAGGGTTTAGGGTTGGTTTGGGTTGTATTTTTATGATTTCTTGGGGATGATAGTTCAAATTTTCGTGGGGGTGAGGTTTATATTTTTGTAGTAATTAAGGGTAAGAGTCTTTTGGGGTAGAGGTTTTAGGTTTTCATGTGGGTGATTGTTCATAGTTTCTT
Source organism: Viscum album (assembly GCA_963277665.1). Classification (NCBI taxonomy): domain Eukaryota; kingdom Viridiplantae; phylum Streptophyta; class Magnoliopsida; order Santalales; family Viscaceae; genus Viscum; species Viscum album. The sequence goes on from OY728132.1 coordinate 923,945,439, forward strand.
GGGGATGAGTGTTCAAGGATTCTTCGGGATGAGGGTTCAAGGATTCTTATGGATGGGGGTTCAGTGTTTTCTAGAGAAAATGGTATAGGGTTTCTTGGGGATGAGGGTCAATGGATTCATGCGGATAATGTTTCATGGTTTCATGAGGTTGAGGGATCATATATTTAATGGCGTGGGGATTAGGTTGTATTAGGGATGAGGGTTTAGGGTCTATAAGGGCTGAAGGATCAGGGGCCCTTGATGTTGAGAATTTAATATCACTTCAAGATAAGGGTTTAATGTCTCCTGGAGATAAGGGTTTAGGGATTCATGGTTATATGATCTCATGAATTATTAGGGATAGGGATACATAATTTCATTGGGAATAAGGTTCATCGTTTCTTAGGTTTGAGGGTTCAATGATACTTGGGGTTGAGTGTTAATTGTTTTTTTGGGTAGATGGTTTATGGTTTCTTAGGGACTAGTTTCTAGGATTCTTGGGGATGATGTTTTTAGGTATCCTGGCATATTGGGATCAAATATTTTTGGTATGAGGGATGATTTTATATTAGGGATGAGGGCTTAAGGTTTCTTTATGCTTAGGGTTCTAGGTATCCTTGGGCTAAGTGTTTGGAGTATCATAGGGCTAAGGGTTTTGGGTTTATTGGGGATGAGGGTTTAAGAATTCATGGGGAAAAGAGTTTAGTGTTTCTTTGGTTAGACGGTTTTTGAATTATTGGGGATGAGGATCTATGGTTTCATGCATTAGATGTTTATTTGTTTTGTAGGGATTTTGGTTTATTGTTTCATATAGATGATTTTTTAGGGTTTAATGGGGACAAGGGTTTTGGGTTTCATTGGAATGAGGGTTTTAGGATTCCTAGTGCTAAGGGATTATGGATTCTTCAGGATCAAGGATTAGGGTCTATTAGGGACAGGGGTATAGGGTTTTGGGGATAATTATTTTGGGTTCTTACGGCATGAGGGTTTAGGGTATCTAGGTTTTATGGTATATGTTTTTTTTGGTAGTGGGTTTAAGGTTGTTTGGGGATAACATTTTGGGGTTTTTTATTGATAAGTGTTTAGGTTATCATGGAACTAAGTGTTTAAGGATTCTATTTGGTGATGGTTTATGGTTTTCATGGGATGACTTGTTGTGTTTTTTTGGATTATGGTTTATGGTTTTTTATCATGATGGGTTTAGGTATTTTTTGGAGTTGAGGGTTTGGGATCATTTTGTTATAAGGCTTTATGGGTTATTGGGGTAGACGAGATATATTTTTTTGAGGGTAGAAACCTAGAGTTTTTGGTGGATGATTGTCTAGGATATTTTAAGGATGAATATTTAGGGTTTTTTGTTGATAATTATTTATTTTTTTAGGGATGACCATTCTAGTTTATTTTTGAATACCGTTTAGTGATTTTTTACATAATTGGGTTTTTGGATTATTGAGGCTATGGGTGGCGGCATTTTGGGGCTGGTTTATTGTAAATTTTTATAGGCTGATGGTATATGGGTTTTGGGGGTTGGGTGTTTGGGGTTATTATGGGATAAGGCATTATTATTTATGGGGATTATGATTTACATATTTTTGGGGATGAGAATTTCGGGTTTTTCGGCATGAGAATTTTCAGGTTTTTATAGGCTAAGTGGATAGTTTTTTTCGTGATATGGGTAAACGGTTTTTCTGGTTTGAGGGAATATGGTTTCTTCATGGTGAGAAATTAGGGTTCATTAGGGTCGATAGAATATGGTTCTTCTGGTTCAAGGATTTGTGTTTTTATTGGTGTATATCATTTAGGGATTAGTGGGTCTATGGGTTTTGGGTTTTTTCAGAATGAAGGTTCAATTTTTTGGGTTAATATTTTAGGTTTTGTGAAGCTAATGTTTTTGGTTCTTTGTGGTTGAGATTTAATTATATTTTGGGGCTCCTAACCAGTGGTTTTTTGGGGATGATTATTTAGGGTTTTTTCGGATAATGGTTATGTTTTTTGTGGTTAGGGATTTAGATTCTTTTGGATGATGGATTGGGGTTAATTGGGGATAAGGGTTTAGTGTTTTTTGGGGATGAGTTATTAGGATTTTTTTAGCTATGATTTTGTGGTTATTTGGGGATAACAGTTTTATGTTTTTATGGTTGAGTGTTTAGGGTATTTTTGAGCTACATTTATTCGGTTTTTTGGGGCTATGGTTTTGTTTTTTGCGGGGTTGAGGGTTTAGGTTATTGTGGAGATTAGGTTTAGTTTTTCAAGTGGTAGAAAAGATAGGGTTTTTTGGGGAAGATGTTTTTTGAATTTTGGGGTTGAGAGTTATTGATTTTATAGGGATGATTGTTTAGGTTTTTTTTGGGGATGATAGTGTTATGTTTCTGGGTGATGATGTTATAGTGTGTTTTTAGATGATGGTTTTGTGTTTTGGGGGTATGAGTTATTGGGTTTTTTGGGATATGATGATCTAATTTTAGGGCATGAGGGTTTAGGGGTTTTCATGGATGCGGGTTAGGGTTATTTGGTGCTAATTATTTGGGTGTTTTGGGGTTGAAGAATATGTTTTTTTGTGTGATTATGTTTTAGGGTTTATGGGGTGACTAGTTTTTATTTTTTTGGGGGATGAGGGTTTCGGGTATTTTGGGGCATATCATTGACAATTTTTTGGGGTGGAGGGTTTAGTGTATATTGGGGATGAGGGTTTTTGGATTTTGGGGTAAATGATTTAGAGATTTTTGGGGTTGAATTATTAATTTTTTATATGTATAAGGGTTTTTATTTTTGGAGGCTAACAATTGGTGGTTTTTATGGATGATTGTTTGAGGTTTTTTGGGTCAAGGTCTTTGGTTTTGTTGGAGGTTGAATGTCTAAGGTATTTTGGGTATGAGGGTTTGGGGATATTTAGGATTGGGTTTTTTGGAATTTTTGTGGATAATGGTTATGGGTTTATTTGGGTCTAAGGGTTTTGTGGTTTTTTGGGGATAAGTGAATGCGATTTTTTATAGCTATGTGTTTTCAGTTTTTTCTGGTTGAGGGATTATGGTTTTTTGGGACCCATGGTTTATGGTATAATAGGGATGATTATTAGTGATTTTTTGTGGTGAAGGGATGAGTGTTTTGGGTATTGAAGTTCAAGGATTCTAAGGTCAATGGATTTGGGGATTTATGGGACAAGGTTATGGGGATTTTTAGAGCTAGGGGTTTTTTGTTTTTTTTGGTGTAAGGGTTAAAGGTTTTTATGGCTTAGGGTTTAAGGATTATTGAGAATGAAAGTATGGGGTTTATTTTTTTCTTAGTGTTGTTGATTTATTTGGGGTTGGGGGTTTTGTGTTTATTAGGACTAAGGTTTTATGGGTTTTTTGGACTAAGGATTTTTGGATTTTTTGGGAAGATGATTTAGGGTTTTCTGAGGATGGGGGTTGTTGGGTTTTTTGGGGTTTGGGATTTGTAGTATTTCCCCCATGTTATTTAGTATATTTTGGGGATAGGGATTTTGTGTTTTTCTGGGTTCATCATTTTTAGGTTTATTGGGGATGAGGTTTTAAACTTTTTTTGTGAAGAGGGTTTGGATTCTTTTTGGGGATACAAGTTCAATGTTTTTTGGGATCGATGTTTTGTCATTTTTTTTGGATTATGGGTTTTGGGTTTTTTGTGGATGAAAATTTACTGTTTCTATGGATGAATGTCCATAGTTTTGTTAGGTTGTATGGTTTAGGTTTTTGAAGGGATAATGGTTTAGTGTTTTTTAGAGATGATAAATTCATGGTTTTAAGGGCCAAATGTTTATTTTTTATGGGTCATTGGTTTATGGTTTGTTGGAGGTGTTGGTGTGGGTTCTTTTATGATGGTAATTTATGGTATTTTTGGTCTATTTTTTTTATTGTTTTATGGGGTTCCGTGAGTAGGAATATTTGGGTAAAGCATTATAGTTTTTTTTTGGGTTGAGAGTTTATTTTTTTGGGATGAGGTTAAATTGTTTTTTGGGGTTGAGGTTTTATGTATTTTGGGGGATAAGGGATTAGGGTTTTTCAGGGCTATGAGACTGTTTTATTTTTTGGATGGGGAGTTTTTTTGTGATTTTTTTTGTTTTCTCAAGCCGAGTGTTTGTGGTATTTTTGTACTAAGGGTTTCAGGTTTTTTGAGACTGAGGATTTGGAGTTTTTTTAGGTTTAAGGTATTGATATTTTTTTAAATGAGGCTTCATGGTTTTTAAATTAGATGGATTTGGTTTATTTGGGGTTGATCATTTGGTATATTTTGTGCCTTAGGGATTAAGATTTTCGAGTTGAGGATTTATGTTTTTTAATTTCTGGTGGTGTAGCATTTTTTGGGATTCGGGTTTAGGGTATTTTGGTGTGACGGACATAGGGTTTTTTTAGAAGAAATCAGTTTTTGGGGTCATGGTTTTATGTTTTTTGGTATTTCTTTCTTTGGGTTGTCAGTTTTTAGTGTACACTGTTTGATTAATTTTTTAGGATGATGTTTTAGGTTTTTTTATGAAGGAGGGATTAGGGTTTTGGGGGGTTTAGGGTTTAATGTTATTTGGGATTAAGGGTTATTTGGGGTGAAGCATTTATTATTTTTTAAGGCCAAGGGTTGGGGTATTTTGATTCTATGGGTTTAGTGTTTTTTGGGGGATGTGGGATTAAAATATTTTGGGGATTAGGGTTTCCAAATTTTTTAGGCTGGAGTTCATTGTTTTTGGGGCATTGGGATTAGGTTTGTTTGTGTATAATGGTGTTGGGTTTTATGGGATTCGTGTTTATTGTTTTTTTGTGGATGATTGTTTAGTGTTTTCTATGACAATGGATTTACCTATTTTTGTGGCTACGGGTTTAGGGTTATTTGTTTATGAGTGTTTACGGTTTTTTTAGGACATAGAGTTTTTGGTTTTTTTAGGCCGGGGGTTTGGGGATTTTTTGGGAGCTGTGAGATTAGGATTTCTAGGTCTGAGGGTTTGAGATTTTTTGGGGGATGATGGTGATTTTTTGTTATTTATGAGGGTATATGGTTTTTAAGGGTTGATTGTATATGGTTTTTGGGGATTATGTTTTATGGTTTTTCGTTTATTAGGGTTTGAGTTCTCTTGGGGACAGGGGTTTAGTTTTTTTTTTGAGGAGGTTTTCACGTTTTTAGGGGATAAGGGATTAGTTTTCCTAGTGGCGGGGGTTTATGTTTTTTTGGGGATAATGTTTCACTATTTATGGGATAAAGTATTGGGTGTTTTTGGGATGAGGGTTTTGTGTTTTTTCGGGCTACGAGTTTTGGGTTTTGGTGGGATAAGGCCATGAGGTTTTTTGGAGATGATGGTTTTGGGGTTCATAGAATGTAGGTTTACATTTTTTTAGGGTGGACTTTTTAGGGGTTATTGTATGACAGTTTGGTTTTATTGGGAAATAGGGTTAATTGGATTTTGGGGATGATGTTTTGGGGTTTTTTCAATGGTATTTTGGTTTTTTATGGTTGAGGGTTTTGGGTTTTGGGTTTAGTGTTTTCTCAGGATAAGGGTTTATGATATTTTTTGGATATGGGTTTATTGATTCTTGGGGAATATGGTTTAGGTTTATTGATGAAGGGATTTTAAGTTTGTGTGTGGCTAAAGGTTTAGGGTTTTGGTGAAGTGGCCTTATAGTTTTTGGGAATAAGCATTTATTGTATTTTGCGGATTTGGGGTTCAGGTATTTTGGGGATGATATTTTAGGGTTTCCTTATTCTATTAGTGTAAGGTTCTTTTGGGCGGGGGTTTTTTGTTTTGTATGAGTATCTGGTTTTTCATGGGGATGATTCCTTATGGTTTTTGCGGTTGAGGATTTATGGTTTTTTAGGGAAATGTGTTTTTCGTGCTTTTGGGAGGACTATTTATGATTTTCTGGGGTTGAGGGTTGATTATTATTTTTGTGATGATGCATTGTACATTTTTTGGGCTGAGGTATTTTTGTTAATTTTTGCTGGGGGTTTGTGTTTTTTGTTAGTGAAGGGATTATGGGTGATTGGGGATTGGGGTTTTTTTTGTGTGTTTATTCTGGTGGTGATGGGATAGGGTTTTTTTTGAGAAAAATGGGTTTTCATTTTTCATTGCTATGTGTTTGGGTGTTTTTGTGTATGAGAATTTGGTTTTTTTAGGATCTAGGGTATATTGGGGAGAATGTTTTATGGTTTTTCTGCAATTAAGGAATACGATTTTTAGATAAATGTTTTTGTTATTTTTTCGGTAGGGTTTATATTATTTTTTAAGGACGAGGTGTTATGATTGTTTGGGACTAGATATGTATTGTTATTTGGTGGCTCATGGTTTGGAGGTTTTTAGAAATATGGGTTTTGATTTTTAGTGTTGAAGGATTAGGTGTATTGGTGTCCAATAGTTTACGGAATATTGGGGCCAATGTTTTTGGGTTTTCTTGGGATGAGGATTTTGATATTTTTGTGGGTGTGGGATTTGGACTTCCTAGGACTGATGGTTTTTGTATTTTTTGGGATGAGGGTATGGGGATCTTTGGGGTTTAGGGTTTAGGGTTTTTTCTTCTGTGTCTGAGGGTTTATTTTTTGTTTGGGTATGAGGATTCAGGGATTTTTCTGGCTATGGGTATGGTGAGTTTTTGTGTTGAGTATTTTGGTTTTATTGGGTTGATGTTTTCTTATTTTTTTGGGTATGAGGTCTTGAGCTTATTTAGGTCAATGAAATTTGGGTTTTATTCGGTGGAGGGTTTAAGTTTTTTGTTGTAAAGAGATAAGTGGTTTTTATGAGCAATTAGGGTTATTTTGGGGCTAAGTGTTTGGGTGTTTTTATTTGTGATGAAGGATTCATGTTTCAAAGGTATGTGGGATGATTGTTTTTTGGGGATTATGTATTCAGGTTTTTAGGGGATAATGGTTTATGGTTTCATGGAACCATGGGTTTGGGATTTTAAGGGGTAAATGATTTGTCTTTCTGTGTGAAGGGGGGTCATGGTTTTTGTTCCTAAGGCTCTCGAGAATTTTGGGAATGAGGGTTATAGTTTTTTGGTGTGGTACATTTTTCCAATTTTAGGGAAAAAGGATAAGTATATTTTTGGGCCAAGAATATACTTGTTTTTTGAGGTTGAGGGTTTATGTATTTTTATATGCGATGGGTCCGAGTTTTTCTCAGGTTGATGGATTAGAGTTTTTTGGGGACAAGTGTTTAGAGTTTTTTTTCAAGAAAATGTTTTTTTGTTTTTTTGGTCAATGTTTTTATTGTTTTCTAGGGATAAGGGTTTTAAGGATTTTATGTGGTTGAGGGTTTTGGGGTTTCTCTAGAAGTGGATTTATGATTATCATGGGTTGATTATTTAGGGTTTTATGGAAGAGGGTTCAAAGGTTTCTTGGCTAAAGTGTGTAACATTTTTTAGGGATGAGTTTTTTTTTGTTTTTTGGGGTTAGCGGTTTGGGATTTTTGGGTGATGTGGGTTTATGGATTTTTTGTGATAATTCATTGGGGTTTTTTGGGGGTGAGGTTTTGGGTTTTTTTGATGGATGACTTTTTAGGTTTTTTTGGGGCTGAGGGATTACTTCTTCTTAGAGTAAGGTTTTCGATTTTTCCAGGATAAGGGTTTACGGTTTATTGGGGATGAGGACTTATGGAATTTATGTACAAATTGAATAGTTTTTTTTCCAATGGATTAAGATATTTTTTGGGTGGAATGTTTTGGAATATTTAGTATATGGTTTTACGATTGTATTGGTCATGTTTTTTTGAATTTTTTTGGGCTCTTGGTTTAGGGTTTTCTAGGGGAGACGATTTAGGTAATTTTTTTGGTTGAGGGTTTAGGAATTTTTTTCACTTAGCATTTGTCATTTATGGGGTTTAGTTTTTAGGGGTTTTAAGGGTTGAGTGTTTAGGGTTTTCTGGGGTTTAGGGTTTAGTATTTTTTCGGGGATGAGGTTATAGGGTATTCTACGGTGATGTGTTTATAGTTTTTTATGGGTGAGTGTTTAGGGGTTTTTCGTGATAAGGGTTTATAATTTTTTATGGAAGAGGGTCTAGTTTATTATGGGATATTGGTTTAGTTTTTTTTAAAAGGGTTAAGATTTTTGGAGTGATGTGGTTATGGAGTGATTGTGTCTACGGGTTTGAGAATTTTTTGGATTAGTGTTTATGGGTTTTTGGGGATATGTGTTTATGTTTTTTTTGGGCCAAGGGTTATGATATTTTATGGAGAAATATATTTGTGGGTATTAGTGTTTAGGTATTTTTTTGATGAGGGTATATGGGTTTTTCTAGGGAAGACATTTTAATAATATTATATATTGAGGGTTTATGGTTAATTAGGGATAATTTTTTGGGGTTTTTTATCTAGGTATTGGGTTTGTTTATGGATTATGGTATATGGTTTTTTTTGTAACAGAGGGTAGAGGGTTTTCTAGATATTTGGGTATTAGTTTCTATAGGTCAATGGGTTCAGGAGGTTTTGGGGATCTAGGGTTTGGATTTTTTAATATTAATGGTTCTATGTTTTTTGGGGTGAGGGTTAAGGGTTTTTTGGGATGAGGATTGAGGGTTTATGGTTTTATAGGGAAAAGAGTATATGGGTTTTTTGGGATGAGCAATTAGTGTATTATAGGATATGGTTCTGGGGTTTTTTGGGGATGTAGTTTACAAATTTTTGTTTGATGCATTGGTGTTTATTGAGGATAAGGGTTTAGTGTTTTTTGGGGTTGAGTTATTATGATTTTTGTAGCTATGAGATTGTGGTTATTTGGGGATAAAAGTTAAATGTTTTTAATGTAGAGTGTTTAGGGTATTTTCGAGCTACATGTTTTAGGTATCTTCGGGCTATGGGTTTTTTTGGGGGGTTGAGGGTTTATGTAATTGTGGGGATCAGGTTTAGTTTTTCAAGCAGTAGAAAAGATAGGGTTTTTTGGGGAAGTTGTTTTATTGGATTTTCGGGTTTAGAGTTTTTGATTTAATAGGGATGATTGTTCAGGTTTTTGGGGGGATTATAGTTTTAGGTTTCTGGTTGATGAGGAGGTTATAGGGTGTTTTCACATGATGGTTTAGTGTTTTGGGGGTTTCATATTTTAGGGTTTTGGGGGATAAGATGATCTAATTTTAGGTCATGAAGGTTTAAGGGTTTTCTTGGCAGCGGGTTAGGGTTTTTTGGTGCTAATGATTTGGGGGTTTTGGGGTTGAAGATTGTGTTTTTTTTTGTGATTAGGTTTTAGGGTTTATGGGGTGAATATTTTTGATTTTTTTGTGGATGAGGGTTTAGGGAATTTTGGGGCATATCGTTGACAATTTTTTTGGGTGGAGGGTTTAGTGTATATTGGGGATGACGGTTTTGGGATATTGGGGTAAATTATTTAGAGATTTTTGGGGTTTAATTTTAATTTTTATTTATGTATAAGGGTTTTAATTTTTGGATGCTGAAAATTGGAAGCTTTTTATGGGTGATGGGTTGAGGTATTTTGGGTCAAGGTCTTGGGTTTTGTCATAGGTAGAAAGTCTAAGTTATTTTGGGTCTGATGGTTTGGGGTGATTTAGGATTGGGTGTTTAGGAATTTTTGGAGTTAATGGTTATGGGGTTTTTGGGTCTAAGGGGTTTTGTTGTTTTTGGGGGATAAGGTATTGCGATTTTGTATAGCTACATGTTTTCTGTTTTTTCAGGATGACGGTTTATTGTTTTTTGGGACCCATGGTTTAAGGTTTAATAGGGATGATTATTTATGATTATTTGTGGTAAAGGGAGGAGTTTTTTTGGAATAATGGTTCAAGTATTCTTAGGTCAATGTATTTGGGGATTTAGGGGACAAGGGTATAGAGATTTATATAGGTAGGGTTTTGGAATTTTTGGGACTAAGTGTTAAGGGTTTTTGTGGATGAGGGTTTAGGGATTTTTGAGAATGAGAGTATGGGATTTTTTGTGTTAGTGTTGTTGATTTTTTTTGGATTGGGGGTTTTGGGTTTATTAGGACTATGGTTTTATGGGTATTTTGTAATAAGGATTTTGGTATTTATTGGGAAGACGGATTAAGGTTTTTTGAGGATGGGGGTTGTTCAGTTTTTTGGGGTCGGGGGTTAGCCGTATTTCCCCCCAATTGTTTAGTATATTTTTTGGGAAATGATTTTTTTTTTTGGGTTCAACATTTCGAGGTTTATTGGGGATGAGGTTTTAAACTTTTTTGGTGAAGATGGTTTGGGATCTTTTTGGGAATACAAGTTTAGTGTTTTTTGGGATCGATGATTTGTCATTTTTTTGGTCTAAGTGTTTTCGGTTTTTTGTGGATGAAAACATACTGTTTCTATGGATGAATTTCTATAGTTTTTTTGTTATTATTGTTTAGGCTTTTTGGGATAAGGGTTTAGGGTTTTTCAGGGATGAGAAATTCAAGGTTTTAAGGTCCAAATGATTATTGTTTTTATGGGTCATTGGTTTATGGTATTTTGGAGCTGATGGTCTAGGTTCTTTTATGATGGGATTTTATGGTATTTTTGGTCTATTCTTTTTATTTATTTTTGGGTTTCTGTGTGTAGGAATATTTTGGGTAATGCATTCTAGGTTTTTTGGGTTGAGGATTTATTTTTTTGGGATGAGGTTTTATTGTTCTTTGGGAAATGAGGGTTTGTGGATTTTTTGTTCTGAGGGTTATCACACCTTTTTTATTGAGGGTGTGGGATTTTTTTGGATGAGGTTTTTCATTTTTGTGGGGGTGAGGATTTAAGGTGTTTTAGTGATGAGGGTTTATGGTATTTGGTGGACTACGGTTGGTATTTGGGGTTTGATTATTTGTTGGGATTTTATGGATTTTTGATTAAGGTATTTTGTGAGCAGTTGTATAGGTTTATATTGGGATAATGGGTTTAGGGTTTTCTATCATGGGATTATGGTATTTTTGGTTTTAGATATTATGGTTTTTTGGGGTTGTGGTTGTTTTGATTTTCGGGGCCTTGTGTTTTGGTTTTTTCGGGAAAAGGTTTATGTATTTTTGAGGGTGGTGGTTTGGGGATTTTTTTAGAGGGATTTATTGTTTTTTGAGGACGCTGGTTTAGGGTTTTTTGTGGATTACTATCAAGGGTTTTTTTGGAATGAGGATTTACGTTTTTTTATTGATTGTTTTAGTGTTATTAGAGGATGAGTGTCTAGGTATTTTAGGGATAAGGGTACAAGTATTTTGGGGATGAGGGTTTAGTTTTTTTTTTGGGATGAGGGTTTGGGTTTTAATCTGGATGACGTTTATGGTTTTTATGGATAAGGGTATATGATTTTTTGGGGTTAAAGGTATATATATTTTGGCAGATGAGGGTTTATTTTTTTATGAGGGTTTGGAGTCAATTGGGGAAAATTTTTAGCTTCTTTTGGTTCTGATATTTTGAGGTTTCTTTAGGATGCAGTTTCATGGTTTTATGGTCATGAGGGGATTGGGTTTCTAGGTATGAGGGTTTAAGGTTTTTTTGGACTGTGGGTTTTGGGTTTTTTTGGGGATGAGCATTTTCTATTTTTTTGGGACTAGGGTTTATATTTTTTGGGGGCTAAGGGTTAGGGGTTTTTGGGGGATGATTGTGTAGGGTTTTTGGGGATGGGGATTTAGAGTTTTTGTGGGCCTAAGTGTTTATCTTTTTTTTTGTGCTCTGGGATTAGGGATTTTAAAGATGATGAATTAGTGTTTTCTAATACTATGGGTTTAGATTTTTTTGGTTTGGTTTTAATTTTTTTCTATGGAAAATCGTTTAGGGATGTCTAGGAATGAGGGTTCATTATTTTGGTTTTTTGGGGGGATGAGGTTATATGTTTATCTGGGGATTGGGGTTTAGGATTTCTGGGGATAAGGTTTAGGATTTTTGTGGATGGGGGATTATGGTATTCTATGAATGATGTTATTGGGTTTCAGGGGGATGATGCTTTAGTGATTATTGGGGGGTTTTGGAACTAAGTAATTGGGGTATTTTTGGAATTGGGTTTTGGTTTTTTAGTGAATGAGTGTTTTTGTTTTCCTAAGGATAATGGTTTGAGTTTTTTTGGGCCTAATGGTTTATTATTTTACGGGGATGAAGTTTCATCATTTTTGGATATCATGGGATTAGTGTTTAGGGATTTTTGGGGTTTTTGGTTTTTGGGACTTGGGTTTTAGGGTTTTATAATGCTGAGGGATTAGGGTAATGTTGTTCTATGGGTTTGGTGGTTTAGGGATGTGGGATTAGATTTATGTGTTGGTGAGGGTTTGGGGTTTTTTTGAGGATTATTGTTTATTGGTTTGTGGGGATTGAGGTTTGGTGTTTTATAGGTATTAAGGATTATTGTTATATTAAGATGTGGGTTTTAGGTTTCTGGGGATATGAGTTTACGGTTTCTAAGAATTATATTTTAGGAAATTTTGGGTTTCAGGGACTAATGAATATTGGGTATGAGGAATTACGGATTTTTATGGATAATGGATTATGGTATATTAGTGATGAGTGTTTTCTGTATTTCAATAATGAGTTTTTTTTATATTAAAGGGATGAGGGTTTGTGGTTCTTTATGGTATAGGGTTTAGTTTTTTCAATGACGAGGTTGTAGGGTTTTTAGGGGATGCGATTTTAGTGTTTTTTGGGGATGAGGCATTGTAGTATTATAGGATTAGGGATTAGAGTTTTATAGGACATATGTTTTGGGATTTTCTGGGGATGAGGGCTTAGGTTATTATTGTGACGGGGGGCTAGTGTCTTCTATTGAGAGGGTTTAGGGTTTTCTTGGGGTTTTTGTTTAATGGTTTTCTAATGTTAATGATTTTAGATTCTCTCGGGTTGTGTATTGTGGGGTTTTTATGGTAGAGGGTGTATGGTTTTTTGGGGCTTAGGGTTTATGATTATATAGGGCTATGGGTTTAGGATTTTTTAATTCTAATGGATTAGGGTTTTCTTGCAATTACTTTTATGGGTTTTCTAGGGATGATAGTTTTGGGATTTCTAGGGAGTGGGTTTAGGATTCAATTTTAATGACAGTTAAGGTTTTTTTCCCTGGGGTATAGGATTTTTCTATGTATGGTTGTTTAGGGATTTTTGAGGATGTGCATTTATGGTCTTCCATGGATGATGGTTTAGTGTTTTCTATAGATGAGGGTTTAGGGTTTTTAATGGATGAGGTTTTAGTGTGTTAAAGGTACAAGGGATCATGATATCATGGGATAAGGGTTTAGCATTTTTTGGGGATATGGGTTTCATGTTTTTTGGGACTAAGGGTATAGGGTTTCATAGGGTTGAAGAATTAGGGTTCTCAAAGGCTGAGGGATTAGGGTTTTCTAGGGATGACAATTTATGGTTTATTGGGGTTGAGTTTTAAGGATTTGTTTGGGATGAGGGTTTGGCGTTTTCCAGTGATGAGGGTTTGGTTTTCTCAAGGGATGATGGTTTATGTATATTTTTATGATGTTTTTTGTGTTTATTGAGATATGGGTACGGGTTTTCTTGGGTTCAGGGTTTAGGATTTTCTAAGATGTTAATTTTGGGTTTTCTGGGGAAGGATGTTTTTCATTCTCTTTGAGTTGAGGGTTTAGTGTTTTTTGGGAATCATATTTTTGGTTGTTTTAATGCGAGAATTTAGTGTACGTTGGGAATATGATCTTATGGATTTCGTGATATTAGGTTTCGGTGTTTTCATGGTCATATTTTCTACAGTTTTCTAAGGAGGAGGTTTGTGGGATTACTGTGCATGAGGGTTTATAGTTTTCTGGAGAATAAGGGTTAGTCCTATTACTGGATGAGTGTTTAGGGTTTTATACATATGATGGTTTAGAATTTTATGTCTAGAAGGGTTTGATGTTATATGGGGTTTGGAGTTTGGGGATTTCTAGGGCTAAGGGTTTGGGGTTTCTTAGGGAATAAGGTTTAGGGGTTTTTTGGGATGTGGATTTTGAGTTCTTTCGGGCTGATGGATTTGGGTTTTTTGGAGATGATAGTTACTATTTATTATTGGATGGGGTTTTAGAGTTTTTGGAGAAAGGGTATTATGGTATTATTGGTATAAGGGTTAAGTATTTTTTTTGGAGGTGATGATATAGTTGTTTAGGGGGATGGGGGTTTGTGGTTCTAGAGGATAAGAGTTTAGGGTTTTTTGGGGTGTTAGTGATTCATGTTTTTGTGTTCTAAGGTTTTTGGGTTTTCTATAGCTAATGGATAATAGTTTTCTAAGGCATAATGTATATTGTTTTATGGGGATGATGGTTTGGGGTTTTTATAAGAAGCGGGTTTTATATTAAATTGGGAAAAGGATTTAGTATTTTCTCTTGGTTGTGTCTTTAGCATTTTATGTGGTAGAGTGTTATGAGTTTTTCAGTGTAGAGGCTTTTGGGTTTTCTTGGGTGGAGGGTTTTTGGTTTTATTGGGATGAGGTATTAGAGAATTTAGTGATGAGGATTTTGGGATTCATGGTTCTGTTAGATTTTTGAATTTTGGGATTTAGAGTTTAGATTAATCTAGAACTAAGGATTTATAGTTTTCATAGGCTAACATATTAGTGTTTTGAGGTGATTAGGTTTTTGGTATTTAATTCTAGAGGTTTTTTGGATTTGTGGTTCTACAGGTTTTGGTTTTTCTTTGGATTAGTGTGTTGGGTTTTGTGGGAATAATTGTTTTGGTTTTAACGGGGGTAAGGGATTAGTGTTTTCTGGGGATTTGGTTTTAGGGTTCTATGGGACTAAGGTTTTAGGGTTTTTTGGAGGTGATTATATTGTATTTTTCTAGGTATATGTCTTTAGGGTTTTTTTGGGATGAGGGTTTTCATTTTTATGTGGCAGAGGTATTTGGGTTTTCTAGGGATAAGGCTTTTAGGGATTATGGGTATAAAGGTTTAGTGTTTTCTAATGATGTGGTTTTATGTTACATGTGGTTGATGGTTTGGGATTTTTTGGACTAGAGGGTTTAGAGTGTTCTAGGGATGTTTGATAAGGGTTATATTGGGTTGGGGGTTTAATATTTTATATGAACATGAGTTTGGGGTTTTCTAGGAAAAATGTTTTAGTATTTATTGTGGTAGAGGGTTTATGGTTTTCTAGGTTTTATGTTTTGGTGTTTTATGGGGATTAGGGATTTTTGTTTTCTATGATGAAGGTTTAATATTTTCTATGGTTTGAGGGTTTTTGGATTTTAGGGGTTGAGGGTTAGTTTTTATGTGTTTGAGGATTTCATTTGGGGGGGAAGCGAATAGGGACATCTGGGACTAATGTTTTAGGTTTTTATGGATATAATGGTTTTTTATTTTCATGGAATATTGTATGGAGTTTTTCTGGGATGTGGGTTTATTGTTTTATGGTACTGCTTGATTAGCTGTTTTGTGGTCCTAGTATAGAGGTTTTTCTAGGGATGAGGTTTTGGGGTATTATTCGGTTAGTGATTTGGGGTTTTTTAGGACTGAGAGTTTTGTTTTTTCTGGGGGATAGTGTTTTCTAGGGATGAGGGTTTAGGTTTTTCTAGGGATGAGATTTTGGGGTTTTCTTGGACTGAGGGTTTTTTGTTTTCATGTTTTGATTTTATATGGTTATCAAGGATGAGTGTTTCGGGTTTTCAAGGGAGAATGGTTGAAGGATTTTTGGGGATGAGGGTTTGGGGTTTCCTAATGAAGAGGGGTTTGGATTTTCATGAATGTGGGTTTAGTGCTATCTGGGATTGATGGTTTAGATTTTCTATGGCTGAGGGTTTGGAGTTTTCTATGGAATAGGGTTTTTCATTTTTTGGGGCTGAGGGTCTGGGGTATTCTAGGGATGATGGTTTTGACATTATCTAGGGATGAGTGATTTCTGTTTTATGTGAAAGAGGAACAACAGATTATTTGTATATAGGGTTACGAGATTCTATTGGATGAGGTTTTAGGATTTCCTAGGAATGAAGGTTTATGTTTTTCTCAGGTTGAGGGTTTATGTTTTTGTAGTTCTGGGGTTAAGGGTTTTTAGGGCTGATAATTTGTGGTCTTCAGTTGCTGAGTTTTTGGGGTTCTATAGGGATGATATATTATTGTTATATGGGGATATGGTTTACGGTTTTCTGTGGTGGAGGGTTTTTGGATTTCTAGGGATATGGGTATTCAGTTTTCTAATGATGATGGGCTAGGGTTCTCTATAGCTAATGTTATTGGGTTTTCTTGGGAAAAGGGTTTATTGTTTTTTTTTTGATTGAGGTTTTAAGGAAATATAGGGTTGAGTGTCTCAATTTTTTTAGGTTTCATGTTTGGGGTTTTTTGTGGATGATAGATTTTGGTTTTGGGGGATGTGGGTTTAGGGTTTTCTTTGGAGGACGGTTTAGGTTAGTTTTTGGTGGGGTTTTAGTGATTTTTGTGGAAGAGGGTTTAAGGGTTTTTAGGGGATAAGGGTTTTGGGATTTCTTGGCTCGAGTATTTAGGTTTTACTGGGGATTTGGGTTTAGGGTTTTATGTGGGTGATGGTTATGGGTTTTCTAAGGATGAGGGTTTAGGGTTTTTTTGGTGTTGAGGGATTATGGTTTTTTGGGGTCATATGGTACACAATTTTATAGTGTTGAGGGTTTGGGGTTTTTTTGGGGGATAATGGTTTTGTATTTTTTGGGGTTGTGTGTTTATTATCTTCTAGGGATGGGGGTTTAGTTTTTCATAGGATGGGGGTTTTGGTTTTCCTATGTCTGGGTGATTAGGGTTTCTAGGGATGAGGGTTTAGGAATTTTTGGTAATGGGGGTTTGTAATTTTCTAGGGATATGGGTTAGGGGTTTCAGAGTCTGCAGGTATAGGTTTTTCTGGAGATGGGGGTTAAGAGTTTTCTGGGTGTGTGGGATTAGGATTTTCTATAGATAAAGGGTTTATGGTTTTATATTATACAGGGCTTACGGTTTTCTAGGGTAAATGATTCATCATTTTCTAGGGATTTTATTTAAGAATATTCTAGGGTTAAGAGATTAGGTTTAGCACAGGACAAGTGTTTAGTGTCTTCTATGGAAGTGGTCTGGGGTTTTTAGGTCTGGGTTTTTTGGGTTTTTTGGGGATAATGGGTTAGGATTTTCCTGGAATGTGTGTATAGGGATTTTTGGTTATGCAGATTTATAATTATCTTATGATGAGGGAATAGGCGTTTCTAGGATATCTGGTTTAGGAGTTTATTCATGGATGAGGATTTTGGGTTTTCTAGGGTAGTGGGTTTGTGTAATTTTGGTGCTTAGTGATTAGGTTATTCTATAATGAGGGTATCATGTATTTTTGTGAAGATTTTTTGTGTTTTTTATGAGTAAAGTGTTTGGTATTATCTACGGATGACTATTTCGATTTTCCATAGGATAGGTGTTTTGTGGTTTTCGGTATTAGAGATTCGGTTTTATACCTCTGATTGTTTGGATTTTTATTGTCTTGAGGGTTTTGGGTTTTCTGGGGATTAGATTATAGTTTTTTTGGGGGGGGGGGATGGTTTTGGGTTTTCATGGGATGAGGATGTCAGAGTTTCTTGGGTTTAGGGTTTAGGTTATTTTTAGGATGTTGGTTTATGGTTTTTTTCTATGAGTTTGGAGATTTTTGTCGATGTGGGTATTTTGTTTTCTAGGGATGATGGTTTGTGGTTTTTAGTGGATAATGATTTTCAATTTTATGTGGATAAGGGTTTAGGATTATTCTTTGGATTATGTTTTGGGATTTATGTGGATAGGGGTTTAGGGTTTTCTAGAATGTGTGGGTTATGGTATCACATGTTTGAAGGTTTTGGGATTTCTAGGGTTGGGGTTAGGGTTGTTATTATTCTGAGGGCAAGGAAGGCTCGGGGCCAGGCTATTCCAGACACCCCCCAAAGTTTACTATTCTGAGGGATTTGGGTATTCTCACATTAGGATTTCACATTTTTTAAACTATGGTTTTGGTGTTTTCATGACGTTGGGGTTTGCGGTTATCTGGGGTTGTTGTTTTCAAATTTTATCTAGATGTGTTTTTGGATTTTTAAGGATGAAGCTTTGGGGGTTTTTTTTGGGATGACTAATAATTGTTTTCAAGGTCTGAGGGTTTTGGGTTTTCCTAGTATTATGATCTGGGATTTTTGTTGGTCTAGGATTTATTTTATTCTAGGGATAAGTGTTTAGTTTAATCTGGAGATGAGGGTTTGGGGTTTTCCATGGCCTATGGATTAGTGTTTTCTAGGGATGAAGGTATGTGGTTTTATAGGAATGATTGTTTAGTTATTTCTACGGCTAAGGAATTACGGTTTTCTAGTATTTGGGGTTTAGGGTTTTTTGGGAAAAGGGTTTAGTGTTTTCTGGGGGTGTGGGTTTTTGGTTTTATGGGGATGAGGATGTAGGGTCTATTCTGGATGAGTGTTTGGGGATTTTTAAGTATGATATGATAGGGTTTTATGTGGTACAATGTTCTGAGATTTCATGGTTTGAGGGTTTTTGATCATCTATGGATAAGTGATATTGTATTTTAGTGCTGAGGCTTTGGGATTTTATGGGGACACAGGTTTGGGGTTTTCAACGGAAGAGTTTTTAGGGTTTTATATGGATGATTGTTTCATGTTTTTTAGTGTTTATGGTTTTTTATGGTATGCGTCTATGGTTTATAATATCATCGGGTTTGGGATATGTTGTGGTATTAAGATTTTGGTTTATAGTGGATGGTGGTTTAGCCTTTTTAGGTCATAATAGTTTTCGATTTTCAAGGGCTATGTTTTTTTTTTGGGACTGAAGCTTAGGGGTCTTCTAGGTTGGAGGGATTCCAGTTTTATAGGGTTGAGGGTTTGGGGTATTCTAGGGATAAAGGTTTTGGTATTTTTATGGATGATGGTTTTGGTTTTAATGGGGATGCGGGTTTGTGGTTTTTTGGGACTATTTGATTTTGTTTTTTTGGGGCTATGGGTTTATGGTTTATTAGGTCTGATGGTTTAGGGGTTTTGTAGACTGAGTGTTAGTTTTTTTTGTTAATTATGGTTTATGGGTAACGTGCCTATGAGATTATTGTTTTTTAGGGCTTAGGGTTTAGGGTATTCATTAGATATTTATTTTTGTTTTTTCAAGCTAAGGTTTTTCATTTTTTTGGGTTTTGGGTGTATGTTTTTTAGGAATGAGGGATTATAGATTTATATATATCAGGGTATATGGTCTTTTTTTACTAAGGTTTTAGGGTTTTTAGGGATAATTTTTGAGGTTTTTGTAGGTTTTTCAGTTTTGGTTTTTTTGGGGTCATGGATTTTGATTTTTTTACGGGTGGGGATCTTGGTTTTTTTTGGGGGGGGGGGTAGGGTTTTCTATATTTTTGGATGATAGTTTAGGGTATTTGGTGGCTCATGCATTAGGTATTCATAGGTCTCGGGTTCCATAGTTTATTGGGTATGAGTAATGTTGATTTTTTGTGAAATAGGGTTTAAATATTTTGATGAGGTTTTTTTTGCAATGTGGGTTTAGGGTATTTTGGGGAAGATGGTTACTTTTTTTGGTCCAATAGTGTATGAATTATTTGTTCTTAGGCTCAAGGTTTTAGGTTTCTTGTGGATGGGGGTTTGGGTTTTTGGGGGCTTTATGTTTGGGGATTCATAGTGATCTGGATTACGGATTATTGGGGTCTCAGGGTTTTGTGGTTTCCTATGACTGGGGGATTAATGTTTGATGTGGATAAGTGTTTATTATTTTTTTAGGGGTGAGAGTGTATCATTTCATATTGATGGACGATTATGGGGTTTTGGGTAAGATAATATAGTGCTTTTGGGGATAAGGGTATATGGTTTTTTGGTGATGATGGTTTAAGAGTTTTTTTGGATGAGGGTTTGGGGTTTTGGGTGGAATGAGGGTTTATGGTTTTTTGGGGCTTTAGGATTATGTTTTTTCAGGCTCCTGTTTTGGGTTTTTTAGGGATTACAGTTTAAGGTTCTTTGGAGATATGGTATTACGGGTTTTTGAGAGTAAGGGTTCAGGGTTTTTGGAACATACCATTTTTGGGTTTTGAGGCTGATGGTTTAGGATTTTTTTGGAGTTGAGGGATTATGGTTTTTAATGATAAAGCTTTATGTATTTTTTTCAAAATCTGAATTTACGGATTTTTGGGTATGAGGATTTAAGTATTATAGTGGAAAAGATTTTATAGTTTTTTAGGGGATGGGATTTAGAGTGTTTTTGGGCTCAGGGTGTTTGATTTTATTCAGGGTGAGGGATGAGGGATTTTTTGGGATGTTGGGTTATGTATTTTTAGGGGATAATAGATTAGGGATTTTGGTGACTGGGACCCATTATTATTTAGGTTTGACGAATTTTTTTATCTTGGGGATTATTGTTACGGGGTTTATTCAAGATTAGGGTTTAGGGGTTTTCTCTCTATGAATTTAGGGATTTTGTGGTTTCGTTTTTAGGGGTTTTTAGGTGAGTCATGGTTATTTTGGATGATGGTTTATGATTATTTTTGGTAGAGGGTTTGGGGATGTTGGGTCTAAGGCTTTAAAGTTTTTTGGGATGTGATTTCAAGGTTTTTGGGGCGTAATGTTTGTAATTTATTGGGGATGTGTGTTCAGGGTTTTTTGGGTTGATATAGGTTCATGACATATTGGTGTTGAGGGTTCTCAGTATCTTTGGGATGAGGGTTGTGGGATTTTTTGGGTTCATGGTTTGGTATTTTTTTTCTATGCATTCACAGTTATTTGTGGATGAGTTGTTAGGTTTTTTTTGGGATGATAGTACATGGATATTTTTGTGTTCATGGTCCAACGTTTTCTAGGGTTGAGTATTCATTGTTTTTTAGGGATGACAATTTATGGGTTTTTTTGGCTGAGGTTTGTAGGTTTTTAGGGCGGAGTATTCAGGATTATTTGGGGTTGAGGGATCAGGTATTTTTGGGCTTAGGGTTTAAGTTTTTTGGGGGATGGGGTTAAAGGTATTTGTGGGATGTGGGTTTAGTGTTTTTTGATGATGGGGTTTCATAGATTTTGGGTATGAGGTTTCATTTTTTTAGGGATAAGGGTTCGTGGTTATTTGGGGGTGATGGTTACATTTTTGTGGTGATGAATTATCATTAGTTTTTCTGGAATATATTTTTGGTTTTTTCAGGGTTCAGGGTAGAGGGTTTTTGGGGCAGATGGATCTGAGATTTATTTTGGTATGTGTTCAAAGATATACAGGCTATTGCTTTTCTAAAATTTTGGATAATTTTGTTAGGACTATTTTAGGATATGGGTTCTTGGTTATTTAGGTATAACGTTTTAGTATTATTTGTGTTGATTGTTCACGGTTTCCTAGGTTTTAGGGTTCATTTATTTTTTCGAATGAATTTTCATGGATTCTTTTGGATGAATGTTTAGGGATTATTTGGGATATGCATTCAGGGTTTCAAGAGGATGTGTGTACTGGGATTCATGGGGTCGAGTTTTGTTTTCTTAGTGATGATTGTTTTGTGTTTCCTGGGGAAGTAGTTTTAGGTTTTTGTGGGGACGAGTGTCCACAGATTCATGGGTATGAGGATTCAAGATTTATTTTGGAAGAGTGTTCATGGTATCTTGGGGTTGATGGTTTTGGGGTTTTTTGGTTTTTGATTTTAGGTTTTATTAGGGATTAAAGTTTGTTTTTTCTTTTGGTTTAGGATTTAGGGATTCTTGTGGATTAGGGTTTAGGGTTTCATTCGGATGAGGGTTCAGAGTTTCATTGGGACGAGTGTTGTGGGAATCTTGGGAATGTGGGATTAGAATATCTTGGGGATGAGGGTTTAGGTATTCATGATGTTGAGACCTGAAAGTCACATGGAAATGAGTGTTTATGGTCACTCAAGGAAGAGGGTTTAGGGACTCCTAGGGCTAAGGTTTCATTTTTGTTGGGGATGAATATTTATGATCTCTTTTCCATGAGAGTTCATGTTTTATTAGGTCTAGGGTTTATGTTTTTCTTTGGGTAATGTTTTAACGGTGTCTAGGGGATGAGGGTTAAAGGTTAAATAGGGATGTGCGTTCAAGGGTTATTTTGGATTTTAATTTAGTGTTTCGTGGTGCTGAGGGATCAGGGTTTCATGGGGTATATGGTTTAGGATATTTTTTGGATTAGGGTTTATGGGTTTCTAGTGCTAAGGGTTTTGTGTTTCATGGGGTTGAGGGTTTTTGGTATTGTGGGGATAAAGGTTTGTGGTTTATAGTGGTTCAGGGATTAGGGTTTTCTTAGAACATTTATTTTATTGTTTCTTATAGGTGATTGTTTATTTATTATTATGGTTGTGGTTTTAGGGTTTAATAGGGGAGAGTATTTAGGGATTCTTGGGTTTGATGATCTAAGTTTTTGTAGGGATGATTGTTTAGGGTTTCTTCGGGCTGATTGATAATGATTTATTGGGGTTGACGGTTTATGGCCTCTCTGCAATGAGGGTTTCGATTTTCTTGGGATTTAAATTTTAGGGTTTTTGCGTATGAGAGTTTAGGTGTTATGAGGTGTGGGGGTTTTGGGTTTCATGGAACATAGGGTTTAGGGTTTCTTGGGGATGAGGGTTTAGGGTTTAATAGTAATGAGAGTATAGGGTTTCTTTTTTAGATGTTTTTTGGTTTTTAGGGATGAGAATTTATGGTTTTCTAGGGAATAGAGTATAGGATTTTAAGGGGACGATTATTTAGGGTTTCAAGGTTTTGAGGATTTATGGTTTTTTTGATGAGGTCTTGGATTTTTTGTGTTCCCGATGGTTTTGGTTTTTTGGGGTGAAGGGTTTAGGGAATTTGGTTTTGAGGCTTTGGGAATACTTGGATCTATGGGTTTTGGGGTTTTGGGGGCTGGGTGTTCAAGGTTTTTGGGGAATGAGGGTTTAGGGATTTTTGGGATGACTGTTTGGGGTTATTGGGGGATGAGGGTTTTGGGGTTTCAAAAGCTAAATATTTGGGGTTTTTTCACATAGTGTTTAGGTTTTTTTTGGTATGAGGGTTTGAGGGTTTTGGAATGGGAGCATATGGTTAATTTACATACAAGTGTTTTTGGTTTATTAGCACTGACAGATGCGTTTTTTGGGTATGTGTGTTCATAATTTTTTGGGGATAAGTGTATAGTGTTTTATAGGGGTGAGTGTTTGTGGTTTTTTGGGATATTGTTTTAGTGTTTGTTTGGGGATGATGGTTTATGGTTTTTTGGGGGTTAGGATTTTGAGTTTATTAGAGTGAGGGCTTTGGGGATTTTGGGGCAGTGGGTTTAGGGTTTTCTGGGGTTGTGGTTATAGAGTTTTTTTGGAGTTGTGGTTTAATGTTTTTTGGGTCGAGGGATTAGGTTTTCATTATGAGGAGGGTTTCATGTTTATTGGGGATGGGGTTTTTGGTTTTCCGGGGGGTGAAGGGATAAGGGTTTTATGGGGATTAGGGGTTTGAGTTTCATGGGGATGAGTGTTTAGGGTTTTTTTAGGAATGATGGTCTACTGATTTTTAGGATGAGGTTTTGGGGATGAGGTTTTAGGGTTTCTCAAGGCTAAGGGTTTAGGATTTTTTGGTGATTATGGATTTTAATTTTTATAGGTATGAGTTCTTGGTATATTTTTGGGATGATGGGTTAGGATTTTTTCGGGTTGACGGTCTATTATTTTTTGTGGTTGCAGGTTTGGGGTGTTCGTGGATGTGGGATTTTGGTTTTTAGGGATGGGGGTTTTGGGTTATTGCGGCTAATGGAATGGTGAATTTTGGGATTTAGGGTTTAGGGATTTTTAGGGTTAATGTATATGGTTTTAATGTGGTTTTAGGGTATTTTTTTTCTATGGTTCCAGGGTGTTTGGGAGATGAATGTTTAGGTTTTTTGGGGCTGGTGTTTAGGGTCTTTTGGGGATGAGAGTTTAGGGTTTCTTAGGGATTTTTGGACTTGGTTATTTGGGTTGAGGTTTTACTGTTTATTGGGGAAAATGGTTCATTGATTTTTGGGGATGATATTTTAGTGATATTTTTGGTTGATGAATTTTTGTTTTATGGGTAATAGTTTTTATGGATTTTTTGGGATGAGGGTTTACGGTTTATTTGGGTTATATTTAGGTTTTTTGAGGCTATGGGTTTAGTTCTTTTTAGAGATGAGGATTTATGGTATTGGAAATAAGGTTTTACAGTTTTTTAGGGATGAGGGTATAGGGTATTAGGGTAACAATTTTAGGTTATTTTCAGTGTAATGGGTCGTTGGTTTTTTGGGCATGGGGGTTTTGTATTCATTAGAGGTAAGGGTTTATGGTATCTTATGATTGAAGGTTCTGGGTTATTTATGGATGATAGTTTGTTGTTTTTTGAGGCTGATGTTTTATATTTCATTTTTGGATTATCATTTTTGGTATTTTAAGGATGAGGTTTTAGGGTTTTTTGAGGTTGAGATTTTATGATCTTTTATGGTATTAGGGTTTTCATGTTTTTAGGGAAGAGGTTTTAGGGTTCATTTTGGAAGAGGGGTTTTTGTTTTTTATGGATTTGGATTTAGGGGTTTCTGGGATAATGGTTTAGGATGTTTGGGGACATAGATTTTATGGGGTTTTAAGGATGTGGGTTTGTGATTTTTTATGAATAAGAGTTTATGGTTTTTGGGACTCACAGATTAGTGTTTTCTAAGGATCATGTTTTAGGGTTTCTTGGGGCCCATTTTTTAGGTTTTCATGGGATGAGGGTTCATGGTTTAATGGGGATTACAATTTAGGGTTTTTTGGGACTCAGTGTTTAGGGTTATTTGGGGATGTGGGTTTAGTGGGTTTTGGGGGTCACATATTATGGTTTCATTGGTCTTAGGGTTCATGTTTTTTTGGGGATGATGATTTATGCTTTTTATGGGATCATGATATTTGTAGGGATAAGGGTTTAGGGGTTTTTGAGATGATGGTTTAGTGTTTTCTTATGTTGTGGTTTAGGGTGTTTTGGGGATTTGTGTTACCTTTTGTGGGTCTCAAGGTTTATAAATTCTATGGTTTTATGGTATAGTTTATTCATAGGATTGTGTTTAGTGTTTTGTGGGATTAAGGTTTAGGGTTTTTTGGAAGTAGGGTTTTGAGATTTTGGGGCTCAGAGTATGTGGATTCATAGGGATCATGGTTCATGTTTTTTTTGTTATGGGTCACTATTTCTATGGACTGACTATTTACAGATTCGTATTACTGAGTGTTTAGTATATTTTAGGGATGAGGGTTTAGGTAATTTTTTGGGATGAGGGTATAGGGTTATTTGGGCCAGATAGTTTAGGGTTTATGAGGGTGAGTATTTAGTGTTTTTTGGGGTAGTGGTTTAGGGTTTTTAGGGGCTGAAGGTTCATTTGTTTATAAGTTCTTTCCTTTATTGGGACTAAGGATTAGGGTTTTCTGTACAAGAATGTGTATGGTTTTTAGGACTAGGGGATTATATTTTTGGTGATGTGAGGTAATAGGGTATTTTGGGGAAGAGATTTTGGTGTTTTTTAACTAGGTTTATTGATGATAATCATGGAATGTATATGTATTGAGGATTTGAGAGCAATCATGACCTAGATTTTGGATGTTGCATAAATTTACAAGGCCCATTTCGTTGGAGTTTTGGCACAAAATCAAGAGGAATTTTGATGAGGATTAAAGAGGCTATAAATGGATTTACTATAATATTACAATTGGAGTTCCAAAATGCATGTATGGGAGGAGAAAAGGGGTCGTAATTCACACTTATTAAATCTCAAAAGTGAACCTAAATGGCCCACCCAAATGCTACCACGAATTTTAATCCACTTGCAAGTAGGAAATATCCAATGTCAAAAAGTGGTGGTCCCCATGCCTCCAATTTCATGGTTGTTATCTTCAATGTATTTGGGGGTGGTTCCAAAAATACTTCTTTGGATGTATCATGTCCCATAAATCCATTTAAATGTGTATAAAATGTCAAAATCGTTGGATATGCTTTATAATTTTTTGAGATAGGTATTTTGACAGGTATTCATCTCATTTGGAAATAAATAGCCATCACATTGTACCCCTTGATGATTAATTTAGAATTTGAGAGTTTCTTGAATTATTAAGCTTGTGTTTATATTGTTATTAGGTCCATATAAGTATCATCAAAGGAGTGATCGAGCATTGTGGCAATTTATAATTTGAGTTTCAAGGAGAATGTATCCTTGGGGTCCTAATTAATATTCTGACTTCCACTTTTATTTTTTCCACACATCATATATTTTTCATTTCTCCCACTTCCATCACTAGTATTTCCACATTTTCGACAAAAGATATTGAACTCCCATAAAGAATCATATCATTTGGTATCATATTTTATCAACAGAATCTTGGTTCTTTCATATTTCTATTTCTCCCATATTTTTTGTTCCCCTTCTTGAATTTTCATCCATCACAAATTTGGGACACAACCTTATTCCACATATTAGTCTTTATTTTCATTGAGTTTTTGGATGTATAATTTTTCATTTTAATAGTCCATAATGTAATCTTACTTCTCGATAAGAAATACTAAAATTGTAATCATATATTTGGATATATATCTAAATCAATTCGTGCTATAGATTCAGTCTTTTGAAATATAACAATCTCAAAGACGGAATTCCAATTGAGTTTCAAGCTATCATTTGAATGATATTTTTGTATAGAAAATCCAGAAGTTCGAATTATCATATATTTCGAGTCATTTTAATCTAATTTGTGCATTTGGAAATTGCATATTTCTGTAAGACAAACATTGATGATAATTCTTTATGGAATCTCTTCGGGTTGAATTATTTGAAAAAAGTTCACAAAAAATAAAAAAAAAACAAAAAAAGATGATAATATTTTATTTCACTTGTTTTGACTCTTTAGAAAAATATCTATTGATACCTATTCCCGTACATCCATTCTATATTATATCTTTCATCCATATACAACCTTCAACTATAACCATTTCTACCATATCATATGGACACTCATATTTCATAGAATCTGATGATTCAAACCCATTTTAAATAACGATATATAACTCTTTTCATTAGTTGTTTACTTATTATTAATTTTATTTTTGATTCTATTTAAGAACACATGTAAAAACAAACTAGTTCTAGAAAGTGTGAGGAAATGTTTGAGATATTAATAAAAAGTGGGAATGTGTGTGTGAGGATTTAAAAAAAATGGGGAGTGAGGGGAAAGAAATATGATTGACAAAAATTTATTCTTGAAATCATTTTTGGACCAATGTACAAGGTTGAATGCTATGTTGGATGATTTTAAAAATTCTTCAACAACAAGAGCACCATGAAGGAGAGAATTTGATGAAGGTGACGATGTGTAATCCCTTTTTGAAAAATCATTTCCTAGGAAATGGAACTGTGTTACCAGAATAGAATATGGATTGTGAAGCATCAAAATGACACTTTCATCCTTTTTAGGGAAGAATGAAACATATATTTATTTAGATTTGATCATAAGGTTGAACTATTTTTTGGACTTCACAACTACCCAGAGATAAATCTGGTAATGTTTTCAGCACATCAATTAAATTTTTATTTAAGTGTTTGGTGGGACTAATTTCAAGTGAGTCAGTGATGGAATGATGAAAGGAAAATTTGGAATTTGGAATAAAGGAAGATATTAATTCCAAAAAGGGTCATTTATAGTCATTACTATCTATATTATAATTTTGAAGTTATAAAAACTAGTACAAGGTTCCATGTATGTGGATGAATACTACATGGAAATGGATATATTGATGATTCAGTCAAATTTGGAGGAGTATCACGAAGATACCATGGAAAGGTTCATCAATGGACTGAATCTAGAAATTAGAGATATGGATGAACATTGAACTATATTGATATGGATGAGTTTCTTCATAAGGCGGTGAAGGTAGAAAAACTATTATATTCGCGATGGTGTTAAGTAAGTTCCTATAGTTTTTTGGAAATTTCAACGAAAAGAGAAAAAATTGAAATCATGGTGCAATGAAACAAAACCAATGGATTCTGAATTTGAAGTAAAACAAATAGAATAGTAATATAAAGTTTTTCATTCCTGATTTGAAAGGAAATAAGTAACACAAATTTACCATCTAAATTATATTATATTATGTGTTTTATATGATGGGGACATAGACATATTATCTATCAACACCCAAAAAGGACATTGATTTTTCAGGATAACAGAGACACTCATACTGAGAGTTGTAGTGTGGATGCAAATCCACCATTGGAGGAATATATAGATGTGTATGTTGAGGAACCCATAAATTAAGATTCATTAGTTGAAAGAAGATCTCTAAACATTTAACCACAAGATGATCATTGTGGGGAGAAATGTGAACACATTTTTTAATGGGTTTCCACATAATGTATAAGGATTGTAGTACTATCAATGACAGTGGAAGTTATCCTAAATTGGTCAATACGTAATTGGTGAAAAGATTATTATTCTGAATTTAATGAATCATAGACCTTATAGGTTACAGTGGGACATGATAGTGGATATGTGAAAGTAACAAAAGTGACCACAGTTTCAATTTTTATTTGAAAATATCATGATGAGGTGATTTGTGATGTTGCTCCAATGCTGGATGATCATTTTCTACTTGGGTGACAAAGTCAATTTGATTGGATGGTGATGTAGGATGGATATGCTAACCACTTCTCTTTTCATTAAAGTGGTAAAATATTTTTTTGACTCCTCTAACTCCCATAAATGCATATGCAGATCATGTGAGGATATAGGAACCAAATAAAAAGTTAAAATGAAGTGATTGTTTAGAATACAAGGGAAATGTAAAATTGAGGGTGAGAAAATATAGTTTTATGAGTTGATGGAAAAATAATAATGTGAAAAATACAAAAAAAAAAGCTGCTAATAATTTATTGCACTAGTGTTGACTCTTTAGCAAAAATAATTTGATATCTACTCCCATATATCCATTCCATATTCTTTCCATCATCTATATAAAACCATCAACCATAACCATTTCTCCCATCTCTATTTACCTCAAAAATTTCTTGGAATCCATCGATTCAATCACTTTTTAAATTTATGATATTTAATGTTTTTCATAAGTTGTTTACGTATTATTAATTTTCTTCTTTATTTTATTTAATAACACATGTAGGAACAATGTATTTGTTCAAGATAGTGTGAGGAAACTTTTGAGATTTTAATAAAAAGAGTTAAAGTGTGTTTAAATATTTTTTAAAAAATGGTGAGTGAGGGATCATCGAACTAGAAATTAGTGATGTGTTGGAACATCAAACTACATTGACATGGAAGAGGTGTTTCATAAGGTGGTGAAGGTTGAAAAAAAATTATATTCTCAATGGTTTAAAGTAAGTTCCGATAACTTATGGAAATATGAATGAAATGAGCGATAATTAAAATCATGGTGGAAGGAAACAAAATCAATTTATTTAGAATTTCTTCCAAAACAAAGCAAAGAGTCCAGAAAACAGTTTGTAATTTCTAATTTGAAAGGAAAAGGTAAAACAAATTTCCATTCTAAATACTATTATGAAATGTGTTTTAGTTTTCGGGG
This sequence comes from Viscum album, assembly GCA_963277665.1. Taxonomy (NCBI): domain Eukaryota; kingdom Viridiplantae; phylum Streptophyta; class Magnoliopsida; order Santalales; family Viscaceae; genus Viscum; species Viscum album. The sequence goes on from OY728132.1 coordinate 923,974,738, forward strand.
ACATGGACATATTATATCCCAATTCCCATAAAAGTACATTTATTGTTTAGGATAATGGAGACACTCATAGTGATTGATCTAGTGAGGGTGAAATGCCACCTTTGGTGGACTGTTTAGACGTGGAAGTCAAAGAACCCATAAATGAAGATGAATCAGTTGAATAAAGATCTATAAACATTCCACCAAAAGATGATAATTTTGGGAAGAATTTTGAACACAATTTTTAATCGGATTCCACGTCAAGGGGAATTTATATAGCATGATCATTGATAGTGGCAGTTGTTCTAATGTGGACAACATCTTATTGGTGGAGAAGTTGATTATGCCTACTTTAACACATCCTAGAACATATAGAATTTAGTGGGTGATGATTTTTTATAAGTGAATGTATAAAAATTGACCATATTTTGTTTTTTCATTTGAAAATAACATGATGAGGTGCTTTGTGATGATGATACAATGCAGGCCGAACATTTGCTACTTGGGAGACAAGGGAAATTTTATTAGAGGGTGATGTATGATTGTTATTATAACCACTTATTTTTTTATTAAATTTGTATACGAATTGTTTTGACATATCTAGGTCCCATAAAAGCATATGAAGATCATGTGAGGATAGAGGAATAATAAAAAAATTGAAAATAAAATATTGAATGAAGACATGGGAAATGTAAAAATGAGAGTGATAAAATAGAGTGTGATGAGTTTGGGGAAAAAATAAGGGGAAAAAATTTAGAAAATAGGAAGAGAGAAAAAATTTTGAGTGAAAAATGATAGATGAGTGACATGAAAATAGAGAGAAATCAAAGTGTTTAAAACAAGAGTTTCAAGAGAGATGTGAGATTATTTTCAGGAATAAAGTTAAGTGAAAAGTGATTTTTTAACAATGAATGTGTTCTTACTCCATAGTAATGATGCTTACCATGATACTAAAAACTTAACCATTATTTTTCTTCTTATGTTGTGAATTTATTTTTGGAATATGATGATCACGGATGGATGGGTTGGAATCATGTTCCATTTCATCCAGGTGGTTTGGTATGGATGTTCTAGATGAAAGGAGGGGTTCTGGGAAAAATAACGTCAAAGCCCATCCATCGAGGAGATAGTGCTTCCCATGTTTTATAGTATGTGTACAAGAAAAACGTACATAAAAGGTATGTAGTTTTTAGTGATAACATTAATGTTAATAATCTCAATCCATTTGAATTTTTTGATTCGAGGATGAATCTTTTTGATGAGTGGGGAATGATAAAAATCATGGTGCACATATGCATTGAGGATTTGAGAGCAATCAAGACACGTTATTTTGATGCCACATATATAGAAAATACACATTTTATGGGATTATTTGAAAAATTACAAATTGAATAATGTAGATTATTAAAGAGGGTTTTAATGGATTTACATTAAAAATACAATTGGAGGCCCATCATGCATGAATAGGAGGAGAAAATGGGCTTTAATAATAGTTATTAAAGCCAAAAAGTTAACCTAAATGGCCCAACCAATTACTTCCACTAATTTCAATTCACATTCATGATGGAAATATCAAATGTCAAAAAGTGGTGGACACCTTGTCTCTAATGTCATGGTTGGAATCATCAATGTAATTGGGGTGGTTCCAAAAATTCTTCTTGGGTGATATCATGTCCCCTAAATCCATGGACATTTTAAAAAAAATTCCAAATCGTGGGAGAGTCTTTAGACTTTTGAGGGTTAGGTATTTCGACTTGTATTCCTCTCATTTAGAAATATGTATCCACCTCATTGTACACCTTGATTATAAATTTCAAATTTGATAGTATCTATCGTTTTTATGCTTGTGTTTCTTTTTTTGGTGAATGAGTGTAGGGCTCATCAACTGAGTGATAATACTTTGTGGATGATTATAATTACAGTTTCAAGGAGAAGATATCCTTGGGGTCCTAATCAATCATCCCCCTTCTCATTTTATTTCCTCTAAAATATATTTATTTTTCATTTCTCCCACTCCCATAACTCAGGTTTCCATATTTTCTCCAACAAATACCACACGCCCATAAGGTATAATATCTTGTATATTATTTTTTGGTTCTTAGGGATTATGATTTTTTTGGACTAATTGTAGGGTGCTTTTTAGTGCTGAGGGTTTGGGGTTTCATAGGGCTATAGGTTTAGGGTTTTTAGTGATGAGGATTTAGGGTTTACTAGGACCAATAGTTCACAGAATATTGGGGATGAAGGATTATGGTTTTTAAGGATTAGTGTTTGGGGTTTTTGTGAATGAGTGTTTTCAATTTCATGGGGGTGAGTGTTTTAGGTTTTTTGGGTGCTGAGTGTATGGGTATTTTGAGGGATGTGGGTTCTGATATTTTTTACTATGAGGTTTTAGGTGTTTTATGCCTGAGGATTCATGGATTTTTTGGGAGGAGGGTTTGGAGTTTTTATGTGAAAGAAAATTTATGTTTTTTTTGGGAAATTGGGTTCATGGTTTTTTAGAAATTATGCATTATTATTTTTCGGGAATAACGTTTTAGTGTTTTATATGGTTGAAGATTTAGTTTTTTGGGGGTGAGGGAAAAGGGTATTTTGGTCCATGGGATTGTGATTTTTTGGGCTTAGGTATAGGGGTTTTGGGGTCAACAGATTCATGTTTTTTGGGGATGAGGTTTTAAGGGTTTTTGTGCCCCGGGGTTTGGTGTTTTTTTTGTGATTGTGTTTTTTGGGTTTTTATAGCTGAGGAATTGAGGTTTTATGTGGGTGAGGGTTTTTTATTTTTTAGGGCTTTGGGATTTGGGTTTTTTAGGATGAGGGTCACGAATTTTCTATGGAAGAGGGTTTTGGGGATTTTGGGGCTATGTGTTTTGCGTTTCATGGGAGATGATGAATTTTGTTTTTTTGAAACCAAGATAAAATTGTTTTTTGGGGATAAAGGTTTCTGTTTATTTGGGTATGAGGGTTTTGGGCTTTTATGGAATGAGGGTTAATGTTTTTTTGGGGCCAATGGTTTGGAGTTTCTCTTAGGCTGAGGGTTTAGGGTTTTTAGGGGTAATTATATAGGGTTATTTTGGGCTAAGGGATTATGTTTTTGGGGTCTGGGGGTTTAGGGTATTCTATGACTAAAAGTTTTATAATTTCGTGTTCTGATAGTGTAGGGTTTTTTGATGTTTAGGTTTTAGGATTAACGTGGGTTGATGTTTTAGGATTTATTAGGGTTGAGGGTTTTGGTTTTTTAAGGGCATATGGAATAATGTTTTTTGGGGATGTGGTATTTAGTATTTTTGGGATGATGGTTTGGTTTTTTTCTGATGTTTTATTAGAGTATTTAGGGGCTATGGCTTTGGGGTTTTTGGTGATCGAGGGTTGGGGGTATTTATTGATGGTTTTTAAGGGTTTTTGGGGATGGGGATTAGTGTTTTTTGGGGAGGTGGTCTTTTTGTTTTTGAGGATGATTGTTTGGTTTTTTTCAGTGACGAGGGTTTAGGAAATTTTTATGCTATTGGTTTAGGGTGTTTTGGTCGAGGTTTTACATTTTATGGGGCTATCCAATTTATGTTTTTATGAGGGTTTAGGGTTTTATGGGTAATGTTTTTAGAGTTTTTTTGGTCGAGGGTTTAGGGGTTTTTATGTAAGAGGGTTTATATATTTTTTTGGCTGAGTTTTTAGGATTATTTGGTGTTCAATGTTTATATTTTATTGTGTTTACGCTTTACTGTTTTTGTGTCTGAGAGTTAAATATTTTTTTGGAATTTGGGTTTTGTGTCATTGGGATATTTGGGTGTGGTCTTTTTAGGGGACAATGGATTATAGTTTCTTATTGTAGAGGGTTTGGGGTTTTATACAGATGATGGTTTAGGATTTAGTAGATGAGGGTGTAATTTTTTTGGGAAGTGGGTTTTATGGGTTTTGTGAGGGTTATATATTTTTGAGGTCTAGGAGTATAGTTTTTTTACCAATGAGGGTTTGGGTTTTTTGGGGTTAAAGGTTTATGGTTTTTTTGGATGTGTGTTTAGGTTTTTTGGGGCCAAGGGTTCATTCTTTTATGGCTAACTGTTATTTCGTTTTTAGGGTAGAGTAGTTAGAAAAATTTTTGGATGAGTGTTTAGTGTTTTTTTGGGAAAATATTTTTGGGTTTTTTAGGGTGGAGTGTCTACGATTTTTTGGTGATAAGTGTATTGGATTTTTTAGCTGATGGATTGGGGTTTTCATGGCTGAGGGTTTATCATTTCTTATGGCTTAGGATTGAGGGTTTTCTTGTTATTCTGGTAATTGGTTTTTTTGGGAGTGTGATTTGGGTTTTTTTGGTGTTCAGGTTTTAAGATTTTTTTCAATCTAATGGTTTAGAGTTTTTTGGGGGATATGGGTTTATGTTTTTCGGGTTCAAGGGTTTAGGGATTGAAAGGGAAAAGGTATTAGTGTTTTTTGGTATGAGGGTTCATTAAATTTTTGGAATAAGTGTTTAGGGTTTTTTTCAGCATAGGTTTTATGGGGTATTGGGGATAAAGGGTTATGGTTTTGGGGGGATGATGGATACTAGTTCTTTATGTTTGAGGGATTGGTGTTTTTCAGGGATGTGGGATTACATCATTTGGGGGAGAGGGTTTTTGGTTTTTGGTGGATAATGGTTTTTGGATTTTTGGGGATGATTTTTAGTGCATTTTGTGGTGGGGTTTTGGTTCATTTGTGGCTGAGGTACAAGGGTAGTTTTAGGATGATTTTTTTTGGGGTTTTCATGGAAATACATTTAGTGATTTTTTGGGTAGAGGGATTAGGGTATTTTGGGGCTAATGGTTTACTGTCTCTTGGGTATGAGGGTACAAGATTTTTTGTAGATATGGGATTTGGGTGTATTTAGACTGCGGGTGTGGGGTTTATTCTTTATAGGGTTTTTGTTTTTCATCATATGTTTTTTTTATTAGAGCTAATGGATTAGGGTTTTTAGGGGCTAAGGGTCTTAGGTTTTTTGGGGCTATTCTTCTTATGTATTATGGTCCTGATGGTTTAGGGTTTTGGGGAAGAGGTTTTAGGTTTTTTGGGCCTATTGTATAAGTGCTTTATTGGATGAAAGGGTTAGGGTATTTTGGGGATAAGGGTTTAGGGTTTTATAGTGCCTAGGGATTGGGGTATTTAGGATGGGAGTATTTAGATTTTTTGGTTATGCTATTTAATGTTTGTTTAGATGAGGGTATGTGGTTTTTTGGGGCTGGGTGTTTACGTATTTTTGGGGAAGTGGATTAATTTTTTTTGTTGAGGAGTGGTGTGGGTTTATTAGTGTTGAGGGTGTTGGGTTTTTTCATATTAGGTTTTAGGGGTTTATGGCTATATATTTAGGGGTTTTTGTGGAAATTTGTTTGGATTTTATGGGGTCGACAGTTTATGGGTTTTCATGTATATGGGTTTTATGGTTTTTTTGGTATATAGTATGGGGTTTTGAGTATAAGGTTTAAGGTTTTTTTTGGTGATGAGGGATTATATTTTTTTTGGGGCTAGCTCTTCAGGATTTTTTCTAGGTATGAGGTTTTCGGGTTTTCTGGTTTTGAGGGTATGGTTTTCATAGGGGATGAGTGTTTAGGGTTTTTTGTTACTAAGGGTTTAGGGTTTTTAGTTCTGAGGGATTATTTTTTTACTGATTATTTTGGGTTCACGTTGGCTGGGCGTTTAGTGTTTTTGAGGGATGGGTGTTTGGTGTTTTTCAGGAGATAAGATTAGTGATTCTTGGGGATGAGGGTATAATCATTCTCTGTGGCTGAGTTTATGGGGATTTTGGGGCTAGAGGATTAGGTATTTTCATCTCTGAGGGATAAAGGGATTTTGGTGATGAGGGTTTTGGTTTTTTGGTGTAAAGTGTTTTGGGGGTTTCGGTACTAGAGTTATTTGTTTTTTGGGGGTAATATTGGGGGATTTTTATAGACGACGGTTCAGGGTTTTTTGGGGTAGACGATTTCAGGTTTTAGGGGATGAGGGTATAAGGGTTTTGGGATATCAGAAAAAGGCTTTCTTCTTCATATATTTTAGGATTTTTTAGAACCATGAGTTTGGCTCTTTTTGATGGAGAGGGTTGCATGTTTTCTGGGGATGAGGCTTTGTTATTTTTTTGGGCTAACAATTTGGGTATTTTTTCGAGAAGAGGGTTAATGTTTTTTATGAGGTTTTGAGGTTTTTTAGGTATGATTGTTTTGGGTTTTTTAAGACTGAGGGTTTAGTATTTTTATGTCAGAGTCAATATATTTTTTTGGGTAGGTTGTTCAATATTTTTTGATAAGGTATTAGTGTTTTTTGGGGATGACGGTTATAGTTTTTTGTGGTTTAAGGATTCATGTTATATAGGGTTGAGGGTTTATGTTTTTTTATTAGTGTTTAAGGTTTTATGGGATGAGAGTTTAGGTTTTTAGGAGTATGGGGGTTTATGGTGTTTTGGGGAAAAAGGGTTTGGGTTTTTTGGTATAAGTTTTTATGATTTCTTATGGATTAGGGTTTTGGAATTTCTAGGTCTGATGAAGTTGGGTATTTTGTGGATGGGGGTTTTTGATAATTCAGGGATGAGTATTTCTAGTTTTTTTCCACTCTGTTTTTTCAGGATTATTTGGGATTTGGTATTTGGGCATCTTATGGAAATTATTTTCAAATTTTTGGGGGTGGGATATATATGGTTTTGGGGGGATCGTGAATTTGTTATTTTTGGTGGTGAGGGTTTGGTGTTTTCTTGTAATCTGGGTTTTATGAAATTTTTGGTTGATAGTTTTGGAATTTTTGGGGCTGAGGGTTATTTAATTTTTTAGGAGAAGGTTCTTGGGTATTTTGAGTCATAGGTTTTTTTATTTTTTTTGTTTATGGTTAGGGTTTTGGGGCTGTTAATGATTTAGGTTTTGTTTACAGATGAGGAATTGTGGTAATTTTCACCCAGAGGTATATGGTATTTTGTGTCTAAGGGGTTAGGGTTTTTTGGGGTTGTGGGATTATGTATTTTTTTGGGCTGAAGAATTAATGTTATTTGGGTTCATGTGTTCATGGTTTTGGGTCCATGTGTTTAGGTTTATTTTTGGAAGTGGGTTTAAGTATTTTTGGGGTTGAGGTTTGGTATTATTTGTGGATGAGGGTTTTAATGTTTTTATAGGGATGATGGTTTAATATTTTTTAGGGCCAATGGATTAGGTTTTTTAGCTATTAGATTTGGGTTTTGTGGGATCAATCTCTATGGTTTTTCTAAATGATGGTTTATTTTCTTGTGTAATTGGATTAGAGGTTTTTAGGGGTTACAGTTTAGGTTTTTTTGGGGGTTACAGTTTATGTTATTTTGGGGCTAAAAAAATACTTTTTTGTGGGATTAGTGTTTAGGATTTTTTGTGGATGAGGGTTTCAAGTTTTTTAGGATGGGGGTTTATAGTTTTTTTAGGATCGGGTTTTAGAATATTAACCGGTTAAATGTATAATGATTTTTAAGGATGATGAATTAGTATTTTTTAGGGATGAGGGTCTAATATCATTAGGAGGTTATGGTTTATGTTTTTGTTTGTGATGATGGTTTAAGGTTTTATTAGGATAAGGATATATCATTTTTTTGTGATGAGGGATTAAGGGTTTTTGGGGATGAGTGTTGATGGTTTTTTTGGCCTCTAGGTTTTGTTTTTTTTTGGGATGAGGTTTTATAGGTTTCTACAGCCACGGTACTATGGTTTGATAACACTAAGGGTTGGGGGGGGGGGTAACGGATGAGGGTGTTTGGTAATGGGGGATAAAGGTTTAGAATTTTTTTGGAATATTGCTTTAGGTTTTTTTTGGTTGAGATATTAAGGAATATTGAGGATGAAAATTTAGTGTTTTTTTGGAATAAGTGTTTAGGGTTTTTTTTGGTGAGGGATTATGATTTCCTAGGTCTGAGGGTTTTGTGATTTATAGGTATTATGTTTAATGGATTTTTAGACATGAGGGATTAGGTTTTTTGATATAATCTTTTAAGGATATCTAGGGATGGTTTCTTATGTTTTTTGTTATTGAATGATTAATGATCTATATGGTGGAGGGATTATGATTTTTTGTAGCTAAGACATTAGGTTTTTGGTGGATAAGGGTGTATTGATTATTGGGGTTAAGGGATTATGTAGTTTTGGGACTAAGGAATTGTGGTATTTTGGGATGTGTGTTTAGGGTTTTGTAAGGATAAGGGTTTCAACTTTTTCTTGGCAGAGGATTTATGGTTTTATGGAGGTGAGGGTTTAGGATTTTCATGGGATGTTCATTATGGGTTTAATGGGTTAGTGGGTTTAGTGTTTCCTATGGATGAGGGTTTTGGTTTTTTTTGGTGTTGATGGATTTTGGTTTTAGGATATGAGGGATTTGGGATTTTTGGGGATGAGGGTTTTGGGTATTTTGGGGATGATGTTTTAGGGTTTCTGGCCATGTAGTTTTAGGGTTTTCTATGAATGGGAGATTAGGGTTATCTAGTGCTGATCGTTTGGGGTTCTTGGGGATGAGGGTTTAAAATTGTCTGGGAAAAAGGGATTTGGGTTCTCTAACGATGGGTTTCTATGGAATTTTTTGATCTTAGGGTTTGAGGTTTTCTTGTGCTGAGGGTTTAAGGTTTCATTTAGTTGAGGATTTCAGGTTTACTAGAATTATTGTTTTGTAGTTTTTTGGGGATGGGGTTTTAGAGTTATCTTGGTTTTTGGGTATTGGTTATCATGGGGATGATGGTTTAATGTTTTATAAGGTTGAGTGTCTATGTTTTTTTGGTTGTGGTTTTGTAATTTTTTAGTGACGAGTGTTTGGGGATTTATGGTGATGAGGTTATGGTTTTTAATGGATGATAGTTAATTTTTTATTAGGATGGCTGTTTTCATTTTTCATGGGATTAGTGATTAGGTTTTGGGGGGGACATGTGTATGAGGTTTTCTAAGATCATTGTTTACTGTTTTATGGGACTGAGGTTTTTGGACATTATTGGGATGAGGGATTAAGTATTGTTCGGATAAGTGTTTGGGGTTTTCATGGGATGAGGGTTTACAAATTTCTGGGGTTATGGTTTTAGGATTTTCATTGGATGAGAATGTATGTTTCTTTGATGATGTGGATTTTGGTTTTTTGGGAATGAGGGTGTAGTGTTTTTTGGGGAAGAGTGTTTGTGATCCTATGGGATTAAGGGTTTAGAAATTTTTGGGGTAGAGGGTTTAGATATTTCTAACGATAAGGGTTTAGGGTTTTATGGGGATGATGGGTTATTGTATTCTATGGGCGAGGGTTTATTATTTTATTGGGCTATGGGTTGATATTTTTTGTGGCTTGGGGTTTTTGATTTTGTGGGTCTTTTTTTTAGGAAATTCTAGGGGTGATGTTTTCTGGGGTTTTTGTGGCTGATGGATTAGTCTTTTCTGGGGTTAAGGGTTTATGGTTTTTTATGGCTATGGGTTTACAGTTTTATAGAGATGCAGGATTCATGTTTTTTGGGGATGAAGGTTCAAGGTTTTCTAGGGCTGAGAGTTTCACTTTTTTTGATTGGGTGTATAAGGTTCTTCAGGTTTGAGGGTTTCAAGTATTGTTGGGATAAGGGATTAGTGTTTTCTGGGGATGAGGATTTAGGGTTTATTGGGGGATATTGTTTAGGGTTTGCTGGAGATGAGTGTTTAATGTTTTTAATGTCTAAGGGTTTGGGGTTCTCAGGGGATTAGGGTTCATACATTTTTGGGCATATGGTTTTACATTTTTATGGAGATGCAGATTTTGGGTTTTCATGTGATTAGGGTATATGATTTTTTATAGAGGATTATTTTCCTTATTTTGAGGTTGAGGGTTTAGGTTTTTCTGGTGGTGAGGGTTTAAAACATTCTGAGGATGAGGGTTCGTGGTTATCCAGTATTTATGTACTTATACATTATATCACTTTTGTGAAATACATGAAAATGTCAAATAACAGAAGAACCAATGACTGTATTAGTTTAATTCCTCTAGAAACATGGAACAAAAGCCTTATAACTCAGCGACGTTTCTTCAATGTTTCACATAATGCTATTCCCCATTACTATGTTTACATAAAAACCATTCATCATAACCTGGGGAAGAAAACACATGAAATGGTTGAACTAAAATTTTCTATAAGGGTAAATAATTGAAATGATTATGAATATTATAAAAATAATTTTATTAGAACGTAATCAAGATCATTAGAAGAACATAGAATTCATATAAAAAATCATAAACATGAATCATGTAACAAATACATGCAGATCATAAGACATGAATAATGTGTTAATAAAGGCCATGATCTATAAAAGAATAATATAAGAATAATACATAAATATTTTGGTAGACACAAAAGAATTTAAAAACCCTATGGCATTTTGGCCTGCCACGTCCCATGTAACATGTCATGCTTTGGGTAATCACCCATGTACATGATTCGGTATTTGGATGCCATCTCGTGTTCCCTAATATTTCTGGAATGGGATTTCCATCAGTGTATCCACTTTTATTAGGATTGGGATGTCCTCCCATGTACCCTCTTGTATCGAGGTTGGGATTCCATCTTGTGTACACTTTTAGATGAAAAAAATTATCATTACCCAATTCATTGGAAATAGATATATGTCCCACCAATATCATAAGTAAATCATACATATATGTTCCAAAAAATCATAAATAATCATATCATAACCCCTAAAAAGAAATGATCAACATAAACATGGAATCAAACCACAACAATTGGAAATAAAAACAGGTTTCACAATCATTTTTTCAAATCATACCCTAGTTATTGAAGAGGGTTTCACAAGAATATAACCCATGAAATAGAAAATATTTTCATATTAACAATGACATTAATCATAAACCATTCTAATTATGAATATGAATGGAACCATTAGGCAATTTCCAAGAAATTCATGAGTAAATTCAATGTATGTCATATTAGATGGAATTAAATTTTGAAATATCATTAAAAAACATTTATTGTGGAAAATGTCCTTTTTTATTTTGATAAATCCCATTTAAAGCATAAGAACATTGGAAATCCATTTTCTATAAAAAAACATTTGAAAACAATGAATGGAGTCTTGAAAATAATTTTGTAATATATATCACTTGAATAATTATAAAAATATATTGGATAAAATTTTGATTTAATATTTCATTATAATCGTATAAAATAATATTCAAAACATTTTAAAAAACATTATCTTTGAAAAAACTTTTAAAACATATAATTAAATATTGAAAAACATACAAAACCCATTTCATTTAAAATATATTGAAAACATATATCTAAATCATAATGATGTTTTGAAAACCATTTCACTAAAAATTAATTGATAAATTATAAATAATTATTAAAAACATTTTAAAATCCATTTTATAAAACATTGTTTCATAAGAACATATATTTTCGGTTGAAGATTGCGTAATGTCGATCTTTCTTAAAAACAATTTCTTATGTATATTATTTACCAAAGAGTTGACAATTTGTACTAATTCATGAATGAATCCTGAACAACTATATTAGATGAGAATTTGTTAAATTTCATGAGAGATGTATCAAATGTTTTCATCAACGGAATCATAATAATAATTGACATTGAAAAGAGAAAAGATTGATTCAATAAACTCTTCACAATTGGTAAAATGGGATAATAATCCCCATATATGAAAATGAAATTTAATTAACCATAAAATTTAATAAATAATAATTATATTCATGATATAACATTTAAATTTAATGCATAAACAGATCTAAAAAATGTAGGTTCATAATAATACATATGTCTCAAAGAAGGAAAATTGATACAAAACTATCATTCTGATTTGGTAGTGATTGAAAAATTAACCCCATGAAATAAATATCATATAACGTATATGTAAATAAAAATAAATTTAATTATTATTATCATTTAATACATCGATGTTTAGTATACACCCCACACAAAATTAATGTTAGTTAAATAAAGTATGTTTCTCATGGATATAAAAAGTGGGATGAAATTTCATTACCTTATGTCTTGAATCTTGTCGAACTCGTAATGAAAATGTTTTTATTGAAAAAAAATCAATTATTAATCTATCATAGAACCATATTATTATATCTAATATCTTCTGTGTTTGGATTATGACTTCATATTACCCGCTTATTTACATTTCTATGTTAAGGATTCACTTTGGGTACTATCTTCTTTGTTTTTTTTCATGTGTCTTAATTTTCAATATCACTTGTCCTTATACATATATAATTATTTCCAGAATATATTTAATGATATAAATATCATTTATATTTATCATATGTGTATAATTTTTCCTAAAATATATATTTATCAAAATAATATATCGCTTTCATGGTGATGGTAATTTGTACTTACACACGAACATAATATCTGTTTTTATTATTGAATTGAACGAAAGAAGGTAAATGAAATATGTTTTTTTATATATAATTACTATATAGGAATTATTATAACATATATATAATATAATTTAACATAAACCATCTTTAATAAATTCTGTGTAGTGTGTGAACGAGTCACACTGCTTTCAGGAGGCGGTAGTCCACACTTCCTCGAACAAAATTTTCATATTTAAACAAAATATAAATTATATAATAATGTTTTTTAAAAAGATTAAAAAATGTTAATAAAATAATAAATATAATATATAAATTACATAAATATTTTTTTCATCATTATTTCTACCATGGGAGGCGGTAGGTGAAAATGAACAATCATCGTTTTGTGATGTTGTAGTTTTTCATACACATAAACTATTTATTTGTACCCATTAGATGGAGTTGTGTGTAAGAGGAGTTAAAGAAATAAGCAAAAAAATAATAGTATATTTAGGAGGATTTTGTTTTTAAAAAGTAATTTAATAATGAGAGTGAAGGGGTGGTGAAAGGATATAAAAGAAAGAAGCTTGAGAAGAGTCATTTCCTCTTAATCAGGTAACTCCATTTGGTTTTTTCGAAAAGGATTCCCTCAATTTCCTTCTTCCAAATGGGATGAATCTAGGAATAAGGGAGTAATTTTTGGAAGGGTATTGGGTAGATAATTTCAAAACATAATTGTTATGATATGTTTGAAAATTCGGTGGTGTTAATACCTTCTTACAGTGGAAGGGGAGTGACGCGCTTGTAAACACCAAACAGTATTCAACAATCGGATGTAACCATTAGTTATTGTTCCTAAAAAATAATCCTAATGAATTAATATAAAAAAAATTTTGAATCAAAATGCATATAAAAAATAAATATGTTCATCTTAATTATTTTCTTCCTTAACATATATGATTACAAAATTTTATTATTTTGGATTTTATTAAAGAATCTTTTTTACTATCCTATGTAATTTTATCGTTAATAGTAAAATAAAGTGAGATTTATTATATAATATATATACAGTAAATTATAAATATGATAACTAATTTTAAAATTAAAAATATTTTATGTTTTGGAATTAATTTTTAAATCAAACGCATTTAACACACAAAACACTACTTCATCCTGGACCGTGTTGAGAATGTTTTTATAATCTAAATGTAAATTATAAAAAATAAATTGTTCCACTAATATACCATACATAATATTTTTTGACCCTTAAATATAAATTAGATGAAGATATTATTTTTATTAATTTAATATCATTTAAAAAAATATTATTTATTGTAAAATAACATTAATGTAAATTTTGACATTATTTGTTTAATTTTAATTTCTAAAATATCGATCTCAAATTGTAATTCAATTAAATTAATATTGAATATTTTTTAAAACATATATTAATATTAAAAAATAATTAATGACAATAATTCCATCAATTCAATTGACTTTTATCTTTCATAGTATCAGTTATTTTATTAAATTATTAACTAAATAATCACTATGTTGGTGTTTTGTAAGATTTTTAAGCAACTAAATAATCTAAAAAAATGATAATTTTTTATGATAAAATGACCCATTTATCATTAAAAATTATATGTACAACATAAAATATGATTTTTGTACATATATTAATGTTTTATAAATGGTTAAGGTAAGGAAAGTTCCATATTTTTGTTTTTCCATAGATAACCATTTATGTTGGGACCATCCATTTAAGAATATCACAATAGACCATAAAATTTGATCCATGTGGGTATATGTACTAATTATTGGAATACAATGGATTTTGGAAATGTTCCTTGGTTATTTTGTTACTTAAGATTAAGGAATAGTCCTCAATTAATCTTTATCTTACCTTATTCTATGTGATTAATTTTAATCACTTTCTGAAACATTTTTAGTAAAAAATTAAGTGGATCATATTATACTATAATTATCACACAATTTACAACCATGTATTGTTATTTTCAAAATTCAAATCACAGAAGTTGGAAAATTGTGTTAAATGTTAATCCTGCAAATGTGGCGGCAAAGTATGTTTTTAAAATAACAACATTGGAAAGTTCAATAAGATGTTATATCTAATTTAAATTTTAAAATTATTATGATATATGAATTAGGCTTAATATATTATTAATTAATTTATTTTTACATTAAAATACAATTTAATATATAATTGGACAGTAATGATTATTTAAACAAAATTTTTTTTATCTAAATTGCAATAATTTTTACGGTTCACCCAAAAATAATGTTTCTTAGTTAAATAAGAAAAATTATCCCCAATATAATATCAATATTATGAATTCAAAAATTAATTTCATTTTAACAAGTTGAATTTCTAATGGTGTTGAAAATTTATTTTATTATCATTCAAAGAATGAAGTAAAAGAGAAATTTCATTATGAAAGTATTATATTAAAACAGATAAAGACTTTTAAAAAATTATATATTTCAATAAAAATATGTTTTATTTAGGCTAAAAATTATAAATAATATATTATATGTAGTTATTACTATACACATTACTTATTTTATGGTATCAGATATAATTATCTCATATATTTATAACACTACAATGATGTTTCGTAGAATCTCAGTGTCGTGTATAAGACATGCCAAGTCAGTGTTGTGTGTACCCCAAACCATGTTGGTGCCAAATTAATGGAATATAGGAATTAATTAAAAAATAAATATCAATGAACATTTATTCATTCGAAAAAAGGTCCATAAAAACTGGGGGTGTAAGATTCTACCGCCAGTAAAAGGAATATCACCCTCAAAATATATCTGATTTATCAATGGATTAATATTTTATTATTCAATTAATAGAAACCCAAATCATTAAAATGAACAATAAATACTCCTTTTAAAATAATAATGTTATAACCACAACGATTAACAAAAGTAACACATAGTTGGGATTTCACATAAGTGAACATAGTTGGAAAGTGAAAACATGGGCATGGAAGAGAAATCTGGCTATCAAGTTCTAGAGGAGGGTGATAGAAAACATGGTCATCAGAATGTTAAAAAACATTGCCGTAAGTATTTGATGAACTAAGGGTCCTTCTAACTAATCACAAATGAAGGTATAAGGATTCATTTTTGGCTTGAAGATCATTTTTCATAATGTTGTTGAATTTTTTTGAAATGATATACTTTCATTATTTCAGATAAAATAAAAACCTTTATTGTTCATTGATCCACATCACATATTTCTCTAAAAATGAATATGAATTTTTCGTTCCTAATGTACTATCAGATCATGAGACCCATGATATTCCATCCCATTAGTTATCATCAATACTAAGTAGTTCAAACAGGCCATCCAAATTTCATAAATCCTCATATGGAGGGATAATAAATAAATCTTCTTTACTTCATTTGAAGTTAAAATTAATAATTCCATATATAGTTATCTTAATGACACATATTATGGATTAAATTTTGAAACATTAGAAATAAAGTCATGATATCAGCAAAACATTGATCCCAATATATCCCAAACTACCACTTGGTTGTCACATTCCAAAAAATGAGAAAACCCTAATCTTATATCCCCATAATATCCATTAATGATTTTTTAAAACATGAATTATTTCTTATTCAATTTATTAATTGAAATATTAATTAAATTCATGGTGTTGTAAACTTCATCATTGATGACATAGAACACATGGTCAATAATTTTTTCATTGTTAATCCATATCATCATATTCACTTATTCATATCCATAATATCTTTATCAAAACATCATTATCTCAACGTCATGCATTATTTAAGGGATACCTTACAAAAATTAAATTATCAATTTTCTATGAAATCATTTTTCTTTTCCTTAATCTCTATTAAACATGTCCTTTTCAATCCGTAATGAAAATTATTACTGAAAATACATATGTATTTCATGATTCATACAACATAATATTTGGATTCTAAAAAATAAAAAATATATTCATCCAAGATTATTCAGAAAATAGATATTATTTTTTATAAAATTATTCATTGGGAACCTTTTCCTATAATTTTAAATATGAATCGTGTTTTAAGGTTCGTCATCCTTAATCAATTCATGATTCTTTTCTTAACATTACTCTAAGGACATCACATAACCTTAACATTCCATTTTTGGTCTCTTTATCATTAGAAGTATAACTAATACTCATACCAACTTCCAAGATTCTATTAATGATATTTCTAATGGAAAAATCAATTTTCATAATGTAAATACATTCCACATTTAAACATTAAATGTTAACCATGTTCCATTGAGTTCCCTCCATTGACTTGATCTAGATGGCATAGTTTGATAAACATTTATCATATTAGGATACCACATTATCATGAAACATTACTTATAGGGTGCCAAGATTATGGATCCTACTTGTTTAATATAAGAAACATTAGGATTATACAAGGTTATTAATATCCAGTTCTATCTAATTACTTCATGATGGTTAATGAATAGTTTGTAAATTAATCAAGTATATCCCCTTGGAGTACCAAACTAGGTGTGAAGTAAGGACCATTATCATTTACTAGAATAAGTATAGTTAGGCTAGGAACATCTTGTTAGACTTGTTACCTCATGGAACATCTATTCCAGAGCCACATCCAATTGTAGTATCCAAACATGGATGTATTTCAAGGAAACTACCCACTCTGTCCTTTAGAAAAATTCTATAAACTTTTCTTATACATTTTATTATCCTTAGACTAAACCCCAAATGTTCACATGTGATTCTCAATATGATTTTCAAATCCTGGTTCCCAAATATAAAAAATCAATTTCTCTAATACCAACTATATAGTCCCAGTATTATTGTACATAGACATTACATCACATTTAGATAATACATAAAACATTACAAAAATAGATTCCCAAAGACCATATTAGTTTAGTTTATTAGGAAACATGGAACAAAATTCCTCTATCTAAAGAAAATATATTCAATGCTTCCATAAAATATCTTATCCCTTTTTATTTCTACATTAAAACCATTCTTCATAACATGGGGATGAAAACACATGAATGGATTGAGATCATGTTCTCAGTATGGTTAACTAAAGGAAATGCATAAGAATATCAAAAAAATAATGTTACGAAAACATTATCATGATCATTAGAAGATAATACCATTGAAATCAAAAATTAAAAACCTGAATTATAGAATAAATACATGCAGATCATAATACATGGAGAATATGTTAATAATGAACATGATCCATGAATGCATTATATAGGAATAAGACATGGAATTTGTGGCAGCAAACACATTAGAATATAAAAAACCCTATGTAAAGGTGGCCTACCAAGGGATTTTTTATATGTTAGACATGTTTTAACCACCCATGTACTTGCTTTAGGATTGAGATTACCTCTCATGTACCAATGTGGTTCAGGCTTGGGATATCCTCCCATGAACCGTCTGGCTTCAGTCTAAGTATTTAATTTTATTTACCCTCTTGTTTTTTGGTTAGGGATTGCCTCCATTTTACCTTATTTTTTTGGGGTTGGGATACCCATATGTGTACCCTTTGATCTCATAAAACAATTCTAATTACCAAATACATTTGATGGATATGTTGTCCCCACCCATATCATAATGAAATTATACATACATGTGCAAAAAAATTATAAAAAATAATATCATAATCAATGAAATTAAATGGGTTTCATTAAAAAGGAATCATTTCTTAACATGTGTAAAAATAATTAGGATTCATAATAATTTGATCAATGAACTACCCCTGAAATGATGCATTATTTGTAGATATAAAACCTATGAAAGTGAAATAGGTTTCTTAATGACCATGACATTAAGAATAACACATTCAGAGAAAGAATATGAATTTAACCATTAAATCATTTCCTGTAATGGCATTATTAGAAACAATGGATGTCATCATAAATATAAAATAACATTAAAAAATCAATCAAAAAACATGTCTTCTGTAATCTATCTTTCTAATTTTGAAAAATTATCTATAAAAAAAAATCATTTAGAAATACATTTTCTTTAAAAGTACTTATAAATTGTAGAAATAAGTCTTCAAAATAATTTTGAAACACTTTTCCCTTGAATAAATTTACCATTGATGTTTTTTTGAAAACATATTTCCTTGAAAATATATAATTTATTCATCATATCAATTTAAAAATATTTATCTTTGAAAACAGTTTTAAAACATATAATGAAATCATGATAGTATTCTGAAATCCATTTCATTAAAAGTACATAGAAACCATATAAATAAATTTAGATTTTTTTTAAAACTAATTTCATTGAAAATAATTTGAAATCATATAAATAATTCTTTATAACAGTGTGAAAACATTTTTAGAATACATTGTTTTTAAAGAGCATATATTTCTAATCAAAGATAGTAGTATGTTGGGATTTCTTAAAAAAAATTGTAACAATATTTTTTAAAAAGGGTATAAAAATGGTTCCAATACATGAACTAATGATGAATAACCATTGGATAATAAATATCATAAATTTTCTTGAGAGATGGATCAAAATATTTAATCAATGAAAGCATAATTATAAAAAATCTCGAAATGTGACATGATTATTTAAATAAACTCTAACCACATAGTAACTTGGGATCAAACTCTCCATGTAAAATACTAAAATTAAATAAATCCTAAAATATCATGAAAATAATTATAATCATTATATAACATGTAAAATGTATGTATACATGTCTCAAAAAAATAATGTAGGTGCATAATAAAACATGTGTCTCAAAGAATGGACATTGAGACAAAACCGTCTTAACAATTTAGTAGCTTTTCAAACAGTAACCCCCTGAAATAAATATCATATAATGGATATGTATAAATAAATAAACATCTATATATAGATCGTTGAATAAATCCATGTAAACTATTCACACCACACAAAATGAATGGGTGGTGAATAAAACATGTATCTCATGAAAATAAAAAATTTAGTTGAAATCCCATCAACATGTGTCTTCACTCTCGTTGTACTCATTCAATCCTCCTATATAATAAATAAAAGTTATTTATAAATCTATAATTGGATAATATTGTTATATCTAATACATTATATGTTTTTATTATGACTTTATATTAATTGCTTGTTAACAATTCTATGTAATGGTTTCACTTCGGTTAATATCTGCTTTGTTCTTTGGATGTGTCTTAATTCTTTATATCATTGGTAACTATACCTATGTAATGATTTATAATATGTAAAAAATGATATAAATATAATTTATATTTAGTATATATGTATAATAATCTATAAAATATAGAATAAGGAAATGGAATACACTGTTCATAGAGACGGAAAGCCATGCGTATGCATGAATGTTGTTTTCGTTTATATTATCGTATAGAATGAAAGAAGGTAAATGACATATGCATATATATGTGTATATATATATATCATAATTACTGTAGCATCATCATATCATATATATCATATAATTTAACTAAACACATCGTTAATAGATTACATGTTGTGTGTGGACAAATAACATCGCTTTGAGGGGGATGTAGTCCACACTTCCTCATACGAAATCAGCATTTTTACGTTATATGGGTAAGAATAATGATATGTGTTGATAAGGATTAAATAATATTAGAAAACCCAATATGTATAATATATAAAAAATATAAATATATTTTACATCATAATACCCATAATGAGATTCGGCAAGAAAAAATGATCAATCTTCACTGTGAGGTTGTAGTTTGCCTTACACATAAACAGTATGATAGGTACCTATTAAATAGAGGTGTGTATAAGAGTAGGAAAAACCATTAGAAACAAATCACTAGTATATTGAATATACTTCTGTTAATATACAATAAAGGAATAATGATAGGATTGATGGTAGAGAAAGGAAATAAATGAAATGCGCCTAAGAGTGGTCGTTACCTCTTAATTGGGTAATTCATTTTTCATTGTTCAAAAAAGCTTCCATTGAATTATTTATTCCCAATTAGAGGATTATATGATGAATAGAGTGATTTTTGGAAGTGTATTAAGTAGAAATATGTAGATCATAAGTGGTTTGACAGGTGTGAAGAAGGGGAAGAGTGCATGCCTATTTAGAGTGGAGGGGGAGTGGAATTATTGTAAATACCAAAATGTATTCCATAATGGGAGGTATAATATATAACTAATGTGCCACTAAAATGATAAAAATATTAGATTAATTTAAATTTATGGTCTAACTAGAAATAAGAAACACAATAATATCATACTTTTAAAAATTTGGTTCCTTCACATTCAAGATTCCCCAATTTTTTTATTTAGGTTTTTATTAAAGGACATAGTTTTATAACCTATTTTATTTATCCGTTAATACTAAAATAAAATTATATTTCGTACATAATAGATATCAACCAAATTATAAATATGATACCTAATTTTCTCAAAAACATATCTCATGTTTTATGGATATTTATTTTTAAAGCAAGCACATGTGATGCGTAAAACAAGGATAATCCTTAATCCTACAAACAATGTATCTACAATATATGGGCCAATATGTTAATTATATAATTAAATTTTTTTCATAAAAAGACCATATTTAAAGAAAAACTGCCCTTAATAATAAATATATAGAATATATTATTTTTATTACATTCAAATAATTTAATAAAATATCATTTAATGTAAAAAGCATAAAATGTCAATTTCTACATTATTTATATAATTTTAATTTTAAATTATGAAAATAAAATTGGAATTTGATGAAAATTATTTTTATACATGTGTTATATGATATATTAATCTCTTAATGTAATTAAATAAAATAATTAAATCAGATCACTTCAATTTTAACAATTATAGTATCATTTATTTTTGTTAATTATTAACTAAATAATCACTACATTGGGAATTCGTAAGCATTTTAAGAAATTAAGTCATATAATAAAATTATTGATAAATTATTATGATAAAAATAACTTATTTATCATAAAAAAGATATTTGTAACTGAAATTATAATTATTTTACATATCTCAATATTTTATAATTGTCAAAAGTAAATAAAGTTCCCTTTTTGTCTTTTTTCCTTACTCAACCATTTATATAAGGAAAATCATTTTTATAATAACCTAATAACCCAAAAATTAAAACCAATTGTTATATGGTTTAATTATTATAATAAAATGGATTTATGACATTGTTCCATGTTATTTTCTTCATTATGCTTATGGTTTACCCCTTAATTAAGTTAAATCTTACATTAATAGCTATGATTAATTTTATCCACATTCACTAGATTTCTTTGTCAAAAATTATTTCAATAAAATTAGAATAAAAATATCATACATTCTATAATCTTGTATGATATTTTTTCAAATTTAAAATCACATAAGATGGAAGATTTGGTTAAACACTATTCAAACAGTCGTGGTGAGAAAGTGAGTTTTTAAAGTAAAAAACATTTAGAAGTTCTATAATTTGTTATATCTAATTTTACTATGAAAATGATTTTAATGAATTAAATTGGATTAAAATAATAATAATTAATCTATTTTGACTTTAAAAACCAATTTAAAATATAATTATCACTGATCATTATATAATCAAAATGTATTTTTTAACTAAATTGCAGTAATATTTACTATTCACCCAAAAATGATGTTTCTTGGAAGAATCCCAAAAAAATTTCTATAAAGTAATTTCAACATTGTAAATTAATATAAAAATTAATCTTATAAAATTAAATTTCTATTAGTGTATAAAATTAACTTTATTATCATTTATAGAAGGACACATAATATGATTCTTTATGAAAATATTCTTTAAAACATATAAAGTTTTTAATAAAAATTATATAATACATTATCAATATGGTTTATAAATGTGATACCATTATAAATAAAATGTTATAGTAGTTATTACTATTCATATTAATATTTTTATTCTATATGTTATAATTACCTAACTAAAATAATTATAAAAATAAAAGGATGTTTCGTAGAAACTCAGTGTTGATTATAACACATGCCGAACTGTTTTTTCATATTTCATAATCCTTGTCTGTTTCATTCGTATGTTATGCTTTAGTTAGTGAAATAAAATATACAATGAAAATTAATTCTTACAAAAAAAGGTCCACAAAAAAATGGGTGTGTTACAATATAACCCTAAACACTCATCCCCACATTACCCCAAGCCCTTATCCCCAAAAAACACGAAACCCTCACCTCCAAGAAACCATAAACCCCACATACCCTAGAAAACCTAAAACCTCATACCTATGAAACCCTAAAAGCTCGCCACCAAGAAACATTGAACCATTTTCCCCATTAAACCCATAACCCACATCCCCATGTAACCCTGACCCCTTGACCATAAGAAACCCTTAACCCACAGCCCCAATAAATCATACCCCCAAGCCCCAAGTAACCCAAAACCCTAAGAACCATTTATCCATGAACCCTTAGACACATGAAACCCCTAACCCTCAACCACCTGAATCGCGGAACCCTCATCTGAAAGAAACCATCAAACCTGAAGCTAAAGAATCCCTGAATCCTTATACCTAATAAACCCAAAACACTAATCCATAATTAAAAATGAACCTTTAGCTAGATGAATCACTCATCCCTCTCTCTATATAATCCATGACATCTCAGCCGAAGGAAACCCTAAACTCTCACCCCATGATACTCAAAACCCTCATCCCTAGAAACAATTATCTCTTGCCCCCAACAATCTCTTAACCCTCAGCCCAAAAAATCCTTAGAACCTCATCTCGAAAAAATATTTAAATCTTTTCCCAAATAAACTCCAAACCAAAATCCACAAAATAAATTTCAATCCGTGACCCAAAAAACTAACTAAAACACTCCATCAAAAAACCATGAACACTTAGCACCAGAAAACCATAACCTCTCATCACTTAATAAACCTAAACCATAAGAACCAACAAAAAACAAACCCTCATCCACATTAAAACCTAACACTTGACCCAAATAATCACTAACCCATCATCCCTAATAAACCCTAAACCATCATCCCCTATAAATCTTAAACCCTTATCCCCAAAAAACCCTAAACACTAAACCCATACAAACCCTGAATGCTAATCCCAAAGAAACCCTAAATAGTAATCACCAAGAAAACCTAAACCATCATCCATAAGAACTCTTAACTCTCATCCCCATGAATCCATAGACCTCTAGGCCCATGAAACCATGAACCCTCATCCATAAGAAACACTTAATCATCATCCCAATGAAATCCTAGTCACTCCACCCCATGAAATCCTAACCCCTCATAACTATGTTTCCCTAAAACCTCATCCCCAAGAATCCTTGAACCTCCACCCCAAAGATTCATTTATCCCTAATCCCCAATGATAAATGAACATACATAATAAACTAAAACATAAACATCCAAAAATTCCTCAACACTCAACACCAAAAAACACTGAACCCTCAGCCCCTTATAACCATGAACCCTTGGTGATGAAAATTACGTTGAAGACAATGAGTTAACTTACCTTAAAAAGGAGATGGATATTGAATGAATTATTATTTAATTGAGATAATATAGGCTGAATTATATAAAAGTTTCTTTAATATTTTAATTTAAAGCCCACGGTATATCAACTTTCATGAATGGAGAAAATAGCCCTATGATTTATCTTATTAAATCCCAACCATGATGTTTTCAACTAGTCCCACATGGTTTCAAGAATGTTATGGAATACTTACCTAGATAAATATTCTATAAGGGAATATTTGGCCTGTTTAGTAAAATCTAGTGGTCTAGGTATTGACTTTCATATTCAGTGGGCTATGGGTGGAAAGGAATGTGCTACTTTTCCAAAAAAAAATCATTCTTAGATTTTAAAATTTTGAATTTACGTTAACAACATAGGTTTCACCATTATGACCATATGTAATTAAACTGTTGAATATTCAATCATATATTAGTTATAAATAACCATGCCATGGAACATGTATGGAATTCATGATTATAAAATCGTACCTATTAATTGCTACTAACCATTGTTTGATAATTTTTCTAAATATTCCACTTGAAATTATATATTTTTTCCTTCCCCTCCTACATGTCCGATTGGTGATCTACGATTGAAGATCCCCAAATTTCATGCCTCATCTAATGTGTTTTGTTGTGAGGATTATCCATCACATTCCTCCATTGAGTGAGTTTTCTACGTTTTAGGTCATTCTCTTTATAACGTCAATTGACTACATGCATCCACTATCCATACCCGTATTCCAACACATACAACCAAAATTCATCCTTCATTAATTTACATTTTTGTTAATATTTGTAAACTATATAAATCTTAAATCATTTATATTTTCTATGAATATTAGTAAACACTATGTATCTCACATAAATTTCAATTAGAGCATTAGTTAACATGGTGTGCATCATTCCCCACAATCACATTACATTTATCGACTACCCTACTTCTCATTCCATATTATTCACCCATTATGAAATCCTCATAAAGATCCATTTTATTTCAAAACATCTATAATTAAACTATTTTGACAATGTATGAAATATTTTACATTCATCCAATTATTCATCCATCTTTTTTTGAAATTTAATTTTCTATAAGTGATTTTCCTTCCAAAAAAATTGAATAAAATTTTATTCTTTCAACTCATCATTTGTTTCATAAATAAGAACACACTTTCTTTTTTATATTTTAAAAAATAATCTTTTTCTCCATTAATATCCTTTATCTTTAACACACTAAGAACAAATATTATAATGGATAATTGATAAAACAAAAATGAAAATTACATATGAATATCATTGTGATTTGAAATGTGGGAATATTACATTCCATACATCCCATTCACTATCATTTTAATTCAACACCTATATTCTTTGGACCATATAGTTATTATTTTTTCTTATCATTAGAATTCAAGAAAAATCCCCATTTTTTAGACTCATCCATCATTTTCCATATTTTTCCAATATTTTTAACCCTTTATTATCTAATTTACAATTTTGTAATTCTTAACCACTGAAATATTTTGTGTTAAAACTTTCCTTTACTCACTTTTTATATGGTAAGTTCATGGGGAACATGATCCTTCCAAAATCGATAAATGATTTCCTAAGATCAAGGGATTAAAATTGAATATTAAGAGTTGGTAGAAATAGTAAACAAACTTTATTGAATGTGTATCATTGTACATGTGAGTGTGTATATATTATGAGTGTGAGTGTGTATCCCTTGATAGTTCTGAATAGGAAGATGAAAGATTATCTAGAGGGGTCAAATAGAATAGATTATAATTTTCATCCTAATATGAATAATTAAGTAAATTAATAATGAAACATAATTAATGATGTTAATTAGAAAAGAAAATCAAATTAATAAAAACAATGTTATATATATTAGATTGATCCAAATTATACCTAGTCTAATATTATACCTATATACTCAATGAGTGATAAATTGTGTAATAATCTTATTTGGGGGGGGGGCGTCGTAACACTATTATAATATCCATTTCTAGTGGAGGGATAACCATGAAGAACTTACATTTGTATGGATATTCACATCCAAAATACACCACAAGATTTAGAATACGAGATTAACAACTATAATGGTCCTGAATTTAGAGTACGACAGTCACAACCTAATTAAAAATCATAAGAATATTTTTTTTATATAAAATCATAAACCAATAAGTGAAATTGCATGATAGATAGGAAGACAAGTTACATACTAAAAAATCATAGTAAAAGACGAAGATAATCAAATGAATAATAGGTACTATTTCTTGGGAATTGTGGATGAATCATCATGGGATTATTATCCATAAAATATTTGTTACAAAAATTAAGGAATGATCTAATGGATGAAATCCAGATCACATAGATGTTGTTTTGTACAACATGTCAATGTTTAGAGTGCAAATCTTTTAGTTCTCAATCATTCATTTTCTCATAGATCATATCAGTATCATTATTTAAATTTACTTTGAAATAATTTAAATTAAATATTTAATGACTAAAAAAAGAAATACCAACTAGGTACGGAAAATGTAATTCAAAAAAAATATCCAGGAGTGAAAATTATTCTTCAAAATAATAAAAATAATAATGATTTAAATTTAAAAAAATAATGAAAATTTAATATTATATTGAATTAATAGTTAAATTTTTCAATGAATTTCTATAATAATATATCAAAACATAGATATAAATTTCATAAATAATCTTTAATATTTAAATACAAATATTAAAAACAATCCAATTATAATCATGAGTTAATTTCAATATTATTTGTAGTACATTAAATGTTGAAAACTAATATGTAACGATTTCTTTGTTATAATATGTTAATTTAATAAATAATAAGTTAAATAAATTAACTCACAATATTAAAGCCATAATATTTTATAAACATGATGTTTGAAATGAAAATAATGAAGAATATAATTTTAAAAAATTTATAAAATCTAAAAAAATTTCTAAAATGTTTACATGACATTTGAATAATATATATGATTTTTAGAAATCAATAAAATACATAAAACAACTAATATAATTATGTAATAAATTATTAAAACAAAAATAATGAAATACATATCATATATTAAATTATAGATTTAATAAAAAAATTAATTATTGTGTTGAATTAGGTGTGCATGGAAAGTGTTCTTGTAGTATGTTCAAATAGTCATGTAGTTGATATACCTATTGTTCCAATTATGTTTGGTCACTTAAAATAAATATGGTCACAATACTGATCATGAGAACAATGTGCTATCAAAACTGATTATATTAAAATGGTACGTATGCTTCACATTCCATAACCATCATGGTATGTTATAAAACCCCACATGGTAGGATGTAAACATCTTCATGGTAGGTTGTGAGTGATACTTATGGTAGGTTAATAATACATGGTATATTCTGAACCAATTCATGGTAGGTTGGGAGAGATACTAACGAATGGTTTGTAACACATGGTTTGTACCATTACATTTGCATGATATTAATATTTTAAAAGGATTAAATTTGGAGAATGATTAACTTTAGGTATCCATGTATATCATGTTCAATTGTTGAAAGAACCTATGGTATGCTGCAAAAAATTTGACCGAAACTGCTACAACATGATAATTCATATTTCAGATAATTGTTATCACATGTAAACATTATAATTAACCTAGGTTCTAGCAGATTCAATTTAATATAATTTCAGGATGTTTTCATTTAATTAATGAAAACAGAAATTTGATGTCAATAGAATTATATATCACCAAAAAATAATAGAAAATATAAACAAAAATATTTATAAAAAATGTTGAAACGATTAAAAATATTCAGAAAAACATTAGGTATCAAAAATTTATTTTTAAACATTCATTATGTATAATAATATATATATATTTTTCTTATATATTCAAAAAAACAATTGAATTGTTATTATTATGTGTATCCAAAGTGATATAAATGAAATAAAACAGATTTTCAATTCAAAAAACTCAATAATTCTTGAACTGTTGCATTATATTTTAGAAATTATTAGAGCATTAAAACAAAAATATTAGATATCAATTATCATCAATAGAATATATATAAATCTATTTAATATCAAATGAAACAATTTTCATTGTAATATGTTCTATATTACCCATGTCATAAAATAATAAATAAATAAAATTTTACAAAAAATAAGAAGAATAATATTGTTGAATGAATAATCATTTATCATGTATATAGAAAAATGTGATCATCACAGAGATTGAATTAAACTTATTTATCACTGAGTAAATGATTGATAAAAATGTTGTCGTCCATATTAAATAGGATTTTTAAAAACATTATCAATAAAAATTATGATATTAAAACATATAGTGATATTGTCAAAATATAATTTCATATAAAATAATAAATGGGACTATAATTTGTTAAATACCTAATATAATAATAAATGAAAAAAACTCCCAAAAACTACAAGTTTTGAATATTACAAAAATGAGACAATCCTTTATAATAATCTACCCCTATTTAAAAAAATTTCAAAAATATAATATATATTAAATATAAAAAAACGATGTTGGAAAACCAATATTCTACTCCTAAATAGATTCATATTAAACTCAATTAAATACAAATAATATTAAATTTTTATTATAAATTTGAAAAAATCAATGTTAAAATTTATGAATCCAAAAAAAATTTAATGCACAATTTTGGTGATAATATCATCAAGTTGATTTTATCATTGAATATATTAAAGAATAATATAAATTTTGTTATAATAATAATGAATAAATTAGAATTTCATGTCTATATGATTAATTATACAATTCAATAATGGGTTCCTTGAAAAAGAAATGGAAGATGAATTATCTCAATAAATAGAAATATTTTTAATATAATAACCACAATTAGAAAATGTTTGTTTAATCAGTAAATATTGAGAGCCCCAAGATGCATCAAATATTTACTCACTTTTAGTAGATAACAAGTAAATAGTGTTTTGTTTTATTGAACTACAAGAAACTAATTTATTACTGAGAAAGTGATACATACAGAGGTTTCTCTTTTTATCAGGTCGACATCCACCAAAATTAGAATTAGTGTAACATATTTTGGTAATTCAATTTTTCTAGAATAAGATATTAACATATTAATACTTCCTTTATCATGTCTAATAGCAACCTTGACAACTTTTAAGTTAGACTCTATGGGATTAGATATGAATATTTCACATAAAAAAACACTAAATAATATATTTGGTTAATAAGTAGTCTAATAAAATCATTCTATAAATTCCTATAAATAATTTAGATTCAACATTTTTTTCTAGAAACATCAAATTAAATGTTATAAAAAATACTAATTGGGGTTTTCAATGTTTTAAAAGAGTGAATACCAAAAATTTTAACCACATATTTACCATAGTATGATCGATTCAAAAATATTCCATAATTTATTAGAAGACTTTGAAGTCTTATAACGAATTTAAATTTTCCAATAAGACACATGTCATATTTAGCTTCCTAAAATTTGAAAAATCATCACAATTAAAATCATTTTAATATTGAAAAACAATCTCATCAATGTAAATTGGTTAAATTAGATTAGCATTAGAAATTACTCTAATAAAAAATTATAATATACATTACCATTATTTATAAAAAATTTCAATTATAATGTTTTGATTCTATCATAACAAGAATATGGTTCTTATATAATATCATATAATGATTTATGATATCATAATGACATCATTAATAAATTTATCTTTTTTCAATCTTAGGGATGTTAAACAAAATTTATTCAATAAAAAATTAAAAAGTAGTTATAAAAAAATTTACAGAAATTATATTATGTTCATCATATATAGAAAAAATCCAATTAGAGTAATTTAATGCATCATCAGAATTATTTGCAACAAATCCATATATAAAAGTAGAATTATAAAATAAGTCTATATTAGTGATTCTGGTTTCCAATCCTTAACCATCATTACCAATAAAATTTACAATGATATGACTTTATGAGTCCAATTGGATCGTGGATTAGATTGATAACTATTTCTTTCCTCATCCACAAATACATTATATAGAGTTTTTTCTTCACAAAAATGGAAATAACTAAAATCATATTCAATAGTTTCCATAAAATTTTTTTGAACATCATAAGATTCATAAATCATTAACTTTGCATATTCATCAATAGTACTAGTATACTACTTAGATACTCTATAAAATTTATTGTTATTAAAAATTCCATGAAAAAAACCTTCAACAATTTTTTCATTAATTTCATCAAATTTATCTTCTATATTAGTGAAATAAATATTAAAATTAAGAGCTTTAAAAAATAAAACCATTAACTTTCTACCATTAAACAATTTATAATCAGTTTTATCTAATAACATTCTATCATAATCTCTATTTAAAACATATAAATATTCATGATATAATATTCCCTAATATAATTTAATATACTACATTCATTTTTTTTATTTCAAACCAACTCTTGACTAGTTCTATTTTTACATTCTACACGACCATTTGGTTGTGGAGTTCATAGAGTATAAAATGTTTTAGCATAAACATTTACTTCTTCGAACATATTCAACTGATAACAAAAAAATTCACAGTTATTATCACTTCCCATATAAATAATTATAAAATATTTTGAATTTTGATCTTTAATAAAAATAGTAAAAAATAAATCTATTGTTTCTTTCTTATGATATATAAAATTATCACATGTTAGTCTATCAAAATAACCAACAATGATAAAAAAATTCATGAAACATAAACATGAATTTTCCATTACACCAAATAAATTATGATGTAATAATTCATGAATTATAAAATTAGAAACATGACTATTACATTTGAAAAATACATTATGTTTCGTACCTTTCAAGCGCAAATCATAAAAATAATAATTAAATACCTTTATCATGGTAAAATATAAAAAATGTAAATGAATTTTTAGAATGTGTATCATTCAAAACTGATAATGAATATGTCTTATATTATAGATAACATTATCTATTTCTATATTATTAATAAACAAAAAATTTTATTAGATATATCAATGAAATTAAAAGAATAAATATTATCATTTTTATTATCATAAAAATATTGTCTCTAAAGGAAACACATTTATCATCTCCAAACATAACATGATTATTATCAACACAATGTTAAGATAATTAAAATATATTTTGTTTACTCAATTCAATATAGAAGACATCAGAAATAAAACAAAATTTGGAAAACCTACTTCACTAAAACCAATAACCATGCCTTTATAGTATTCTCCAAAAGTGATATAGTCTCCATCAAATTAGATATAATAGATATAGATTGATAATAAAATAGTTATGTGTTTTGAAAACCCACTTTCCATGTACAATGTATAAATTATGATAAATGTATATCATTCTTCATATAAAAATCAATTATTTCACATTTTTGGTACCCATGATATTTTGGGTACAATTATGATAGCAGTAGAATACATAGGTACCCAAATAGATTTGAAAAATATATTATAAGGTACTATCCGATCTAAATATTTTAATATAAAAGTTTTTGTATAATAAAGAGATTAAGAATATAAAATAGAAGATTCGTAATCATAATTTCATTGCATAAATCATTTAAAGAATGTACCATAGGAAATATTTCTAACATATCATTTATGAAAGGTAGTCTTGTATAATTTAGGAAAATTTGGATTATAACAAAAAACCATTTTATATTTAGTTAGTTTGATCATACATATGATTTTTTCATATTTTTCATTCATCCGACTAAAAGTGGATAAATCATTTTTGAATTTTATATGTTTTTTGGAAATATTATCATTTTTATTTTGAATAAACTCAAAATAGTTGAAGGACATAACTTTTAAAAATATATTGTAATATCTAATTTTCCATATGAAAATTATAGTTCATATTGAAATTCTGACTAACATTGATATGCCTCTTACTTTCATCAATCAATTATTTAAATATCTTAGTATATATTAATGAATCCTTTTTATAATTTAAATTTTCATCATATAGATCATTGAATATGTAACAATAACTATTAAATTAATAACTTGAATATGTATTATTACAAACCTCATTGGAATTTACTAACTTCAAGAATAGGTTGGGTAATTATTTCTCACATTTTGATTCATCACATGAATCAGATACTTCACTAAAACTACATACATAATGATAAGTAAATTGTAATTATTTTTTATATTAATTATAACTACCTTCAATATTATTCTTAGGACTAATAAATTTTATATGTCCCTACTATCTAAATTTATTTCATGTCACATCTGGAACATATGTGGCTCCAATATTTTCTATTCAAGCATTCATCTGATCATTACATGGTATTTTTTTATCACTTTCTTTCTCTTCATTAAATTATAAATATATATTCATACATTTGAAATTTCACCATTATCAATTTTTTTCCTCATATTCCAGAAGTGTTAGTAATAAAATTTTATTTTAACATGAATGAAATAGAGTTCTTCTAGTAATTATCTTAAACTATGATATTCTTCAACTCAATTTTGTATTCTAATAATGATATAATAAATTAATACAGTGTGTAATATTTGAGATTCATAAATTATCCCATTAATACATTCATATATTTCCATTAATTTTGTAGATATCGTAGGACTCTTTCGACGAGAATTTGGTTTTACAATTGTTCAATAATCTAATTAATTCCATTCAAAATTATTTATAACCATTAGAAATGTTGGTCTATAGTTTCATATTCACCCATATTGATTACCTTTTACATAGCTTGAATAATTCCATGTTTTAATCAAATTAAATATTCTAAGACAAGGTGAGTAACCTATATAATAAATCAAATCATTGGAACTATCTTACAATAAGACACATGAAAAAAAACATTTGTTAGCAGAACAACTAAAATATTAAAAACATTATTATTTAAAACATTTCTATATGAATCGTTTCATATAAGTGTATATGGGTTAGTTTCAAGTAGTGAATAATATTTAAACATGATTGAATAGTGGTCTATGCTTATTGTTTTTGTGGTATGTCTCTATTATAGATAACTGGTAACCATAATAATTTCCATCAATTTGAGGTAGATTGTAAAGAATCCGAGAACTATTTAAAATAATTAATTTCATCTTGATGAGTTTTCTTTATGAATTTAGGTATTAGAATATGGTTTCACGATAAAATAAAATAGGCTATATAGAGGGATTGGATGAATAAAAAAGGGAACAAACAATAAAACTAATTGTTGGGACCCAATAGTTAGATGTTAGATTGTTTATAGGGGTGAATAGTCAAGATATATTTTTAGACAAATAAGAATAATTATATCAATTGGTATTTAATTATAAATAATGTTGTGAATTATAAGGATTATTTAATATAAAAAAATTTATTTTTTAATAAGGGATCTGTCAAAAGTGATCTACGTCTATTCTTATTCAAGTCTACTATGTGAGAGATACATTTATTACTAATCTGGTGATTTAGGTGGAATCATAACATGATTACAAGGAAATTTTCTATTGGAGGGATAACAAAAAAACATCAACTTTTGTATATGGAGTTACACCCAAATAAAAACTAAATTTAGAATACAAGAGACAAAAACCAAATGGTAATAATTTTAAAATCTGATAGTCCCAACCTAAATAATGATAAGAAAAATAATTCTTCTTTAGTTTAAGAATAAATTAAAAATTAAAAGAACATGAGATATATGAAGATGTGATAAAAAATAAATAAATTAGGAAGAAGTAGAATATATAAAAATGTGTAACATGTACTTTTTCGTTAGAAATATGGATGTATCTTCATTGTATTATTGTCAAATATGGTTATGTTTAGTCCATGAGAAATCATCCAGCAAATAAAAACCTGATTGCACCGGTACTGGATTGTAAAACACTTCAACGTTCATTGTAGAGATCTTTTGATTATAAAATGTTTGTCTTCTCATATCCCATCTTAGTATCATGATTTTAATTTCAATTATAATCCTTTAAAGAACATGAGCCTGAGCCTGGTTGGTGAGGACTCCTAAATTGCATCCAGGAGACCCAGGATCAAATCCATGAGGAGTCTCATTTGCGGGCTACTGTAATAGGTATTGTTTGGCAGTGTAGCAACCGAGAAGATTACCCCATTTGGCCCTTTGGGCCACCGATTTTATCCTCGCGTCCTTTAAAGCCTTCGGTCCACCCTTGTCGTCCGGTCAGTAAGGCCTTCGGGCTACCTCAAGGCCTTCAGGCCACATTATGTGTAGATGAAAACCAGCCACCTTATAAGGAACAAGATACATAAGGAGGATGAGAAATGATCTTTTACCCTGAAGAAGCTAAATGGATTACAATAATGAGAGTTTATGGAACCGTCCATTGGAAAAAGCACGTGCATGCATGGTAAATCCTAGCCAAATAGCCATAAAAGGGTGGAGAGATGATTTCATGATAAGATGTTGGGGAGGAGCAGGTTAAAGTAGTTTGTCAGGTTTGTATGTAATATTTGATGACTACAGGTAATGAATTCCCCTAAGGCATATGGGACAAGTAATAATTACTCCTACAGTCCTTTTAAGGGTACAACCTCACCCCTTGAAAGGTGGATTATCAGAAATCAATAAAAATGAAGTCCTTCTAGCCATTGAAGGAGGTGAATTATAATCTTTTATATAAAATCCATGAAAACTAAAATTCAAAACACTACCATAGGAAATAATTTCAATTTCAAAAATAGATAATTATCTGGAGTGAGAAAATTATCATTCAAAATAATATTAAAAATAATCATTTCAATTCAAAAAATAAATAACTATTCAAACCATTATGTTTTACCCAATAAATAAGTCAATGTTAATAAATAAAAATAGGTCAATAGAGATTCATAAATATCATCAAACAAATTCACTATTTAAATGAAATCTAATTTAATGTAGTGGGTGTTATAAATATTTATTACACTACATATAATGATAAATTTTTGTAATAATTTCATAGTTATTAAATATTAATTTATAAATTAACAAGACAATGAAATTTACACTAATTATTATATCGTAATTTTTTTATAATTTTGATGTATGTATTCTCATGGACAATGATTACATTTTACAACGTATTTAAAATGTATTAAAATATTTCTGAAATGATTTCCATGGAATTTAAAAAATAGCTTTTTTGAAAACAATAAAAACACGTCATAAAATTAATTTAATAATTCATTAAAATAAACAATAAAAAACAATGAAAAGTTAAGTATTATTAAATATATTTATTTTTGGACACAAATAAAATTGTTAAATTCACTGTTCCTCTAAATAGTTCATGTGGTCAGTTCAAATAATCATGTCGTTTATATAGATAACATTACAATAGAATATTGTCACTTAAAAAAATGTACAGTCACTATACTAAATGTGAAAACAATGTGTGATACATTTGGAATATATCTTGTAGTCAGTATACTAAAATTATTTTAATTTTCAAGGTATGTTGTAAAAAATTTCACGTAGGTTTTAAAACACTTTAGGGTAGGTTGGGTGTGATACTCATGAATGTTTTATAATTCATGGTAGGTTTTCAACCTCTTAACTATAGGTTTTTAGTGGTACTAATTGAAGGTTTATAATACATGATAACTACCATTGGTGCATCATGATAGTTATATTTCAACAGGATATATTTACAAAAATGATTAATATTATGTTTCTAATGAATTTATAGTCACTTTTGGAAATAAAACATTTCACGTTAGAAAAAATATGTGAGAAAAATTTAAATATACTTATAATAATGAATTAAACTAATATTATGGACATATAAACATCTGAATTAGCTCAATGTCCAAAAGGCTTAATTATAGAAAATTTTTATATACATGGGATCAAATAAGTATTCAAAATGAAATCCATATCAATATAATTCTTCAAAAAATATATGAAAATAAAATAAAATTACACATATATTTTGACATTAATATATATAATGTGAAAACGTTTTGGTGTCTAAATGATATTTTCTAACTTTCATGCATTGAAATAAAATGATGATAAATTTCATTTATTTAATGTGTGAAAAGTTATATTTTATACCACTAGGTATTGTAAGAGATATCATTGATATATAAAATATTCGAAATGATGAAAATATCGAATTCGAGAAATATTTCTTGATATTTGGGAAATATTTAGAGCATTAAGAAATTTTTTTATAATTTAATTTGGAGTAATTAAATTTATATAAATAAGTTATATAACTATAGAAACATGTTTCAAGTTAATCGTATCTATATTACTCATGTAATAAAATATTAACCATAGAAAAATTTTACACACAATAAGAATAATATTTTTATTGAAACAAAATCATGTTTCATGTTTGAACCGAAATGAAAATATCATACAGATTGAATTAAAAATCGTCTTAGTTGAATAAATGTTAGATAATCTAGATTTCTTTCAGATGATTATGGATATATAAAAATAATATAATTATAACTAATGATAATAAAACATTTATGATTTAAAAATAAATTTTTTCAAAAAATAATATGAGGTTTTCCAATTTAAGAAAACATATAAAATAATAGAATACAAAAGGGTACAAACATCCTTATGTGTGTGAGTGTGCACATATTCTGTGTGAAAGTGTGTATCCTTGTGTTCATGATTGTGTACATATTTTGTGTGTGATTGTGTGTGTTATTTTACCTAGGTTAATGTGTGTGTTTCATTGTGTGGGTTTCTCACTATATGTGTTATTTCCATTATACTTATAAAGGAAGAATCTATTGGGAATGGAATCTCTCTGGCTAATAAATAAGGAATCTGAAGTATATCTACCATGCTATAAGCAACAAAAATCCAAATGAAATATTTGGTGAACCATTTATATATCCTTCATGATAATAAGTTGGAGTGCTTAATTTTGTGATTAATAACCTAGAGAATCAATTGTGCCAATAGATGATCCAAGATAACCTGTGGTATGCTCTCACACAATGTTACCCCCACATCATTGAGAAGGTGATAGAAAATATAGATGAATGGTTTGGAGGATGTCCTAAAAATGTGGAGGAGGTTACAAAAAACATATAAGAGGAAAATGGAGTTCACATGATGATCAAATCCATGGTCGTAACATGGTGAAAGTCACTTCAATTCATGGTAATGGTGATATATAGTTATACTTACTGTTGGTGATACAGACCGAGAAAATATTCTTCTTCCATACCTATTCCAAATATAATAAGATAATTTTTTTCATTTAATTCACTGATTATGCATAAATATGGTGAGTTTATATTAAAAATTAATGATAAAAATCGAGGGTGTTTTATCCATATCTGGGAAGTCATGAGGTTTTCTTTGAGTAAGAAGTTTGTTCCATCACACTACAATTCATATTTCCACAACAAGATTCGAGAAACTTTACAATGGTTCAATTGTGTTGAAAATTACAAAAATAAGATAAAAATTACCAATATTCAAAAAAAATAATGATGATCAAGTGGTAACCATTTTTTGGATTTTAGATGTGCTCAATTAGTAGATTTTCAATCAATTGTATATATACCATCATTTATAAATACATTATATGAATCACTAAGCTACCATGTTCGAGAAAAAAATCAAATATATGACAAATATGAGGAGACCCACATCCCCTTACACTCCCTAGAAAATTGGGTGAAGGATATTTGAAAAAAGTCAATGATAAAAGTGGTGGTTGATCACAAAATTAAATACTTAATTTTCCATTAAATAATACCATCTTTTGAGGCTAATAATACAAAAAATTATGATATATTATGTCTCAAATACCAATGAAAGGCTCACATTTCTAGTGAATTAAAAATATATTGGACCATGACCATAAACAATTATTGAGAAGTTGAGATTGGTGGAGAGTTATCAGAAGAGGAATAAGAGGAATCTATAGAAATTCATAATGTAGAATTTATAAATGATTGTGGTATTAGTGTCCCCAAAAAAGTTTTCCTTGTGACAATAATAGGTATACAGAAGGAACATTGGGAGAACAATTTCTATACTCGATGTAAAATCAATGGGGAGGAATGTAGTGTTATTATTATAGAGGGAGTTTTTAGTGTTGTCGACAGAAACGAGTTGCTGGAGGAGTTGGCACTCTTGACTTTGAATCTCTAACATCCATACCAACATTAGTGGTTGAATAAAATTTGAGATCTGAAGGAACCAAATAAGTCATGTTTTTCATCAACATCAACAATTTAAAATAAGAGGACTTAAATGATTTTGTAGTAATTAAGGATCATCATTTGTTACTCAAACTTCTAGGGAAATTTGAGAAGCATGTTAGAGATGATAGTTTATCAAATTTTATTAATTTATACTTTTAGGGGAACATATAGACATTATACCAATATAAACATTTTATTTCTAAAGGTTGAATTCCATGATAGAAGATTAAAAAAAAGAGAAAATTAAAATTGTTAGATTGTTGTAAAAATATATTATATGAGAAGAAATAAAATGGAGAGAAAAGAAAAGTAAAGAGTGAAAAAAAAATTAATAAGGGAAAAAGTATGTTGTAGTAAAAATTTGTGATGCTTTGGAGTCTTCGATTACACAAAAAACCCTCCTAGTACTCATGTTAAAAGAGATGTTTCTAAATTATAATTATTTTCCCCCTTTTTAAATTTTCTTTTTATTTTTTTAGGAGTATGATGATGTATTTACAGAAAAGGTTCCACAATGTTTTCGACCCATTATACGTATTGGGCATTAAATTGTTCTCCAACCAAAGTCATCACAACCAAAACACACTTTATGTCATACCAAAACATAGGGGACAACAAAAATTGAATGTAATGATAAATAGATACTAGACATTGGATATATAACATAGTGCCTTATTCCTTGTTTTTTATATGTGTTTCTAGTTCCCACGAAGGAGAGAATATAGAAAAACTACATTGACTATAGATCCATCAATAACATCATGGTCATTTATTTTATTCCTATCCATAGTTTAGATGATATTTTATATGAATCAAATGGTTCTATTATTTTATCAAGAAATTATTTATGAATGCCTACAATAAAATTAGGATGAAATAAGTGGATGACTGGAAATATTATCATATAATAAAACAAGGCCATTTTGGAATTATTATTCATGGACTTTTGTATAACCAATTCACCTTGAACATTAATGGTGTTAATATATCAAGTCTTACATGAATATATTTGAAAATATGTGTTAGTCTACATTGATGATATTCTAATGTATAGTAGGAATTTTCCTGAACATGTATGTCAGATATTTAAAGTTATATATGTATTAAGAAAATAAGGCATTGTTGGATGCATTATAATGTAAAAATTTTTACTTTTAAAATAGTTTTCTTTGGATTTTTTAAGTGGTGATGGTGTTTGGGTCAATATTTAGATGATCAAACCTAGACAAGAGTGGATGAATCCCACATTCATTCGGTAGGTATGATGGTTCCATGGTGTTTATAGTTTTTAGAAGATATTTATGATGGGCGTAAGTACACTAAAAACACTATTTAAGGATTTTAAAAATAATTACATTCATTTCAAACAAGGGATCATTTATGGGAAGGATTTTCTGGTGCTCAATGTGAGACTCTCCCATGAACAACTACTATATATCTATCACATCAGTAAGAAATTTTTGGTTTAATGTGAAATAAAGGGAATAATTATATGTGGAGTACTCTAGTAGGAAGGTATGTCCATTACTTATTTTGGTGAAAATTTAAATTTCCCAACTCCAAATAATGTGACACATTTTAGTGAAATGTATGAATTTTTTAGGGTATTAGAATCATGGAATAGTTATATTTGACCTTAGTAATTTTTGATTTTTTACAAAGAAGAGGAACATATGAAAAGTTTTAGACAAAATATGTTTAATATTAAGAATGGTATTTGGATATAAATTATTAAGACATTTATATATGTTATCAAGAATAAAAAAGGGAAGGAAACCATTTTTTTCATTGAAAGTTCCGTCATACATGCCCTTCTATCTTTATTAGATTCTAAACACCATTTTTTGGAATTAAATAATGATTAATATTCCACTGAAATTTATTTTTGTGACGATTATAATTATTATAAACCAATAAATATTTGGGAAAATTACTATTTACATGATTCATTCTTATTTAATTTTTATAGTATTTTTATTCCCAAATAGTATATTTAATTACATTTATTTAAGGAAAAATATTATTGTGTATTAAGAAGACAATTTGGAATTTATAAAAGTTTCATGTTCTATAAAGAAGAATTTATACTAGCCAATAATTTCAAAGGATTTTGAAACATTTCTCATGAAATTCACTGACTTACATAAAGAGAAATATAAGTCATACCCCAATGGAGTGTACCTCCACCATCGTATACCTAAATTACCTTTTGAGGATACATACATGAAATCTTTTCATTGATTACAAAAAAACAAGAGGGGTAGAAATTCAATCATAATTTTTGATGATATTTTTAAAAGATAACATTTTATTCCACATCATTAGACACATAATGCCTCTAAAATTACTCATTTACTATTTTTGTAAATTCTAAGGATTCATGGGATGCCTCAAACAATTGGTTCTGGTTGATATTCTAAATTCCGTAGCTACTTTTGTAATAAAAAATGTAGTAATTTTGGGATGATATTATTACAGTCAACCACATTTCATCCATAGACCTATGGAAAAAAGTTGTGGGGAATAGATCATTGTCATCAGTCCTATGAATAACCATAATGATAAATATGAGGAATTGGGAGGAGCAATTATAACATGTAGAGATTTCACATAATATGGCCAAAAATTATATAACTCAGTTTTCGTAAAATGAAATTGATTATAGATTTAATATCATCCACTATTGATATATTTATTTTTCCTTTCTAGGATTCAATGAATATGGATGGGAAATGCTGTGAAAAATTCATCATGAAACTATATGAAAGTGAAAGGAAAAATTATTGATCAAATGAATCAAAAATAAGTTGATCTGTAAAACAATATACATAAGAATGTTTTATTGTAGTTGGATGCGTTTGTTTAAAGTTATATGGGAATGGAATTTTTTCCCAACAAGAAGAAATTGAAACTCATACCATGAAGAGATGGAACATCCTATGAAATTTAAAGGACTAATAGAAATGCATAAAAGGTGTCATTATTAGATGACCACGGTGTATGTGGATCTTTTAATGATTATGACACTTCTCTTATTTTTCTTTTGGAGTAGGAAGAATCTTGGAATATTTCTTTTAGTAATGACAGGATGATGAAAACAATGTTGGAGACACATAGTCAGTTCCCCATATGGAGTGGATTGATTTGAATGTCCCAATGGAATTTGGGAGATTAAAGAGGTTGAGTTCAATAATTGGTTCCCATTTTTCTTCATTTAAATCTAAATGGATCTCTCATTACATGCATGGTGAAAATGGAAAAAATAATTATGAAATATCCAATCCCAATAATCATTTTCTAGGTTTTTACTACATACATGAATGGATTCCTAGAACGCTTTAAATTATGTATATTAGACAATAGATTCATTGATCTATAATATCAAATTTAGTGGTCCAGGTAATCAAGGTTAAATCTGTTGTGTTACTGGTTGAAATTCAAGGTCTATATTTCCAAAAATCCATTGTTATATTTTAACATTCTGTCATTTATAGGAAAAGTTATGTTTATATGTTATTCCTATAGGTTAATATACCCATGATTATTGTATAATCCCATGGATATAAATATCCACCACCATGGAACTTGTACTAAATTCTAGATTGAAATAATGAACTTCTTCTATGTTTCCGTTGAATATGTGAGGATTTTTCTAAATATTCCCCTACCTCTTGTGTATTATTTCCTTGCCAATATACATGTTTTATAGGTGATCAGAGTTCCCAAACCATGAAATTCTACGCCATAACCCATGTGTGTTGTTGTGTGGATTGGAAATCACATCCCTCCCTTGATTTTTTTGTCTATGTCTAACTCCATTCTCTTTATAGAAATTTTTCCCATCATGTATCCACTACCAACAACCATTATCTGACACATATCCCCATACGCCATACAACATATGATGCCCTATAATGTGCATAATTGGACACCCCATGCATGTAATGTAACTAATCCCAAAAAATCCTTGAAATCATATCCTGAAAAATTCACGAAACATTAGCCCCAAAACCTCTAAACCCTTATCCCTAAAAATCACAAAACCCTCATCCCTAAAAATACCTAAAC
Source organism: Viscum album (assembly GCA_963277665.1). Classification (NCBI taxonomy): domain Eukaryota; kingdom Viridiplantae; phylum Streptophyta; class Magnoliopsida; order Santalales; family Viscaceae; genus Viscum; species Viscum album. The sequence goes on from OY728132.1 coordinate 924,016,902, forward strand.
CCTCATCCACAAAAACCTTTAACACATCTGAAAATTAAAATGTACACTTATCCAATAAAACCCACGAATCCTCACCTACAAAAAACCTTGAACCCTTAACCCCATGTAACCATAAACCATTATCCCTAAAAATCCCTGAACCCTCAGCCCAAAAACAATTGAACCCTCAGCACCAAAAAATCTTAAACCATGACATGAACAAATCCTTCACCCTCTGATCCAAAAAACTATCACCCCACTCCCTAGAAAAAACCTAAACCCTCAAAAAAACTTAACCCAAAAAAAACCACAACCGATTCACAAGAAAACCCTCAACGCTCATCCCTAAAAAATAATCATCCATTATCCCCCAAATAAACCCATCATCATCCCCAAAGGCTAATGAACAATTATCCATAAAAATCACTAACCCCTTATCCACATGAAACCCTTAACCATCACCCCGAATAACCTTTATAAAAATTTCTTAATGTCCTAAAACCCTCATCCCAAAAAACCCTAAACCCTATATCAAGAAAACCTTGAACTCTCTGCCACAAAAATCCTGAACCCCCAGGAAAAAAAATCCAAAACTGTTAGTCACAAAAAATCATGAACACTCATTCCCAAAAACCCTGAACCCTCACCACCAAAAAGCCATGAACCATCATCCCTAAAATCCAAAAACATCTTCCAAAAAATTTGAAAACCCTCATACCCCACAACCCAGAACCCCTAGCCCAACATAATCCCAAACACCCATCTACAAAACACCATTATCCCTAAAAATCACTAAAAATGAAATGCCAAAAAACATTGAACCTTCATCCCAAAAATTAAATAAAACCTATCTTCAAAAGACCCCAATCCATAATTACCAAAATACCCAAAACTGTATCCACATAATACTCTAATACCATAGGCCCAAAGCATTAAAAAATCCACCCCAGAAAACCCCAAACCACAATTCCCAAAAAAACCTTATACCCTCAGTACCAAAAAAACACTAAAAACATTATCCCATATAATCCATAAAACCTTATCCCAAACTATCCTTAACACTATATCCCCAAAATATCCAAAACCCTTATCCCGAAAAACACAAAAACCCCCCACCAAAAAAAACCTACTCCCTCTTCCCTAAAAATATCTAGAACAACATCCCAAAAAAGACTAAATCCACACCCCCAGAAACATCTAAATTCTTATCCTCTAAAAATGAAAAACCGGAAGCCCCATGAAAACATCAACTATCAAACCTAAAAACTAACAACCCACAACTCCAAAATATGATAAACCGCAAGTCCCTAAAACCCCTAAACCCTCACCCCCCAAAATAAATATATACACTCAACCCCATAAAATCCTAAAACCTCATCCCAAAAAACCATACACCATAATCCCTAAAAAAACCCTGAACCTTCCAGCCTAGAAATCCCTAGACACTCAGCCCCATGATACCTAAAACATCAACCCCAATAATAAATAAACCCTCATGACCAAAAAAACCTCATCCATCAAACCCAATGAAAACCGAAATACTTAGACCCAGAAAACCATAACCCTCAGCCCTAAAAATCCCAAAACACACTGCCCCAAAAACACGAAACCCTCATCCACAAAACCCTAATACATCATCGCAAATAATAATTAACAACATTACCAAAAAACTAAAAAACACTCACAAAAAACCCTTCTACACTTATCCCAAGAAAACCCTAAACCCCCATCTGAAAAACACTCAAATATTAGCACCAAAAAACCCACAACCCTAATCCACAAAAAAACCAAAATCTCTCATCCATAAAAAACCCAAATACCTCGCCCCACAATATCCATTAATCCTTTTCCCAAAAATCCACAAACCCCAATTCCTTAAAATTCCACAACTCTCACCCCTAAAAAACCACTACATCCTCATCCACAGAAAATATGTCTTCTTATAGCCCAAAATAACCATAAACCTCAAGCAATACAAAAAAACCCAAACCCCAAGAACAAAAAACCCAAATCCCTCATCCAAAAAATTATAAACCCTCATCCCCAAAATACCATAAACACTTAGGTATAAAAAACATTAAAACCTCAGTCACAAAAAACTAAAAACCATCATCCCTAAATACTGTAAAACCTCAGCACCTACAACCCCCAAAATCCCATCCCGAAAAATCACAAAACCCTTATCATAAAGAAACCATAAACACTCATCCCCCAAAAATAGTATTCCATCTTCCTAAAAAACCACAAACCCATAGAATCAAATAAACCTAAACCCTGAGAAACTAAAAAACCTATACCACTATCCACAAAGACACCAAAACATTCATCCCTAAAAACCCTAATCTTTTAGGACCATGAAACCATAATCCCTCCACCAATAGAAACCTTACACCCACATCCAAAAAAAAATTAATCCATCAACTCAAAAACACTAAAACATAAAATCTAAAAAATAATATAACCTTAGTACCAAAAACATGTGAACCCTCATCCCTAAGACCCATAAATCCTCATTTATAGATAAAAATAAACATTATTCCCAAGATAACCCAGAAACCTCACCCCAATAAATCCATTCATCATCATCCTTAGAAACCCAAAAAATTGTTATAAATAATAGTAATTTATCTTCCATATAAAATAAACCCTCATGCCTATAAAAAATAAACCCTCATCCAAAAGAAATCCTAAACCCTTTCACCAAGAAATAATATTTCCATTAAACCATGAAAACCCTATACCCACATCACTATAAAACAATAAATACATATCCCTTGAAAACCTTGAACCCTAATCATAAAAGGATCATGAAACAACATCCCTAAAATGTGACCCCTCATCCCCAAAATACCATAAACCCTCACCCCAAAAAACCATGCAACCTCATCCCAGGATAACACTAAACACTCATCCCTAAAATACGTGTACCCACATCTCCAAAAAACCCGGAAGCCTCATCGTTAAAAACAAAGAAGCCTCTATCCAAAAAAACCATGAACCATCTTTGCAAAAAAACCTTCAGCCATCATCCCCAAAAAATCTCTAAACACTCTACCCCAAAACCCTAAACCCTTACCCCTTAGAAATCATGAACCCTAAACACAAAAATATCCATGATCCATCTACCCCAATAACCCAAGAACCCTTATCTTGAAAAAATATTGAACCCTTAACAATAAAAATCCACACCCATAAAAAACACTGAACCATGACCCTGTAAAAACTATCCATGCTCATCCCCCTAAATACCTAATCCCTACTACCTAAGATAAAAAAACCTCGATATCTAAAAAAACACAAACCCTCTGCCCCATGAATCCCTAAAACCTCAACCCCAAAAGAAAAAAAAATGGTCACCCCAAGATACAGAAAATCATTAGTTCAAAAAAACCTCAAAAAAATTTCCCAAATAAACCATGAACCCTAATACCTGAAAGATACTAATTCATTAAACAAATACACAACCATCATCCCAAAAAACCTAAACACATAGGATAAAAAACATAAACTATAAACCCCAAAAAAACCCAAACCCTCAACCCCTAACAACCCTAAACCATTATCCCATAAAAATCCCTCAACCATAATCCCCAAAAACCCTAAATTCTCAACCCCACTAACCATCATTCCTGACATCCAAAAAACCCTAAACCCTAAACCCCAAAACCCCTATACACTATGCCCACCCAAAACACAGAACACTCATACCCATGAAACCCTAAATTATCTTCCCTCACAAACACTAAACCCTCATCCTGAAAACACAAATCCCTCCTCCCCAAAACACCATAAACACTTTTCCTCAAAAATACATAATACCTAAGACCCAAAAACCAAAAACCATCATCCCCACAATCCACGAAACTCATATCACCAAAAAACCTAAAACTTCATCCCCAAAACCCTAAACCATACACACCAAAAATAGTAATCCCCCATCACAAAAAAAAACAAAAATACTCAGCCCTAAAACACACCAATCCACCATCCTCAAAAAGGTATAATCCCTTAGTCGAAATGACCATAAATCTTTTTCACACAAATACCCTAAACCATGGCATCAAAAATAATAATAAACCCTTAGGACGGAAAACAAAATAACCATCCACCAAAAAAACCATCCACCCTCATTATAAAATAACCTAATTCCCCAATCCCAAATACCCATGACACATATCCCAAATAAACCCAAAACCCTAATCCCTAATAAACGCTATACACATAGTCCAAAAAATGAAAACCTCGATCCCCAAAAACACATAAACCCTGGAACCCAAAAACCATAATCCCCAACCCCAAAAACCATAATCCTGAAACCCCAAAACATCATTAATCGTCTCCTCAAATAAACCCTAAACCCTCATCCCCGAAATACCGTCAACCCCATCCCTAAAAAACTGTAAACCCTCATCCCGTAAAAAACCTCAAACTTAATCCCAAAAATCCCATAACACTTTGTTGGGAAAAACCGACAACTCTCGGTCCCAAATAACCCTAACCCCACATGTCCAAAAAAACCTAGATCTCAACCCCCAAAATCCATAATCCATTGACCCCATAAAACCTTAAACCCTCGATCCTAAAAAATTCCTCCACCATTTCCCCCAAAAAACCATAAATATTATGCCCTAAAGAACACCATATGCAAAAATCCCTAAACCCTCTACCTGAAATACATAAAAAAGCCGAATCCATAAACCAGTAAAACCATATATCAAAATACCAAAAGAAATATCAACCCTCATCCCCCAAAAAACCCAAATCCATTTTCCCCAAAAAAACACTCAAACCATATCCTCAAAAATCACTCAGCCAACTACCCCAAAAAAACATCAACTCTCGATATAAGAAAGCCTCAAAACTGATCCCAAAAATACATAAATAATAATCCCAAAAAAATCATAAACCCTAATCCTTAAAATACTCATCCCACAATCCTAAAATCCATCGTCCCTCTACCCCAAACAACCCTTATTCCTCAACACCAATAAAACCCTCAACCACATTCTAAAAAAACACTATACCCTTAAGAAAGAAAACCTCAACCATCATCCCCAAAACCCCTCCACACTCAACACCAAAAAAAAAACTCACAACCATAATCCCCCATATATCGTTATATTTCATCATAAATACCACTAAAATCCTATCCCCCGAAAAATCCATCAATCCTCATCCCCAAAAAAATTATAAACCATCACCCCTAACAAACCCTCAAGCCTCAACCCAAAAAAACTCAACCTTTATCCACAAAAGACCCTCAAACCTCCACACCAAAAAACACATAACCCTCATACCCTTAAACACCCCAACTAAGTGCCCAAAAAATCATCAAACCTCATCAAGAAAAACATTCAACACTCAGAAAAAAACACACTCACTATTTAGCCCCTAAATAAACCTCAACCCCCATACTCCAAAAAACATCATACATAATCCACAAAATACCCTCACCCATTACTCCATAAAAATATCAACCATATTCCCCAAAAAATCATCAACACACAATGACCAAAATCCCTCAACCCTCACCACCAAAATTCCATCAAAATTAAGACCCAAAAACCCTCACCCCTCATACCCTAAAAAATTTCATCCTTGTAACCTAAAATCCCTCAAACCATAGTGTAAAAAACACTAATTTCTCATCCAAAAAAACAATCAACCCTCATGACCAAAAACCATTTAGTTACAAGACCCAAAATCCCTTAACCATTAGCTTCCAAAAACATCAACCTTGATCCCCAAAAAACCCATATCCATAAACAAAAAAAACCTAAACCCTCAACACTTGTAAACTCTCAACCATCATCTGCAAAAAACCCTTGACCACCAACTACAAAAAATAGTCAACCCTCTGACACAACAAACACTAAACCCATAGCTCCAAAATTATGTCAACAATTACCCCTATAAAACCATTAATCCTCAACCCCAAAACCCCTCAATCTTCATCTCAAAATGATCATAGCCTCTAAGCACTAAAACCCTTCAACAATCATCACCAAAAACCCTAAACCATCATACACAAAAAATCGTAGACCTCAAGACCCAAAAAAACTTCAATACTCTTCCACAAAAAACCCTCAACCCTATCACCAAAACCATAAACCTGTACCCCCAAAAATTCATCCCCAGACCGAAGGTACACAATACAATCATCCGCAAAAAACCCAAAATTCACCAAAAAAACCAATACTATCCCCATGAAAAATTAGTCATCCCACATCCCAAAAACTCACTCAACAATCTTGATAATAAAACCCTCTGCTCTCTCCCCAAAAAAAACCCACAACCCTCACCCCAAAAAACCCTAAACCCTTCACCAAAAAACCCTCAACCCTTGGACCCAAATATCCATAAACCCTCAGCCCCCAAAAAATAAAAATTCTCAACCCAAGAAATTATTAAACCCTCATCCCCAAAAAATCACTAACATATGACCCAAAAAGAACAAAACCATCAACACAAAAAACTAGCATCCCTCATCCTGAAAAAAACTATAAACACTGACAACCAAAAAACATTAACCCGCACCCCAATAAACCCTCATATTTCCTCCAAACAAACACCTACACCCTCTACCCAATAAAACCAAATCCCTAATCCCTATGAAAACCCAAACTCTTAACCCTGAGCCCAAAAAATACCTAAACAGTCATCCCTAGTATACATAGATCACTAAAAACCAATAAACCACCATCTTTAATCTCCAAATAAAACTAAAAAAAACCCCAAAAATCAACCCTAAACCCTCATACCCAAAAAACCCTAAACTCTCATCCACAAAAAACACACAACCCCTCAACCATCAGCCCCAAAAAAAGTACAAACCACAATGCTAAAAAAACTCAAAAATCATACCCAAAATCATCTATACCCATTGACCCAAAAACCTTGAACCCTCATCCTCACAAAACCATCAACCATAATCCCACAAAATCCATCAACAAATATCCAAAAAAGCACCCAACCCCCATCCAACTAAAAACCCTAAACTATGCGACCTACAAAACCCTCAATCATTACTCCCTCAAAATTTATACCTCCACCAAATTAATTTGTCATCCAAAAGTCCAAAAAAAACCTAAATCGTAAGCACCAAAAAATAAAATACATCAATGGTGTCATAGTGGTGATACATTGAGGGCAATAGTCATGGTGTCCAATGAGGCATAGCATTTAATTCATGGTAGCCCGCTAATGGGCGAATTTCTGACTCCCATGTTATGCATGAATTATCGGGTCACCCAATGTCTCATCAGGTGGGAAGAAGGGTGAATCCCAACTAGCTTCCATATTATTATTTTGAACCATGGATGATCATGTTATTACCCAGTAATAACTCTTAAATATGGGCTAACAATGAATCCTTCCCAGACGGGGCTTCTCCAGACGACGACATCATAGAGTGAATGGTTTTTGGGTGTGGGGGGACCATAAAGGAAACACCCAAATATTCCCTTCATTTAATTCCCTAATCCCCAAAAAAACCACACCCACATACCCGTATAACCCTTAACCATGAGTCACAAATAATCCTCAACCCTTCACCCTAAAATACCCTCAACATTCATAAAAAACCCAATAAAACAACATGCCTAAAATACAGCAAACCCTTAGCCCATGAAACCCTCAAAACATAGACCCAAATTTACTGTTTACCTGTATCCTTACAAAAACTCAACACATGGCCCCAAAAAACCCTCAACCCTCATCCAAAATAATTCATAAAACCTCATACCCCAAAACCAAAATCCATCAGCCCCAAGAAACCTAAACCCTCAACACAAAAAAATCATCAACTGAATACCCAAATGAACCCTAAAATATTATCCATAAAAATTTACCATCCTCATACCAAAAATACAAAACCCTTTCCGCATAACACCATCAACCGTTGGACGAAAAAACCCCTCAAACCTCAACCCTGATAAAATATCATGCCTCAACCTAAAAAATACTTAAACCCTCAGCCCAAAAATCCCTCAAACCTGAGACACAAAAAAATCATCAACACCCATCACCACATACCCTCAACATTCATCCGCAAAAACTCATCCCCATCCTGAAAAAAAACCCTCTAGGAAAAGACTCAAAATTCTATCAACCATCATCCAAAAAAAATAAATCCTCATAAAAAAAAACTATAAATCCTCATCCTGATAAATCTATAATCCAGCATACAAAAGAATCCAAAACAGTTATTCCAAAAATCCATAAACACTTGTCCTTAAAAAAACCTTCAACCCTCACCCATTATCACCCTGAACCAACATCCCCAAAAAATATATCAACAATCTACAAGAAAAACCCTCATCCCTCGTCTAAAAAAAACCCCCATCCCCCTGCTCTATAAACATCTAATCCCTAAGACAAATAAACACCAACGTCCAACACTCAGCCCAAAAATACCATAAGCCCACAGTGCCAACAAAAAATCAATCCTTAACCACAAAACATAGAAAAACATTATGCCCATGTAACCCTCAACCCTCATAACCAAAAACAATCTAAACCCCAACCCCAAAAAACCAAAATAGTCAATCGAAAAACAATCAAAACTGCTCTATAATAAACCGTAGATCCCAATTCCTAATGAAACCTAAACCATCATCCCCAAATTCATAAACCATGATCCCTAGAAATCATTAAACCTCATTCCCAATACCCCAAAACCCTAAACCCCAAAAAACCCTAAACCATCATCCCCAAAAAAACCTATTCCATCATCTTTAAAAATACTTAAACCCTCATCCCCAAAAAATCACAAAACCATAACCCCTTGTCCCCAAAAAACCATAAAACCTCAGTCACCAAAAACCCTAAAACCTAATCCTATAAAAACATAAATCTCTTATCCCAAAAAACAATAACCAATCAACCCAAAAAACCAAAAAACTTTGAACCAAAATAAACATATAAACGTAGCCCCAAAACACCCAAAAACCCATAGTCCAAAAAAAAACAATAAAACCTCAATCCTAAAAAACTATAAATAATACTCCCAAGAAAACCCTAAACCATTATGTCCAAATAACTACGAATACTTATCCCTAGAAAACTATGAACCATTATCCCATAAAACTATAAACCATCACCCACCAAAACCATTAACTATCACCCACAAAAAATCCAGAACTCTCAATCCCAAAAAACCATTAACCATCATCCCCAAAAAACCATGAATCCTAATAAAATACCCACAACCCTCAAGACCAAGAAACTATGGACCCTTGTCCTTTGAAAACACTGAAATCTCAGGCCTATGAAAATCTAAGACCTTAGCCCCAACAAACATTGACCATTGATCAAACGAAAAAACTGAACCCTCCTCCAAAAAATATTAATACTCATCCAAAAAAATCTATAATCTCTAATTTATAATAAACCCTAAACCCAAATCCAAAAAAATAGACACCATAACACAAAAAATCAACAACACATATCCCCAAAATACATCAAACCATCTTCTAAAATAAAAACATGAATGCTCAGCCCCCAAAAAATCCAGAACCCACAGCACAATAAATCTCAAAGCCCCGCCCTGAAAAAACCCTAAAACACCACAACTATAAAACCTAAAACCCTTATCCAAATTAATCCCTCATCCCATATTCCCAAAAAACCTAGAACCCACAAGCCTAAAAAACAATGAATCATCAGTCAATTGAAAAATCAATCTTCAGCCCCAATTACCCTAAACCCCCATCCCCAAAAAACCATCAACCCTAATTCCCAAAAAAACCCTAAGCCCTTTACCCCAAAACAACCTTGAACTCTTGGTTTTAAAAAAACCTTCATCCTTCTATCTCAAAAAAACCCTGAGCCTTCATCCCCTAAAAAACATGAACCATTAGACCCAAATAACCTCTCAAACACCAACCCTAAAAACACTAAACCCTCATACCGAAAAACCCATAACCCTTGTACAAAAAATTAGTACTCCCTAATCCATAAAAATACAAACACTAAAACCATAGACACCAAAAACCAATACCCCATTCCCAAATAGAACTTAAACCCTCGTAAAATGAAAATACTAAACCATCAAATCCAAAAAACTCTAAGCGCAAAACACCAATAATACCCTTAAACATAATACACAAAAAAACCCTAAATCATTAGACATAGAAAACCATTACCCACATGACCCAAAAATCCTAAATCCCCACCCCTAAAAAACCATAAACAGTAATCCTAAATAGTCCATAAATCCTCATCACAAAAAAATCCAAAATCTATAGCCCCAAAAAACCATCAAACCTATGCCCCAGAAATTATACACCCCCATCACCAAAAAACCAAACCACTGGTTTGAAAAAAAAACTAAACCGTCATCCCTAAAAACCCTAAAACCTAATTACCAAAAAAATAGAAAAACAAATAGCCACATAAATCCTTTAACCCTCATTTATAAATATTCCTAAACCATCCCAAATAAATCATCAATCGTCACACCCAAAAAACCCCTTAACCCCCAATCCTGTGAAAAACCTAAACAACCAATCCAAAGAAACCCTATACTCCCAGCACCATGATTATGTAAAACCTAAGAGACAAATTATCATAATCCCTCAAACCCAAAATTTAATAAAACATCATCTCTAAACAACACTAAACCCTCATTGTAACAGCCCAAGATTTTATAAAAAAATATTCTTTTTAATTTTATTAATGTCTTGTGTTATACTCTACCCCAAAAGGAGCTTGCACAACACGCATCCTTGACTTGCCTTGCATTACACGCAATTGCAACCTTCCTCGATAGCGTGTGTGGTACGTAATCCTGAGTTTCAAGAAACAATGATATGCTATTAAAATATTATTAAAACTAGCCGTAATAAATAGTAATAACCACTTTTTAAATTTTAGAAATTTTAACACTCAAAATGGACTTCATTTTTGGATTCGGAGTATCGAATTTAGCCTAAGGTGAAATTTTGGTACTTTTCGGATAACTTTCATATTCTGATGAATAGTGAAAATTACTAAATTATAATTAAAAAACAACTTTTTTAATCGAAATAATTAATAGTGATAAATCATTAATTTGAGTGGTTTTAAAGTATATTTAGAATATATTTTTACAATTTAATACAATGTTGGTCATTGGTTGTAATTTCACATTTAAACCAGACATAATCAAGTGTCAATCTTTTGATAGATATTGTTTCTTAAAAACATGCTATTTGTTTTAACAGCGGGATTTAATTATAAAATTAATTAATGCAACTTCTATGTTATGAATTTGGTTAAATAGATTTCATTTTTGAATTCGGAATATGAAATATAGCTTAGGATGAAATTTTGGCATTTTTCTGAAAACCTTCAATTTTTGATGAATAGTGAAACCACTAAGTGGTAGGTTAAAAACTGAATTTTGCATAAAACTTAATTTTACCGCTTCTGTGAATGGAATTTCGAAAATCCGACAGACACGGTTAATATCAAGGACTAAAATGTGGTTCAATGAGATGAAAATAATTTTTGGTGAATAGTAACTTTTTACTTTTTTTTACCGCGGTTAATAGTAAATAGGGTAATTAAGGGTAAAGATGATATTATTATTACCCTAACACATGTCCTAATTCTATTGGACAAGTGTATTTCGACCAAAAACAAACTTAGGAATAAAATATGACCATTTAGGCCCACTTGGATTAGATTAGGACATTTATTATTAATTTATTTAAAGAAGGGTTAAAATAGTTAAAATCAAAGTTTAATAAGTAAATCATTTTTAATATGGGGTTATACATAAGATAAATTCGATGGTAAATATTCATTAGAAAGCTAAAAAGATTTCCTACCTGATGGTATTTTATTTGTAATTTTTAGACACCAAATAATTTAATTTATTTATGACACAACGATGATGCAGTAATTATCTTATTAATGAAATATTGACATAATTGATGTTATAAACACCAAAATAAATGTAATTTAAGATTTTTTATGAATTCCACTAATTTTCTAGGTTACTATGATATATTAATGTTGATTTAATCAACTTGGTTAGAACATTTAATTCTGTTATGACTTTCACAAAAATCATATATCAAATAGTGTCAAAATTGACACAAAATAGTTTTTAAATCAAATATTATATTATTAATTGTTATTGTATTCCTAAAAATCTAAGGTTCGGCCAAATGACTTAGATAGGGATATATATATTAATAATAAACAATTTGGGGTTCGTTTGGCATGTTATAGTAAGTGTATTAACCATATAGTGAAAGAAAACAAAAAGACACGGTAAAAGTTAAATTAATTAACTTAGAGTTAAATCTAATTGATAAGGTTAAAATAATACCCTAAACTTGTCTAAATTCTATTGGTTGATAGGATTTCGACCCATCCCCACTTTAGCTTCGAAATAAGACCCTTTGGAACCATTATAAACCAATTTTGACTTTAATATAAAATAATATTTTGAGATATTCCTAAGGTGCCCCTCTCCTCCCTTATAAAAGGACACCTCCTCCCCCTCCTCCTCACACCAATTTGAGCACTCATGCTCGGCCAACCCCTGCCAAAATCTCTTCTCCACTTCCCTAGCAACATCCTAGAGGTTCTGGTCTTCCTCAAAGACCAATTCTAGTGCCCTAAGAGGAGGTCTCAAAGAGGCACTTCAAAGAAGAGGTAATTACCGTTACCAATTATTTCATCTTTATTTCTTCTTCCACTTCTTCTTCTTAGGTTGTTTCATTATGAAGTAATAACATCACTATCACTAATATACTGATATGTTATTATAAGTATGAAACAAACCTATTTCACCATCTATCCATCCTACGGAAAAAGAAATCAACGCGCGTGCGTACGTACGGAATACCGTCTCCACGCCGTGGTGTAATCTATTTTCCACCACCACCTTACATGGATGGGTATAATGGTGTAAAGAATAACTATACATAGTTATTAAAACATCATATTTATTCTGATATATTGTTTAATTCACTCCAATTCAATTCAATACTTATAGAAATGATATCATCGCTCGTGCGTACGTACGGACTACCGTCTCCACGACGCGATGAGATTCATTCTCCATATTAACCATTTAAGAATGATTATAAAGTATATATAAGAAATAATAATGAAATATATGACATTATAAAGCTACTGGATTTATGTATATATATACATATGTATGTCATCTACTTACTTCCATTTCAAGACAATAAGGAAAGGAAAACAACGTTCATGCGTACGTACGGACTACCGTCTCCATGAACGGTGTTTTTCATTTTATTTATCTACCTATTATATATATATATATACTGAATATATATGATATATAAATCATATTATATATTCTGGAAGTACGTAAATCATGATATAAGTAATAATGATGTCAAGAACAACAAGTCAAAACACCTACGATAAATGAAATGATTTTACCCAAAACGCTTCTTTAACATGGAATTTACAAAAGAACGGGTAATATAATGTCATAAGTGAACCAGATATGATATCATAACAATGAATATGATTCTGTAATAAGTCAATGACATTATTTAAATCATTATACAGGAGGTTCGGACACATACGAAGCAAATCGGACTTAAGGTAAGGGAAATATCACAATCTCATTTTTATCCGAGATTGTTTGTACTTTGAAATTTACTGGGGTATATTTTATCATCCACATCCATGTTTCCTCAATATGTAATGTTATTTACAACAACCTACAATTGTTTAAATCCAATTTTACCCTTCGGTGAGTTTTTAGTAAAAGATATGAAAGGAATCTTTTGTCGTTTTTCGTACGAGGTACTTTTTGACTTTTCCGACAAAAGTACGAAGAATGTTTTTTAAACTTAAACGGCACGAACGGATTTTTACGGTTTTATAAAGCCTTATTTTCATGAAGCATCCTACAAAATATTTCATGACTATTTTTAATAAAATCTCTTTCTTTTAAAATTTCATGATGTTTTGTGAAAAGAAATTGATTTTGAAGAAGAAAGGATATTTTCCTCAAGAATTCATTTCAAGTGTTTTATCAAAATTATTTTCCATCTAAGATAATAAAGGGTTCTGTTTCTATACATATTTTTAAATTTATTTGACTATGTTGTGATGGAATTATGTTTATGAATTCCTTTATCTTATATGAATGGTTTTATGATGTCATGTTGTTTAAGAATCCCATTTTTTTTATTACATGGGTTATGAAATGATGTATGATTTATGATTTTGTGGCACACATAAGAATGGTATCATTATGAGATGGGTGGGACCTATATCTCCCTCCAATGCATTGGGTAAAGATTTTATATCTCATGAGATAGACATGGCTGGAATGGTAGGTTATACCGGTTCAGTGAAACAGGACTGAAACGAGGATTACTCGATTCAGAAAGGGACTTTGTCCACTAAGATAGTCTTGGCAATGAGTCTTGACTAACAAGAAATGATTCTCTATGATTATGTGTGTATGCCACAATGAGTAATGTTTTAAGTTATGATTTCATTTCACTACTATGATTTATCCCATGTTATGAAATTATGCTCTCTTTTGCAGGTTAAGATTTCCAAAAAAGTTATGTTCTTATGAAAATTATGTGATTGATATTTCTTTTGTTTACCCTTACTGAGCATTTGAGCTCACCCTTTTATGCTTTCTTTTCCCCAGGATATAAAGAAAGGTTTTAGGTAAAAAAAAAGGGGATGACCTTTATGGGAGATATTGAAGATCTTTCCCCACAATTAGAAGATTTTATTCCGAGTTTCCAAAGACACTAAACTATTACGATCCTTGTGTGTGTGTTTTTGTTTTGTACTAAGTATTCCGCAAAAGTAATGTAATGTCCATGTACGTCAAGATACGGGTCTCTACACTCATACACAAAATCTCCAAATCCCTAAACAATGAAACAGAAAAATTTTTGTAAAAAATCCTTCAATGTTTTATTTCGGTGATTTTGGGGTTTATTGTATTATTCAACAAACCCAGATGATAACAAACGATGGAGTTCACAAACCACATAGTAGTGTTTTTTGTTATGTAGTCATCAATGTAGGTATGTGGAATAGAAAAAAAACAATTGATGAATTCGGCATAATAGCGTTGTGCATGTCTTGAAGCACACAATGCAGACTGTGTAGAGAAATATGTTCATGTGAGGAATGTTGTTCGCGTGAATCTTTTGAGTCACAGTAGGCTCTTCATTTTCCGAATTGAGGTTGTGATTTCTGTGTGGAAGAAATAGTTTGTCGTAGAGGGTAAATGCGCTATTCGGATTGCATTCCAATATTTGCGGTGAAGGATGTACCACATCAATGTTTTATGAAACATTAATTTGTTGGGTGTCAAAAATATATTATCTTTTATAGACTCCCTAAATCATATCATTACTTAGATAATATATTACTAGAGAAAAACTTCTATATTTGAATAATTTAGGATTGTCTAAAGAAGATCGTGAGGTAGGATTCAACAAAAGAGGAAGTAGCTCATAGAAGGGGTTTTTGGAAATCTGTGTCCAGCAATGGAAAACGGGACAATGGTGAAAATGAGTATTTTTAAGCACTCAATCCACACGGTGCAAGGAATTTCATGAAGTATACATGAAAATTAATGTAGAGGATACAGAATTTCATAAATGGACTAAACATTTGGCGAAAGAAATTTCCACAATGTAACAATATGCATAAAAGTGGGACTTTTACAGATCATCTTCCCATAGCTGAGGATGTATTCATTATTGCTAATGAAGGAACCGACATTTCAATAGTCAATGGTTTAGGCCATTGCAAGATCAATGTGAATAGGAAGAGTAAGAAGGTGATCCATTCCAACAATACTGAGCCATCAAAAGTGAGTTAGGGAATGGCCCTTGGTAAAGTAGTGAGATGACCTTAACCATTATAAAGGTAGTGAGCCTAGGAATATAGGTGTTCTAGACTAACCCTAGTATTTTGAAGTGTGCCTTAGCGGATTTGGTACACCATCACATCATCATTTTATGATCCTTGGACGTAGCCCAGAGATTCTGAACCATGTAAAATTAATGTGTCTTGAGCATGATATCATCTCTATTAACACATTGCTACAAGAATGAAAGAGAATTTTATTTTTTAACATTTAAATAAAATTTACAGAGAATTTGTCTTAATCTGGGATACCATGATTCACCCCCACCCCAACCCACCTCTAATGGTAATTAACTAATTAGGCAATCAAAACCCATCATCATCCAAAAACAAGGCAATTTAACCCACAGAAACACATTAACATCTTCTCCAAAATAACCTAAACCCTTATCTCCAAAAAAACACTCATTTCATATCATAAAAAACCCAAAACCTAATACATAACAAACACTCATCCCTCATCCCCAAAAATTCATAAATCCTCATCCCAAGAAAACAATCAACCATCAACCCCAAAAAACCCCTCAACACTCAACCATTAATACCGACAACCCTCATCCCCAAAAAACCCTCATCCCTGATTCTAAATAAGCTCTCATCCCTCAAAACCAAAAAACACTCACCCCCAAAAAACACTAAACCCATCTCCCTAAAAAATATAAATCCTCGACCACAAAAATCCTCCACCAAAATTACCAGAAAATACTCAACCCCTCCCCCCTGCACGACATGAAAAAACCTCTCGAGCCTCATTCCTAAAAACACTTTACTCATCACAAAAAAAATGATTCTCAACAAATATCCCCAAAAAATCCTCAACCCTCAACCATAAATATCCATAAACCATCATCACCATGAAACACAAACAACCTCACCTGAAAAAAAAACATAAACACTTAGCAATATAAAACCCTACGCACTTATCCTCAAATATCCCTAAACCGTAAACCCTAATAAATTCTTTACACTCATCCCCAAAAACCCAAAATAGAAAATCCCATAAAACCATCATCCATTAGCACAAAACAATATTAAATCCCCATCCTTAAAACCCCAACAATACTCCCCTAGAAGAAACCTAAACACTCATCCACCAAATATTATCAACCCCCATCCCCCAAAAAACCATAAAAACTTAGAACCCAAAAAACACTAAACCCTCATAACCATAAAACAATGTACCTTCATTCCCAAAAATCATCATCCCTCAACTCTAGAAATCAATCTTCCAACATCCAAAAAACCCCTTATCCCTCATCCGAAAAAACATCATCCCTCAATAACAAAAATCATTAAACCATTTCCCCCAATAAACCCTAAAAAATTATACCCAAACCCATAAATACTCAATCCTATATAACTCCAATCGCGATGTCCCAAAAAAACATTAATCCATCATCCCCCAAAAAAATTTATAATCCCTTATCCCTAATAAACCCTAAACCAATCTCCATAAATAAATCACAACCCTCAGCCACAAATTCCCATTATCTCCCATCCCAAAAAACCAAGAACCCTCAACCCCAAAAACCCTATGCCCTGAGCCCAAAAGTATACCTCAAACTTCAATTCTAAAAATCCATTAACCATATACCCCAAATTACCCAGAACCCCCAGACCCCAAAAACACTAAACCCTCCGGGCCAAAAAAGCCTGATTCGTCTCTCCCAAAAAACCCTAAACCCTAATCCACAAAACCCTTGAACACTAATCCCCAAAAAACAAGAACCCTCATAAAAAAAATTTATTTCGATCCCAAAAAACATTAACTCAGTTATAAAAATTTTGAACCCTCAGGCCCAAAAAATCCTCATCCACTAAACAAAAATAATCCAAATCCAGTATCCCCAAAAAAACATGATCCATTAGGAAAAAAACCCTAATCATCAGAACCAAAACACTATGAATAGTCATCTTCAAAAAAAAAACCTAAACCCTCTTCCCCAACCAACCATGAACCCTCAACACTGATAACTCATTATCCATCATCAAAAAAAATTGAAGCCTTATCGCCAAAAAACCATGAACCCTGATGCCCATGATACCCTAACCCTTATTTACAAAAAACCATGAACCATCAATCCAAAAAAACATTAATTCTCATCCAAAAAACTTTATATGATCATCCAAAAAACAGATCCCTCATCCCCAGTATACTAAAACACTCATCCCAATAAAAAATGAACCTTCATCCCCAAAATAATGTAAAACCACATACGCAAATTATTTGGAATCCACATTTCCAAAAAATCAAAAACCCACATTTCCAAAAATAAACTACAACCCCATACCCTAAAAAACCCTAAACCCTAACCCTCATAAACCCTGAACATCTATCACTAAAACAAATGAACTCCCACCATGAAAATCATAAAAACATATCCCAAAAAAACATGAACACTCATCCCCAATAATCATCAAACCCTTATCCCCAAAACCCATAAACTATCTACACCAAAGAACCATGATCCCTTAGTCCCAAAAATCGATGAACTCTTAGTACCATAATACATTGAACACTCTTCCCAAAAAATTAATAAACACTCATGAACAAAAAACCTAGAATCCAAACACCAAAAAACCCTTGAACCCTCAACCCCTGAAAACCAATAACCATCACATCAAAAAAAAACCTAAACCCTCATCCCCAAAAAACCATGAACCTTCACTGCCAAAAAACCCATAAACATCAACCATAAAAAAGCATGACTACTCAGTCCTAAATAAACTTAAACACTAAGATCAATAATATTTTATATCCCCATCCCTTGAAAACCATCAACACTCATCCCTAAAAACCCCTAGAACCCTCACACCAAACAATCCCCTAAACCTTGAGCCCAAATAAATGTATCATTCCCAAAACTCTTTGAAAACTCATCCATGAACTACCATGAAACCTTATCCTCAAAACACCATTAACCTACATCCCCAAATAAAACAAAACACATAGCCCCAATATATCATGAACCCTAATCCCCCGAAAAACTAGACCCCTCATCCCCGAGAAATATGAACCATTATCCACAAAAAACTCTTATCCCTCACATCCCAAAAATCATGTATCCTCATCTAAAAAAACCATTGACCTACATCCCAAAAAATCCCTAAACCCTCACCCTAAAAACCTAATCCCTTATTTACAATGAAAGAAAAACCCAAAACCCCAAAAGTATTAATCCTACATCTCTACAAACCCTAAACCCTCATCCCCGAAAAAAACCTAAACCCTCTTCTCCAAAAAACCCTAAACCCTAGTCTGTAAAAATACCTTTACCCACATCCCTAGAAACCCCTAAACCCTCATACTCAAGAATTATTCAAAACAAAAATCCATAAAACCCTCATACTCAATCCCCCTAAAACCCTAAACCCATATCCAAAAAAATATCTCAATCCTTATCCCCCAAAAACCTGATACCCATAGCCCCAAAAATACCAAAACCCTTACCAAAAAACCCCTAAACCCCTCCCCAAAAATCATTAATCAATCATCCCCAAAAAACCTAAACCATCAAACTCAAAAAAAACAACTACCCTCATCCACCTAAAAAATTATACACTCCACTCTAATAAATCAAGAATACATATCTTCAAAAATTCCTAAACCCTTATCCCCATAATCCCCTAAAACCATATTCTCGGAAAACCATCGAGCCATAGACCTAGAGATATTTCAACCATCATCCCTAAAAAATCATAAACTATAAGCCCTAGAAATACCTAAAACGTTATTCAATAAAATCCCTCATCCCTTAGCCAAAAATACCCTGAACCCTCAGCCCTAAAAGACTACAACCCACAATCCCAAAAAACCCCTCAAACCTCATTCCCCAAAACCCCTCATGTGTCATCCCCAAGAAACCACATAACTATAATCCCCATGATACCCTCAAATGATATCCCAAAACAACCCACAGAACTCTAAATTAAAACTCCCTAAATATTTATCCATAACAAATAATAAAAAATCAACCTGAACAAACATTAAACCCTTTTAACTATAAATCCCTAAACCCTATGTTTCATTTTCAGATGTAAGAAATGTGGTATTGAAGATGGAAAAACAAAATGTACCAGAATGAACAACGCTTATGGTAAATTCCACCCCCATGGTTTTTCCATCTTTAAATAATATTTCCACATCAGTGGAGATGCACCATTAGTTATATGAAAAGGTATGTGGAAAAAGAAACAAAGATAAACATAATGCTTCAAAACATATATGATTCATGTGTTAACCATAAAATGGTGTGAAAATAAAATTATAAAGACAAAATAAAGTGATATTAATTATCCAAATCGAATTAAATTCCATGGGAGAACACAATAGCCCCATTAAAACAACAAAAAACACGTTCCCATGATAATTAATATCCCCAATATCTTAAGAAGATAGAATTATGATAATGGATGTTATTATCCAAGTTATCCTTCATATTTAATGTGATGCAATGTATTTACTTCCTTTTAAATGAGGATATTTTAATTTGGGCTATAGATATGTGTGTTGTGGAAACCATTCTTCTAGATACCAAAAAATGTGGTCTTGTCCAATTGAAATAACAATTGGGATTAGAATTATAGTTAATATCGAAAGTATTCTCCTTGTGATTAATATGGTAAATATTATTCCATCTAGGTTAGAGAGGTTTTTCCCACAAATTTATAGAGTCATATTTTTCAATTTATAGAGATAAATAATCAATATATAATTGTATTGAAACTCCACCAAAATCATTAGGTAAATCAATATCGTGGTAATGAATTTCTACTCTTTCAAGCACCTTGGACGATCCTTCTACTCATTGGGTAATGTTTCACATCTATTTTGGATGGAATCTACAATTTTGAAGTTGAATCGATACATTTTCTCAATGTTATAAAATGGCCTACATCCAATGAATTTTTTATCATCTCTAATTTGTTTCATTATAATTATCTATTTGCGATCATATAGATTCATGAAGAGTCTTCTTCTGATATGCGTCCTAGTTTTCTTGTATATTCACCAAATAATTAGGATGAAGAGAGCATAATTCTATTGGAGTTGTTGGATAGAGTCAAGAAAGAACTTCAATTGGAGAATATCGAGTGGTATCACATGGAGATCTATTGTATGAAAATTAATATTGTACAAGTTGTAAATCCCAATGACTCATATTTATGTTAACTATTGATATCATAATAGTTCCCAAGTTATGATTTTTAACTTATATCATAAAATATGTTTGAGTGTTATGAGATGTACTGGAAAGAATATTCATACTATAATTGACAAATAATTTCCACTAGAATGAATGATAATTTTAGTGGGTCTATTTGATAAAATACTATGAGGAATTCCATTAAGCTAAAAAATATCATCAAAAAAATAATGTTGAGTCTTTGTTAAGTCCATAATCAAATCCATGATATGATCATCTAATTGATGTTCCGAAATAGGTAATAGAGTTCATATTATATGAATGAAATGAATATCTTCTCTTTGACAATTCCAACATCTTGGAACAATTTTATGGGCATATGATTTCATTTATGGAAAGTAGGGATTATCCACTTGTATCTCCAAGGGTTTTTCGGAAGTGATGAACACTATAAATTCCTCCTTTGTGAGGCTCCTATATTGGAATGTCCATGTAACTCCCCATTGGAAAATAGAAAATTATTCTCTTGAATATAGTCCCTTCATTCCCTTGAAAAATATTCAATAAAAATAATTTTACATTGGATAAAAATATAATTCGTCTGATTATTTTTCTTATAATCCTATTTAATAAGATGGAATAAAATAATTCTAGCATAAAAGATGGTATATAACATATAACTTCAAGATAAAGAACCGACCACCATGTTATCTTTCCCCTTAAAAATATTTTGACGCAAATGAGAATGATTACAAATATTTATCCATATTATCATTAATCAAACACATATTTTGTTGACCATTTATATATCTCAATGCTTGGAAAAAAGAATGAATTAAAAATTAATTTAGTATCAATTAATGAGGACAATGATTTGGAGATATAATAATAACAAACATCCATCACTATAGTTTTTATAATACTTCCATGAATCATTCATATTGGCACACAAAAAATATGTTGGACACTTTCTATGAATGAGAACATTGCAGAACAAACTCAATAGAAATCACACATTACTTTAAAGGCATAATAAAATCCATGTATTTTCAAATGTGGTGAATTATATATCCTTTTATAAATGATTTCAAATGATTCCATTTTTTCATTAACTAGTCAAATTTTATCTTTTAAATAATTTAATGATGGGTTCCATGATAATGATGAAATTTGAAACATTTTGATTAAAAAAATATTCCAATCCATGAACACTCCTAACTTATTTGATGAATTCTGGTGGTAGCCAGGACATGATTACTTCCACCTTTTATTGATCTACTTTGAATCTTTCCTTGGATACTAAATATCCTAAAAACACCACTTTAAGGGAAAAGAAATTAATAATTTACTACATTATATATATCCTTTTGTCCCATAGAATGAAAAATACCTACCACTGATGGTCAATTGGGTCTCCAAATATTTTTGTAAATTAAATTATCATTTAGATAAAAAACAAAAATTTTACAAATAAATGTATTAAAATTTAATTTTGAATTATATCTAATGTGCTACGTGCATTTACGAGGCTGAATGGAATGAAAAACCAATAAAACAATCCACCATTGGTTTTTAATGTTGTTTCCACTCATACTCGTTCATCATTAGAATTTGATGGTACCCACTTTGATGACCAATAATCAAAATGATTGATAAAAAATGTAGTTTATAAATCATATCATCACATTGTGGAATGAATAATAATATTTAATAATAATATAATTTATTCCTCTACTATAAATACACATGTGATATGTAACATCATTCTTCATCACCAATAATGTTGGAATAGAACATAGGATCATGCTTTTCCTTATAAAGCCTCAGTATATCAATTCTTCAACTTCCTTCAATAATTAGTTTGTTTTGACATTATTACACTAATATTATTGTTTACTAAAAGATTTTGAAACTATTATTAGTTCAATATTGTCTTAAATTCATCTAATGTGTGTTAATTTTCCTCAAATACCATTAGTAAAAAAACATGATATTCAGTAATCTACGAATGGTGTAATAGATGGTGAAGAATCAACTGTCCATGGGATGACCTGTACATTATCTATAATGAAAAATGAATATTTTTTATATATTTCATTCTCTACTACATATTTTTTCATAAAGAGGGTACTATTGGGTTCTTTTGGAAAAAAATCATGATGAATATCGATTGACCATAACACAGCATGTGTAATATTATTTTCCACATATTGGAAACTATATGTTATCTTCCTCCAATAATTTTCCACATCCCCATAAAACTATCAAGGAAATACCAATAACAAGAGGCAATAATCCATTTGGATAACATCATAAAATACCTTATCAGTAGTGTTATCAACAACGTAATGGGAAATTATAAACTATTTTTTGACATGATGTGTTCTTGCAATGTTGAACCACCAAGTATATTTCGGGGTATAATGATTCAATTTAACCAAATGTGTTTTTAGGAACTTTCAATTCCCACATTGATATGAGTATAATTTACGTTTTTTTGTTCTGTATCATTCAATTTCCCTTTATCCAGAATCCCATTCATTACAAATTCTTTAACACCAATAAATTATTAATTAGAAAAAACCCCATTATAAAAATATTTACCTTTATGTTAGTTCATAATCTTACTACCTTTCATTTTCAATTTTTCTATTCCACCATTATTTTCATCTTGAAATAATCATCAAGTAAAAAAGAATATATGTAACTCTACATAATGTGCAATTTCAACATTTAATCAACACAAAAATTGTGCAATCGTTTTCTCCTTGTATAGATTAATATTGATTCCCTTAAATATGAAAAAAACTCTTGAATGTGCTATTAAATAGATTCATCTCCTTGTCACAGGATATGAATTCATAAATAAAAGTCTTTTTTTTAAATTCTCAGGAAGAAATCATCATTTCAAAATATTTTTCATCTTTTCCCATTAGTTTATTTTCCCATTACCATCATGTTTCCACTTTTTCTTTAGATGTCCCCTCAAATATATGTATAATCATTATGTTTCATAATTAATACCTCACACATCTTCTAATGGGAACTATTACTAAATTTCAATAATAAATTGATTTCCCATATCCAATCTAGAAAACAAATTGGATTAATACTCCATTAAAAATATGAAATATTTGTCTTCAATCGCCTTTAAGTGTCATCATTTCCATTTCTTCTATTCATCTCCACATTTGAATCACTGTAATCATATCTATTTGTAATATCATGAAAAAATGGAATTGAATTACACCTATAATATGAAGAAAGTAATCATGTAGACCTCTACATTGGAGGTTAATTCTACAATCATACTATGAACATTTGATAATGTTTCTCACTAATTTTTATAACATTCTATTCTAGCTACACATATTATATTTCAAATGAAGAAGGGGTTGCATAAATCAAGTTTTTGTGAGACATTCCATATAAGAATTTTTTAAGGTGACTAAAAATAAAAATGTGGAAGAACATATTCATTGGAACCGAAACACTGATTCCAAATTGATGCATCACTAGAAGCATGAAATGATTTATTGAATATGGGAGATTTAAAAGTTGGTGAATGAACAAGGATTAAATTTAACAACACCCACTATGATTTCACCTCGAATAAAGACTATGTCACTAGAAATGTAGATTAACTATGAATTCAATGAAACGGGAAGAGAATAAAGTTTGAATGCAGCACAATAAGATTCAAAATTCTTTGAATTCAATTTCATCCCTTTCAATGATGTTAAAAAATATTATAAAGGAAAAATAAAATGAGGTTAATGATCCAAAACAAATTACATGTTATGTGAGAACACAAATTCAACTTAGTCATTACAAAAAAATAATTCCAATTATAGATAATGACGCACTAATTAATGTTGCAAGATTAATTATTAATCGTTCTTTTCTACTTTTTCTCTACCATAATTAATTTTATGCAACTATTTTTCATCCATTAGCATGATGATAATTCAATTTGGGCCCCAATTAATTATTTTGTGTCACACTATCTTTTTTTATTCCAAAAAGTATGAACCCATCAAATTGAAATAAGATTTTTAAATAAATGTGTTTTAATAAAAGTTTCATCCTTGGGCTGAATAAGATATATAGAGGCCTCGCACCTAAAAATTGTATAACTATATATCCTTAGAAAACCAAGAAACCTAAGCCCAATAAATCCCTATTGATTCGGCACTAGAAAACCCCAAAATCCTCATCAATATTAAATCCTAAATCCTCATACCTAGAAAATCATAAAACCTCAGCCATTAGAAACCCTAATCCCTAATCTATAGAAAAACCTAAAACCTAATCCCTTGAAACACCTGAACCCTCAACCCCAGATTACCCTAAACCCTTATACCTTGAAAACCCTGAACCATAAGACCCAAAAAAACTGAATCCATCAGCCCCAAAAAACCCTAAACCCTCATCACCAGAAAACCAAAAACACTCAACCCTAGATAAAGGTAACCATCAGCCCTAGAAAACACTTAAACCGCATATATAGAATATCCTTAAACCTTATCCCAAGAATACTCCAAATTAACACCCCCATAAAATAGTAAACGCTCATTCCCATAAAAAACCCTAAACACACAGCCCAATAAGAACCTAAACCCTTTACCCTAGAAAATCATAAACCCTCATCCACAAAAATCTCTATGTCTTCAGTCCCCAAAATACATAAATCCTCAACCTCATAATATCTTAAACAGGTGGACCTAGAAAAAAACCATAATCACTAAAAAACCCTATCATCCATGGATCAGAAAACCCTAAATCCTCACACCTAAAAAAACCAAGACCCCCAACAACATAATATCCTAAAACCATATCCCCACAAAACTCTAAACCCTCATCCCCAATAATCACAAGACCACATATCCTAAAAAATCATATAACCTCATGACCAAAAAAAATTAATCCCACATCACCAAAAAATCCTAATCCCGTATCCCCAATAATCCAAAATTCCTCATAAAAAACCCTAAACACAAATCCCAAAAAACCTAACCCGCAGCCCAAAAAAACTACACCATTAGTTCCAAATCATATAATACACTATTCCTAAAAAAACCTAAACACTCAAGCAGAAAAATAATCCTAAAACTGCAACCCCAAAAAACCTAAACCCTAAGCCCCAAATAACCATCAAACCGCATTCCTAAAAAACCAAAAACCTCATCCCTATAACAAGTAAACCCTCATCTTTAAAAACCTTTTAAACCAAAATCTCTTCAAATATGAAAACACTAACCTTATGAAACCCAGAAACCATCGACCCAAAAAAACCTAAACCCGAAACCACAAGAAAACCTATAACGATGGTCCCAGAAATAACTAAACCCACCACCCTAAAAAAACATAAAATTTCATCCCCAAAATATTCATACACCATCGTCCCCAAAAGTCTCTTAACCATCTATCCTAAAAAATACTAAACCCTCAATCCTTAAAAATCCAAAACCCTCATCCCCAAAAAACCCATAAACCCACATCCAATTAGATCCCTAAACATTGAACCCTAGAAAATCCTAAACCCTTGTCCATATAAAACCCAATACCTATAGCTCTAAAAATATCCATTACAATTAGAACCAAAATAATAATAAACCCTATGTACCAGAAAAGACCTAAACCATCATACGCAAAAACCCCAAAAACCCTCAACACTCATATACTCAAAACCCCCATCACTAGAAATGGTTAAACCCTAATCCCCAAAAAACATATAACCCTCATCATGAAAAAACCATAAACACACCACCCTATATAATCCAAAACACTCAACCCTATAGTACCATCAACCTTTTTCCCCCAAAAAATGAAACCCTCGGTCCAAAAAAACCCTTACACTAAGCCCCATAATACTGCAAACCCAGTACCCAAGAAAACCACAAACCCTCATCCCCATAAAACCCTAAATCCTCATCCATAGAAACACCTTTATCCTCATCCCTATAAAACCTAAAACCATATACCCTAAAAAACCATAAACATCCATCCCTTAAAATCCCTAAACATTATTCCCAAAAATCACTAAATTGTTAGCTAAAAAACCTAGAAAAACATCATCCGTAAAAAAACATGAAACCCACACCCCAAAAAAACAAGAAATCCCCACCCAAAAAAACCCAAAAACCTTCATATATGATAAAAAATTATAAGGAATAAGAATCTAGAAAACTACTACACCAAAAGACATTAAAACCACAACCCAAAAAAACCTGGAACCCTTGCCCCTAAAAAACATGAAATTTTCATCCTAAAAAACATGAACCAATAAACCTGAAATAACACAACACTTTCATCCCCAAATAACCCAAAACACTAAACCCCAAAAACAAATAACCTCATCCCTATAGAACTTGAAATATTTATCCCCAAAAAATTAGAAATGCTCAGACATAAATAAAACAAAACAATCATTCCCAAAAAACCCTAAACACTCATCCCTAAAAAAACCTGAATCCATTAGTCACGTAAAACATGAATCCCTCAGAAACAAAAAACCAATAAACCTCATATGAAAAAAACACAATAACCTTATCCCCAAAAATCCCAAACCCCAAAACACACGACCCTAAAAAACCACGAACCTGCATCAATACATACTTGAAACCCACATCCACAAAAAATAAAATACCCTAATCCAGAAATAAGTGGCGACCCTCACCCCCCCCCCCCAAAACTCGAAACCCTCATCCCCAAAATCCCAAAATCCTCAACACCAATATGACACAAAATAGTCTTCCACAACAAAAATAAAACCCTCCACCCCAAAAAACTCTAAACTCTTAGCCATAAAAATCCTAAAACCTCCATCGCCAACAACCCAAAAATATTCATCCCATTAAATCCATAAATCCTCAAACCCAAAAATCCTAAACCCATATCACCAAAAAATCCTAAACAATTATCCCAAAAAATCTTTAAACACTAATCCCCAAAAAACATAAAACCCTCAGACCCAAAACCATTTACCATAGGCCTAAAAAGTATAAACCCTCCCCTAATAAATCATAAACCCTTATCCCCCAAAACCCCAAAACCCTCTTCCAAAAAAAATCCTAAACCCCAAGACCCCAAAATGCTAAACCCTCAGCCTGAGAAATTCCTAATCCCTCACCCCAAAAAATCGTAAAATATAATCCCCAAGAATACCCTAAAACCTTATTGCTAATAAAAACTAAACCCGAATTCCTAATAAACAATAAACCCACATTTCTAAATATCCCAAAACCCTCATACCTAAAATACCCTAATCACTCATCCCAAAATACACAAAATGTTTCGGCCGAAATTAACCAAAATATTCATTCTAAAAAACACTATACCCTAATCCACACAAAAACCTAAGAACTCATCCCCAGAAAACTCAAAACATTTATCCTCAAAAAACCATAGAAACTCTACCTCAAAAAATAAAAAATGATCAGCGTGAATGAACCCTAATCCCTCAAAATGAAAAATGTTTAAACTATATTCCCCAAAAAAACTAAACCACAAACCAAAAAAACATAAATCAACTTCCCTAAAAATACACAAATCCCTCAACCCCAAAAAATACAAAACCCTGAGTTCCAAAAAACCATAAACCCTTTCCACAGAAAACACAAAACCATAAACCTAATAATCATCAAAACCCTCATCCCTAAAATTAACTAAACCTGTATCCAAAAAAACCAAAAACAATAACAGTAAAAAACCATAAACCCTTATCCCACAAAAACCAAAATCCCCATCTATAATAAACCACAAACATTCATCCCAAAAAATTCTAAAACCATCCCCAAAATCCTTAATCACTTATCCTGAAAAAATGATAAATTCACAGCCCCAAAAAAACTCAAATAACTCATCCACAAAAATACCTATCAATCATCCCTAGAAAACATTAAATCCTCATCCGCAATAGCCCCCAAACCCTTAGACTCAATAGAACCAAATGAAACTTCCCTATGAAACCCTAATATATTATCCCCCCAAAATGAAAAACCTATATTCCCACATTAACACTAAACATTAAGCCCCCCAAAATTCTAATCCAGCATCCCCAGAAACCATAAATCCATATCCCCAAGAAAATATAAACCTTCATAAAAAATTAATTCCTCATCCAGAAAAAATCTAAATCATTAGTCTACAAAATTCATAAATCATCTTCCATAGAAACACTGTACCCTCCTTCCTAAAAACCCTCAACCATAATTCCCAAAAAAACCATATACCCTCACCCAAAAAAACTAATCCCTCATTCCCAAAAAATGGTATACCCTTATCACAAAAAAAACTCGAAATGGTCAGTCTTAAAAAACCAAAACCATAATACCAAAATACCCTTAAACAAACAAACCAAAACCCTAAAATACTCAGCACCAAAAAACCATATACACTCATACCCACAAAACCAAAAACACTTAGACCAAAAAAACCCTAAATCCTTAACCCCAACTACCCTAATCTCATAAAAAAAACCTTAAACCATGATCCACAAAAAAAACATGAACCCTTGGATCAAAAAATCATTACCCCTTAACCCCGCAAAACACTAAACCATTAGTCATGAAAACACTAATCACTCGGTCCAAAAATCCATAAACCCTCATCCATAAAATCAGTAAACTCTCATTCCAAAAAATCCCTAAACCATCATCCCTAAAATAAACTATTCTATCTACCCCAAAAAACAATAATCACTTAGCCACAAAACCCCTATGCAATCTACATAAGAAAACCCCAATCCCATGGCCCCCAAAACCCTAAACACTTGAAAAAAACCCCAAATACCAATCCTAAAAAATTGTAAACCATAACCCCAAAAAATATAACCCCCATTACCAAAAAACCCTAAACCCATAGCCCCAAAAAACCCAAAAATGTCAACCCAAAAGATTATAAATCCTTGACCATAAAAACACATTAATCCTTAGATTGAAAAATAAAAAAAACTGATAGTACAAAATATACGTTAACACTTATCACCGAAAAATATATACCCACAACCACAAAAACCCTAAAACCATGTCCCTAAAACCCTAACTGCTAAGAAACGATGAAAAATAAACCCATAGCCCCAAAAGCCCCTAATAAATTGGAAATGAAAATCCCAAAACCATATGAAAAAATAATAATAATAAATACTCAACCCCAAAAATCATAAACCATTATCCCCCATAAAACACTAAACAATCAGTCCCAAAATAATATAAACTCTCAGTCCCAAAAAAACCCTCAACCATCATATCGCAAACCCCAGAACCATTATCCTCTCCAAAACAATGAACACTCATCCCAAAAAATCATAAACCATTAAACACAACAAACAAAAAATCCTCATACCCAAAAAAACCATATTCCCTTACACCCATAAAATCCTAAACCCTCATCCAAAAATAACACTAACTCTAAAAAACCCAAAAAAACTCTAAACCCTTGACCCCAAAAAACCATAAATCCTCAGCCCCAGAAAACTATAAACCCTCAGCCTATAGAAAGACCCTAATCCAAAATATTAATACCAAAAACCCTCAACATAAAATAACACTAAACCATCATCCCCAAATACCCTAAACCATCTTCCCAAAAAAACCTCAATTCTCATCCCCAAAAACCTAGTCCCTAAGTCCAATAAAACCCTAAAAGATCATCCCCAAAAAACTATAAACCCTACAGCCCAAAAATTTACAATCATACACCCCCAAAATACCTGCAACCCTTGGCCCCCAAAATCCCCAAATTCAAACCCCCAAATACCCTAAAATAGTACATGTAAAAAACCCTTGATAATAATAAAGTATTATCCCAAGATAAACATAAACCATAGACCCCTAAAAACCTAAACACTCAGTCCCAAAAATCATTCTAATACCTCAACCCACCAAGAACCGAAACCATCATCCCCCAAAAACCTTAAACCCTCAAGCCTAGAAACCCTAAACCATCAACCAAAAAAACCTTATTCTGTCATCCCCGAGAAACCCTAAACACTCATCCCAAAAAACCCTAAACCCTCATCTCCAAAAAACATAAATTGTTTTCCTCAAAAACCCTAAACCCCCATACCAAAAAAAACCCAGAATCCTAAACCACCACCAATCATAAACCATCATCCCCAAATATAGAAAAGCCTATGGCCAAAGAAAACAAAATCTAAAAACCCCATAAAACCATAAACCCTCTGCCCCAAAAAAACTAAACATGCATGCCCCTCATCCCCAAAAATCCCAAAAACTATCATTCTGAATCCCCCAACCCTCAGCCACACAAAACCCCTTTCCTAATACCAAAAATTACACAACCACAACCCAAAACACCCTTTTATCAACGCACTAATATATCACTTAATATTTTTCCCCAAAAAACCACCAAACACCATCCAACCCCCTAACACTTGACTCCAAAAACCCCTAACACTAAACCCCCAAAACCCCCCGATACTCATCATAAGAAACCCATTCATTGGACCCAAAAAAATCCATTCCCACTTCACCAATCATACCTAAAATTGTGTCCCCAAATAAACCTATACCCTAAGCCTCAAAAAACTATAATCCCTAATCCCTAATAAAACCGTAACCCCTCTTCCCTAAAAAATGTAAATCATTAGTCACAAACAAAATACTTATTCTTATGTCCCATATGGAATAAATCCCCATCTAGAAAAATACCTAAACCATGAAAACCAAAAACCCAAATCCCTAAGCCGAATAACATACTAAAACCTAAATCCAAATAACCATAAACAGTTCTCCCCAAATAATGTGAAACCCTTAACCCCAAAAAATCCTGAACGGGCATGCACTGAAAATCATAAACACACAATCCTAACAATACCTGACCCATCATCCCCAAAATACCAAAATACCTCACCTCAAAAATCCTTAAACCCTTAGCCTCCAAAAATTGTAAACTCTTAAATTCAAAAAATCATAATCCTCATCGCCAAAACCACCTAATACTTCTTTCCCAAAAAACCATAACCCACATCCCTAAAAATATGTAAACCATTATCACCAAAATAGCAAAAATATCTAGATATATTAAATCCTAAACAATAATCCATAAAAAATCTTATAACCTATCCCTCAAAAAAACCTATACCCCAAATCTCTAGAAAACCCTAAATCCTCATCCCAAAAAAACAGTAAACTCTTAACCCCAAAACTCAATAAACCCTAATCTATAAAAAAATTATTGAAAATCATCCCCAATTAACCCATAACCCTTTTCCAAAAATCCCATAAATCCACAACAACAAACAACCCTATATACACTTCCCAAATATACCCTAGACCCTTATACCCAAAAAACCATAGTCAGGGTACCCAAAAATCCCTTCAACCACATATCCAAAAGACCCTAGATACATAATCCTAATATATCTTAGAACCTCACCTCCAAAAAATCCAAGGCACCATCCCCCAAAAACCCTACACACATGGACACAAAAATCCCTAAACACTCATCACCCAAAAATCCTATAACGTAATCCCAAAGAAATCCTAGAAACTCATCCATATAAATCCTAAGACCCTCATTACCAAAAAAAATCTAGACCCTCATCCAAAAAAACATAGAAATTAGACCCCTAAAATACCCTCAACCCTCATCCATAAAACCCCCAACCATCATCCCTCATAAAACACCCAATGCATAGCCCCCAAAAAACTCAAAACCCCTTCCCCTAAAACCCTAAGCCATTGTCCTTGAAAAACCATAAACCCTTATGCCTAAAACACCAAAACCCGTCCCCAAAAATCATTAACACTCAGAACCAAAAAACCAAAAATCCCCATCCCCCAAAAAACCAATACCAACAGCATAGAGAATCACTACACACTTAGCTTAAAAAAACCCTATATGCATTGCCCCAAAATACCCTAAATCCTCATCCCTAAAAATCCCAAAACCAACAGCGCCAAAAAACCATAAATACTATTTCATAAACATATAGAAATACTCAACCACATAAAAATCTAAACCATAATATAAAAAAACCCAATCACATAGAAAAGAAAACCAAGAACCTTAGCCATAAAAAATCCTAGAGAGTCTCTAAAACCCCCAACCATCAGCCCCAAAAAAACCCAAACCAAAGGCCCCAAAAACACCAACCCACTTCCCCCAAAACCCCAACCATTATATCTATAAGACCCTAAATACTCAACCCCAAAAAAACAAAAAACTTATTCGCAAAAAATGACAATAGTTACCACCAAAAACAACTTAACCCACATCCCCAAATAAACATAGACCCACATTCAGAAAAAACCGTAAACAATAAGCCCTAAATAACCATAAATCCTCGTCCCCATAATACCTTAAATAATTAACCCTGAAATAACCTAAACCATCAGCACCCAAAAAACCCCTATCCACTCAACCCGAAAAAACCCAAACCCTCAACCCCAAAAATATTAGACCATAAACCCTAAAAATCAAAAAACCCTCATCCCCAAAAACTCTGGACCATCATCCCCAAAATTCATGAGTCCCTAAGGCCAAAATAACCATTGACCCATTGCCCCGAAAAAATCTAGACCATCCACCTCAACAAACTCTTGAACATCAGCACCAAAAACCCATATACTATAACATATTTTGTTTCTAAAAAGAAACACTATGTTTGATAGCATTCATGATACACCACTTATAGCATAAATGGCCAACTTAATATTATTATTTAATATAACATTTATCACATAGCCGTTAGAATGGAAATAATTAAATTGATTAATTTCACTATGATAATATGGTTTACACATGTTTATATAATTATTAATTGGTTCAGAAATTAATTAGAAATGGAAATAAAAAGCAATTGAATATAAATGACATATTTTTGTGAAAAAAATTATTGTAAATAATTGTGTTTATAAAATAATTAAATCACACTTTTTGGATTGTATTAATAAAATATAAATTAAATATAATGTTTAATAATAATTTTATATGATTCCTTTTCATGATATATGAATGAAATTCAATTTTATAGATAAATGTAGTATTTTTCTAAATAAACAGTTTCACCACCTTTGGATTTCCAACCTATTTGAAAACATGTTTTTTTCTTTACCATAATGTATATTTGAGAAAATAAATTTCTTCTTTAACATGGACATAAATATTTTCTTTTGTTGAATTCGTAGTTTTTATTTGAAAATTTACATTTTTCATGAATAGGGAAAAATACTGCATTTTAGTTAAAAAAAATTTAAAGCACTATTTCTAATTAAACTGATTTATAAACTCATAATATATCAATACTACCTTTATTAATCCAATGTACCTATTTTGATTAATTTTAATACTGAAATTAGATAGAAAAATTTATTGAAATTTTGAACGTCTTTACTATCTATCTTCTCACCACATATGTGGGAGTAGTGTTTAAAAAATTTAGCCACATCTATGAATTGAATTTTGAAAAATTGATGTACAAGGTTATGATTAGTATGTAAAATTAAATATAATAGGATCAACATTTTTTTCAGTGAATAAATAATTTTTTTATTTTATTTACAACAATTAAAGGTAAATAAAGTAATTAGAGGTAAAAATAATATTATAATATAAAAAAATTAACCAAATAGTTGTTCTAATTTCATTGGAAGAGTGGGTTTCGACCAAAATCAACATTATAATGAAATTATAACCATTTTATTACACTTGGTAAAGTATGTGACCTTTATTATAGTTCATATAAAGATAAATTAAAATGCCATACACATATTTTTAATATGTAAATCATTTCTAATGTAGGTTATATAGAAGAAAAATTCGACTATAAAAAGTCAATGGAAATATAAAATTTTCAACTCCTTCATGATAATTTATTTTTAATTTTTAGATTTTATATATCTAAATTTAATTGTGTAAAAATTATGATGTAGTAATTGTTTTGATAATGTATTAACACAATAAATGGTATTAAGAATATTAAAAATAAATGTGATCTAAATTATTACATACCATAAGTGAATTTTATGGATGATCTTTACATGTTTTCGGTGAGTTAATCTAGTTTTATCAAAGGAAACATGTTGTTTTATTTATAATGTCAAGTATTAAATAGTGTCATAATTGAAATAGTTCATATCTTAAAATTTATGAGATTTAAATAAATGATATAAAATTTAAAAAAATCTAGGATATCAAAAAAATGTTTTGATAAGTATAAAAATTTTATTAATAATTCATTAATTATTCATTTTTAATGATTTGGTAAATATTTTAACCCTTAAATTGTAAATTTCTTCAGAAAATGGTAACCGTTAAAATCAGTTAAATAAAGAATACAAGGACTAAAAAATATACAAAACTTGTTAAATTTTCATTGGATTATTATATTTCAACCCATACTCATCTTATTTTCAAATGAAATCAATTTTGACCCATTAGGTATAGAAAATTAATTTATATTAATTTTATATATTTAATAACTCCAAGAGTAGATCTTTCCACTACTATAAAAGGGAACACATTCATCTATATTACTTAAATTTAATAAAATTTTTGATCATCCAAGATCTACACAAAATCCTTTCTAGAATTCATCCCTACATTCTGGAGACTTTATTTTAGTCTGAAAACTCTCCATAGAGGTGTTAATGTGTTATGGAATGTGATCATCCGAATGAGAGGTAACATTTTTTTAATTAACTCTTTCTATTTTATTTCTTCTTACACATCCTTCAAATATAATCCAGAAATGATTAGATAATAATTTATATATCCTCAATACACTCATATGTTATTATGTTAATATATTAACCTAAACCCATCATTAATTTCATCAAATGGACTATGAACATTTTGTTCGTCTTTACAGCAGACTACCACCTCAAGAACCAATATAGTTCGTTTTTCATTACCATCTCTCAAGACTAGTTATAATGATTGAATTAATTAAGATATATTATATTAATTACAAATTTAACATTATAGTTGAATAATATTTCATTTATATTATTACATTACATGAACATAAAAATGATAACATCATTCGTGCATATGTGTGAACAATCACCTCCATAATATGATATGAATCAGTTTTATTCACCGCGTCACTTAATGATATATATATATATATGTATATTTAAATTATTATTATTATGTTAACAATATTTTTATCATTTTGGAAACATAATATAATAATTTCATTATTTCAATAATGATTAGTGAAAAATTGAAACGTTTCTCATTCAGACGTACGTTCTACTATCTCCATGATTACAACAATATTCATTTTTCATAATCATACATAATTGGTTTTCTTTTAAAGTATAATTTATCTATAAATGTTATTCTTATTACATAAATATTATTATTTATAAGACTTAATTA
This sequence comes from Viscum album, assembly GCA_963277665.1. Classification (NCBI taxonomy): domain Eukaryota; kingdom Viridiplantae; phylum Streptophyta; class Magnoliopsida; order Santalales; family Viscaceae; genus Viscum; species Viscum album. The sequence continues at coordinate 924,053,267 of OY728132.1, forward strand.
TAACCATTTTAATTATAGACATCATTTCAATATCATTTTTGACTTGAGAACCAAATACTGACAAGTAATCCAATGTGAACATAAATAATTAAGTAATTGTTATTACATGATAATACTCATATGAAAGGAATAATACACTTTATAAAGGTTATTATGCAAGTAAATTATTATCGTATGTATATAATTCATGATGATAAATATCGTACGGGATGATTGAGACTCATGTTAAGGCACTCTTTAACTAATACATCATTTTAAGTGTTTTAATGATTTATTCATATAAATCATTCCCATTAATGTTCATGTATTCAAAATTTATTATGGTATTTTTAAAATGTACATGAACGTGTTGAAATGTCAATTATTGAATTTATTTAAAATGTTTCAAAGTGGTATTTGATATTTTGATTCAAAAATCACTTTCTAAATGTTTTAAATGTGTTTTTAAATGTATTTCTTATTTTAGTCAATTAAAATTGTTTTTTATAAGTGAAAATTAAATTTTATGTGTGAAATGTTGAAAATATAATGCTTTTATGAATTAGGATTATATAATAGTACTTGTAAATTTTACGGGTGAGGTTGATACATCTTATACGAATGGTTGAGCCATGTTATAGCTTAAGAGTGATCCCGATGTAGATTAAATGAAGGGTTGATCCCCATTATAGCTCCCCGGTGCATTGGGTGTTCAGATGATAGAATTAAACCCTATGGTTAGTCCATTTGTTAGGTTAAATTTAATGGTTATATGGTAATAATGTCCCAAGTAACCTGTGTGATTTTTTATTCTTGCTAATGTGTTTCTAAGAAAACAATTTAAGGGGTTTTCATGTTTTCACTACACTAATGGTTTACTTTCATTATGTCCCATAACAATATTTTTGTTCTCATCCTATTATTTGAAATTTTTTTCATATATTTTATGACTGATAATGAAAAAGAAAATACCATGATAAATGAATTGAGGATGTCCTGAAAATAAGGCATGATTTATTTTAAAATTCATTCCTTTTGTGGAAAAAGCTGATAGTGATTTCACTGTCTACAAGTAATGTATGGGTCTACATTGTATGATTTTTTCCTAATAATGTAAGAAAATATACATAAAGAATCCTAGAATACTAATTCTAATTCAAACACACTAGATTAAGATATGTTTAAGGAAAAGTCTTAATAGTTGGTATCAAAGGATGGATTGGACAAAATTGGAGTTCAATATTTTTTCTTAAGAGTTAGGGATAGCACCATGGGTTTATAATTTTATGTTTGATAATACGCTCAATGTCCTAGAAACCCCGTTCTAGAATTTATGTTCTAAAATATTATGGCGATTAATGATATTTTTGTATACATTCATTTTAGTGTTAATTATGGGTTATTTAATTTTTGGACGGCAAACGAAAGCTATGAGATAACATTTTATGTTAAAACATGTTATGGTTATTTTTTGAGGATTTTATTTTTGTAATATTAAAAGAATTATATAATATTAGGCCAAAATAACCTATTGTTATTGTGAAAACCCCATCGCTTTGGACAAGGATGTAAGAATCAAACACAAAACTGAAGGGAAACAAGGCTTTATCACCTAACGTTGTCCTATGTGAAGCTCGTGTTTTGTATGAAACATTTATTTAATTAAATGAGTTGGTGGAAAGAGAATAAATTGATTTTGAGAACATATGTTTTACCACATAAACATCCTTGGTACTAGAAAATGATTTCATTATTATGTGATAAAATTTATTTTCAACACCTTCACTATTATGGGGAATTTATAAGACTAATGAAAATATAATAATAAAATATTTTCTTTCACAAGTAACAGTTGAAATTTATTTTGGAAGAATATACGATTTTATTATGGATAAATGGATATTATTTTTACATATGAAAGTGATTAACATAACATGTAGAATATGTAATTATGGTAATTACTTTTTGGTATAATTACTCAAGAGTAATTGATGTTATTTGAAGAAATTTTATAAAAATTATCTTTGAGGATTATATCATCAAATTCTTCTATGTTTTGGGTTCCAAACATAGTTGGATTATTATTAGGGAATTTAATGACTGTTATATGTTGAGTGGTGTATGTTGACCATTTGATATTATAGTTGAATTTTAGAGATTAAAATTAGATTTTCATCATCTAATGATTTTTTTGGATAATTTTTCTACCAAATCCTATCAATATTGGTTCTGGTTAATGTTGCAAGACTGGATACATAGATAATCATTATTTTGTGGATTATTTTATTATATAGAAGTTGACTAATCCTTAATACTCATCATTTTGAGAAAAAATGAGTCTGTTTTTCAATTTGATTAATGGATGAAGATATAAATTTCATGTATATATATTTCATTAGATTATTAGTCCATGTATTAAAATAATTTCTCTACACTACGAAAAGGATCATGGATAAAAAACATTATATTCTTACTTTTATTAGTAGACATTTTCGATAACATAATTTTTGTATTGTGATTGTTAACATTCTATAATCATGTTCTCCATAACTGTATATTAGTCTATGATTGTTAGTTTTCTATTTCAAATTTAGGGTTTCCATCATGTATCGCTTTTATGTGTTATATCTGTTGACCTTTGTAATTCACTTTATCTTTTTTGATGGAGAGGTTTTGTAGAGTCTTTTTCTGTTGTGGGATTTCAATGTTGTAATTTTGAAAATTCATTCATTTTTTATGAATAATTAATTAAAATTTTCTGTGATGTAATTTCCAAAAGGGGGAGAATGTAGTATCCTGAGTTTTTAGAAGGAAACACTATGTTCGATATTGAATATCAAACAACACTTATAGCTTAAATGATCAACATAATATTATTATTTAATATGGTAGTTATCACATAATCATTAGAATGGATAGAATTAATGTGTATAACTAATTTATTAAAATATGGTTTATCAAAGATTACATACTGATTCATTGGCTACCAAATTAATTTCAAGTGAATATTAAAACGAATTGAATATAAAGGATGCGATTTTATGAAAAACTATTTAAATGTGAATAATTGTGTTTATAAAATAATAAAATCACACTTTTTTATTATATTAATTACATATAAACTCAATATAATTTTTAAATTTATCCTTATATGTTTTATATACATGATAGAAGAATAAACTCGTTTTTACGGATAAAAGGTGATTTTTTTTCTAAAAATGACATTTCCCCACCTTTTGATGTCACACCTATTTTAAATATTGTTTTTCAATTTTTTTTAAATTGTATTTGACACAATAAACTTTTTATTTGGACTTAGGATGTCACAATTTACTTTGGATTAATTGATGGTTTTTTCAGGAAATTTTTATTTTTTTGATGAATAGTAAAAAATACGGTATTATAGTTAAATATTGATTTTACATTTAAATAATTATTATACATTAAACTGATTTTTAATGTCAAAATTGAAAATTTATATATTTATTAATCAAATTTAGTCATCAAGAAAAATTTCATATTTAAATTAGTTAAAAATTTTTTTTGAAAAATATGACATCTCTTTTACCCATCTTCTCGCCACATCTACGGGATTAGTGATAAAATTAATTTATTAACTACCATGATTTGAAATTATAAAACCATAAATATATTTTGGTAATTTATATTAACAAAGTGATCTAAAAGGATGAACATAATTTTTGTTAATAGTATATTGTACATTTTATTTACCATAATTAAGGGTAAATCGTGTAATTAAAGGTAAAAATAATACCATAATATTATTATTTTACACAAACACTTGTAATAATTTAATTGGATGAGTGGGTATCGACTAGAGTTCACCTTGGTCCGAAATTATATAATTTTGATGCTATGTGGGTAAGAATATGATATTTATTATACTTTATTTAATGATAAGTTAAAATGTGATTCTCACATTTTGATGAAGTAAATAATTTTTAATATTGGGTTATATAGAAGAAAAATTTGCCTATAAATATTCATTGTAATTATAATATAGTTATCTACATCTTGATCATTTATTTGAAATTTTTAGACATTATATAATAATATTTAATTATGATACAATGATGATGTAGATATTGTTTTATTAAATGATCAATCAAATAATAGATATTAAGAATATGAAAATAAATATAATTTGAACTATTTTATGCCATAAATGAATTTTATGGATGATATTGAAATGGTATTGATTATATAATTTATTCATTACAATGTAATCATGTTGTTATTATGTTTTTAAAATGTCAAGTAATGAAACTATCCTAATTGACATAATTCATATCTTACAATATAACATTCTTAAATAAAAGATATAAAATTTATAAAAATATAATATTAGGAATAAAGATGATATTAGTCTAAAAATTTAATTAATGACTCATTAATTAGTGTTTATTCAGGATTTGGTATTTATTTTATCCCTCATAGTGTATATTACATGAAAAAATGTTAAAATTTAAAAGGGGTTAAAACATAAAATTGGGATTACAAAATATTCTAAAATTATGTAATATTTATTTTATTGTTATTTTTCGACCCATAATAAAATTATATTACAACTATATAAATTGTGACTCATTTGGAATCGAAAATTAATTTTTAATAATTTAATACTCTTCATAATTCCAAGAATTCTCCTCCCCTATATTGTAAAAGGGCACCCATTGATCTATATTAATTAAACTTCAGAAAAGTTTTGGATCATCCATGATCTACCCAAAACCACACATATTAGTTCTCCAACCATTCTTGAGAACTTTTTTAGTAATAAAACCCTCCATAAAGTTTTCAAGGTGTTAATATGGGTGATCATATGAAGGAAGGGTAATGTTTTTTATTTAAGTGTTTCTATTTTATTTCATCATCAAATACAATGAAATCTTATAAAATTTTAATGGGATAATAACTAAAGAATCCTAAATATAATGATAATTTATTTTCTTAATATTATAAACATAATCCCTCTCCAATATCAACAAATGGAAAATGAATTTTTCATTCGTGTGTTTGGAGGACAACCGCCTTGCGAACCGATATAGTTTTTTTTCAACCCCATCTCTCAATACTAGTCATAAATATCAAATTAATATTTATATATGATATTAAAAACTTATTTATAATTATAAATGAATAATATATCAATTATGTTTTTAATTTTCATGTATATAAAAAATGATAATGTCGTTCTTGGATATGTGTAAACTATCACCTGCACGAAGCGATGTGAATAGTTGTTATTCACCACATCACTTGAATGATATATATAAATATATTTAAATTATAATTATAATGTTAATAATATTCTTATAATTTTGTAAATATGAAATAATAACAACATCATTTAAATAATTATCAATGAACAATGGAAACGTTACTCATGCACAAGTACACCCAACCATCTCTATGATTACAATGTTGTTAATTTTTCATAACCATATATAACTGGTTTAATTTAATACTGTAATTTTTAAATAAAAGTTATTATAATTTTATTAATTTTATTCTTTTGATGATTTTATTAAGTCCATTTTCACTATAGACATCATTTTAGAGTCATTTTGGACTCGAGTGCGGAATATCGACAAGAAACCTGACATGACGATAAAAACATAATTAATTCTTATGAAATTATAATAGTAATGTAAATGGAATAATAATAAATATAAAGTTTCTAATTAATGTAAATAATTTACTTTTGATTATTTTTAATGATGATAAATATTGTACGTGATGAGTCGGATTCAATGTAAGGGACTCTTTAACTAAAACATCATGTTATGCGATTTAATGATTTATTCTTATAAATAATTATCATTAATTTATATGTCTTCAAAATGGTTTTATAGTTTTATTTTAATGGACAAATATTATTTAGAATATGAAATTTAGAAGTTATTTAAAAAAATTAAATGTGGTATGGGACACAAGGATTCAAATATCCATTTTTAAATGTTTTAAATGGTTTTTGATAATGTATTATTTCTTTAAATCACTTCAAATGTTTTCATAGAAGCTAAAAATATATTTTATGATTTACTTGGGGAAAATTTAATTATTTTATGTATTATGAATATATAATGGTAGATGGAAATTTTACAGGTGATCCTGTTACAGATTATACGAAGGTTTAGCCCCATTATAGGTCATGGGTGAGCCTGATGTTGCTTATATGAATGGTTGAACCCCATTATATGACTTGAATAATGGGTTAGATTGATCTGGATTATACAAAGGGTGATTCCCATTATACCTCTCCAATGTATTGGGTATTCCAAAGATAGATGTTGACCATATGGTTAATCCATTTTAAAGGGTGAATGTAAGAGTGATATGGTAATGAATTCCCAAGGAACCTATGTGATTTTTTAAATTCATATAATGAGTATTTAATAAAATGTTTTAATGGGGTTTCATGTTTTCACTAGACTAATGGTTTACATTATTTATATACTTAACTGAGCTTTTTTGTTCTCATCCCTTATATTAAAATGTTTTTCACATGTCATAAGGCTGATAAGGACAAAGAATATGTGTTGATGAATGAATTGAAGATGTGTCTAAAAAATAAATCGTGTTTTATTTTAAAAGAGTTTATTTTGGAGTAAAAAGTGGGTATTAATTTTAACTATCCACATCTAATGTATTGTTCTACCTTTTAATAGATTTCGATAATTCTCTAAAAATCTAAAAATAAATGATCTTGGAATGTGAATTCTTGTTCAAAAACAGTAAAGTATGTTTTGTTTAAGGTTAGCTCCTTATATAGATCCTAAATAAAAAAATAACCTAAATCCTCATGCCAAATATAATTAAACCATCTTCCACACAAAATTTATGTCACTCGTCCCCATTAATGTCTAGTCCCTCGTCACCAAAAACAACTTGACACCAACCCTAATACAAAAATGTACCTTAAAACCAAAGAATCAAATACCCTGATCACCATAATAATCGTAGACCCTCATCCCCCAAAGAACCCTTGTACCTTATCCAAAAATAAAAACATAGACACATAGCCCAAAAAACTAGACACTAAACGCCAAAAAATCCTAAACCCTTAGTCCAAAAAAACCCTAGACCCTCAATGCCAAAATAAACAAGTGCCACTGTTCCAAAAAAACATAGACCATCTTCCCCCAACAAACCCTTTCCCGGTATCCCCAAAAAACAAATATTTTCATACCAAAAAAACCATCCACACATATCCCAAAAAACCTCCAACTCACTTTCCCAAAAAGCCTCCACACATATCAGTAAATAACACTCTACCGTCATCCTTAAAAACCACCAACCCTTATCCCCAAAATACCCAATCCTTGTGGCACAAAAAAACGCCCAATGCATAGCCACAAAATACCCCTTCCCAAATCCCCCCAAAACCTCCCAACCACCAACAACAAAAAACCCTAAACCCTCAGACCAAAAAAATCACATAACCCTCATACCCCAAAACCCCAGACCCTATGCCCCCAATAACCCCAATCCGCAACCCCCAAAACCATAAACAGTCATCTCTAAAAAACATCCAACCCTCATACATGAAAAATCCTATAACCTAATCTATGAAAATACCTACACCCTCATTCCTAATAATCATAGATGCTCATCCACAAAAAAACATACCCCATAATCCTAAAAAAAATATATACCCTCTATCCAAAATAATCCATTGAAAATTAGTACCAATAAGACCCTAGACCCTCTTCCCCTTTAAATTGTAGAACTTCAGCACAAAAAAAACCATATAACTTAAAAACCAATCCCTAGATACTCATCCAAAAAAACCAAAATATATATCACTAAAAGAACCTATACCCTCAACTACATAAAAAATATAGACAGTCATATAAAAAACCCCTAAGCCCAATGAACAAAAAAACCCTAGACCCTTATCCCTATAGAACCAAAGACCCCAATACCCATGAACCCCATGACCCTCAACCCCAAAAAAACCGTAAACCCACATCCCACGAAAACCCTAAACCATTTGATGTGTCATTGGAAAATAGAAATGTGTAATTTAATATTGAACAAAAACATGTACTTGAATGACTGATTCTTAATGGAAAGACCACCTGCCATGTCATATTGAGGAATAAATACTAAGTCACCATTAATAGAGATTCACCAACAATTTTAGGCCAGGGGAAGAGGATAAAAAAATAAAGTCACACAACAAGATTTAGAATTCATTGTATCTAATTTTATTCATTAAAATCGATTGAAAATAGATTATGGAGACAACATAAAGTTATTTTAATTATATAAATATAACTTCATGTATACGGGGGAACTCAACAGTCATATAAAAAGCACAATGATTTATATTCCCGTGTTAGTAAATTATCTAGTATCTAATGTAGTAAGATTCATTATTCATGATACTTTTATCTATGATGAATATAATTTTATTTTATTCCATAAATTTACTCCATTTTAAATGTGGATATGTAATATTTTTCCCACAAATATGTTTATTTGGTCCCACATGTTTTTTGGATTCCAAAAAGTGATGGATTGACCAATTAGTATAGAATTTTTTATTAATATTATATTAAATTCCAATTATTTTTTCCATTGGTTGTGGTTATTCATATAATTCCCTTTAGGGTAGGGATTATTTTTCCACAAATCCTTGGAATCATCTTCATCATTGTTTATTGTTATGTCCCCAATGATTGATTTTGAAAAAATAATTCAAAAATCATTAGGTAATTTAATTTTGTAAGAATTAATTTCCACTCATTAATGTAACATAAATAGACCTTCATATTGTTGCTCCATCATTCACTTCCTTTTGGATGGAAATATCTCAATGCGATGGTGATTACAAAAATTGCATCAAGGTTGTAATATGGTCCCCTTCCAACGCTTTTTATCTCACCTATTATATTATTAATTAGAATTTTCTATTTGATATTCGATTTATTCATCATTCCTATTCATCTATTTTAACTTCTTATACAATTAAATATTCTCCTAAAAATCACGTGTAAATGAAGAAAATTCTCAAGGAGTTACTGGATTGGCCCCATAAAAAACCTCAAAAGGGGAATGTTGAGTCTTATCACTTGGACACCCATTTTTTGTAAGATCAAATTATGAAGGATGGAAATACCAATAATACATAATCTTACAAAATAATATTTCTTTATAGTTACAAAATTTAAATTTTTAACTTCTAGTTTCCATTTATTTTGAGGGAGATGGTTAGTGTGGAAAATAATCTTTATACCATATTTTACACACAATGAATACCAAGGATGGTGAAAATAATTTTTTACCCTATCTGGAGAAATGTTGTGAGGATTTCCATAAAGGGGAATAATACATTTGAAAATAATTTCTCTTTGAGTCTTTGATAACTTGGAAAATAAATCCATGTTGAGATCATACAATGTCTGCTACAAAATAATAAATGACGTTTATAACATACAATTGAAATGACATTATTCACTTTGACAAGTCCTACATCTAAAAGGAATAACATGGACATTTGACTACTTTTTATAGTATAAATTCAATGTTAGTATCATCAATGATTGTTGGAAGTCAAAATGACTATACATTCCCATTCATGAGTATCCCAAATGAGACATTATGTATAATTACACTTTAAAAACACAAGATGCTTCTCTTTAATAGAAACCAATCATGCATAGAATAATCTACCAAATATCAATTTTCACATTGAATTAAAATATCATTTAACTCTAAATCATGAAAATAATATACTTCCATAATCTAAAGTAAATGAATTCATGCATCTAGAATTTAATGTATTACATAACTTCAAGGTAATGCTTATTCTACCAGATTATATTAATTCTTCGTGTATTTTCATTAAAATTAGAATGATTAAAATCATAACACTAACATTTCATGCCTAAAACTCATCTTCTGTTGACCATTGGTAAATCTCAACAAAATATATTCGAAATTATGAACAAAATATTTTTCTCTCAAATAATGAGACTAATGATGTTGGTATCTAAAATTGTATAAAATTACTAATCATAGGGGATGTAATTCCACCTCAAAATATTAAAATTCCCAGTTAAATATGAAATTTCATCCTTTCTTCTAATAAGAAAAGTGTCAATCCCAACTCAACATTCATCACACTCTTCATCTCATACCTCGTGAAAAATAGGTAACACCAAAACTAGTGCATCACATAATATTTTTATAATTATTTCTCATGCTTCAGTTTTTTCCTTTTTTGACAAAAAATTACCATTTATAAGTCATTCATTGATTTTTTTTATGAGAGTGACAATATTTTAAATTAATTGATGATTAAAATATAGAAACCCATTAATACACATTAATTTTATGATGGAATTTAGTTGTACAAATAAAATTATTTCTTCCACAACTTATTGATCAGTTATGATGCCTCCTTTTCTATCCACAAATTTCAAATACGCCGCACTCTTTAAAGTGAACTCACTCTTTTCCATCATTCCATATAGATGTTCTTCCCATGAAATTCTAAAAACCCACCAAATATTAACCACATTGATATAAATCTCCAAGCAGTAAATAAAATATTTATCATGATAAACAATAACAAATTTACCATAAATGGATTCAGAACATAATTCTTGAGTCCCATGAATTTACTAGGTACATTTAAGTGTCCAAATGGAATTTTCAACATCTCAAAATATCCACAACTTGTTTTGAATTTCATTTTCCATTCATGCCATACATTTAAATACTGTGGTATCCACTCTAGAGATCAACCATTGAAATGATTGATTTGTCATGTAATTCATCACCAATATTATCAAGTTGTCAAATGTGATACTTTTTTTTGATGGTAATAAGTTTGAACGATCTACTATCAATAAAAATGAGATATATACCCACTTTCATTGACACCAATAATTTTTGATCAAATTATGGGATCATGTTTGGAATTATAGAGTCTCAATCCTTCAATTAATCCATAGGAATTTACAATTCCTTTGACTCTTCATAATTACACAGATATACTATTTTATAACTAAATTGTATAGCTGATAAGAGATCAATTTAGTGTTGAGTGTATATAATGGGCGGTAATCCACATGGAAGATCATTTGTATAAACATCATGATATTACTCAATAAAAGAATGATCTAACAGATGGTGATGACTCTTATCCCCTTGTAATAACTTCCCCATAATAAATTATTTTAAAACATACTTTTAATTTTATATTTATTTATCTAATTAGGATTTAATAATAACGATTCTACCTGCGGTACCTTCTTGAAAAATTTATTATGGAATATATGATGGATTTAAAAGAGATTGCGTTATACTCATTTCCCCAAATTGAAAATAATACATTTTCTTCCTCCCACCATATTTCACTTTGATATAAAACATCCAATTCATTTCCAAAATAAGGGGACAATAATCCATTGGGATAATATCACTGAAGGACACATTAATATATTTATTCCCAGAAGAAAATTAAATCAGAAACTATTTTCTGACTCGGTGTTTTATCCTATTGTTCAACCATTTCAATTTTTATTACCAATGATGATTATGAGATTGATGATTGAATTTATCTATTAGAGATGTTTAAGAAACATTTTTACATCTCCCAATAAAAATAATCATAATTCATACTCATTGGTATATAGTGTAATGAGTTTAGAAAAAAAAATTAATTTCTCTTCCATAGGGTATATATGAGAATTCAAAACACTTCATAGGACACATATGTTATCGACATCATCTTCTTCCACAACATGATCCTAATATTCAGATTCATTACAAAAATGTTTATCCTCATCAATTTATTTGTCAATCTCCTTGATCAACATTAAATAATAATTATAGTATTGGTAAAAATGGCCTAAAAATGGTCATTCCAATGACATTTGAGTAACATTCAATGGAGTTAGATTCTTCTTTCTGTTTCCCCATGTCATTCACCTTCACTTAACCCTAAATATTTTTCCATCCAAATTCCTTACCACCGACAGTAATCTTATTAGAATAAATACCTTTTTTAAAATATTTACCTTGATACTATTTCACAAGTGCTAGTTCCATTTTGGTCTTCTTTTTCTTTTCCACCACCCAGATAACCCTAAACTCCCATCCCCAAAAAAATCCTAATTCCCCATCCTAAAAAACCCCTAAACCCTCATCCCCTAAAAACTCATAACATTATACCCCAAACAACCCTTATAACCGTTTCCCAAAAACCCCTAAACCCTTTTCTCCAATAAAACCTAATCCCACATCCCAAAATAACCATAAACAGGCATCCCTAAAAAACCCTAAGAACTGATCCTAAAAAACCCTAAAACCACATCCCACAAAATCTAAAACCCCTAACCCCATCAAAACCCAATCCCCCTAGCCACAAAACCACAATTCCTATTCCCATAAAAACAATAAATCAACTACCCAAAAAACCCTAAATCCATAGCCCAAAATATTCATAAAATATGAGCCCCAATAAATCCCAAAATAGCACCTTAAAAAAACTAACCATCCATCCACCAAAAAATCGTAAACCCTCTTGACCGGAAAACATTCAAACCTAAACCCCAAAATACACCCATAACATCATTCCCAAAAAACCTAAATCCTCTTCCCCAACCCTCCAACACAATAAAACTGAAATTCTCAAACATAAATAACCCTTAACCCTCATCACTAAAAATTCTAAAAACCTCAACCATAGAAAAAGATAATCTCTCAAAACCAAATAGAACATAAAGTCTCAACCATAAAAACCTTAAAACCTCTATGAAAAAAACCTATAATCCCACATGTATTAAAATCACCAGAACCTCATCTAAAAAAACCACTAAACCTGACCACCAAAAAACTATAAACCCCCAAACCCAGAACCCATAATCATCAGTATAAATAACAAGAAACCCTAATTCCCAAAATTTCCTAACCCAAAATCCCCCAGAAACCCTAAACCATATTCCCAAAAACATTAAACGCTCATCCCCTAACACCTGTAATCTCATTTCCCAAAACCCTCATAAATAGGGCACCAACAATCACTAAATTATTAGTGAAAAAATTAAAAAACTTACAGCGCCAAAAAACACTAAACCATCATCCATAAATATCACTACACAATCATTCAAAATAACTCTAACCCCAATGCCACAAAAAACAATTAACCCCAAGTTTGAGTAAACCCTAAAACCTCATCATCTCAAAACCCAAAACCCACATCCCAAAAAACAAAAAATCTTTAAAAAAAAATCTATAGTCGTAGCCCCAAAATTTTATATACCATGTGAACCAAAACCACCCTAAATATGTAGCAACAAAAACCACTAAACTATATACCCCAAACAACCCTAAACCCTCAGTCCCAAAAAACCTATTACTATCATCCCCAAGAAACCCTAATCTATCAGCCCTTAAAACCCCAAAATATGGGACCTAAGATGAAACTATTACCTAATCCTCAAATAACCTAAAACCATCAACCAAAAAAAAACAAAAACCCTCATCCGTTAAAACATCCTAAAACCTCGACCCAAAATATTCCTAAACCCTCATCACCAAATAACCAAAACACATCAACCCAATAAAAACCCTAAACACTTATCCCCAAAATATCCTAAAACCACAGCCCCAAAAATCCCTAAACCCAGATCCCCATAATTTCCTACACCCTCATCCCCATAAACCAATAATCCCCCATACCCAAAGAACAGAAAATGTTCATCCCTAAAATACCATAATCTTTAAACAACAAACAACCATAAACCATAGTCCCCTGAAATCCCTCAACCCTCATACCCAATAAATCTTAAAACATTAGCCCAAAAAACCATAATTCCGTAACTTGTGAAAGGAAACATTCAACCCAAAAAACACACACAACCACCATCTCAAATATCCCATAGACCCTCATCCCAAGTAGACCCTAATCCCTCATCCCTGAAAAACCATAAACCCTCCTCCCAAAAAAATTCCTAAACCCTTGTCCCTTGAAAACACTAAACCTCATCACTAGAAAACTATAAACCCTCATCCATAGAATACTAAAATCCATCATTCCTAGAAAATCTTAAACAACTAGAACCATAAAACCTTAAACAATCATCGACCCAAAACCCTATACCCTCGTCCCTAGAAAACCCTAACCCTTATCCTAGAGAAACCTAAACCCATGACCCTTGAAAACCATATACCATTGGCCCCTAGAAAACCCTATAATTGTAGCTCCAAAGAACCCTAAATAATCATCCCCAAAAAACACTTAAACACTTGTCCCTAGAAAAAACTGAACCCTTATCCCGAGAAAACTAGAAAACACTAAACCCAAAACAATAGGTAACACTAAACCCTTTATCCGCATAAAACAAAAAATAGTTATCCCTAGAAAGCCCAAAATCTTATGCCTCATAATACTGTAATCCCAGAATCCTTTAAATTAATAATTCCTCATTCCCATAAAACCCTAAACCCATGTTCCGAAAAACCCATAAAATATTGTCCCTAAATAACTCAAACCATTATCCGATGAAAACACTATACCCTCATCCCCATAAAACCATAATATATAACCCCTTGAAACCCAAAACATGTATGTCTAGAAAATTTATATATATATATATAGTCCCACAATGCCATAAACCCCCATTCATAGAAAACACAAAAAACACTTTGGCTAAAATTCAAATCTCTTATAACTATAACAATATAAACCCTCAACCCATAAATACCATAAAACCATTTCCCAAGAAAAACTTATACACTCTTCCCTAGAACTCCTAAAATAATTATCCCAATAAAACCCAAAACACATCCTCCCATAAAATTGTAAATACTCACCGAAAAAAACACTAAACCCTAAATCATGAGAAATCATATGCATTCATCCCTATAAAATCGTATACCCTCAATCCCCAAAAAACCTAGACCCTAAACAATAGATAATACTGATTCCTCATCCCCAGAATATCCAAGATACTATATCGTAGATATCCCTACACCATCAGCCCTAGAAAACTCAAAATATACATCAATAAAATATCATAGACCCCATCCCAGTAAAACACTAAATTCTCAACCCAATAAAACCAAATACCAAATGAATAGAAAACCACAAACCTGAATCCCCTGAAAAGTGTTAAGCCTTAGCAACATATAACCCAAAAAACTCAACACTATGAAACATTACACCCGCAATCCCAAAATAACCTTAACCCTCATCCCCCAAAACCCTAATCCATCATCCCAAAAATTCATTAAACCCTCATCCCAGAAACACCATGTACACAAAGTATCAAATTAACCAAGAACCTCATCCCCAATACCCCTAAAACATAAGCCCTAATAAATCTAAATCCCTCGATCGCATGAACCCAAAAACCATCATCCCTATGAAACCCCAAACCCTCAAGACTAATAAATCATACACCCATAGTACCCAAAATTCATAAACCCTAATCTGGAAAAAACAAAAATCCAGCACACCGATGAAAATAAAATACCTTATCCCAATCAAAACAAAATCCTCATAACCAAGAAACCATAAGTAAACATCCCCAAGAAATAGTATACACTCATCCCAAAGAAACCCCAAACCCTGAAGCCTAATGAATCCTTCACCCTTAGTACTAACACAATCCTAAACCCTCATCCACAAAAAAACCAAAAACCTACACCCTTTGGTTTCATGGGGGTTTAGGGGCTACAATTTTTTGGGTATTAGGGTGTATCGTTTTTTGGGGATGTGGATTTAGTGATATTGGGATAATAGTTTATAGAATTTTGGGTCTAAGGGTTTGGGGTTTTGGGGGGATTAGCGTTTAAGGATTTTGGGGGTTGATAGTTTTGGGTTTTTTGGGACTGAGGGTTGAATATTTTTTTGGTGATGATGGTTTTTATGTTTTTGGGGATAAGGGTTTGTGGGTTTTTTTGGGATGAGGATTTATGTTTTTTTGGTGCTGAGGGATTATGAGTAGTTGGGAGTGAGGGTTTATGTTTTTATGGCTCAAGGTTTATGGTTTTTTTGAGTTTTATGGTTTATGGTTTCTTGGGACTAAGGATTTTTTGATTTTTGGGTATATGGGTTTGGGGTTTTTCTTGTCTGTGGGTTTAGGGTATTTTGGTGTAGTGGGTCCACTGATTTTTGGTGGTATAAGTTTAGTGTTTTTTAGGGTTGATGGTTTAGAGTTTTCTATAATTGTGTGTTTTGAGTTTTTTTGTGTTGCAGATTTAGGTTTTTGGGGGATAATGGTTTAGGGTTTTTTGGGAGAGGGTTTATGGATTTTTGGGGATGATGTTATGGTTTTTTATGAAGGGTTAAAATATTTTTTGAATGAGGAAATTAGGTTCTTAGTGGATGGGGGTTTATGGTTTTCAAGGATAAGGGTAAATGGTTTTCAATGGTTAAGGGATAATGGTTTTTGGGGGATTTGGGTTTAGGGATTTGTAGGGATTAGGCTTTATGATTTTTTTGGGACTGTGGTTTAGGGTTTCGTGTGGATGAGGGTTTTGTGATTTATGGATTTATGGTTAATAATTTTCTAGGGAAGATTGTTTAGGGTTTTCTAGGTATTGGTGTTTATGTTTTTATCATTTTGAGGATTTATGGTTTTTTGGGGATGTGGAATTAGGGTTTTCTAGGGAGGAGGGTTTAGTATTTTCACCGTATAAGGTTCTAGGGTTTTTTAGGGCTTAGGGTTTAGGGTTTTTTGAAGTGAGGTTATGGAGTTCTATGTAGTTTAGTGGATATGTTTTTATAGAGAAATGGTTTTATGGTTTTTTATGCTGAGGGTTTGGGGTTTTATGGGGATAGGGGTTTAGGGTTTTTTGGAGGATGGGGGTTTCAGGTTTTATAGGAATGAGGGCTTATGATTTTATAGGGATGATTGTTTATGGTTTTTTGGGGTCAAGGGATTAGGGTTTTCTATGGATTATGGTTTATGGGTATCTAAGGCTAAGGGTTTTGGTTTTATGGTCTCATGGTTTATGTTTTGAGGGTTAGATGGTTTAGTGTTGTTGGGGTTGAGGGTTTACGGTATTTGGGGTATTTGAGTATGTATTTATTGGGGATGTATGTTTATGGTTTTTTTCGAGTTTAATTCATAGGTTTTGTTTGGGTGTAATATTTTAGGGGTTTTTTGTTGACTATTTTGGGTTTTGTGGGACGAGGGTTTATGGTTTATGGTTTTATTGGTATATAGTTTTTTTTTGGATATAATTTTTTCTGGTTTAGTTTTTTGGAATTCTTAGGTATTAGGTTTTAGGGATTCTTTGGGATGAGGGGTTATGGTTTTGGGATATTGGATTTAATAATTTAATAGTTTTTAGAGGGATTTTTGATAGTTTGTGTTTATGGGTTTGTTTCGGAAGACTGTTTATGGTTTGTGGGGATGAGGTTTTTGGTTATTTTAGGGATGAGGGTTTTGGTTTTTTTGGGGATGAGGGTTTTGGGGTTTTCGGTTATGAGGGATACATGTTTTTTTTTGGGGAATAGGGTTTTGGGTTTTTGGATTTAAGGGTTTATCATTTTTCAGGATGACGGTTTAGGATTTTTTGGGGATGAGGTTTAGTGCTTTTATCGGACACAATTTTTTCGTTGTATTGGGGAAGAGGGTGCATGGATGGTTTTGTGGGTTGATGAATTAGGGTTTGGGGGGATGGTGGATTACGGATTTTTGGGGTTGAGGGTCTATGATATTTTGGGTTGATGTGTTAGATGTTTTTGGAGATTAAATTTTAGGGTTTTTTGTGGCTGTTGGTTTAGGAGTTTTGGGGGATGAGGGTTTTGGGGTTTTTGAGGTTGAGGGTTTAGTTTTTTTAGGGTCGAGTGAATTCGTTTTTTTGGGTTTGAGGGTTTGAATTTCCCAGGGAAGAATGTATATAGTTTTTTCGGACTAGGGGTTTATGTTTGTTTTGTGCTGACGGTTTTGGGTTTTCTTGGAAGTATTGTTTTGCAATTTTATGGGGTTGATAGTATACTTTTTTTTGATGATTTGGATTTAAGGTTTTTTGGGGTATAAGAATGAAGGTTTTTTGGGACTATGGGTTTAGGATATTTTTTTACCAAGGGTTTATGGTATTTTTTGGTGTACATTTAGGGTTTTCTAAGGGTAAGGGTTTGTGGTTTTTTGGGAAAAAGGGATGAGTTTTTTAGGGATGATTGTTTATGGTATTTATGGGATAAGGGTTTTCAATTTATTGGGTTAATGGTTTATAGTTTTTTGAGGTAGGGATTTAGGGTTTTTTATTTCTAATGTTTGAGGGTTTTAGGGGATGATAGATTATTGTTTTTTAGGGATCATGGTTAGTGGTACTTGGGGATGAAGATTATATATTTTTGGGGGAATATGATGGGTGTTTTCGGGGATGAGGGTTTTCTGATTTTTTGGGAAAAGTGTTTAATGTTTTTTGGGATTGTGCATTTAGAGGTTTTTTTGGGTTCAAGGTTGAGGCTTTTTTTGTGCTGTGGGATGAGGGAATTTTGGGACTGGGGGTTGTGTGTTTTTTGGGATGAGGGTTGATGTTTTATTATGGGATGATTGGGTTTTTGTGTTTGATTGTTGATGGATTTTTCGGATGGGGGGTGAGGGTTTTTGGTGTTGAGGATTGATGGGTTTTTTGGAGATGAGGATTCACTGATTTTTAAGGATGCGTGTTGATGGTTTTTTGAGGTTTATGGTTGATAGTTTTTTGGGGAAAAGTGTTTTGGATTTTTGGGGATGAGGGTTTAATGATTATTAGGGATGAGTGTTTAGGGTTTTTTAAGGATTAGGGTTGAGGGTGTTTGTGGGAAATGTGTTCAAGATTTTTTTGGGGCTGCATATTGAGGGTTTCTTTGTTTTGGGGGTTGAGGGTTTTTTAGTCTGACATTTGAGTGATTTTGGTCTAAGGGTTTGTGGTTTTTTCTTGATAATATATTATGGTTTTTTGGGGAGGATGATTTTTTGTTTTTTGGGGGTTTAGTTTGGAGGGTTTATTGGGTATGAGGGTTGATGGATTTTTTGTGGATGTGGTTTGACAGTTGTTTGGGGCTAAGGGTTGATTGGTTTTTTGGGTTAATGGTATAGTGTATTTTGATGACGAGTTTTATGGTTTTGGGGGGATGATGGTTTATGATTCCTTTGGTGTATAGGGATTATGGTTTATTGGGGATATGTGTTGCAGGTTTTTTTGGTGTTTAGGATTAAGGATCATTTGGGGATGAGTGTTGAAGGTTTTTTGCTGATAACGATTCTGACTTTTTTTGGGTTTATGGGTTTTCTATTTTTGGGCCTCCGAATATGGGGTTTTTTATGGATGATGGTTGAGGGTTATTTGGGAATAATGGTTGAAGGTTTTTTTAGGTTGATGGTTAAGGTTTTTTAGGGATTACTATTTATTAGGGGTTGGGGTTGAGGGTTTTTTTGGGTCGATGGTTGTTAATCTTTTAGGGATTAGGGTGAGGGTTTTTTAGGGAAAGGGTTGAGGGTTTATTGGGAATGGTGGATTAGGGTATTTTCTAGCCTAAGGGTGAAGGGTTTGTTGGGTCTCTTAGATGAGGGTTTTTAGGGATTGGTGTTTATGATTTTCAGGGATGATGGTTTTGTGTTATCTAGGGATGATGGTTTATAGTTTTTTGGGATGCAGGATTAGGGTTTTTTGAGCTAAGGGTTTATGGTTCATCAGGGATAAGGCTTTAGGGTTTTTTGGTGGCTAGGTTTTAGGGGATTGTGGATGAATTTGAAGGAATTATGTTTCTGAGGGTTTAGTCATTTTAGGGGTTAGGGGATTAGGTTTTTTCGGGGATGAGGGTCTTGGGTTATTTGGATTTCAGGGTTTGTGTTTTTTTGGGTAGAAGGTTTATGGTTTTCTTTATTTATAGTTTATCGTTTTTTGGGCATAGGTTTTAGGGATTTATTGTTCTCATATTTTAGGGTTTTCGGGGTATGAGGTTTTATGGTTATATGGGGTTGATGTTGTATGGTTTTTTGGAGATAAGGGTCTAGGTTTTTTGGGGGATGAGGGTTTAGTGTTATTTTGGAGCTTAGGGTTTATTGTTTTTTTGGATCTGAGGGGTTTTTTTATGATGGTTTTTTTAGGATGAGGTATTTTTATTTTGGGATGAGATTTTATGATTTTTTGGGAAAAGGTTTTAGGTAATTTGGCGGTTATGTGTTGACAGTTTTTTAGCACATAGGGTTGAGTGTTAATGGATTTTTTGGGGATGTGGTTTGGGTTTTTTTGTGGTAGAGAGTTTTATGGAGATAAGGATTCAGGGTAACTTTAATATGATGGTTGATGGATTTTTGGGGATGATGGTAGAGGTTAGAGGGTTGTTTGTTATTGTGGGTTGAGGGTATCTTGGTGTTTAGGTTTGAGGGTTTTCAATACTAATGGTTTATGGTCTTTTTTGGATAATTATTTATGAATATTTGGAACTGAGGGTTTAGGTTTCATTGGGACTAAGGTTTGATAATTTTTTGGGCAAGGGGTGACGATTTTTTCTAGGTGAATGGTAATGGGATTTTTTGGTGTGAAGGGGTTATGGTTTTTTCATGATGAGGGTTCAGGAATTTATAGTGATTTGGGATTTGGTTTTCTTGGGGTTGAGGTTTTCTGGTTTTGGGGGATAAGGATTTTGTGGGTTTTTTGGTTCTAATGGTTAAGGGGATTTTAGGTCTGACGGGTGAGGTATTTTTGGGTATAGGTTTTATGGTTTTTTTGGGGTTGAGGGTTGATATTTTTTTAGGGATATGGGTCGAGTGTTTTTTAGGGTTAATGGGTGAGTATTTTTTGGGACATATGTTTCATTTTTTTCGGGTGATGGGGGTCAAGTGCTTTATAGAGCTGAGGGTTGAGGTTTTATTTAGACTATTTTTTTTGTTATTTCAAGCCAAGGATTTTATATTTTTTGGGGGATGATTCATTTTGATTTATTTTGGTATAAGTGTTTATGATTTATTAGGTATGAGAGTTTATGGTTTTTTAGTTGAGGATTGAGGTGGTTTGGGAGAAGATTACTAAGTGTTTTTTAGGGATGAGGTATGAGAGTTTTTTTGGGTATAAGGGTTGAGTGTTTTTTAATACAGCGGGTTGAGTGTTTTTTTGGTCCAATGGATTAGATTTTTTTAGGCATGAGGGTTGTGGGTTTTTTATGAGGTTTACGAGTTATGATGGTTGAGAGTATAGGGTTTTTGGGGAAGGGTTTATCTCAATTTTTGGGTTATTGGATTAGGGTTTTTAGGGAAGGGGATTTCAGGTTTTTTAGGGATGATGAATTTTTATTTTTTTGTTGATGATTGTTTGGGTTTTTTTGGGGTTTAGGGTAGAGGGTAGTGGGGATGAGGGATTTTTTGTTTTGGGCGATGATGGTCTGGGGTTTTCTTGGGGATGATGGTTTTGGGTTTTCTGAGCTTTGTGTTTATGGTTTTTTTGTAGTTGTGGTTTTGGGTTTTTTCTCTCTTAAGGGTTTAGTGTTTTTTGGGTTTGAGGGATTGGTGTATTTTTTGAATGATATTTTTTTCCATTTTTGGGTTGACGGTTTGGGGTTTTTTGGAGATGATTGTTTAGGAATTTCTTGGGTAAGGGATTATGGTTTTCTAGGGCAAAGGTATCATGATTTTTTGGGGACGAAGGTATAGGTTTTTTTGGGGATCAGTGTTTAGGGATTTTTTGGATGAGGGACTTGGGGTATTTTTGGGGTGAGGGTTTTTTGTTTTTTGGGGTGAGGGATTTTGGTTTTTTGAAATTTAGGTATTGTGGTTTTTTGGGTATATGGGTTCTGGGTTATTTGAGTATTAGGATTTGGGTCATTTTTTGTTTCAGAGATTAGGTTATTTTATTGTTTTTTGAAGATGAGGGTCTTGGTTTTTGGGGATGGTGGTTTTGGGGGCTTTTATGGTTGATTGTATTGGGTTTTTTGTGGTTGGGGGTTTTTTGTCTTTTGGGGAAGAGGGTTTGGGGGTATTTTGGGGTTTAAGCCTTGGGTTTTTTGGGGTTGAGGGTATGTTATTTTTTAGGGATGAGTGTTAAGGGTTTTTTAGACTTAACAATTTGGGGATTTTAAGGATGAGGGTTTATGAATTTTAGGAGTTGAGGGTTTGGGTTTTTTTAAGGGTAAGGGTTATTATTTTTTGGGGCTTGAGGGTTTAGGGTATTATATGTATGATTTTTTAGTGTATTTTAGTGATGTGGGTTTAGAATTTTTTTAGTGTCTGGAGGTTAGGGTTTTTTTGGATTACCTTTTTGGGTTTTTTTGGGGATGATGGTTTAGGTTTTTTTTTGGGATAGAGGGTATGGGTATTTATTTGGCTGAGGTGTTGGGGTTTTTAGGGATAAATGTTTGAGTATTTTTGGGGATGATGGTTTTAGGTTTTTTGGGGATGAGGCATTAGTTTTTTGGGGACATAAGGTTAATATTTTTGGGGGGTTGAGAATTTAGTGCATTTTTATATTGAGGATGCTGGGTATTTGGGGCTATGGGTTAATGGTTTTTCGGAAATATTTTGTAGTGCTTTTCGGCCTAAGGGTTGACGGTGTTATTAGCCTGAGTTTTTAGAGTATTTTATTGATGAGTGTTTAGGTTTTTGTGCATTTAGGTATTGGGTTTTTTTTTGGGATTTATGGTTTTGGGTTTTATATGGATGAGGGTTTATGGTTATTATTGGATTATGTGTAGGGTTAATGCAGGGCTCAACGATTTGGGTTTTTATCCATGAGCGTGTAGGTTTTTCTGAGGATAAGGGTTTTGGGTTTATTGGTGATGAATGTTAACGGTTTTTTAGGTATAATGGATTGATTTTTTTTGGAGAATTGTAATTAGGTTTTGGGGGGATGATGTTTTCTTGATTTTTGGGCCAAAGGTTTTCTTTTTTAAGTTATTAGGGTTTGGGGTTTATTAATGATGAGTATAGTGTTTTTTTCGATAATTGTTTCGGGATTTTTTTGGATGAAGGTTTTTGGATTTTTGGGGTTGACAGTTTAGTGCTCTTTAGGGATGTCATTTTTGTATTTATGTGGGACAAGGGTTTTGGGTTTTGGGGGTTGTGTTTTTAGCGTTTTTTGAGGATTCATTGTTCTTTGTTTTTGGGGCTATGGGTTTTGGATTTTTTGGGGGTGAGGGTTTAAGGTATGGGGGCTTAGGGTTTTGGTTCAGTTTTGGTTATGGGTATGGTGTTTTTTAGGGTTTAGGTATTGGGGTTTTTTTTATGAATGTTGGGTTTCTTTGGGTTATATGGATTGGGTGTTTTAGGGGACGTAGTTTTATGTTTTTTGGGGCTATGTTTTTAGGGTTATTTGGGTATAAGGGTTTAGTTTTTTAGGGGATAAGGGTTTAGAGTTTTTTTGGAAAAGGGTTTAGGACTTTTTTGGGCTAAGTGATTGTGGTTTTTTTGTGCTGAGGGTTTTAAGTATATGAGTTACTAATGTTTTTCTGTTGTTTGGATATGAGATATTGGTAATTTTTGGGGATAGGGGATTATGATTGTTTTGGGGGGCTAACAATTTATAGTTTTTTAGGGATGAGGGTATATGGTTTTTTGGGCATAAGGGTTTAGGTTGTTTTTTACGGATTAGATCTTTAGGGTTTTTTGGGGTAGATGGTTTGGTGTTTTTTGGGGTCAAGTGTTTGGGTATTTTTATGGCTGATGTTCTTTGGAATTTGGGGATAAGGGTTATGGGTTTTGGGGGGATGAATGTTTATGGTTTTTTTTGATAAAGATATACGGTTTTTTGGTGTATAGGTTTTAGGTTTTTTGGGGGATGAGGGTTTACGGTGTTTTGGGGATGGGGGAATACGGTATTTTTGGATAAAGATTTATGGTTTCTATGGGTCTAGAGTTTTCTGTATCTTGGGTATTCGGGTTTAATTTTTTTTGGAGTTTACAGTTTTGATATATTTAGGGAAAATGGTTTCATGTTTTTTAGGGCTGGAAATTTAGAATTGTTTGGGTTTGACTGTTTCGGGGTTTTTCATTTGATGGTTTCGGACATATTGGGATGAGGGATTGGGTTTTTGGGTGTTTAGGTTTTTTTGGGGACGCAGGTATATATTTTTTAATATGATTTTTGGTGTATTTTGGGGATGAGGGTTTAGAGTAATCATTTGTTAAGTGTTTTGGGTTTCAGAGGCTTAGGTTTTGTGTTTTTTGGGGGGGTATAGGGTTTTTTGTTTTATTGGGATACGGGTTTAGGGTTATTTTTCACTTGGGGTTCGGGAATTTTCATGGTAGGGTGTTTACAGTTTTTGGGGTTTTTACTTTTTAGTTGTCTTAGGTATAATGATTATTACTTCTATGATGATGAGGGTTTTATGTTTTTTTTTGGAGAAGAGACTTTTCGATTTTCTATGGATCATTATTTACGATTTTTTTGAATGAGGGATTAGGTTTGTTGGGATATAGGCTTTAGGGTTTTTTGGGGGATAAGGGTTTATGGTTTCTTATGGATGTCGACTGGGTGTTTCATGGGGTCAAAGGCTTTGTGTTATTTTTGGATAAGGGTTTGGGGAGTTTTGGGAGGATGATTTTGGGATTCTTGTTGATGAAGGGTTATTAAGGGCATATGGTTTAGGTTTTTAGGGGACGAGGATTTAGGGTTTTTTGGGGTGAGGTTTTTGAGTTTATGTTTCTAAGTGTTAAGGGTTTTTGGTGTAGAAGTATTAGAGTTTATTGGGGCTGAGGGATTATTTTTTTTTGGCGATGAGGGTTTAGTGTTCTTTTGGATGAGTTTTTGGGGATATTTATGGATGATGGTTTATATATTTTTATAGTTGATTGTTATTTTATTTGTGTTAAGGTCAAGGTTTTTTTGGGGCTGAGGAATTGGGGTTTTTAGAGGATGAGGGTCTCTAGTTTTTTAGGGATGAGGTTCTGAAGTTTATGGGGGTTGAGGGTATGGGGTTATTTAGTGTTGATGTTTTAGGTTTTTTGGTCTCGGGGTTTGGGATTTTTATTGCCAATTGTTAGTGATTTTCAAGGTTGAGGGTTTTAGAGTTTATGGGGTTTTTGGGTTTATGGTTTTTTGGGGAAGAGGGTTAATTTTTTTTTTGGTTGATTTGTTGGAGTTTTTTTGTATTGAGGGATTAGGGATCATTGGGGATGATGATCAAGGGTATTTTGGGACTAAGGCTCTGAAGTTATTTTGGATTTAGTATTTGGGGTTTTTTCAGGCTGAGGGTTTGGGGTATTTATTGATTCATATATTTGGTTTTTTTGGTGCTGATGGTTTGTAGGTTTTTTTTTGCAGTTAAGGTTTTAATGTTTTTGGGGGTTTAGGGTTTATGGTTTTCTGGGTTGAGGGATTGGTGTTTTTTAGAAGAGGTTTTAGGATTTTTTGGGGATTGGAGTTTGGGTTTTCTGGGGATGAGGGTTTCAGGTTTTTTGGTAATTCGGGTTTAGGGTTTGTTGGGTATGGTGATTATGGTTTCATGAGGTTGATGGTTAATGAATTGGGGTATGATGGATTATGGTTTTTTGGGGATGCGGGATTGGGTTTTTTGGGGTTGAGGAGTTCAGGTTTTTAAGGGCTGAGGCTTTACAGTTATAGGGGGATGAGGGTTTAAGGTTTTTTATCGCTGAAAGTATAGGGTTTTTGGGAGATGTGGGTTTAGAATTTTTTTGGGGATCAGTGTTGGGGTCTTTTTGTGTCATATAGTTTAGTTTTTTTGGGAGATGAGGGTTTACAGTTTTTTTGGGTATAGGGTTTTGGGGTTTTGGGGGCTGAGGGTTAAGGGTTTAATGAAAAAAATAGTTTAGTGCGTTTGGTGCTGAGGGTTTAGGGGTTCTTGGATGAAGGGATTTGGGTTTTTTGGGACCATGGGTTCAAGAGTTTTATTCCTGTCTGTATGGGGTTTCTTGGTATGAGTGTATAGGTTTTTCATGGGGTGTGGGTTTGGGATTTTATAAGGATGAGTGTTTAGGGTTTTTTGAGTTTGAGTTTTTGGGTTTTTTCTAAGGGATGAGGCCTTTTTGGGGATTGTTATTTTGAGGTTAGAGGATTAGGGTTTGGGGTTTTGTGGATGATGTTTGGTTTATTTTTTGTTTTGGGGTTTAGAAATTTTTTATGGATTGGTGTTTGGGTTTTTTGGGCATTGGGTTTTGGATTTTTTGAGGCAGATAGCTTCTAGATTTCTGTTCCTGATAGTTAATCATATTTAAGGTATGAGGGTTATTGATTTTTATTGGGAAGAGGATTCAGTGTTTTTTTGGGAAATGTGTTTAGGGTTTTTTTGGGATTATGGTTTAGGGTTTTTATGGATGCTATTATAGGATTTTTTTTGGATGAGGGTTTATGGTTTTCAATGGCTAAAAGTTTCAATTTATTTGGGGAATAAGGATTTTGGTTTTTTGGGTTTGAGGTTTGGTGTTTTGGGGCCTTTGCATTTTATGTTTTTTTTGGGATGAGGGTTTTTGTAATATAGGTTATGAGTGTTTAGGGTTATTTTTTGTGTAGGTTTTGGGTGTTTTATGGGATGATGGTTTAGTGGTTTTATGTTGGAGGGTTTGGAGTTTTTTTGGTGCTGAGGGTTTGGGTTTTTTAAAGATTAGGGTCATTGTGGCTGATTGTTTGGGTTTTCTGGGGTTGGGGGTAAGAGTTATTTGGGCATGACAATTTGGGGATATTTGGGGTTGAAGGAAAAATTATTTTTTTAGGATAATGGTATAGGGTTTTTTAGTGATCTAGGTTTACGTTTTTTAGAGGCTTTATGATTATAGTTTTTTAAGAAGAGGGTTTAGGGTTTTTTAGGAATGAGGATTTAGATTTCTTTGAGGTTGAGTGATTAAGATATTTTGGGGTGAGCCAATTGTGTTTTTTGGGTTGAGGGTTTATTATTTTTTGAAGAGGGTTTAGGGATTTTTTGGATGAGGGTATAGTGTTTTTTTCACTATGGATTAAGGGTTTTCTGGGGTCGTCGGTTTACTGTTATTTGGGCCAGAAGGTTTTGGGTATTTTGGGTTTTGAGTGTTCAGTGTTTTTTTGGATCTCTATGTTTGTTGTTTTTGTCGATGATTGTTTCGGGAATTTTAGGAAGGACTGTTTTTTGATATTTTGGATTGAGGTTTTGGGGATTTATTGGGGCTAATGGTATCCAATTTAGGGGGGATGAGTTATTACTATTTTTTTGGGGCTGAGTGATTTGAGTTTTTTTGGGATAAAAGTTTGGGTTTGTTGGGGCTGACGTTTTATAGTTTTTTGGGGTTGAGGGTTTTGGATTTTTTAGCACTAAGGGTTTAGGGATTCATGGTGCTAGGTTTTTCGGGGTTTTCAGGCCTTTAGGGTTTACATTTTTTTGTCGATGAGGTGTTGGATCTTATAGGGAAGATTTGATTTAGTTTTCTATTGTGTTTTAGGTTTCAATTTATTTTAGGGAAATGGGGATTTCATTTTTTGGGCTTAAGGTGTAAGGTTTGTTGTGGATGTGTAATTGGGGATTTTTGCGGCTCATGGTTTGGGGTTATTTGGGGAAGAGTCTTTGTTGTTTTTCTAAGATGTGGTTTTGAAATTTTTGGGTATGGGGGATTGGGTTTTCTGTAGTCAAGGTTTTGGTGTTTTCTAGTATTGAGTTATTAGGTTTTTTTGTGTCTGAGGGTTTGGAGATTTTTTACTAAGAGTTTTGGTTTTTTTGGGTTGATGCTTTTGGGGGTTTTGTTTTGGAGGGTTTCACCATTTTGGGGATGAGGGATTGGGGCTTTTTTGTGTGGATTGATTACAATATTTTGGGGAAAAGGGATTACAGTTTTTCAATGCCCATGGTTTGGGGTATTTTAGGGATGCGTGTTTGGGGTTTTTTGTTCATAGGGTTTAGGGTATATTGAGGAATAATGTCTGGGTTTTCTTGGGCCATGGTATTAGATTTTGTTAAAGATGAGAATTTATGGTTTTTTTGGGGATGAGGGTTAGGGTTTTATGGGGTAGAGTGTTTGGGGTTTTTATAGACGATGGATCCTGATTTTTGGAGGTTGTGGGTCTGTGAATTTTGTTATTGAGGGTTCATGTTTTTTTGGTGAGGGATTTGGGTTTTTAGCATCGGTGGTTTATAGTGTTTTGGGCTCATGGGTTTTGTATTTTTTTGGGATGAAGAATTTATTTCTGATAGGGGGTTATATGTTTTGGGGGGATAAGGGTTGGGGGGTTTGGGGATAATAATTTGGGGTATTTTGGGGATGAGGATTCAGGGATTCTTAAGGATGTGGTTTTCAAGATTTTTGGCACTGTTGGATTATTATTTTTTGGGAATTAGTTGTTAGGGATTCTTTGGGATGAGTGTTTTGGTTTTTTAGGGCGGATAATTTATGGTTTCTTGGTGATGAGGATTTAGGTTTTTTTCTATGGTTTATTCGTATTTTGGGGTTTGGGGGATATTGGATTAAGGTTCCTTATGAAATAGTAATTAGGGTTTTTTTAGGTCGAAGGTGTAGGGTTTTCTATGTCTAAGGATTTAGGGTCTTCTAGGGATAAGGGTTTAGGATTTTTAGGGATGATGGTTAAGGTTTTCATAGGGGTGAGGGACTAATGTTTTTTAGTGATGACGGTTTAGTGTTTTCTAGGATTAAGTGTTTAAAGTTGACTAGGGATCAGGTTTTAGGATTTTTTTTGTGATTGAGAGTTTATTTTTTTTGGGTGTTGAAGGAATAGGTTTTTCTAGGGCTGAGGGATTGGGGTTTTTGTGTGTTGATAGTTTTTGGATTTCTAAGGATAAGGGTTTAGGCTTAAAAATGGCTAAGGATTTAAGTTTTTCTAGGAATGGGGGTAAGGATATACTAGGTCTTAGGGATTAGGGTTTTTTAGGGATGTGGGATTAGCGTTTTCTAGGGATAAGGGTTGGGGGTTATTTGGGGATAATGTTTTAGGGTTTTCTGGGGTATATGGATTAAGATTTTCTGGGAATGAGGATTTTGGGTTTTCAATGAATAATGGTTTATGGTTTTCTGGGGCTTGGTGTCTATGTTTTTTTATGGGATATGATTTAAGGTTTTCTAGAGAGGAGGGTTTATGATTTTTTGGGATGCAGGATTAGGGTTTCAGGGGGATTTGGGTTTACAGTTATCTATGATTGAGGGTTTAATGTTTTATCGAGATGAGGGTTTAGGATTTCTAGGTTTTACCATTAATAATTTTATAGGGATGAGGGTTTAGGTTCATTTGGAGCTAAGGGATTATAGTTTTCATTGATGACAGTTTAGTGGTTTCTAGGTCTAAGAGTATATTTTTTTCAAGGGATGAGGGTTTGAGGTTTTCAGGGACTAAGGGTTTGTGGAATTCATGTGTTGAGTGTTTATGAATTTATATTGATTAGGGTTTAGGGTTTTCTAGGGTTTAGGGTTTAGGGTTATCTTGTTTTGTGGGTTTAGGGTTTTCGGTGGCGACTCGTTGAGGGGTTTCTAAGGATGGGGGTTTAGGATTTTTTTAGGGTTGTGAGTTTAGGTTTTTCTAGGGAATATGGATTTTTATTTTTACGGGCTAGTGGTTTATGGTTTTTAAGGGCTAAGGGTTTATTCTATTTTGAAGATGAGGGTTTTTGTTTTTTTAATGATAAGGTTTTAGGGGTTTTATGGTGTTCTTGGGATAAGGATTTTGGGTTTTATATGGATGGGTTTTTAGGGATTTTTAGGTATGATGTATAGGTTTTCTGTGAATATGGTTTAGGGTTTTTTGGGGGTGAGGGTCTCTAGGGTTTTAGAGTTTAGGGTGATTTTAGTTTGAGGGTTTCTATTTTTTTAGGGATTACAATTTTTGT
This sequence comes from Viscum album, assembly GCA_963277665.1. Classification (NCBI taxonomy): domain Eukaryota; kingdom Viridiplantae; phylum Streptophyta; class Magnoliopsida; order Santalales; family Viscaceae; genus Viscum; species Viscum album. The sequence goes on from OY728132.1 coordinate 924,082,974, forward strand.
AAATTTGGGGATTAGAATTTAGGTTTTTTTGGGGTTGGGGGGTTTTGTGGATGAGGGTCTAGGTTTTTTGGGGGATTAGATGGTTTCACGTTTAAGGATTTTGCTTTTTTGGGGTTTAGGGTTTAGGGTTTTTTGTTTGAGGTATTAATTTTTTTATGCATGTGGGATTATGGTTTTATGGGATGAGATTTTTGGTTTTTTTGGGTTAAAAGTTAATGGATTATTAGAGATGATATGAGGTATTTGGATCTTTTCTGGACAAGGGTATATTTTTTTTTTGATGTTTAGGGGTTATGATATTTTGGGGTTGATGATTTAGGTATATCTAGAGCAAAAGGTTTAGGGATTTTGGGTGTTTCATGATATTATTTTTTGGTGTTTCCATTTAGTGTATTTCAGGGATGACAGTTTAGTGTTTTTTGGGGCAATGTGTTTTGGGTTTTTCAGCTAGAGTGTGTATTGTTTTTTGGGGTTGTGGGTTGAGGATTTTCAGGGGATCTTGGTTGATGGTTTTTTGGTCTACGGTTTGTGGTTTGTGGGTTTTTTGGGATTAGTGTTTAAGGATTTTTAGGGATTAGGGTAGTGTGTTTTTTGGGGATGGGGGTTAAAGATATTTTTGGGATAAGTGTTCACGGTTAAACGGTTTTTTAGGGCTAAGGGTTCAGGGTTGTTTGGGGATGAGGTTTGGAGGTTTCTGTGGATGAATGTTAAATGATTTATAGGAATGAGAGTTGATGGTTTTGGGATGCTGAGGTTTGAGGGTGTTTTGGGGTTGAGGATTGTGGGGTTTTTATAAGGTTTGAGGTTTTTTGGGTTGTGGTATTTTTAGAGTTGTTGGATGAGGGTTTTACGAGCTGAGCAGTGAGGGGTTTTAGTGGATGATGGTTGAGGATTTTGGTTTTCGTTGATGGTTTATGGTTCTTTTCCAGGCTATGTGCTGATGTTTTTTTGGGATGAGGGTTCATGGTTTTATTGGGACAAGGCCCGATGGTTTTTTATGGATAAGAGTTGAGGGTTTTCTGGTCCTATGGTTTCTATGTTTTTGAAGCGGAGTGTTCATGGTTTTTTTGGGATGAGGGTTTAGGGTTTATTAGGGATATGGGTTGAGGGGGTTTTTCCCTTAGAGTTAAGCATTTTTTATGGACCGAGAATCAATGTTTATTGGTGCTTAAGGGTTCATGGTTTTTTTGGGTGAGGGCTCTCGGTGTTTTGTGGCTGGGGGTTCAAGGTTTTTTTAGGGTATGAGGGTTTGGTTTTTTTGGATATGGGGGTTTTGGTTTCTATGGGGAAACATAATTATGGTATTTTAAGGCTGATGGTTTAGTGTTTTTTGGGACAGAGGGTTTATTATTATTTGGGATGAGGGTTTATGTTTTTTAGGGGTTTAGTGTTCATTGTTTTTTTGGGGATGAGGGTTCATGGTTCTTTGGTTTGAGGATTTCTTGTTATTTGGGGATGAGGGGTAAAGATTTTTTTGGGCCAATTGTTCTATATATATTGGGGATGAGTGTTATAGGTTTCTCATGGATGTTAGTTTAGTGTTTCTTGATGATGAGAGTTTAATGTTATTTATTGATGAGGGATCGGGATATTTTGGGGTCTATGGGGTTATGGTTTTTTGGGGTTGGGGGTTTATGGTTTTTCAGGAAGTGAGGTTTGGGATTTTTTTTTTGGATTAGGGTTGATGGGTTTTTTAACTTAGGGTTTAGGGTTTTTTTAGAACTAAATGTTCTTTATTTTTTTGGGGCTTATAGTTTAGTGGTTTTTGGGGACGGGGGTACAAGGTTTATTCTAGACGATTGTCAAGGTTTTTTAGGGGTTGAGGGTTCACTATTCTTTGGTATAGTGGTTAAGGTTTTTTTTGGGTTGGGTGATCATTATTTCTTGGGGGATGAGTGTCTAGGATTCTTTATTTCTAAGGGTTTAGGTATTTTTGTGACTGAGGATGTTGGGGTTTTTAGTGATGGTGGGTTAGGGTTTTTTCATGATGAGAGATCAGAGTTTTTTTGGGCATGAGGATTTAGGGATATTTTTTGGAAGATATTTAAGTGTTTTTTGGGATGAGGGTTCAGGTTTTTTTCAATTGAGGATTTTAATTTTTTTTAGATTGAGGTATCAGTGTATTTAGGGTTGACAGTTACGAGTTATTTGATGGTGAGGGTTTTGGATTTTTTTTAGATGAGGTTGGAAGGTTTTTTTGTGGATGAGGGTTTATTTTTTCTTGGGTTTAGGGTTTTTGGCATTTTGGGTTTGATTATTTAGGGTTATTGGTCTTAGGGTTTTGGTTTTTTTGGTGATGAAGGTTTCAAAAAAAAATTTGGATGAGGGTTTATAGATTTTTAGTGTTGTTGGTTTAGGGTTTTTTGGGGATTATGGTTTTGTGTTTAAGGGAGATGAGAGTTTAAGGTTTTTTAGGGTCGATGGTTTATCGTTTTTTGGTGAAGATATTTTTTGGGCTTTTTGATTGGAGAGGTTTGGGTTTTTGTTGATGAGGGTTTAGGGTTTTTTTTGGTGTTTATGAATACGATTTTTATGAATGATGGTTTTGGTTTTTTGGGTCAGAGGGTATAAGGTTTTGGGGGATGAGGGTTTAGTTTTTTTTATGACAGTTTTGGGTTTTTTTTGGTGCTGTGGATTTAGGATTTTTTTTGGATAATGGTTATTGGTTTTTTGGGGATGAGTGTTTGAAATTTTCTTGGGGATGAGGGTTTGGATTTTTTCAAGGATAACAGTTTACGGTATTTTGGGGTTCAAGGATCACTATTTTCTATAGATGAGGGTTTTGGGTTTTCTTGGCTAAGGGTTCAGTGGGTTTTGGGGATTAGTGATTAAGGTTTTTTGGGGATGATTGTATAATGTTTATTTAGTGAATGGGATTAGGGTATTATGGATATGTTTCTTTTATCGTTTTTTGGGGTATGTTTTTAAAAAAAATTAAGGATGAAGTTTTAGGGTTTTTTAGGAGGAGGTTTTAGGGTTTAAGGGGTGTAGATTTAAGATTCTTTGTGGATGGGGTTTAGAGGTTTTTTATGGATGAGGCTTTATCATTTTTGGGTATGATGTTCAATGGTTTTTTGGGATTATCGGTTAGTGTTTTTTTGTGGTGGAGGGTCTAGGGTTCTTAAGTGGCTACAGTTTTAGTGTTTTACTGGGTTAGCGGTTTTTTAGGTACGTGGTTTTATGTACCATTGTGGGTGACAGGTTAGGTTATTTGGGGATGAGTTTTAATGGGATTGGGATTGAATGTTTAGGGGTTTAGGGGATGAGTGTTTCAGAGTTTTTTACGATGAGGGTTTAGAGTTTCTTCACGTATTGGGTTTTGGTTTTTTAGGGATGAGGGTTTAGGGGTTCTGGGGATAAGGATTTATGAGTTTAACAAATATGGGTTTAGTGGTTTTTGGGTCTAAGGGTTCAATGTTTTTTTGGGAAAATGGTTTATGATTTTTTGGGTGCCAGTGTATACGGTTTTAGGGACTAATGGGATAGGGATATATAGGGTATAGAAAATTAGGTCTTTTGAGGATGGGTGTTCCTAAGTTTTTGAGGCTGAAGGTTTAGGGATTTTGTGGTATAATTGTTTTTGGGTATTTTTGTGCTTATATTTTAGTGTTTTTATTGGGTGAGGGTTTAATGTTTTTTTGTGGTTGAGGGTATTTGGTTTCATAGGTCAATGGTCGTATGGGTTTTGTGGAGTAAGGATTCTAGATTTTTGGGGGTTTGAGGTTTAGGGTTTCATGGGTTGAGGGTCTAGTAGGTTTTCTATTAAGGGTTTAGGCGATTTTTTTGTTTGATGGAATATTGTTTTTTGGGAAGATATTTGGAGTTTTTAACGGCTATGGGTTTAGGGAATTTTTTGGCTGATGTTTTTGTGTTTTTTTCGGAAGAGGGTTTATGTTTTTTTTGAATGGGGTTTATGGTTTTTTGGGGTGAGGAATTAGGGTTTCTCGGGGAATAGGGTTTAGGTTTTTTGATGATTAGTGTTTAGTTTTTTTGGGGATAAGGATTTCAGTTTTTTTATAAATTATGGTTTAGGGTTATTTTGGGATGAGGTTTTATGGTTTTTTTTGTATTGAGGATTTATGGGTTTTTGTGGTTGAGGGTTTTGTGTTTTTTGGGTCTTAGTGTTTTTGGATTTTGGGGGATGAGGGTTGATGATTTTTTGGGGCTGACACTATTGGTATTTTTAAAAATATAGTTTATGGTTTTTGAGGGTTGAGGTTTTGGGAATTTTGGGGCCATTGGTTTATAATTTTCTAGGGCTGAGGGTTTTTGTATTTTTATCCATTAGGTTTTAGTGTATTTCGGGGAAGAGGAATTAGGGTTTTTCGGCTGAGTGTTTAGAGTTTATTTTATGGATGAGTGTTTATGGTTTTTTGGGTCTGTGGGTTTATGACTTTTTTAGGGACGTGGGTTTAGGGAATTTTGGGATTCATGGTTTTGTGTTAAATTTTTTCCAAGTGTTAAGGGAATTTTGGGGTTTAGGGTTTAGGGTTTTTTGGTGGTGAGGGTTTATATAATAGTGGGGATCAGAAATTATAGTGTCTCGGGGTTGTGGGATTATGTTTTTTTGGAACAAAGTGTTTTGGGATTTCTATGACATTGGGATTAGGTATTTAGTGGGTGAGGGTTTATAGTATTTTGAAAACAAGGGTTTATTTATTTTTGAATGAGGGTTTATGATTTTTTATTAATATAGGTTTTTGGGTTTTTAGGATTAGATTTTAGAAGTTTTTGGGGTTTGGGATTAGGTATTTTTCGATCTCTGGGTTTATGTGTTTTTTGGATGATGGTTTAGTTGTTTTTGGAATAAGGGTTTAGTTGTTTTTTGGGATGATTGTTTAGAGTTTTTGGTGGAAATGTGTTAAGTGTTTTAGGGATGATTATATATGCTTTTTTAGGGATGATGGTTTATGGTTTATTAGGGATGATGTTTTAGGCGTTTTCGGTTTAAGGGTTTTTTTGGTGATGAGGGTTTGTGTATTTTTACGGATGAGTGTTTTGGGTTTTTAGGCCAGCTGGTTTAGAATTTTTTAGGGATGAGGGAATATTTATTTATGCAGATGAGGGTTTAGATATTATTGTGGAATAATTGTATGGGTTTTGTGGGGAATTTGTCTAATGGTTTCTTATGTGAGAGGTTTTAGTGTTTTTTGGGGTTGAGGGTTTTGGGATTTTTTGGAGTATAGATTTTGGTTTTTTTAGGATTTAATGTTTATGGGTTTTTTAGGAAAAATGGTTAAGGGATTCTTTGGGGTTGAGTGTTTATGGATTTTTGTGGATGATAGTTTTGTGGATTTTAGGGTTAAGGGTATATAATTTTTAGGGGATTTGGGTTTAGGGTTTTTTGGGCTATGGGATTCAGGGTTTTTGCAGTTCATGATTTGGGTTTTTGGGCTAAGGGTTTATTGGTTATTGGGGTAGGGGGATAAGTGTTTAATGGATTTTGGGGATGATTTTTTAGGGATATTTCTGGGAATGTTGGTTTACAATTTTTTGGGTTGATGGTTTGGGACATCCTAGGGATAATGTTTTATGGGTTTTATGAGTTGTGAGTAGATGGTTTTTTAGGGATTAGCGATTATGATTTTAACAATATGGGGATTTTAGGTGTTTTGGTGATGAGGTTATAGAATTTTTTCGGGCCAAGCGATTATAGTTTTTTGGGGATTAGGGTTTAGGGTTTTCTTGAGGATGAGAGATTATAGATTTTTAGGGATAAGGGTTTTGGGTATTTCTTAGAGGATAGTTTTATATTTTTTTGGATAGGGGCTTTATGGTTTTTTGGGAGTAATGTTTAAGGGTTTTTATAATGATAGGTTTTATAGTTTTTGGGGGTGAGGCTTTATGTTTTTTTGGGTCTAAGGTTTAGGGAATTGTGGGGTTGTGGTTTTAATGTTTATTGAGGATGATGTTTGTTCTTTGAGGGATAAGTGTTTTGGTTTTTTGGTGTAGATGGTTCTGGGGTTTTGGCACTATGTGTTTATGGATTCATGGGGTTAGTGGTTTAGGTTTTTTAGGGCCAAAGGTTCAGTTTTTTGGAATTGAGGTTTTAGTGTTCCTAGTGTTGATGATTCAACTTTTTTTGGGAATAAGGGTTTAGGATTTTTGGGGATGAGGTTATTGGAATTTTTTTAGTTTGGGGTTTAGGGTATTTTGGGACTGAGTGTTTAGGTTTTTTTGGGTAATGGTTTTATGGTTTGGGGGGATGGGGGTTTAGGGTTATTTGGGGGATGAGGGTTTATAAGTTTTTTGGGCTTATGGAATATGGATTTTTGGGGATAAGGGTTTACGTTTTTTGGGGGCTATAATTTTAGTATTTTTTTTACAGATATTGGTCATCGTCATTGGGGGGTTTATGGTTTAGGTTTTTCTGGGGATGAGGGTTTAGTTTTTGGGGGGAAACAGGTTTATGGTTTTTTTGAGGATGAGGGTTTCGGGATTTTTGGGGCTGGGGGATATGGGTTTTAGGGAGATGAGGTATTAGGGTTTTTACGTATTAGTGTTAAGTGTTTTTTATTGAAGGGGGGTTAGGGTTTTTGTGCAGTGGATTTAGTGTTTATGGATTTTCGGGGATGTGAGGATAGTATTTTTTGGGATTATATGTATAGAGTTTTTTAGAGATGGGAATTTAGGGTTTTTTGGGGATAATTATTTAGGGTTTTGTTGGGTCCATGGGGTTAAGGGTTTTTATTGTAGAGGGTTTGTTATTTTTTGATGAGGTTTTTGGGTTTTGGGGGATGAGGGTTTTGGTGTTTTTGAGGTGAGGGTTTAGGGACAATGGGGATGAGGGTTAGGGGATTTTTAGGGGTGTGTTTCTAGATCATTTTGGGGATAAGGGTTTTGTCTTGATTAGGGTTGAATGTTTAGGGGTTTTGAGGGATGAGGTCTTATGGTTATTTTGTGTATAGTGTTTAGGTTTTTTACTGATGTTTTGGGGATTTTTTATCACGGTTTAGGGTTTTTTGGTGTTGAGGTTATACGATTTTTTTTGGGATGAGGGTTTATTAAATTTTATGTATAATGGTTTCGGATTTTTTGATGCTGAGTTTTTATGGTTTTTTGGGATGATGGTTTAGGGTTTGATTGGGGAAGATAGTTTTGGGATTTTGGGGGTTGAGGGTTAAGGTTTTTCATAGTTTCAAGGGTTTAGGTGTTTATGGGGATGAGGGTTTAGAATTTCTAACACCTGATTGGTTCTGTTTTTTTGGATATTAGTGTTTAGGTATTTATTGTGTTGAGGGTATATTTTATTTTTTGACTAAGTGTTTATAGTTTTTTAATGAGGGTTTTTTTGTTCATTGCGGCATAGGGTTTTGGGTTTTTTGGGATGAGGGTTTTGGGTATTTTCAGACATAGTGAATAGGTTTTTTGAGGGATAAGGGATTTCAGTTTTATGAAGATGAGGGTTTATGTCTTTTGGGGTTTTAATTATTTGTTTTTTGGAGGTTAGAATTCATGGTTTATGGGGATGACTATTTTTTTATTGGTGTTATATTTTAATGGACATTTTTTATAAGGGTTTAGGTATTTTTGGTGCTAAGTGTTTTGGATTTTTCCAGGTTATGGGGTTAAACTTTAGGGTTTTTGGGATAAGGATTTATGGATTATTTATCATGTGTTTAATCGTTTTTTGGGGGCTATGTTTTTAGGTTTTTTTTATAGAGGATTAAGTATTTTTTAGGGATAACTGTTCATGATTTTAGGAGTATATGGTTTTGGGATTGGGGGGATTAGTGTTTAGGGATTTTTGGGGACTTGGGATTTGGTTTTCTGGGGCTGAGTGTTTCGGTGACTTGGGGTCGAGGGTTTAGATATTTTTTAGGGATTAGGGGTTATTTTTTTATTGAATAATTAAGGATTTTTGTGGAATATGTTATAGTGTTTTTTTTGTGGCTATGGTTTTAGGAAATAGAGGTTAAGGGTTTTTATTGATGAGGATGTATGGCTTTCTGGGTTTGGGGTTTGTGATTTTTTGGATATAGGGTTTTTTGGTGATGATGGTTTAGGGTTTTCTGGTGCTGATGGTTTAGGGTTTTTTGGGGTGAGGGTTTAGTGTATTTTTGGATTAGGGTTCAGGGTTTTTTAGGGTAGATGGTTTACTGACTTTTACTTATGAGGGTCTGGGATTTATTGGTGACACGGGTTTATTGTTTTTTAGGGATGGGGATTTAGGGTTCTTTGGGGAGTCACATTATGGTTTCATAGGGCTAAGGGTTTAGGATTTTTGGGGGCTGAAATTCTATGTTTTTTTAAGGAAGATGGTTTGGGATTTACTCAGGATGTCAGTTTTGGGTTTTTTGGTGCTGAGGGTTTAGGTTTTTTTGGGGATGATGGTTTTTTGTTTTTCTGAGGATGTGGTTTTAATGTTTTTGGGGCTGAGTTCTTATAATTTTTTGGAGGTGAGGGTTTTGGATTTTTTGGGGATTAGGGTTTAGGGTTTTTTATGAGGGTTATTGTTTTCTAGTGATGTGGTGTTGAGGTTATTCGGGCTATGGTTTTATGGTTTTTTGGGGCTGATGGTTTAGGGTTTTTCATGGCTGGTTCAATAGGGGATTTTTAGGCTAATGGTTTTGTTTTTATGGGGATGAGGGTTTATGGATTTTTGGTAATGAGTGTTTATGATATTATATAGATGAAGGTTTATGTATTCTGTTTCTAAGGGTTTATGTTTTTTAGGGATGACAGTTTATGGTTTTAAGGGATAAGGTTTAGGATGTTTGGTGATATGGTTTAGGGATTTTTGAGGCTTAGTGTTTTACGTTTCTTAGGGATGATGGTCTAAGATTTTTAGAAGATTAGGGTTTTTGGTAATTTGGTGAAGAGTGTTTTATGTATTTTGAGGCTGTGGATTTATGGATATATTGGATGACTATTTATGGATATTCATGATTTATTGTTTAAGGATTTTTTGAACTCTGTGATTAGGTCGTTTTAGGGATTCGAGGTATGGTTTTTCTAGGGCTAATGGAATGGTATTTTTTTCGCCGAGGGTCTGAGTTTATATTTGGATAAAGGTTTTTGTGTTTTGGGGGATGATTGTTTACTATTTTTAAGGGTAGATGGTTTATGGAAATTTTTTACTAATGATTTTGGAGTTATGTGGATGGATGTTCAATGGTTTTTTGGCTGATGGATTAGAGTATTTCTACGATGAGGGTTTAGGGTTTTATGAGGCCTTTGTGTTTGGGGTTTTTTATGGATGAGGTTTTTGGATTTAATTGGATATGGAATTATGGTTTTCTATGGCTATGGGATTATTATTTTTTAGTGATGGGGTTTTAGTTTTCTTATGTAGATGGGTTTATTGTTTTTGGGGGCTTAGGCTCTAGGGTTTTCTAGGGCTATTGGTTTAGTATTTCTATGGGGTAGTGGTTTTTGGGTTTTTGGGGTGATGAGCATTTAGATATTATTATAGGTGATGGGTTAGGGTTTTTTAGGCTTAGGGTTTTTTGTTTTTTTTTTTTTGAGAATTAGGGTTTTTTATTTTTTAGGCTAATTTTTTAGTTTTTTGTGGACATGAAATTATGTTTTTGTAAGTTTAATGTTTTAGGTTTTTTTGGGATGAGGGTTTGGGGATATCGATGTTTAGTGTTTATTGTTTTTTCTACGCTGAGGGATTTATGTATTTTGTTGCGGAGGATTTAGGGTATTTTGGGTGTGGAGATTTAGGGTTTATTGGGGAATAGGGTTTAAGGTTTTCATGGGGATTATTGTTTATGATTTTTTCAAGATTAGGGTTTAGAGTTTTTTGTGGACATGTTTTTATGGTTTTTTGGGGCTGGGTGTTTATGGATTTTTGGTTATGAGTGTTTATGTCTTTTGGGGGCTGATGGTTTAGGGTGTTTTGTGGATGAGGGGTTAGGGTTATTTATTTTAATTGGTTGAGGTTATTTTGGGGTTGAGGTTTTGGGGTACTTTGGGGATGAGGTTTTTGTGTTGTTTTGGTGTTGAGGGTTTACGGTTTTCGTTGGTTTGGATTGAGGTATTTTCGGGATATGGGTTGAGGGGTTTTTAGGGATAAGGGATGAGGGTTTTTTGGCTTTATGCTTGAGTGTTATCTAGGGATGAGGGTTGAGGGTGGGTTGGGGCTGGGGGTTATGGGTTTTTTGGGGAAAAAGTTTGAGGGTTTTTAGGGACAAGGGTTGATGGTTTTTTTTTGGGGGGGGGTGGGGTAACTGTTGTGTGTATTTTAGGGAATAATGTTGAGAATGAATTGGAGATGAGGATTTAGGGGTTTTATAGAAAAGGTTTTAGGGTTTCATTGGTGAAATGGTTTTGGGGTTTTTTGTGATTAGGGTTTACAATTTTGGGGTAGATATTTTATAGTTTTCTGGGGCTATGGTTTTATGGTTTTTATATCTAAGGGTTTAGTATTTTAAATGGCTGACAGATTTGGGTTTTTTAGGGTTATGTGTTTAAAATTATATAGGTTTTATCATTGGTTTACTGGGTCTAGGGTTTTAAAGATATATGGGGACGTGAGTTTGGGGTTTTCACATGCTATGGGTTTGGTGTTTTTTGGGGCTGATATCTTGGGGTTTATTGGGGATAATGTTTTCGAGTCTGTTGGGGATGAGGGTATAACATTATTTTTGACTATGGTTTTAGGGTTTTATGGGGATGGGCATATAGGGTTCTTTTGGGATGAGTGTTTTGGTTTATTTAGGGATAAGGGGTTTTCCATTTTAGTGGCTAATCATTTTGTGTATTTTGTGGACTAAGGTTTTGGGGTATTTTGGGGTAGATGGTTTATGGTTTTTTGGTGGAAAGGTATTAGGTTTTTTTGGGATAAGGGGTTTGGTTTTATTGGTACTAAGTGTTCAGATTTTTTGTAATGGTAATCATAGGATTTTTAGGTATGAGTCTTGTGGGGGTGTTCGGGCTAATGGTTTATCATTTCAGGGGATTATGATTTATGGTTTTTTGTGGAAGAGTGTTTGGTGTTTTTGTGAAATCGTTTTTAGTGTATGAGGGGATATGGTTTTAGGTTTATATGTGGCTAAGGGTTTTGTATCTTTTCTGGATTAGGGGGTGAGAGTTTGTTGTGAAAGAGGGTTTAGGGTTATTTTATGAAGAGGATATATGTTTTTTTAGGTTTTAGGTTTGGGGTATTTTGTGAAAAAAAGATTTGTGTTTTTTAGGGATGGAGATTTTCTATTTTTTAGGGATGGGGGTATATGGTTTTGGGGACGAAGTTTTAGGGTTTTTGGTATTGTGTGTATAGGGATTTTGGGGGTTTATGGATATGGGATTTGACAGATGAGGGTTTTATGGTATTTGGTATTGGGGTATTAGGGTTTTTTTTGGATGAAGGTTTTTATTTTACTATTCCTGATGATTTTGGGTTTTGTGAGGATGGGGGTTTATTGTTTGTCATGGTTGAGGGTTTAGTATTTTTAGGGGCTAACTATTTTTGGATTTCTGAGGCTGAGGATTTTTTGTTTTTTCTACATGATGGTTTATGATTTTCGGGGGCCGACTGCTTAGGGATTTCTGAGGAAGAGGGTTTAGTGATTTTTATGGATGTATCAATAAGGATTTCTAGGTCATAGGTGTTTGTTTTTTATTTTACTAATGGTTTAGGGGTTTCAGGGGTTGAGGCTTAAGTGTTATTGGGGATGAGGGTTTCAATTTTTTTGGGAAGTGGGTTTGGGTTTTTAAGGGTGAGGGTTTTGGTTTTTTATGTATAAGGGTTTTGGGTTTTTGGCGGATGAAAGACAAGTGTTTTTTTGTGCTGGGGTTTAGGGTTTTTTTCTAGATTGGGGTTTAGTGTTGTATGGGATTTAGTGTTTAGGTTTTTTTATGGATGAAGGTTTGGCGTTTTTTAGAGATGAGGGTTTGGGGTTTTTTGGGGATGAGATTTCGGGGTTTTTTAGTCTGAGTGTTTAGGGGTTTCTAGATTAAGGGTTTTAGTGTTTTTTGGGAATGAGAGATTTTTTTTATTGTAAATGTTTAGGGTTTTTATGGATTAGGGTTTAGGGATTGTGTGGATTAATTTCGAAGGTTTTAATGGGGTTGGGGGATTAGGGTTTTTGGTGGAAGAGTGTTTAAGGTTTTTTTAGCCTATGGGTTTTTGATTTTTTTAGGGATGAGGGATTTGGGTTTTGGGGGATTAGGGATTGGGGTTTTTTGGGCTTATGTGTTTTTTGTTTTCTGGGGATGGGTGTTTTTTTTCTTTTAGGTGAGTGAGCATTCTTGGGGATGAGGTTTTATGTTTTTGGGAAGAGGGATTATGGTTTTTTGGGTATAAGGATTTAGGGTTTTTTGGGGGTGAATGGTTTAGGATATTTTTGGGATTGAGGTTTGAGGTTTTTTGATACTGAGGGATTAGGGTTTTTTGAGGTTGAGGATTTAGAGTTTTTTGGGGGGATGGTTTATGGATTTTTTTTGTTTATGGTTTTGGATTTTTTGGGACAAACAGATTTTGGATTTTGGGGGGTGAGGGTTTAGAGAATTTTTTTGTTGAGGTATTACGGTTTTTTGGGGATATGGGATTGGGGTTATTTGCAGATAATGTATTACATTTGTTCTGGGTATCGATTCATGTTTTTTCAGCTAGGGGGTTAGGGTTTTTTATTGATGATGCATTATTAATTTTTTGTTCATGGGGATTAGGGTTATATGATTCTAAGAGTTCAAAGTTTTTTTTGGGTTGAGGGTTTAGGTTTATTTGGCTGTAGCATTAGGGATTTGGGGGATGATTTGTTTGGTTATTTTGGTCCTGCAGGTTTATTGTTTTTTGTGTTATGGGTTTACAATTTTTTTGGATTGGGGTTAGAATATGTTTGGGTTGAGGGTTTATATTTTATTAGGAATGATGGTTTAGTTTTATTTAGAGATGTGGGTTTAGGTATTTTTTTGGTCTGATGCTTTTGAGGCTATGGGGATTAGAGTTTAGGGATTTTTGGGGATGAGGGTATAGGTTATTTTGGTGGTAGGATTAAGGGTTTTTGTGATGAGGTTTTAGTGGTGTTAATCAATTGAGAGATTATGGTGTTTAATGGATGTGGGTTTATGGTTTTTAGGGGATATTGGATTGGGTATAGTTGGGTCTAGGCATTTGGGTTATTATTGGGTCTAAGGGTTTAGGGTTCTTTAAGGATGACAAGATATGGTATTTTAGGGCTATGTGTTCTTTTTATTTTTGGGGAATAGGGTTTGGTGTAGATGGTTCTGGGATTTTGGCGCTATGTGTTTATGGATTCATGGGGTTAGTGGTTTAGGTTTTTTAGGGATAAAGGTTTAGTTTTTTTTTTGAATTGAGGTTTTATTGTTCCTAGTGTTGAGGATTCTACTTTTTTTGGGAATAAGGGTTTAGGATTTTTGGGGATGAGGTTTTTAGAATTTTTTTTGTTTGGGGTTTAGGGTATTTTGGGACTGAGTGTTTAGGTTTTTTGGGGTAATGGTTTTATGGTTTGGGTGGATGGGGGTTTAGGGTTTTTTGGGGGATGACGGTTTATATGTTTTTTGGGATTATGGAATATGGATTTTTGGGGATAAGGGTTTAGGTTTTTTAGGGGATATGATTTTAGTATTTTTTTTATAGATATTGGTCATTGTCATTGGGGGGTTTATGGTTTAGGTTTTTCTGGGGATGAGGGTTTAGTTTTTTGGGGGGAAACGGGTTTATGGTTTTTTTTAGGATGAGGGTTTTGGGATTTTTGGGGATGGGGATATGGGTTTTAGGGAGATGAGGAATTAGGGTTTTTACGTCTTAGTGTTAAGTGTTTTTTATTGAAGGGGGTTAGGGTTTTTGTGCAGAGGTTTTAGTGTTTATAGATTTTCGGAGATGTGAGGATAGTATTTTTTGGATTATGTGTATAGAGTTTTTTAGAGATGGGAATTTAGGGTTTTTTGGGGACAATTATTTAGGGTTTTGTTGGGTCCATGGGGTTAAGGTTTGTTATTGTAGAGTGTTTTTTATTTTTTGATGAGGTATTTGGGTTTTGGGGGATGAGGGTTTTGGTATTTTTGAGTTGAGGGTTTAGGGACAATGGGGATGAGGGTTAGGGGATTTTTAGGGGTGTGTTTCTAGATCATTTTGGGGCTAAGGGTTTTGGATTAATTAGGGTTGAATGTTTAGGGGTTTTGGTGGATGCGGGCTTATGGTTATTTTGTGTATAGTGTTTAGGTTTTTTACTGATGTTTTGGGGATTTTTTATCACGGTTTAGGGTTTTTTGGTGTTGAGGTTATACGAATTTTTTGGGATGAGGGTTTATTAAATTTTATGGATAATGGTTTCAGATTTTTGGATGCTGAGTTTTTATGGTTTTTTGGGATGATGGTTTAGGGTTTGTTTGGGGAAGATAGTTTTGGGATTTTAGGGGTTGAGGGTTAAGGTTTTTCATAGTTTCAAGGATTCATGTGTTTATGGGGATGAGGGTTTAGAATTTCTAACACCTGATTGGTTCTGTTTTTTTGGATATTAGTGTTTAGGTATTTATTGTGTTGAGGGTATATTTTATTTTTTGACTAAGTTTTTATAGTTTTTATATGAGGGTTTTTTTGTTCATTGCGGCATAGGGTTTTGGGTTTTTTGGGATGAGGGTTTTGGGTATTTTCAGACATAGTGAATAGGTTTTTTGAGGGATGAGGGATTTCAGTTTTATGAAGATGAGGGTTTACGTCTTTTGGGGTCTTAATTATTTGTTTTTTAGAGGTTAGAATTCATGGTTTATGGGGATGATTATTTTTTTATTGGTGTTATATTTTAATGGACATTTTTTTATAAGGGTTTAGGTATTTTTGGTGCTAAGTGTTTTGGATTTTTCCAGGTTATGGGTTTAATCATTAGGGTTTTTTGGGATAAGGGTTTATGGATTATTTATTATGTGTTTAATGGATTTTTGGGGGCTAAGTTTTTATGTTCCTTTTTGTAGACGATTAAGTATTTTTTAGGGATAACTATTCAGGATTTTAGGAGTATATGGTTTTGGGATTGGGGGGATTAGTGTTTAGGGATTTTTTGGAAATTGGGATTTGGTTTTCTGGGGCTGAGTGTTTTGGTGTCTTGGGGTCAAGGGTTTAGATATTTTTCAGGGATTAGGGATTTTTTTTTTTGAATAATTAAGATTTTTTTGGAATATGTTATAGTGTTTTTTTTTTTGCTATGGTTTTAGGAAATAGAGGTTAAGGGCTTTTATTGATGAGGATGTATGGTTTTCTGGGCTGTGGGTTTAGTGTTTTTTTGGATATAGGGTTTTTTGGTGTGGATGGTTTAGGGTTTTCTGGTGATGATGGTTTAGGGTATTTTGGGGTGAGGGTTTAGTGTATTTTTGGATTAGGGTTCAGGGTTTTCTAGGGTAGATGGTTTACTGACTTTTAATTATGAGGGTCTGGGATTTATTGGGGATACGGGTTTAGTGTTTTTTAGGGATGGGGATTTAGGGTTCTTTGGGGAGTCATATTATGGTTTCATAGGGCTAAGGGTTTAGGATTTTTGGGGGCTGAGGTTCTATGTTTTTTTAAGGAAGATGGTTTGGGATTTATTCGGGATGTCAGTTTTGGGTTTTTTGGTGCTAAGGGTTTAGGTTTTTTTTTGGGGATGATGGTTTTTTGTTTTTCTGAGTATGTGGTATTAATGTTTTTGGAGCTGAGTTCTTATAATTTTTTGGAGGTGAGGGCTTTGGATTTTTTGGGGATGAGGGTTTAGGGTTTTATATGAGGTTTATTGTTTTCTAGTGATGTAGTGTTGAGGTTATTCGGGCTATGGTTTTATGGTTTTTTGGGGTTGATGGTTTAGGGTTTTTCATGGCTGGTTCAATAAGGGATTTTTAGGCTAATGGTTTTGTTTTTATGGGGATGAGGGTTTATGGATTTTTGGTAATGAGCGTTTATGGTATTATATAGATGAATGTTTATGTATTCTGTTTCTAAGGATTTATTTTTTTTTAGGGATGAGAGTTTTGGGTTTTAAGGGATAAGGTTTAGGATATTTGGTGATATGGATTAGGAATTTTTGAGGCTTACTGTTTTACATTTTTTAGGGATGATGGTCTAATATTTTTATAAGTTTAGGGTTTTGGGTAATTTGGTGAAGAGTGTTTTATGTATTTTGAGGCTGAGGATTTATGGATATATTGTATGACTATTTATGGATATTCATGATTGATTGTTTAAGGATTTTTTGAACTCTGTGATTAGGTCTTTATAGGGATTTGAGGTATGGTTTTTCTAGGGCTAATAGAATGGTATTTTTTGGGCCGAGGGTCTGAGTTTATATTTGGATAAAGGTTTTTGTTTTTTGGGGGATGATTGTTTACTATTTTTAAGGGAATATGTTTTATGGAAATTTTTTACTAATGATTTTGGAGTTATGTGGATGGATGTTCAGTGGTTTTTTGGCTGATGGATTAGAGTATTTCTGCGATGAGGGTTTAGGGTTTTATGAGGCCTTTGTGTTTAGGGTTTTTTATGGATGAGGATTTTTGGATTTAATTGGATATGGAATTATTGTTTTCTATGGCTATGGGATTATTATTTTTTAGTTATGGGGTTTTAGTTTTCTTATGTAGATGGTTTACTGTTTTTGGGGGCTTAGGCTCTAGGGTTTTCTAGGGCTATTGGTTTAGTATTTCTAGGGGGTAGTGGTTTTTGGGTTTTTGGGGTGATGATCATTTAGATATTATTATAGGTGTTGGGTAATGGTTTTTTAGGATGAGGTTTTTTTGTTTGTTTTTTGAGAATTATGGTTTTTTATTTTTTAGGCTAATTGTTTAGTTTTTTATGGACATTAAATTATGTTTTTGTAGATTTAACGTTTTAGGTTTTTTTGGGATGAGGGTTTGGGGAAATCGATGTTTAGTGTTTAGTCTTTTTTCTACACTGAGGGATTTATGTATTTTGTGGCGGAGGATTTAGGGTTTTTTGGGGGTGGGGATTTAGGGTTTATTGGGGATTAGGGTTTAAGGTTTTTTGGAATTGATGAATTTTGGGTTTTGGAGATGAGGGTCAAAATGTTTTTGGGTAGAGTGTATAGGGATTTTTGGGTATGAGGATATATTATTATGGGGGGCTGAGTATATAGGTTTTTGGAGGACAACTGTTTAGTGTATTTGGTGGATGATAGATTAGGAATTCTCTGGGCTAAGATTTTATGGTTTTGGGGGGATTATAGTTTGGGGATTTGGGGGCTGATTGGATTGCTTTTTTGGGGGGACTCGGGTTTTGGTATTTTTTGGGATGTAATTTTGGGGTTTTTTGGGGCTCGGGGTTTAGTTTTTTTTATGGGGTTTATGTTTTCATGGGGATGATTGTTTATGATTTTTTCAAGATTAGGGTTTAGAGTTTTTTGTGGACATGTTTTTATGGTTTTTTGGGGCCATGTGTTTATGGATTTTTGTTGATGAGTGTTTATGTCTTTTGGGTGCTGAGGTTTTCGGGTGTTTTGTGGATGAGGGGTTAGGGTTATTTATTTTAATTGGTTGAGGTTATTTTGGGGTTGAGGTTTTGGGGTACTTTGGGGATGAGGTTTTTGGGTTGTTTTGGTGTTGAGGGTTTACGGTTTTCGTTGGTTTGGGTTGAGGTTTTTTAGGGATATGGGTTGAGGGGGTTTTAGGGATAAGGGATGAGGGCTTTTTGGCATTTATGTTTGAGTGTTATCTAGGGATGAGGGTTGAGGGTGGATTGGGGCTGGGGGTTACGGGTTTTTTGGGGAAAAAGTTTGGGGGTTTTTAGGGACAAGGGTTGATGGTTTTTTTGGGGGGGGGGGGTGGGGTAACTATTGTGTGTATTTTAGGGAATAAGGTTGAGAATGAATTAGAGATGAGGATTTAGGGGATTTATAGAAAAGGTTTTAGGGTTTCATTGGGGAAATGGTTTTGGGGTTTTTTTGTGATGAGGATTTACAATTTTGGGGTAGATATTTTATAGTTTTCTGGGGTTATGGTATTAGGGTTTTTATATCTAAGGGTTTAGTATTTTATATGGCTGACAGATTTGGGTTTTTAGGGTTATGTGTTTAAAATTATTTAGGTTTTATCATTGGTTTACTAGGTCTAGGGTTTTGAAGTTATATGGGGATGTGAGTTTGGGGTTTTCACATGCTATGGGTTTGGTGTTTTTTGGGGGCTGATATCTTGGGGTTTATTGGGGATGATGTTTTAGAGTTTGTTGGGGATGAGGGTATAACATTATTTTAGACTATGGTTTTAGGTTTTTATGGGGATGGGCATATAGGGTTCTTTTGGGATGAGTGTTTTGGTTTATTTAGGGCTAAGGGGTTTTCCATTTTAGTGGCTAATCATTTTGTGTATTTTGTGGACTAAGGTTTTGGGGTATTTTGGGGTAGATGGTTTATGGTTTTTTGGGGGGCAAGGTAATAGGTTTTTTTGGGATAAGGGGTTTGGTTTTATTGGAACTAAGTGTTCAGAGATTTTGTGATGGTAATCATAGGATTTTTAGGTATGAGTGTTGTGGGGGTGTTCGGGCTAATGGTTTATCATTTAGGGGATTATGATTTATGGTTTTTTGTGGAAGAGTGTTTGGTGTTTTTGTGAAATCGTTTTTAGTGTATGAGGGGATATGGTTTTAGGTTTATATGTGGCTAAGGGTTTTGTGTTTTTTCTGGATTAGGGGGTGAGGGTTTGTTGTGTATGAGGGTTTAGGGTTATTTTATGAATATGATATATGTTTTTTTAGGTTTTAGGTTTGGGGTATTTTGTGAAAAAAAGATTTGTGTTTTTTAGGGATGGGGAGTTTCTATTTTTTAGGTCCGGGGGTATATGGTTGTGGGGACGAAGGTTTAGGGTTTTTGGTATTGTGTGTATAGGGATTTTGGGGGTTTATGGATATGGTATTTGACAGATGAGGGTTTTATGGTGTTTGGGATTGGGGTATTAGGGTTTTTTTGGATGAAGGTTTTGATTTTACTATGCCTAATGATTTTGGGTTTTGTGAGGCTGGGGGTTTATTGTTTGTCATGGTTGATGGTTTAGTATTTTTAGGGGCTAACTATTTTTGGATTTCTAAGACGGAGGATTTTGTGTTTTTTCTACATGATGGTTTACGATTTTCGGGGGCCGACTGCTTAGGGATTTTTGAGGAAGAGGGTTTAGTGATTTTAATGGATGTATGAATAAGTATTTCTAGGTCATAGGTGTTTGTTTTTTATTTTACTAATGGTTTAGGGGTTTCAGGGGTTGAGTATTAAGTGTTTTTTGGGGATGAGGGTTTCAATTTTTTTTGGGAAGTGGGTTTGTGTTCTTAAGGGTGAGGGTTTTGGTTATTTATGAATGAGGGTTTTGGGTTTTTGGCGGATGAAGGAAAAGTGTTTTTTTGTGCCGGGGTTTAGGGTTTTTTCTAGATTGGGGTTTAGTGTTGTATGGGATTTAGTGTTTAGGGTTTTTTATGGATGAAGGTTTGGCATTTTTAGAGATGAGGGTTTGGGGTTTTTTGGGGATGAGATTTTGGGGTTTTTTAGTCTGAGTGTTTAGGGGTTTCTAGATTATGGGTTTTATTGTTTTTTGGGAATGAGAGATTTTTTTATTGTAAGTGTTTAGGGTTTTTATGGATTAGGGTTTAGGGATTTTGTGGATTAATTTCGAAGGTTTTAATGGGGTTGGGGGATTAGGGTTTTTGGTGGAAGAGTGTTTAAGGTTTTTTAGCCTATGGTTTTTGGATTTTTTAGGGATGAGGGATTTGGGTTTTGGGGGATTGGGGATTGGGTTTTTTTGGGCCTATGTGTTTTTTGTTTTCTGGGGATGGGAGTTTTTTATCTTTTAGGTGAGTGAGCATTCTTGGGGATGAGGTTTTATGTTTTTGGGGATGAGGGATTATGGTCTTTTTGGGTATAAGGATTTAGGGTTTTTTGGAGGTGAATGGTTTAGGATATTTTTGGGATTGAGGTTTGAGGTTTTTGGATACTGAGGGATTAGGGTTTTTTGGGGTTGAGGATTAAGAGTTTTTTGGGTGGATGGTTTATGGATTTTTTTTGTTTATGGTTTTGGATTTTTTGGGACAAACAGATTTTGGATTTTGGGGGTTGAGGGTTTAGAGAATTTTTTTGTTGAGGTATTACAGTTTTTTGGGGATATGGGATTGTGGTTATTTGCAGATAATGTATTACATTTGTTCTGGGTATAGATTCATGTTTTTTCTTCTAGGGGGTTAGGGTTTTTTATTGATGATGCATTATTAATTTTTTGTTCATGGGGATTAGGGTTATATGATTATAAGAGTTCAAAGATTTTTTGGGGTTGAGGGTTTAGGTTTATTTGGCTGTAGCATTAGGGATTTGGGGGATGATTTGTTTGGTTATTTTGGTCCTGTAGGTTTATGGTTTTTTAGTTTCATGGGTTTACAATTTTTTTGGATTGGGCGTTAGAATATGTTTGGGTTGAGGGTTTATATTTTATTAGGAATGATGGTTTAGTTTTATTTAGAGATGTGGGTTTAGGTATTTTTTGGTCGGATGCTTTTGAGTCTATGTGGCGTAGAGTTTTGGGATTTTTGGGGATGAGGGTATAGGTTATTTTGGTGGTAGGATTAAGGGTTTTTGGGATGAGGTTTTAGTGGTTTTAATCGATTGAGAGATTATGGTGTTTAATGGATGTGGGTTTATGGTTTTTAGGGGATATTGGATTGGGTTTATTTGGGTCTAGGTATTTGGGTTATTATTGGGTCTAAGGGTTTAGGGTTCTTTAAGAATGACAAGATATGGTATTTTAGGGCTATGGGTTCTTTTTATTTTGGGGAATAGGGTTTAGTGTTTTCTGGAGCTAAGGGTTGATGGGTTATAGTGATGAGGAATTACGGTTTTATGGGGATGGGGTCATAGGGCTTTTAAAGGATGAGGATTTGGTTTTTTTGGAATGATGGGTTTGTTGTTTTTTGAGGCTAAGGGTTTAGGGTTTTTAAGGCTAAGGATCGATGGTTTTATGTCCCAAAGGGATCATTAGTGTTTGGGAAAAATTAATATGGTTTTTTTGGGATAAGTGTTTAGGGATTCTTTGGTATGAGGGTTTAGGGTTTTTATTTTTGATTCTTACAGGTTTTTTGGGGTTGGGGGGTTCAATTTTTTTTGGGGATGAGGGTTCAGAATTTTTTCAAGCTACGAGACTATGATTTTTTTGGGGAAGCGGGTTAAGGTTTTATTGGTTTTTAGTGTTTATGGTTTTTTGGGTCTTAGGTATTAGTTATTTTTTCACTGAGGTTTGGGTTATTTTGGGGGTGAGGATTTTGTATTTATTGCATCTAGATTTTAAGGATTTTTAGGCAGTTGGATCTTGGTTTTTTTGGGCTGGGGTTTTAGTGTTATTTGGGGCTGATGGTTGATTATTTTTTTGGGGATGAGGGTTTATGGACTTTTTTGGCTAAGGTATCAGAGTTTTTTGGGGGAGTTGGTGAAGATTTTTTTGGATGGGAGTTTATTGTTTTTTAGGGATGAGGGATTAGGATATTTAGGGATTATGGTATAGGTTTTTTTGGGAAGAGGGGTTCAGGGTTATTAGGGCAGATGGTTTTGAGTTTTTTGGGTCTAAGGGTTTAAGATTTTAGGGGATAATGGTTTAGGGTTTAATGGGATGAGGTTTTAAGAGTTTTTGGGTAGTTTTTTTTGGTTTTTTGGGTGTCAGGGATTGGGATTTTTTTGGGCTAAGGGTTTTGTTTGGGCGGGGACGGTAATGAGGGTTCTATGTTTTTTTGGGATGAGGGTTTAGGGATTTTTGGGGATGATGGGTTATGGTTTTTAGGGGATGATTTTTTTAGAGTTTTGGCGCATGATGGTATAGGGTTTTGGTTGATGAAGGTTATGGATTATTAGGGTTGAGGTTTTTGATATTTTGTGGGTATGAGTTTAGTTGTTTTGGGGGATCATGATATTGGGGTTTTGGGGATAAGAGATTTGGGGTTGTATAATTGGGTGTTTATTGGATTTTGTGTCTACGATTTTAGTGGGTTTTGGAGATGAGGGTTTAGGGTGTTTAGGGGATGAGGGATAAATGGGTTTTTGGATTAAGTTATTAGGTTTTTTGGGATGAGGGTTTAGGGGTATTTGTGGATGAGGGTTTAGGTATTTTCATGATAGAGTGTTTAGGGGTTCTTGGGGATGAGGGTTTATTTTTTTTTGTTCAATGTGTTTTTCTTCAGAGGGATGAGGGATTATGGATTTTAGAGTCGTAGTGTTTAGTGTTTTATAGACTTATTTTTTATAGTTTTTGGGTTTATGGGTTCAGGTATTTGTAAGGTTGATGGTTTAGGGGTTTGGTGTCTAAGGGTTTAGGGAATTTCATGGATGAGTGTTAACGGTTTTTTGGAAAGAGTGTTTAGGGGTTTGGGGGATTAGGGTTAATGTTTTTTTTCAAACTATATTTTCTTAAACTTTTAGGGTTGAGAGTTAAACGTTTTTGGGGTGAGGTTTTGGGTTTTTTTATGATGAGGTTTTAGGGAATTATGCAGCTGATGCATTAGAGTTTTATGGGGATGAGGTTTAGGTTGTCTAGATTATGTTTTATGTTTCTTCAGGCTGAAAGAGTAGAATTTTTTATTGGCGATGTTTATGTTTTTTAAGTGATTAAGGAATATGGTTTTTTGGGGATGGGGGTTTAGGTGGTTTCGAGGATGATGGTTTATAGTATTTTGGGGATAAGGGTTTAGTATTATTAGAGATATGGGATTATGTATTTTTGGGCTTGAGGGTTTAGGGTTTTTGGTGGAAGTTTTATGTGTTTTTATGTTGGTGTGTTAATGATTTTTGGGAGGAGTGTTTATAATTTTTTTGGACCATGGGTTTGGCGTTTTTTGGGGATAGAGATTAGGGTTTTCTAGGGCTGATGGTATCAGGTTATTCGGGATGAGTGTTTATGGTTTTTTGGTGCTGTGGGATATGGGTTTTTTCGGATTAGGTTTTAGGGGTTTCAAGGGATTTGGGTTAGTATTTTTATGTATGATGGATTAGTTTTTTTTTGGGATGATATTTTAGTGGTGTCTGAGCTGAGGGTTTTGGTTTTGGTGTTTATGTTTTAGGGTTTTTTGTGGATCAGGGTTTAGAGTTCTTTGGGGACGTGGTTTGAATGGTTTTTGGGGTTAGGGATCTTTAATTTTTTTTTGTAATGAGTTTTTATCTTTTTTAACGGATGAGGGATTATGGTTTTTAGGGTTGAGGGTTGAGGGTTCCTGGTGTTTTGGGGCTAAGGATTCATGGGTTTTCGGGGCTAAGGGTTCAGTGTTATTTGGCACTGAGGGGTCAAGATTTATTGGGATTATGGATTTAGTATTTTTTGGGATATGGGTTGAGGTTTATTTTAGGATGGGAGTTGATTATTTTTTTGGGGGTGAGGGTTGAGTTTTTTGGGGGGCTGACAGTTGTAGATTTTTTGAGGGTGAAAGCTTAGTATTTTTTGAGTCTGAGGGTTTATAGTTTTTTTGGGATGACACTTCATGGATTTTTTGGCAGATGGTTCAATGTTTCTTGGGCTGAGGGATGATGATTTTTTGAGACTAAGGTTTTAGGGTTTTTTGTTTTTGATGATTCATGGTTTTTTGGGGGAGTGGGTTTAGGGTTTTTCAGGGTTGGGGGATTAGGGTTTCTTTTTTCTGAGGGTTTAGGGTTTTCATTGATAATTTTTTTGGGTTTTTAGGGAAGAGGGATTCAAATTTATTGGGGATGATGGTTTTATTTTATTTTAATGATGTTTTAGGATTTTTGGGATGAAGGAATAGGGTTTTTGGGGAATGATGTATTATAGTTTTTTGGGGAATGGAGTTTTGTTTTATTTGGGGTTTAGGGCGTGTAGTTTTTTTGGGTAGGGGTTTTTGGTTCTTTAGGGTTCGAGGCTTAGGGTTTATTGGGGATGAGGGTTTATAGATTTATTGGGAAGTGTGTTTATGGTTTTTTTGGGTGTGGGTTTTTAGGGTTTTGGGGAATGAGTTTTTGGTTTTTTTAGGGATGAGGATTTAGGATTTCTTGTGGCTATGTCTTCAAGGTTTCATGGTTTGGGAGTGTAAATGTTTTTGAGGATGTGATTTTTGCGGGAGTGGGCGATGGGAGTTTATGGGTCTTTTACATATGGGGATTTAGCGATTTTTTGGATACATGTTTTGGGGATGATTTTTTTGGTGGTTTTGGGGATAAGTGTTTAATGGTTTTGAATTTCTAGGATTAAGGGGTCTGTGTATAGGGGTTTTTTGGATGATTGTTTATAGGTTTTTTTCTAACTGAGTGTGCAACAGTTCTTGGGGATGTGGTTTTAATATTTTCAAAGTCTAAGGGTTTATTTTCGGGGATGAGGGTTTGGGTTTAAATGGGTTTTGTGTTTAGATGTTTTGGGGGCTTAATGTTTAGAGTTTAATATGGATTAGTGATTAGGTATTTTCCGTATTCAGGGTTTTGGGTTCTCTGTGATGAGGGTTTAGGGTTTCATGGATGAGGTCCTTGTTTTTTTCAGGGCTGATTACTTTAGGTTTCTTAGGACTGATGGTATAGGGGTTTTGGGGATGAGGGTTTTGTTTTTTTTTTTTGAATGACAGTTTAATGGCTTTGGGGATGGGGTTTTTAGAGTTTGCATCATTGAGGATTTTCTGTTTTGGGACTATTGATTTAGGTTTGTTTGGCAGAGGGATTAGTGTTTTTGGTGGGTGAGGGTTTATGTTTTGTTGGGGATGAGGGTTTATGGTTTTTGGGGTTGAGTGATTATGGTTTTTGTGGATGAGTGTTTAGTATTTTGGGTGGTTAAGGGTTTAGTTTTTTATGGGTTTTAGGTTTTATTATTGTTTGGGGATGACTGTTTTTGTTTTTTAGGGATTATGATTTAGGGTTTTTTGGGGTTGTGTGTTTACAGGTTTCTATGGATGAGGCTTTGATAATTTTTGGGGCTGGGGATTTATGGGTTTTTTAGGGATGAGTGTTTACGATTTTGGGATTATGGTTTAGTATTTTTTTGAGATAGTTGGTTTATGTTATTTTGGGGATGAGTTATTGTGGTTAGATTGTGGATGATGGTTTACTATTTTTTAGGGTTTTGGGTTTAGGGTTTTTTGGGGATGAGGGTTTGAGCTTTTTGGGGCATAGGGTTTCTATTTGTTTTGGGCTGGCGTTTTAGGGTTTTTTGGGGTTGAGGGTTATTTTTTTCAGGTGATGGTTTATGTATTTTTTTGAAGATGAATGTTTAGGTATTTTTAGGTGTGAGTGGGTAGGTTTTATAGGAATTGAGGTTTAGAGTTTTATGGCGATGAGGTTTTATGGTATTTGTGGGGTTGAGGGATAATGATTTTTGGGAGATGAGGTTTTTTTGTTTTTGGGGGCTATGGGTTGAGGTTTTTTGGGGGAAGAGGGTTTATGGGTCTTGGGGTTGTAGGTTTGGGGTTTTATTTGGGGCTACGTGTATTGTATGTTTTGGGGATTATGGTTTAGGGTTTTTTTGTTTGGGGGTTTTGGGTTTTGTGGGCATATAGGATTATGGTTTTTTATTGATGAGGGATTAGGTTTCTTCGGCTCAGTATTTATCTGTTTTTCTAGGATGAGGGTTTTAAATTTTTTTTGGATGTGGAAAGACGTTGTTTATAGTCTGAGAGTTTAGGGTTATTTAGAGGATGGTGTTTTAGGTTTTTTTTGGTGCTGAGGGTTCAAGTGTTTTTAGGTTTATTTTTTAGAAATATTTTTGATTGATGATTTATAGTTTTTTAAGAATGAGGGTTTGTGGATTTTTGTGGCTGAGGGCTTAGGGTTTTTGGGGCTACGGGTTTCAGATTTTCTTGGGAAGGATTTCTACTGTTTTTCTAAGACATGTGTTCAATTTTTTTGTTCTTAGGGTTTTTTTATTTTTGGGCTGAGGGTTTAGAGTTTTTCTCACAATGGATTTTGGGTATTATGGATACGAGATTAGTGTCATTGGGGATGAGGGTTTACGGTATTTGTGAAAATGGATTAGCGTTTTTAATGTTGATGGTTTAGGGATTTTTGGGGATGTTGTTTTAGGGTTTTTTGGTAATTGGGTTCATAGTTTCTTGGTGTTGATGGATTTCTGTTTCTTGGCACTGAGAGCTTTGTGATTTTTATGGCTTAGGGTTGGTGGTTTTTTTTCTGGATAAGGGTTGATGGATTTTGGGGATCCGGTTTGATGGTTTTGGGGGGATAATGGGAGAAGGTTTTTGGGAGTTGAGGGTTGAGGTATTCTTGGGGATGAGGGTATATGGTTTTATAGGGTAGACGATTGAGGGTTTTATGGAGATGATAGATATAAGGTTTTTGGGGAAAGGGTTTAGGGGTGTATTTTTATAACGGTTTATGTTTTTTCGTTATTGGGGTCTATGGTTTTTATGGGTTGAGGGTTTTTTGTTTTTTTGGGATGAGGGTTTCGTTTTCTTGGATGTTGAGGATTTAAAGTTTTTTTGGGGTGAGTGTTTAGGGTTTTTTGGGGGGCTTATATTTAATGGGTTATTGGGACTGAGGGTTATGGGTTTTTCGGGCCTGGGTTTTGGGTTTTTTATGTTTGAGGGTTTAGAATTTTTTGGGGTTGACAGTTTAGAGATTTATTGGGGTGAGGGTAAAAGGATTTTTAAGGCATAGGTTTGAGGTTATATTGGGTAAAAGGTTTGATGGATTTTTGGGGCTCATGGTTTAGGGTATTGTGAATCTTAATAATTATGGTTGAGGGTTTTTTTGGGGCTAATGTTTTATTGTTTTTTTCAAATGTGGGTGGATGGTTCATTTGGGATATCAGTTTATTGTTTTATGCAACTGAAGTTTAGAGGTTTTTTTAGTGATAAGGGTTTACAATTTTATGTTTCTAAGAGTTGTGGGTTTTTTAGGGATGAGGGTTTTTTGGTTTTGGTTCTAATGGTTTAGGGTTTCTTGGGGGAAATGGTTTTCTAATATTTGAGATTGAGCATTTAGGTTTTTTTGGGGCTAGATTTTAGGTTTTTTGGGACTAAATGTTTATAGTGATTTTTGGTATAGGGTTAAGGGTTTCCCGGGGTGACTATTGTGGGGTTTTTTGTCAAAGGGTTTTGTTTATTTTGGGTATGATGGTTTTTGTGTTTTGGGGGATGGGAATTTAGTGGTTTTTAGGATGACGGTTTAAGGGTTTTGGGGGATTAGGGTTTAGAAGTGTTTGGGGATTGGAGATTCGGGATTATTGTGCATGAGGTTTTATGGTTTTTTGGTGATTATGATTTAGGGTTTGATGGGGATAAGGTCTTAGGGGATTTTTTTGGATGAAGGTTGATTCATTTTTAAGAAGAGGGTTTAGAGTTTTTAGGGTTGTCTGTTTATCAATTATTTTGGTGAATTGTTAATGGGTTTTTGGGGAATTAAGGTGAGTGGTTATTGGGTTTTAGGGTTTAGGGGTTTTAGATTCTAGGGTTTTCGGGGTATGGGGGATGAGCATTGGGGGATTTTGTGGTAGAATGTTGAGGGTTTTTTGCAGTAGAGGGATTAAGGTTTTTTTAGGCTATGGGTTGATGATTTTTTGGGATGAGGGTTCAGGGACTTTTGGGTATGAGGGTTTAGGGTTTCTTATGGCTTAGTTTGGATGATGTTTTTCCTCAGGGATGAGTTTATTTGGAGATGATGGGTGAAGGTTCATTTTGGCTAGTGGTTGAGTGTTTTTTGGGTAGAGGGGTTAGGATTAATTAGGGCTCAGGGTTGAGGTTTTTTTCGTACTTAGGGTTTCATGTTTTTTTTAGTTGAGGCTTTAGGATTTTTTGGGGGCTACGAGTCCTTGATTTTATAATGGATGTGGGATTAGGGTTGTTTTAGGAATATGAATGTATTGTTTTTTGGGGCTATGTATTGTGGGCTTTTTGGGGTAGAGTGTCAAGGGATTTTTTGGTACGTGGGTTTATGGTGTTTTGGTGATGAGGTTTTATGGGTTTTTGGGGTTGAGGGTTTGTGGTTTTTTTAAGATGAAGGCTCAAGGTTATTTGGGGCTTAGTGTTGATGGTTTTTTTGGGATGTGGTTTTATAGTTTTTTGGGGTTATTGTAGAGTATTTTTTTTGGTTTTATGGGGTTTTAGATCTTTCATCTGAGGGTTGGGTTTTTTTGGGCTTTGGTATTAGGATTTTTTTGGACTATATTTTGTGGGGCTTTTTGGCACTGAGGGTCTTTAGTTTTTTAGGGTATAGGGTTTAGGTTTTTCGGGTTCAGTGTTAAGTGTTTTTTAAGGAGGACGGTTGATGGTTTTTGTTGGATTATGGTCGAGGATTTTATGGGACTGAGGGATTAGGGTTTATTTGGGACTAGGGATTATGTTTTTTTAGAAGAGGGTTTATTTATTTTTGGGATGAGGGTTGAGGGATTCATGGGATTAACATTTTCTAGTTTTTTTATGGATGAGTGTTGGGGTTTTTTTGGGGATGATGCATGAGAATTGTTTCGGACTATGGTTGAGGTTTTTGGGGGGATGAGGGTTGATGGTTTTTTGGGGATGAGGGTTGAGGTTTTATTAGGGATGATGGTTCATTATTTTTTGAGTATGATGGTTTTTTTAGGGCTAAGGGTTGAGTGATTTTTAGGGTTGACTGTTGAGAATTCATGGGGATCTGTGATGAGGGTTTCTTAGTGATGATGATTAAAAGATTATTATTGCTAAATGATTATGGTTTTTTGGGATTAGGTTTTATGGTTTTTCGGTGCTACGGGTCGAGGGTTTTTATAGGTCATAGGGATGATGGTTTTTTGGGGCTTATGGTTGAGTGTTATTACTTTTTGTTGAGTATTTAGGGATTTTTAGGATTGAGAGTTTATGGATTTTGGGGGATGAGGGTTTAATGTTTTTTAGGGAATAGGGTTTAGTTTTTATAAGGGTTAAAAGGTTAGGATTATTTGGGGTTGGGTATTTAATGTTTTTGTGGATGGGGGTTTATGAATGTTTTGTGGATGAGGGTTTAGGGTTTTTTCGGACGAGGGTTTAGGGTTTTTTGATCCTAAGGTATTGGGATTTTTTTGGGGATGACGGCATAGGTTTTTTTTGAGATTATTGGTTTTGGGATTTTAAATGATGGTGGTTTTGGTTTTTTTGTAACAAAGGGTTGAGGGTTATTTTCGACTCATAGTTGAGGGTTTTTCGCGGCTGGGGATTTTCGGTTTTTTTTGTATGTGGGATTATTTTTTTGGGTATAATGATTTAGTTTTTTTCCGGATGATGGTTTATTATTTTTTGGGGAAATGGGTTTAGGGTTTTTTGGTTCAAATGGTTTATGGGTTATTTTGGTAGAAGGTTATGTTTTTATTTGGGAAAAGGGTTTATGGTGATTTGGGGTTAAGGGTTGTGAGTTTTTTAGGGCTAATGGTTGAGGGTTTTTTTGGGGATATGGGTTAAGGGATTTGTGGGTCTGTGTGATTATGATTTTTGGGGTATAGGGTTTCATGTTTTTTTGGGGCTCATGGATTCGAGTTTTTAAGGGATGTAGGTTTGGATTTTTATCGTGTAATATGGTTTATAATTTTATAGGAATAATAGTGTTTGGTTTTTTGGTTTTGATATTTCTATTCTTTTGTTGAAGATAGTGTTTTGTGGATGAGGGTTTAGGGATTTTTCAGGATGAGGGATTAGTGTTTTTTGGGGAAGAGTATTTTTTTACAGATGATGGAATAGAATTTTTTTGTACTGATTGTTTAGGGATTTTTGTGGTTGAGTGTTTATGTTTTTTTGGGGATGAGAGTTGATTTTTTTAGGACTGAGCGATGTGGATTATTTGGGGATGAGGGTTGAGGGGGATTTTGGGTAGATAGTTGTGAGTTGTCTGTGGATGGGGATTGCTTTATTTTTTGGGGTGAGGTTTTAGTATTATTGGGGGCATATGGTTTAGGGACTTTTGGTATCAGGGAATAGAATTATTTTGTGATGATGGTTGAGTGTTTTTAGGGGTTTGGGGATGAGGGTTCATTCGGAATGATGGTTGATAATATTTGGGGCTATAGGTTTTAGGATTTTTAGGATTTAGTGATTAAGTTTATTTAGGGAAGAGGGGTTAAGGTTTTTTCATATGATGGTTGAGGGTTTATTTTGTATGAGGATTGATATTTGTTTTGGGATGATAGTAGATGGTTTTATTTTTGGTTTGATTTTGAGGGTTTTTTGTTGATAAGGCTTGAAGGATATCTGGGGGTTGAGGGATGAAGTTATTTTGGGGATGATGGATGATGGTTTTCAATGGATTAGAGATTTTTCAAGGTATGGGATAAGAGTTCTTTGGGTTGAGAGTTTAGTGGTTTTTGGCCTAACTGTTTAGGGTTTTTTGGGGATGAGGGTCAAGGTTTTGGGGGGTCAGTGTTTAATTTTTTCTAGGGATAAGGATTTAGGTTATTTTAGGGCCGTGGTTTTATATTTTTTTAGGGGTGAGGGTTTAGGTTATTTTGGGGATCGATATTTATGGGCTTTTTGGCTGGGGTTTTAGGGTTTTGTAGATATTAGGGTTTATTGTTTTTTTATGATTGCTTATAATTTTTTGGGGCTGAGGGTTTATTGTTTTTTGAGGATTTGGAATTATATTTTTTGAGGGATGTGGGTGTATCATTTTTTTAGGGATGAGTTTTTGGGTTATTTGGGGTTGATTGTATACTACTTTTTTGGTATAGGGGTTTAGGGTATTATGGGGATGAGGGTAGAGTGTTTTGGTGTATTTGGATTAATGTTTTTTATGTATAATTGTTTATTTGTTTGTGGTGAGGGTTGATGGTTTTTTAGGGATAAGGGTCGATGGTTTTTTGGGGCTAAGGGTTTAGTGTTTTTAGGTTTATGGTTTAGTGTTTTTTGAGGCAGATGGTGGATGGATTTTTTGTGATGATAGTTGATGGTTTTATTCATCTAATTGTAGAGGATTTGTTGGGGCTGAGGGATGAGGGTTTTCGGGGCTGAGAGTTAAGGATTTGGTGGTGTTGATGACTGGGGATTTTTTGGGTTTTTGGGTTGGGGGGTTTATGGGATTTGGTTTGAGGGTTTTCTTGGGGATGGTGGTTGATGTCCATTGGGGATAAGGGTTCAGGTTTTCTTTGGATTGTGGTTTGAAAATTTTCTTAGTGATCTGGGTGGAGGGTTTGCTTAGGGATGAGGGTTGATGGTAATTTGGGGATGATGTTTGAGGTTTTATTGGAGATGAGTGTTAATGGTGTGTTTGGGATAAGGGTTGGGATTTTTTTTGGGTATGATGGTTGGGGGTGTTTTGGGGGAGTGGGATGAGGGTTATTTGGGGATGAGGTTTGAGGGTACATTTGGGTTGGGGTTTAGGGTATTTGGGGATGAGGAATATTCATTTTATTTGGCTTAGGGGTAGAGTGTTTTTTCAGGGATGAGGGTCCATGGTTTTTCAGGGATGAGGGTCGGGGTTTTTATAGTCATAAGGTTTGATGGGTTTTTGTGGATGAGGGTTGAAGGTTTTTGGTAGATGAGAGTTGATGCTTTTTTTTAAATTAAGGTTTAGGATTTTTTTTGGGACTATGGGTTGAGGGTTTTTTAGGGTTAAGGATTAGGTTTTTTTAGGGAATGATGGATGAATTATTTTGGGGGATGAAGGTTGGAGATCATTGTGGGTGAGGTTGGAGTGGTTTCTGGGGCATAAGAGTGGGCTTTTATGGATGAGAATTTTCAGGGGTGGAATATTTTTGATTTTGTGGGGTAGGGTTACAGGATTTTTAGAGATGATGGTTGATGGTTTTTTGGGATGAGGGTTTAGGGGGTTTTTGGCTAAGGGTTTGGGGTTTCATAGGGTGGAGGATTTATATTTGTTTTTGGATGTGAGTTATTTCAAGAAGATTGTTGAGTGTTTTTTGGGATTGAGTGTAGAGGGTTCTGTGGGGATGAGGGATATGGGTTTTGGGAGGATGAGGGATGAGTTTGTTTTAGGGTGAGGTTTGAAGGTTATTTAGGGATGGGTGTTTATGGATTTTTTAGGCGGAGGGTTGATGATTTTTTGGGTCTGAGGGTTGAGTTTTTTTTATGGATGAGGTTTTATGGTTTTTCAGGGATGAGGTTTTGTGGTATTACAGGGTAGTCAGTTGGGTTTTTTTTCTTGGTGAGGGTTCCATATTTTTTGGTAAAATGGTTTAGGGATTTTTTGGGATGAGGGTTGAGTGTTTTTTGGTGCTCTAGGTTAATGGATTTTTAGGGATGAGGGTTGAGGGATTTTTGTGATGGGGGTATAGGGTTTTGTGTGTAATAGTGTTGGGGATTTATAGGTCTTGTTGTTGAGTCTTATATGGGGGTGGAGGGTAAATGATTATTGGGGGATGAGGATTCAGGTACTGTTGGCATTTAGGGTTCATATTTTCTTTTGGGATGAGGGTTCATAATTTATTTTTGTATTAGGGTATATGGTTTTTTAGGAATGAGGGTTTTGGTTTTTATAGGGATATGGGCTGAGGGGGTTTTTTAAGATATGGTATTTGGGGTTTTGGGTTGAGGGATCATGTTTTCTGTGGGCTGATGGATTTTTTTTGAAGATGTATCAATGATTTTTTGTAGTATAGGGATGTGGGTTTTTGGGGGGAAAAGGTTCAATTCATTGGGAAGAGGTTTTAGGGAATTTTGGGGTAAAATCTTTATTTTTTTTAGGTTTGTGGTTTTAGGTTTCTATAAGGTTATGGTTTTATCATAATTTGGATCTAATGATTTTGTGTTTTTGAGACATAGGGTTTGTGGTTTCTGAGGGAGGAGGGTTCAATGTTTTTTGTATCTAGGGGTTCAACATATTTTTAGATGTGGGTTTAGGGTCTTTTATGGATGACGGTTTAATATTTTTGGGGCTTAGGGTTCAATGTTGTTTGGGGATGTGTGTTTAAGGTATAATAGGGTTCAAGGTTTAGGGTTTTATTGGGCTATGGGTTCAGGGTTTTTTTGGGATATATGTTTTTTGATTTTTTTGGTAAAGGGTTGAGGGAATTTTTAGGTACTAGTTTCGTGTATTGGGGTTGAGCGTTAAAGGTTCATCAGTGTTGAGGGATTTGGTTTTTTGGGATAAGAGTTTTTTCAGTGTGGGGGTTTATGTTAATGGGTGGCTAAGTATTTAGGGTGTTTTAGAGTAGAGGGTATAAGATTGTTTGGTGATGAGGGTTTTATTTTTTGCGGGGAAGAGGGTTTATGTTTTTGTGGATAAGGGTTTATCATTTTTTTGGGATATTGTTCTAGTGTTTTTAAGGGGCTGAGAGTTCTATGGTTTTGGGGGATAAGGGATAGGGATTTTTTGCAGCTGAGTGATTATAATTTTTTAGGAGAAGTGTTCGGAGTTTATTTTGGTTGAGGGTTCATGGATTTGTTGGGAGTTATGATTCTTGTTTTTTGTTGTAAGGGTTGACCGTTTTGTTGGGGCTGGGGGTTCATCATGTTTTGTGGGTGTTGGTTCATCATTTTTTGCATTTTTGTGTTCATGTTTTTTGTGGGATGCGATATTTGGGTTTTTTAGGGTTGAGGGTGCTATGTTGTTTGGTGTAGATGGTATAGGGACTTTTTGGGGATAAGTGTTTAGTGTTATTTAGTGATGAGGGTTTAAGGTTTTTATGGTCTTAGTGTAATGGTTTTTTTGGGACTAAGGTTTTAGTGTTTTTTGGGGTTGAGGGTTTTGGGTTTTTTTGGGTTATGGTATTTTTTGGGAATGTGGGTTCTTTGGTTTTTGGAGCTGGGGTTTTATGGTTTTTGGGGAGGAGGTTTCATGGTTTTTATGGGTTGAGGGGTCAGTTGTTTTGGGGATAAGGGTTCGTGGTTTCTTATGGACGAGGGCTTAGGATTTCTTGGGGATAAGGGCTCTGGTTTTTTGGGATCAGTTGTGAAGGTTTTTGGGGTGGATGATTCAGTGTTATTTGGGATGAGGTTTTAGGTTTTTTTGGGGGATGAAGATTAGGGTATTTTGGGGTCGATGGTTTAGTGTTCTCAAGGACCGAGGATTTACGGTTTCTTATGGTTGATGTATTTTTTGAGATGGGAGTTCTTTATTTTTTTTGAATTGATTGTACTTATTTTTTAGGGGGCTAGGGGATTAGGTGTTTTTGTGGATGAGTGTTCTCTTTTTTTGGGCTGATGGTTCAATGTTTTTTGGGACTAGAAGATTAGGGATTTTGGGAGAATATGGTTGAAGTATTTTTTGGTCTAAGGTTTTATTGTTTTTTTAGGATGAGGTATGATGGTTATTGGGGCTAAGTGTTCATGGTTTTTTGGGGCTGTGTGTTTAATGTTTTTTGGGGAAGAGTATTAATTGATTTCATGGGGTTTAGGCTTTTGGGTTTTTTTGAGGATGAGTGTTCAGGGTTTTTTGGGATGAGGTTTCAAGGTTTTTTTGGGCCAAGGGTTTGGGTTTTCTTGTTACAGTCGGTCTAGGGTTTTTTCTGGATAAAAATTTCTGCGTTTTAGGGTTAATGTTTTATGGTTTTTTGGGGATAAGGGATGAGGTTTTTTTAGGATGACGTTTTAGGGTTTATTTGACTGTGAGGGTTGAGGATGTTTTTACAGATAATGGTTATTGGTTTTCTAGAACTGAGGGTTGAGCATTAATGGTTTTTTTGGGTAGAGGGTTGAGGGATTTTCAGTACAGAGGGTTATGGATTTTTTTGGGCTGAGAGTAGCGTTATATTTAAGGATGAGTTTTGATGGGTTTTGTGGCTAATGGTTTATGATTATTTTGGGTTTGAGGGTTTATGTTTTTTTCTTCATGAGGGTTTATATTTTATTGGGGTTGAGATTTTATTATTTTTTGGTGATGGGCGTTGATGGTTTTTTGGGGGAAAAGGATAATTTTTTCAATGTATTTGGGATGAGGACTTTTGGGGGTGTGTTATTATACTTTTTTATGAGGTTTTCTTGTTTCTTACGGGAAATGGATGTGGTTTTTTGGAGATGAGGGTTGAAGGTTTTTTGGGTCAAAGTGTGGAAGGTTTTTCAAGGCTGAGGGTTTTGGGTTTTGGGACAGAGGGTTTCAGATTTTTTGGTGATGAGGATTGAGGGGTTTTGGGGCTAGGAGTAGAGGGTTTTGGGGGGATTAGGGTTGAGTATCTTTTAGTTAAGTTTATTTAGCACTTTTTTTGGATAAAGATTTACAGATTTTTTCAGTTGAGAGGTTAGGGTTATTTAGGTCTATGGGTTTACATTTTTTATAGACCGAGGGTTAAGGATATTTTTGGGATAAGGGTTTAGGTTTATTTATCCTTGAATGTTTATGATATTTGGGGCTATGTGTGGAAGGTGTTTTGGGAAAATTATTGAGGGTTTTATGAGGATTTTTTTATGATGTGAGTGTACTATTATTTTTTATAGAGGGTTTATTTTTTAGGGAATAATGTTATGGCTCACTGTGATTAAGGGTTTAGTATTTTATAGTTCATAGGATTAAAATTTTTTTAGGGTTGAGGGTTGAGTGGTTTGGGAGGATTCGGGTTTAGTGTTTTTTTAAGATGGGGGTTTTTGGGGTTTTTGGGTTGAGGGTTGAGGGTTTTTCATGGCTAAGGGTTGTCGGTTTTTTGGGGCTAAGGGTTGAGGTATTTTTTGGGATGAGGTTTGATTTATTTTTTTGGACTGAGGTATTGGGGTTTTATAGGTATGATGGTTGAAGGTTTTTGGGATAAGGGATGAGGGTTTCTGTGGGGGTGATTTTTGAGGATTTTTATGGGCGAGGGTTCAGGTTTCTTCTATAACTGGGTGTTTGGGGTTTTTTTGGGCTTATAGATGAGATATTTTTTGGGGTGTTGGTTGAGGGATTTTGGGGTATTGGGGTATATGTTTTTAGGAGGTTGAATGTTGAGGGGATTTTGGGGATCAGGTTTGAGGTATTTTTAGGGTAGAGGTTTGAGGGTTTTTTGTGGTGGAGGGTTGCGGGATTTTGTAGTTGAGTGTTTACAGTTATTTAGGGATGGTGGTTGTTGTATTTTTAGGGTATATGGTTTTTGTTTTTTTCGGGCAATTGTTGAGGGTTCTTTGGGATATGGGTTGGGTTTTTTGGGGGTGGGGTTGATTTTTTTGGGTTTTGATGGTTGCATATTTTTAGGGATGAGGAATGATAGATATTGTTTTGTGAAGGTTGAAGGGTTTATGGTGTTTTTTATTGATATTTTTTTAGTGTCTGAGGGTCGAAGGTATTTGTTTCTTCATGTTGAGTGTTTTTTATGGTCGACGCTTGATGGATTTTTACCTGTGAGGTTTGAGGGGTTTTTAGGGCCTATGGATGTAGGTTTTTGGGGCTAAGGGTTGATGGTGTGTTGGGACTGAGGGATAAAGGATTATTTGGGAAGAGGTTTTTTGTTTTGTTAGGTTAAGGGTGGAGTGTATTTTTGAGCTTACTATTTTGGTTTTTTAGGGTAGTGGGACGATAGTTTTTTATGGGGTGAGGGGTTAAATGTTTTTGGGTTTGAGGGTATTGGGTTTTTAGGGGATAATGGGTTAGGGATTTTAGGGACAAAGGGTTTATGGTTTTTACAGGATGAGGGTTTAATATGATTTGGGGATGAGGGCTTAGGGTTTATTTGGGGTAATGGTTTAGAGTTTTTTGGGGCTGTGGATGTAGGGTTCTTTATGAAAGTTTGTGTATAGTTTTTTAGGGTTGGTGGTTTATGGTATTTTGGGGTTGATATTTTTGGGGTTTTGTGTTGAGGGTTTTGGGTTTTTTGAGGATGTCAATTTATGGGATTGGGGATAAGGTTTTTGGTTTTTGGGTCTTGTGGTTTTGGATTTTCTGAGGCTAAGGTATTATTGTTTTCTTGGGATGAGTGTTTAAGTCCTTTTCATGTGGATTTTTTAGTGTTTTTTGGGGATGAGGGTTCGGTTGTTTTAGGGGTTTTGGGTTTTGGGGGATTTGAGAATAATTTAATAGGGTTTTATGGGGATGAGGGTTGTGGTTTTTATGGTTAATGGTTTAGGGGTGTTTTGTTGAGGTTTTAGTGTTTTTGGAGTGGAGAGTTGAGGTTTTTAGGCTGTGAGGGTTTAGGGATTTACATATAGGGGTTGAGGGTTTTTTGCAGGTTGGGGTTTTTTTATAGGGATTAGGGTTGAGTGTTTTGGGGGATAAGGGTTTCTTTTTCTTAGAACTGAAGGTTTATATTTTCTAGGGTAGAGGGTTTAGGTTTATTCAGGAAAAGTGTTGATATTTTTTTGGATGGGGTTTGATAGTTTTTGGGGACGATGGGTGATACTTTTTTGGGGCTAAGGGGTGTGGTTTTTTGGGTTAGATGGGTGATGGGTTTTTGGATATGAGGGGTTTAGGGGTTTTCGGGTATAAAGAATTATTATTTTTGGGGCTGTGTTGTGGAGTTTTTTTGGGACAACTTTGATGGTTTTTTGGGATGATGATTGCAGGTTTTTTTGGTATGAGGTTTGAGGGTTTTGTTGGGCATTGGATTTTTGTTCTTTTGAATGTGGGATCTGGGTTTTTTAGCATTGAGGGTTTAGGAGTTTTAGGGATGAGGGTTGAGGGTTTTTTGGGGATGAGGGTTAAAGGGTTTTTATGGGGTTGGGGGTACATGGTTTTAGGGGATGAGGGTTGAGGTATTTTGTGGATGATGATTTAGGGTTTTTTGGGGTTGTTGGTTGAGGTTTTTTTGGAATGATGGTTTAGGGTTTTGGGGGGATATGGGTTTAGGGTTTCTACGACCAATGGTTGTGGGGATTTTATGGATCTATGTTTTTGGTTTCATGAGTTGTGGTACTGTTGATTTTTAGTTATAACTGTTATGGGTTTTCTTGAGGATGACGATTTGTTGGATTTTGGGGATGATTCTATAGTGTTTTTTTGGGTCTAGTGGTTTATGGTATATTGGGAATGGGGGTTGAGGGTTTTTTGGGTTGAGGGATTAGTGTTTTTAGGGGTAGAGGGTTTAATTTTTTTATGGATGATGGTTGAGGGTTTTTTGAGGTTGTGGTTTGAGGGTTTTTTGGGGATGAGAGTTGAGGGTTTTTTGGGGTCTTATGGTTTATGTTTTTATTAGCCATATGTTTTCGGTTTTTTGGGGAAGAGGGTTTAGGGTTTTTCTTGGAATTATCATACATCATTTTTTGGGGATGAGGGTTGGTGTCTCTAAGGTTCTGAGGGTGAACTATTTTTTGGGGCATAGAGAAAAGGGTTTTGTTTCAGATGAATTTTTCATATTTCATGGGATGAGTGTTGAGGGTTTTTTGGGGATGAGGGTTGAGGATTTTTTTTCATGAGGGTTGAGGGTTTTTTAGGGATGTGGGTTGTGGGTTTTTTGAGGAAGAGGATTGAGGTTTTTATAGGGGAGAATTGTTGAGGGATTATTGGAGTTTAGAGTTGACCATTTCTAGGGTCTAAGGGTTGAGGGTTTTTTAGGTCTATGGGTTTTGTTTTTTAGGGATTTCAGTGGAGTGTTTCATTGTTGAGGACTTATGGATTTCTGGGGGTGATGGATGAATGTATTTTGAGGATATGGGATCTGGTATTTTGGGTGATGATAGGTCAGAGATTTGAGGACCAAATGATGATTTTTTTTTGGGATGAGGGTTCATGGTTTTTCGTGAATAATGGTTGAGGGGTTTGGGTGATAATGGATTATTGTTTTTTGGGGGATGAGGTTTTTGTGTACTTTGGGGAATAGTGTTTAGGTTTTCCTTGGGCTATGGTTTCATGGTTTTTTGGGGCTAAAGCTTCTAGATTTTTTTTGGATGAATGTTCACAGTCTATTATAGATGATGGTTAATGGTGTTTTAAGGCGTAGGGTTCAGGGTTTTTTGGATTGAGGGTTTATGTCTTATTATGGATAAGGGATTGGGGTTTGGGGGCTTAGGGTTTAGTGTATTTTGGGTCTGAGGGTTTATGGTTTTTTGGGGTTAAGGGTATTTCTTTTTT
Organism: Viscum album; assembly: GCA_963277665.1. Taxonomy (NCBI): domain Eukaryota; kingdom Viridiplantae; phylum Streptophyta; class Magnoliopsida; order Santalales; family Viscaceae; genus Viscum; species Viscum album. The sequence goes on from OY728132.1 coordinate 924,121,685, forward strand.
TGACTGAGTGTTGGGGGGATATTTTGGGATAATGTTTTACGGATTTTTAGGGATGTGGATGAGTATTTTTTTTAGGGATATGGGTTGTGGGATTATTGGGGATGATGGTTCAATAGTTTTTTGGGATAATAGATTATGGTTTTTTATGAGGGTTTATGGTTTTGAGGAGGTGAGGTTTTGGGTTTTTTGTGATGAGGGTAAAGGGTTTTTTGGGGATGTGGGTTTATGGTTTTTTGGGAAATCATTTAGGGTCTCTCAAGGGTGAGATTTTAAAGGTTTTTTGGGGATGAGAGTTTAGGGTTTTTTGTGGCTATGGTTTCAGGGTTTTTTCGGAATGAGGGTTCAAGGTTTTTTGGGGATGAGGGATCAGTGTTTATTTGGGATGACTGTTCTATATTTTTTAAGGATAAGGATTTGTGGTTTCTTCAGGGATTTTGTTTTCATGTTTTTTTTGAGGGCTCAGGTTTTATTGGTGCTGAGGGTTCGTGATTTTTTAGTGCTGAGGGCTCAGGGTTTTTTGGGAGCAAAGGGTTTTGGGTTTTTTTCTAGATGAGGGTTCAAGGTTTTTTATGAATGATTTTTCAGGATATTTTATGGATGAGGGGTCATGCTTTTGTGTAATGAGGGTCCTAGATATTTTGGGGTTGAGGGTCAGGGTTTTTGTTTGGCTACATGATTTTCATATTTTGGGGATTAGAGTTTAGTATTTATTAGGGTTCATGGTTTATGATTTTTTAGGCAACAGGTCAAATGTTTTTTGGTGTTGAATTTTTAGTTATTTTTTTATAAGGGTTCATGATTTTTTGTACCTAAGTGATCATGATGTTTTTGGACATAGGGGACATGTTTTTTCAGCAATAAGGGATCGGGTTTATTGCAGTTTATGGAAAAGGGATTTTTGGGACTAAGGGATATTTATTTTTTGCACTGATGGTTTTGGGTTTTGGGGTAAGAGGGTTTATGTTTTTTGGTAGTTGGGGGTTTTGGGTTTCTTATGGATGAGTGTTCAGAGTTTTTTTGGGATCAAGCTTTAAAGTATTTGGGTCCTGAAGGATTAGGTTGTTTTGGGGATAGAGGTTCATGGTTTTTTTGTCGATGAGGTTTAAGGGGTTTGAAGGATGATGGTATATGGCTTTTTTGGGTATTATGATCTAATATTTTTGTGGGTGAGGATTCATAATTTTTTAGCGTTGAGGGTGGAGGGTTTTTTTGGGTGAGGGTTCTAGGATTTTTGTAGATGGGGATTTAGGGATTTTTGGGGAATATGTTTTTCTGTGTTTTAGGTTTGGGGGGTTATTATGTGTTGGGGATGTGGGGTCAGGTTTTTTTCTTTATGAGAGCATGGGTTTTTTTGGGATGAGTGTTCTGGGTTTTTGGGGTACATGGTTTAGGGGTTTTTTTGGACTGAGGGATATAGTTTTTTGGGTCTGAGAGATTTGGTTTTTTAGGGGCTGAGGTTTTATGGATTTTTTGGGTAAGGGTTTCAGGTGATTAGGGATGTGTGTTTTTTGTTTTTTGGGTTGGGAGATGGTATTTCTTTTTGTAATTATGGTTTAGGATTTTGGGAATGATGGTTTTTTGGGAAAGATATTTGAGTTTTTTGGGGGGGATGTGGGTGGAATAATTTTTGGGGATGAGGGTTGAGGGTTGTTCTGAACTAATGGTTCAGGGATTGGGGGAATGATAGTTCAAGATTTCATTGGGTTATGTTTGAGGGTTCATTTAAACTAATTGTGAGGGTTTAATGCGAATTAGGGATTATGATTTTTTGGTTCTGATGGTTTACAATTTTTTGGGGGTTAGGGATCAAGGTCTTATGGGGATAAGGGTTTAGGATTTTTAAGGTTTTGGGTTGAAAGTTTTTTATGGTTGATGGTTTAGGGTTTTGGGGTGAGAGGCTAGAGGTCTTTTAGGGACTTTGTGTTTTTTATATTTTGAGGATGAGGGTTCAATGTATTTTTGGGATTAGGGTATAGGGTTTTGGGGAAAACAGTTAATTTTTTTCGGGGAAATGGTTGACTGTTTTTGGGTATAAGAATTAAAGGATATTTAGGGTTTTGGGTTTTTTGGGATGTCGGGATAAGGGTTGAGGGTTTTTGTGACTGATGGATAAGGGATTTTGGTGGATGAGTGTAAAAGGTTTTTTGGGCTATGTGTTTAGTAATTTTTTACCATGTTTTTATTGTTATTTTGGGCTATGTTGTTAGGGTTTTTTGGGAATGAGTGTTTATAGTTTTTGTGAGGAGGTGTTAATCATTTCTAGGGTTGTGGTTCAATTATTTTTGGGGGATGAGGGTTGAGGGTTCTTTGGTAGATGGTCTATATTTTGATAGAGTTTTTTTGGGATATAGGGATTATGGTATTTATTGTTTGAGGAATTAGGGATTTTTAGGGCTATGGTTATTAATTTTGTGTGGATGTGGTTTTGGTGTTTTTTGGGGCTTACATTTGATTGTTTTTTGGGGATGAGAGTTTTGGGTTTTAGGGGGATGAGGGTTGAGGGTTTTTGGTGGTGGGTCAATGGTTTTTTGTGGATGAGGGTTGATGGAGTTTTGGGCTAATAGTTTATGGTTTTCTGGGGTGACGTTTTCAGGATATTTGTAGATAAGGGTTGAGGGTTATTTGGAATAATGGTTGGTTGTTGTTTGGGGCTAAGGGTTGAGGGTTTTATGGGGATTAGGGTTGAGGGTTTTTATAGGGTTAAGGGTTGAGATATTTGTGTGGCTGATGGTTGAGGGTATTTTGGGTCTAAGGTTTGTGGGATTTTGGCAATGTGAATTGATGGTTTTTTTGGGTCAGAGTATTGATGTCTTTTATGGCTGAGGGTAGATAATTTTTTTGGGATGAGTGTTGAGGTTTTTTACGGATGAGGTTTTAGGATATTTTGGGGTTGATGGTTGAGGATTTCGGGGGGCTAAGGGTTTAAATATAATTTTTTATAGTGGATGAGGGTTTTTCGGGTTGTGTGTTATTGATTTTTAGGGGATGAGGGTTGACGGTTTTTGGTGCTGACGTTTGATTGTTTTTTTGGGATGATGGTGGGGGGTATTTTGAGGTCATGGGTTTATGGGTTTTAGGTCTCATGGTTGAGGTATTTTTGTAGATAAGGGTTCTGGGATTTTTTTGGATAAGGCTTGAAATTTTTCTTGGTGTTTAGGGTTGAGGATTTTGTGGCTACGGGATGAGGGTTCATTGGGGCTGAGAGTTTTTTAGGTCTAATGGTATACGTTTTTTAGGGTTTATCATTATTTTGGATTTATGGTCCTTCTCATTTTAAGGATGAGGTTGATGGTTTTTTAGGCTATGAGTTAAATGGATTTTGGGTCTTAGTTATTAGGTTTTTTTGGTAAAGGTTTTTTCGATTGTTTTGTATGAGGTTTTTTGGTTTTTTAGTGTTGATCATTTTTGTCTTATAGGGAATGAGAAATTATTATATTTTGGGGATGAGTGTTTTTGGGTTATAGGGGATTAGGGTCTTATGGGATGATATTTTAGTGGTTTTCGGTTTATGCTTTAAGGGTTTAAGGGTTGATGGTTTTAGAGTTCTTGTGGATGATGGTCTATAGCTTTTTGTGCATGAGGGTTCTTGTTTTTTTCAGGATTAGGTAATAGAAATTGATGGGGAAAAGGGTTTGTCGATTTTTTGGGAATGCGTTCAGAGTTTTTTTGGCTTAGTGTTTTGGGTTCATGAGGATGGGGATTTTATTATTTTTGTGGTGGACAGTTGAGGGGTTATGGGGACTCATGTTTGGGGGTTTTAGGGATGAGTGTTGAGACTTTTTTGGGCCCAAGGATTGTTCTTTTTTAGGAGATGTGGGTTGATGGTTTTTTGGAGATGACAGTTGAAGGGTTTTTCGGGCCTTACTATTTATAGTTTTTGGGGAAAATGGTTTCATGTCATTTGGGATGAGGATTGATGATTTTTTGCGGATGGGGGTTTAGGGTGTATTGGTGATGAGGATTGAGGGTTTTTTTTGGCATAGGGGTGTAGATTTTTTTGTCAGAGTTTTGAGGACTTTTTGATTTGGGGGTTTAAAGGTTCTGCAGCTAATGGTTGATGATTTTTTGGGTTGAGGGTTGATGGTTTTTTTGGAAAAAGGGATGTGAGTTTTTCAGGCTTATGGTTTTTGATTTTAATGGTTTAGTTTTTAGGGTTTTTTCGGGATTGGTTTTGTGTTTTTATAGGGATGAGGATTTAGGGTTGTTTTAGGGATGATGGTTTATGGTTTTTGGGACTAGGTGTTAGGTATTATCTAGGATTGAGGATTTATGATATTTTTGGAGATGTGGGTGGAGGGTTTTCTAGAGTGAGGTTTTAGGGTTTTTTGGGGATGAGTTATTATGGTTTTTTGTTTTTTGGGGCCGAGAGTTGATAGATTTTGGACCTGAGGGTTTATGTTTTTTAGGGGATGAGGAATTATGGTTTTTTGGGGAAGATGTTATAAGGTTTTTGTGGGGAGCTATGGGTTTTTCTTGAGGTGGAGTGTTGATGGTTTCATTGGACAAAGGGTTTTTAGTTTGTTTGGTTTGAGGATTGAGGGTTTTTTGGGGAAGAGGGTCATGGATTTTTTAGGATAAGGGTTTTGGTTTATTTTGGGAGAAGGGTTTGGTGTTTTTTCGGGTTGTGTGTTAAGGCTTTTTGGGGGATGAGGGTTGGGTGATTTAAGGAGAGGATGGTTTATGGATTCTTTGGGCTCATCATTATGGATTCTTTGGGATGAGGGTTTATAGTTTTTTGGGGCTGAGGGTGATGGTTTCATGGGGATGAGGGGTGATGGTTTTTAATGGCTTGTCATTAATGTTATTTTGGGGATGAGGGTTGAGGGGTTTTTGAGATAATGGTTGAGGGTTTTTTGGGGATAAGAGTTTATTAATATTTTTTTCAATGGATTGGCGATTTTTTATTGTTAATACTAAGAGTTTCATAAGGATGTGGGATGAGGGTTTCTTGGGGATATTGTTTAAGTGTTTCTTTGGGACTAAGGTAAAATTATTTTTTGGTTTCAGTGTTTTGGGATATTTTGGGGGATGAAGGTTGTGGGTTTTTTTGAGGTTGAGGGTTGAGGGTTTTGGGGCTGATGGTTGAGCTTATATTGGGTTGAGGGTTGAGGGTTTTTTAGGGATGAGGGTTTAGATTTTTTTGGGGGCTGAAGGTTTATGGTTTATTAGTCCTAAGGGATTAGAGTTTTTTGGGATGAGGCTTTATAGTTTTTCGGGGACTAGGGTTTAGTGTTTTTTGGGGATGAGGGTTCTGGGTTCATTAAGGATTGTGTATTATTGTTTTGTAGGGATGAGGGTTGAGAGTTTTTTTAGAATGATGGTTGAGGGATATTTGAGAATGAGGTTTGATTGTTTTTAGGGATGGGGGTTTAGGGTTTTTTTTCTTTGAGGGATTATTGTATTTGGGGAGTGGATTGTGGTTTATTTATTGCTGGGGGATGATAGTTCTTTGGGTCTATTTGCTTAGTGTTATTTTTGGGATGAGGGTTTATGGTTTCTTAGGGGTGGAGGTTCAGTTTTTTTGGGATGAGGGATTATGGTATTGTGGGGTGGTGGGTATTGTGTTTTATGGTGTTGAGGGTTGTGGATTTGTGTGGGATGATGGTTGTGGATTTTTTTGGCTGAGGGTTGTGGTTTTTTTGGGGCAGTGGGTTGAGTTGTTTTTTGGATGAGGGTTTATGATTTTTTATGGGCTGAGGGTTTCCTGTTTTTTTATCAATGTATAGGATTTTTTTTGACGATTTATGTTTTTTGGGGTAGAGTTATTATGGTTCATTGGGGATGATGGTATAAGGATTTTTGGGGATGAGGGTTTCGCTTTTTGTGGTTGGGGGATTAGGTATTTTGGGGATGAGGTCTTTGGGATTTTATTGGTTGAGTGTTGACTATTTGTTTGGTACTGAGGGTTTAGGAATTTTATTGCTTTAGTGTTGAGTGTTTTTTTGGGGATGAGGGATGGGGTTTTTTCGGGATGAGGGTACAATTGGGGTTATAGGTGAAGGTTTTTTTGGCTGTGAGTAATGGTATTTTGGGTGATATGGTTTTGTATTTTTAGGGATGTAGTATTAGGGTTTTTAGGGAAGTGGTTTTATGGATTTTTGGGAATGAAGGATTGGTATTTTTTAGATATTAGGGTTGTGGGTTTATACGGGTTGAGGGTTGAGGATTCATTGGGGATGTGGAATTATGTTTTTTTGTGATCTGGACTTATTATTTTTGTGGTTTAGGATTTAGGGAATTTTATGGATGGGTGTTGAGGGTTTGTTGGTTGTGATAGTTCATGGTTTTTTGGGTCTTCGAGATGAGGGTATTTTCTGTTAGATCATTGGAGATTTTTGGGCACTAACTATTGAGGGGGTTTTTAGAGTTAAGGGTTGAGGGAATTTTGGGGATGATAGATGAATGTTTTTATATTCATATGTGTCTTTTGGATAAGTGTAAGGGTTTCCTAGGGTTAAGGGTTTCATGTTTTTTGGTCCTGATGGTTTAATGTTTCTTGGGTTGTTGGTTTATGGTTTTTACGGTTGAGTGTTTAGTGTTTCTTAGGGATGATGTTTTAGGTTATTTTAGGGTCGTGTTTTAGAGTTTTTTGGGGGATCATGGTTTGTTTTTTATTGGGATGGGGGTTTAGGCATTTTTCTCATTGATGGTTTAGGGTTTATAGTTTATTTTTTGGGATGAGGGAATAAAATTTTAGAGGGATAAGGTTTTAGGGATTTTTGGGATGATTGTTTATCATTTTTTCGGGATGTGTATTTTTGTTTTTTTGGGGATGAGGTTCTAGGGTTTTTGGGGGAAGTTTTTTGGATGAAGGTTTAAGGATTCATGGGGATAATGGTAGAGGGTATTTTAGGGATGAGGATTGAGGGTTTTTTATGTTTGAAAGCTGATTTTGTTTAGGGATGAGGCTTGGGTTTTGGTGGTTTTTGGGGACGACAGTGTTGGTTTCTGATGGTTTTTTGTTTATTGTGGCTCAGAGTTTAGGTTTTTCGGGATGATGGTTTCTTTTTTTGGGTGGGTGGGGGCTAAGGGTTTGTGGTTTTTTGGGGATGAGGGTTCCGGTATTTTTGGTATAGGGGTATATGAATTTTTTCACTGAGGGTTCTAGATTTTTTAAAACTGAGAGTTTTTATTTTTTTGTTTTATGTGTTTAAGGATTATTGTATATGAGGGTTTATTGTTTTTTGGGGTAGATTCATTATGATTTTTTTGGGTTGGGCGGTTTTAGTTTATTAAATATGATGTTTTACATTTTTTTAGGGTTATGGGATTATGATATTTTGTGCCTGGGGGATTAGGTGTTTTTTCCATAGGGTTTATGTTGTTTTGGGGTTTATGTTTTATTATTATTTGTGGGTGAGGTTATTGATTTTTATTAGATGAGGGATTAGAGTTTGTGGGGATGAGGGTTTAGGGTTATTTATGGCAGAGTGTTTATTGTTTTTGGGGCTGTAGGGTTAGGGTTTTCTGGGATAAGGGTTTAGGTTTTTGGGGGTAGTTGGTTAAGGGTTTTATGGAACTGAGGATTTATGGTATTTTATGGTAGAGGGTTTAGGGTTTTTAGAGTTGATGTAATAGGGCATTTAGTGGCTAAGGGTTTAGGTTTTTTCGGTGCTATGTGTTTAGTTTTTTTAATAGGTGATTGTTTATGGTTTTTAGAGGTAGAGGGTTTAGGTTTTTTGGGTCGTGAGTTTATGATTTTTAGGTGTGAGGGTTTAGTGTTCTCAAGGTAGGGGGTTTAGGGTTTCTTTGAGTTGAGGCTTTAGTGTATTTTTGAGATGAGGGTTCATGTTTTCTCAGGACAGAGGTCATAGGGATTTTCTAAGTAAGATTGTTTTTGTATTCTTAGGGATGAGAGTATAGAATTTTGTGTGGATATGGTTTAGGGTTTTGAGGGATATGGGTTTTGGGTTTTGGAGATTAGGGTTTAGGGATTTGTGAGGATGAAGGATAATGGGTTATTATGGCTGATTATTTCTGGTGTTTTGGGGATGATGGTTTATGATTTTTTTAGCTACGGTTTTATGGTTTTTTTTATCCGATGGATCATGGTTTTTTGGGGATTATGGATTAGGTTTTTTATTGGATGATGGAATTGGTTTTTTGGTTAGAAAGTTTAGGGTTTTTTGGGCTTATGAGTTTACTATTTTTTCAGATTGAGGGTTTAGGTTTTTTGAGGTTGAGGGATTAAGGATTTATGGTTAATGGATTAAGATATTTAGGGGTTCAGGGTCGAGGGTTGAGTTATTTTTGGGGCTCTGGGGTTAGGGTTTTATGGGAAAGAGTGTTTATGTTTTTTGGGGATGGGTGTTTTAGGGTTTTTTGGGGATAAGGGTTTACGTTTTATATGGATGAGGGATTAAGGAATTTTGAGCTGAAGGATTAGGGTTTTGTTGCCAAGGGTTTAGTGATTTCTTTGAAAGTTGGTTTAGGGTTTTTTGGGAATGATCATGTAGGGTTTTCTGGGGATGAGGGTTTAGTGTTTTATTGGTATGGGAGGCTATGAATTTTTGGGGATGAATTTTTATGTTTTTTGGGGTTGAGATTTTATGGTTTTCTTTTTCTGGGGGATTTGGTTTTATATTGATGGGTGTTAGGTGTTTTCTAGGGATTTGTGTTTATGGAATTCTGAGCCCGGGGGTATTATGGTTTTCTATGGCAGTGTTTTTATGGTTTTGTGGGTATAGGGGTTTAGAGGGTTTCTATGGATAGGTGTATAAGGTTTTGTGGGCCAATGAATATAGTGTTTTATGGGACTAGCAGTCTATAGTTTTCTGGAGATGGGGGTTCAGGGATTCTAGGGTTTTGGGTCTAGGACTTCCTGGGTAAATGGTTTAAGGGATCTCAGGTGATGGGGGTTTAGGGGTTTTAATGTATATTATATATGGTATTTTGGGGATGATGGTTTACAATTTTCATTGGATACGGGTTTTGGGTTTTCAAGTATAGTTTATATGGTATTTTTGGGGATGAGGGTTTACAATTTATAAAGGATAAGGGTTTTGGGTTTTCTTGGATTGAGCATTAAGGATTTTTTTGGGCTGAGGGTTTTAGGGTCTCAGGGGAAACAATATTAGTGTTTTCTATGGAACATGGATTTATTGGGATGGGGGTTTAGGGTTTTATAGGGATACTATTTTATGGTTTTCTAGGGATGGGTTTTTAGGGTTTTCATGGGAGGAGAGTTGAATTCTTTCTAAAGTTTACACTTTATGGTGTTCTAGATTTAGGGCTCTCTAGGTTTAAGGGTTTAGAGTTTTCTAGGGTTGGGGTCCTAGTTCTATTAAAATATGAGGATTAAGGGTTTTTTGATGATAGGGTTTTAGGGTCGTTTAGAGCTAAGGGTTGGGTAATTTTTATAGGATGATGGATTATGATTTTTTTGGGATAATGCTTTTTAATTTTTTCAGGGATTTGGTTGGTGGGGTTTTTGGGTTTGCGTGTTGAGGTTTTGAAGGAGCTAAGGTTTTAGGAATTTATATGGATGGGTGACGAAGGTTTTTTTGGGGATATGGGATGAGTGGTTTTTTATGACAGTTTAGGGTATTTCGGAGTTTTGGGATGAGGTTATTTGGGGAAGAGGGTTTTGGGTTTATTGGGGATGGTGTTTTAGTTTTTTGGGCATGTTGGTTGAGTGTTTTTAGTTCTATGGTTTTAAGTTTGTTTGGGGAAGGGGTTTGGGGTTCTGTGGGGCTACACGTTATGGGTTTTCTAGGGATGATGGTTTATGGTTTCATGGGACTGATGGTATAGGGTTGTTTGAGGGTTAGGGTTTATGGTTTCTTAGGGCTGAGGGAAGAATATTTTTTGGGGATTAAGGTTGACATTTTTTTATAATTGTGGGTCTAGTGTTTTTTTTGGTCTAATAGTATAGGTTTTTAGGTCCTAAGGATTGATGGTTTTTGGGGGGTTGAGGGTTTATGGTTTTTTAGGGCTGAGGTTTTAATATTTTCTTTGTTAGAGGGTTTAAGGTTTTTTATTCCTAGGGATTGAGGTTTTTTGGGTCTGGTGATTTATCATTTTTTGGGGCTATGGTTTTAGGGTTTCGTGGGGGGGTGGTTTATGGTTTTGGTTACTAATGGTTTATGGTTATTTTTGTATAAGTGATTAGTTTTTTAGGATGTGTGTTTTATTTTTTTTGGGGTAAAGGTTTCATAGAATTTTCGAGCTAAGGGTATATGATTTATTGGGTTTGAGGTTTGAGGTTTTTTAGGTTTGATTGTTTTTTGGAGAAGAGGGTTATTGTTTTTTTGGGGATGAGGGTTCTATTTTTTAGGGCAGAGAAGTGATGTTTTTTGTGGTCAAGGTTTGAGGGTTTCTTGGGGGATAAGGGTTTAGGGTAATTTTGTGAGGAGGATTTATGATTTTTTGAGGTAGACGGTCTATTTTATTTATGGATAATGTTTTGGGGTTTTTTTCTATTGAGGTTTGTGGATATTTTGGGATCAGGGGTTTAGGGTTCTTTTCAACAAATAGGTTATTGATTTTTGGCGAAGGGTTTATGAGTTTATGGGATAATGGATTAGGGTTATTTTAGGGCTAGGGGTGTAGTATTTTTAGGGTTGAGGGTTTATGGGTTTTTTGGAAGAGGGTTTATTGTTTTTTAGGGAGTGAGGGTCTTTGGTTTTTTGGGACTAATGATTTAGGGTTTTTCTGGTAGGTGGTTTATGGTTATTTTGGGTTGAGGGATTATGTTTTTTTAGGGTTTATGGATTTCAGTTTTTTGGGGATGGGGGTTTAGGGGTTATTGTGTTGTGGTTTTTGGGTTTTTTAGGGATATGGTTTTAGGGTTTGGGGGTGATGGTTCTAGGATTTTGGGGCATAGGGTTTGTTTTTTTAGCAATGTGGGCTTGGGTTTTTTATGGATAAGGGATTAGGGTTTTTGAGGCATGAGGGATGAGGTGTTTTTAATGCTGATGGTTGTGCGTTTATTGGGGATGAGTGATTAGGGGGTTTTGGGATGAGTGTCTATATTATGATGAGGCAACGTCTTTATGGTTTTTTTTAGAGAGAGGGTTTTTAGGTATTGAGGCCCAAGGATTATGGATACTTGTTGCACCGGGTTGAGGGATTTTTGGATTGAGGGTTTAGGTTATTTTGGTGTTGAGAGTTATGGGTTTTTTGAGGATGAGGGTGAAGGGTATTTTCATTCTATGTGTCGTGGGTTTATTATGGATAAGGGTTTATGGTTTTATTGGTTGAGGGTTGACTGTTTTTGTAACCACCTGAGATTTATGAGAATTATTCTTTTTAATTTCATTGATGTCCTATGTTGTACACTACACGAAAATTAGTTTGTGCTATATGCAACACCGTATTAGTTTGTAGTATACACAACACTATTCTTGGCTCGTGTTACACAAAATTTCAAGTTTATTTTGTAGAAATTATTCTACGCAACACTAAGTATAGATTTTGTTTAATGTATAAATGAGATAAGTTTTTAATTATGTTATATGAAACACCAAAGGGAGATTTTAGTACACGCATCCCTGACTTGGCTTGCATTACACACAATCGCGACCTTCCTCGATAGCGTGTGTATTACACAATACAGGGTTTCACTAAATAATTATATATGGTTATAATATTATTATGAAATAGTTGTTATGAATATTATTAACTACATTTTGAATTTTATAACATTACTATTCATCTTACACATTTTATAGAACATTGTATGAGAATAAAATTATTTTTTCAGGTAAAATAATTATTTTTAAAAAAATGCAGTTTTGCCGCCTTTTGATGGCGCACCCACTTTAAATCTAGTTTTTGACATGTTTATAAGTTCAATATTAGAAAATAAACTTTTCTTTTCAATCAGGATATAAAAATTTATATTAGATAATGTTTTGTTATTTTTCTGATAACTTTAAAATTTTAATTATTTGTAAAAACACGCTATATTTTAATTAAAAACATCTTTTTTCATCATAAAAATTAAATGGTTACATTATAATATTTATTGGTTTTAATTTATAAATAGAAAATATTTTTACGATTTAATATAATTTATGTCATTATCATTGATTTTACAATTAATTCATAGGTAAATTCATTTCAATCTTTTGCAATGTTTTAACTTTTAAAACTCGTTTTCTAAATAGTGGGATTTATTTTAAATTAAATAATTCAAATTTTTTGTTTTGAATTTGGAAAAATGGATTCCATATTTGGAATCAGTAGATCCAAATTATGTTAATAAGATAATTTATTATTTTTAGGCATTATCAATAGACACTACGGTATATTTTATTTACCATAGTTAAATGTAAATCGGGTAATTAAGGGTAAATATAATATTATAAAATTACCCTAACACTTTTCTTAATATAATTTTATGATTATATTTTTCCCTAAATAATACTTGGGTCGATATTTAATCTAATGTAACCCCCTTGTATTTGATTATGACCTTTAATTGATTTTATTTTAAAGAAAGTGAAATATGTCTCACTCGATCTTTAATAATTAATGTATTTTTAATATAAGATTATACAAAATATAAATTCGATTATAAATACCCATTTGAAAGATAAAATGTTTTTCTTTGGTATGGTGATTTATTTGTAATTTTTAAGAGATATTTAATTACATTAATGATGCAGAAATTCTTTATTAATTAAAAAATCAGTAATATAGTTTTAATTGAAATAATAATACCCATTAAAAGGACCACAAACCTGATCAAAACTTATTGGTATTGTATATATAAACCATAATCATCCAATTACTAAATATATGACCATTTGGAGTCTTATAAATGTGATTATGAAACTTATATTATATTATATTAAATGATTTCAATGTTGACAACTTCATAATTTAATAAATATATCATTTTAAAAGTTGGGTGTTTTAGAAGACAAATCTGACTAAAATAATTATTATGAAATTTATATGATTTATCTTAATCCTAGTGTTTTATTTTTAATTTTTATGTGATAAATAAGTACATTAAATAATTATTCAAAAACTTTGTAGTAATTATTTTATTAAGAGAAATATCACATAAATGGTTTTAAAAATATTAAAATAAATATTATATGAACTGTTTAATGTTCTCCACTAATTTTATAGATGATTATGAAATGTTTGGAATATATTTAATATTTTGGATCGAATATATCTTCTCTGTGGATTTTATTTAAATTCAAATGATTGAATAGTGTCATAATTGACACTATTGATATTTTATAAAAATAACATATTATAAAATTATTTCAAAATCACAAAAGTATATAAAAATTACACATTGAAAATTATATGTTAAAAAATGTAATAATTTATCTAATTATGGAAAATTCACAACACATAAGTAAGTATTTATAAAAATTTTAATTTATAATATTATTACGACAAATAAAATTTAATCGATTAAATATGGATAAATCAAAATGAAAAGGTTTAAAATAAAATAAATACCTGTATACATTTGATTGGTTGATGATATTGCAACCCTAAATTACCTCATATTCTAATTTGAGTCATTTTGGATGTTTTTATGTGGGGTTTGAATTTATTATAAATTAATATTTCTTATGTTTCCAAAGGTGTCGCTCTCCTCCCTTATAAAAATGGCACCCCTTCCCTATTCTCTTCACACCCTTTTGAGCCTTGAAGCTCGACCAAACCCTGCCAATTCCTCTTCTCAACCTTCCTAGTTATATCATAGAGGTTCTATTATTCTCAAAAGTCCAACACTAGTGCCTTAAGAGGAAGTTTAAAGGAGGTACGTCGAGGAAGAGGTAATCTCTTCTACCGACTCTTTCATGTTTCTTTCTCCTACAACTTCTTCTTCCATCATTGTTTCATTATAAAGTAATAAAATTAGTATTACTTATATACTAAAATGTTATTATAAATATTTAACAACCCCATTTCACCTTCTATCCATCCTACAGAAAATGAAATCACCGCGCGTGCGTACGTACGGAATTCCGTCTCCACACCGTGGTGCAATCTGTTTTTCCCCCACCACCTTACTTGGAAGGGTATAATGGTGAAAAAAAAACTATTTATGATTATTATAACATAATACTAATTCTATTATATTATATCATCCACTCCAATTCCATTCAATTAATATGGGTACGATATCATCACTCGTGCGTACGTACGGATTACTGTCTCCACGACGTGATGAGATTCATTTTACATGTTAAAAATTCAATAATGATTATAAAGCATATATAATGAATAATAATTAGATATATGACCTAATAATGATATTGTATTTATTTATATGTTATTTACTTACATCCATTCAATAAGGAAATTAAAATAGCGTTAATGCGTATGTACGGTCTACCGTGTCCATGAACGGTGTATTTTGTTCCATTTATCGTTCTATTATATATATTTATATTGTGAATATATATGATATATAAATAATATTTTACAATCTGGAAATAAGTAAATAATGATATAAGTAATAATAATATCAATAACAACAAGTCTATATGCGTACAAAAAATGAAACGATTTTTACCCAAAACGCTTCTTTAACATTGAATTTATAAAAGAATATGTAATATAAAGTCATAAGTAAAACATATATGATATCATAACAATGAATATGTGTAAAGACCCATAAAATTCAAGGGAAATTTTTTTCTTAATTTTCTTTGGATTTTTACAAGAGCGCGGTTTCTGATGGAACCTGATTCCGAGGCCCGGTGTGCCCGAAATCAATTACCGAAGTTTGGCTTGGGTATGTTCAGTGAACGAACGAGCGAGTTTTTCTAACTTTTGAACCGGTGCCCGGAATCGAATTCTGAGGGCACTGATGGAACCGCAGCGCCGATAATTACTTAGGAACTCATGTTTCGGATTTTCATTTACACGAGTACTGATAATAAAAATTGTGGAAGTTTATTTTATAATTACACTTCAATTTTTATTATTTTACTCTAAGTGTTAGTTCTTGATGGAAGTTGGGTAACCAACCAACCTCCCTTGGGAGGTTATGAGGGTGGTGGGGCCCAGACGAACCCCACCCCTTCATATCCTCTAACCCCTCTCAACTCCCACTTTAATGTTGATAACTTATGTTTACTTAACTTATGTAATTAATTTGGTGAGTTACATGTATGTTTTTGAAATTCAAACAATTGAATTTCAAATGCTTTGTTGTGTTAATAAAATAAGATTAGAACTTATTTTATTAGGGGTTGGTGTTGGGTTGTCTGAGATCTTTTTTGAGAAAAAGCTAAGGAACACCTTCTTCCTTGACGAAGAATGCGAAGAACACCATTCTTCAACGAAGAACTTCTCCTCCGAAGAACACAGTTCTTCCGCGACGCCATATCCGCGACGCGATGTTCTTTTTCCACATCGTCTCTTCCGTGATAGTTTTCCGTGATGGAATCGCCGTCAATGACTTCGAATCCTCACTTCGCGACGTCTACGTTCCTTCCCCGCGACGCCCGACCTCCGCGACGCTCGTCTTCCACGGGTCGTTGACGAACACCATTCGTGAACCGAGGTAGGGGATTATTTTATTTAATTATTTCCGTTCTTGATTCTAGTTTATCGATTATCGTGGATTTTCGACTAGATGTTATCATTAACGAGAGGGGGTCCAGACCGCAAAAACACGGCCGAACCCCCCTCCTATGTTCATGTTTGATTTCTTTGCAGATGGAACGGGATGGCGTGGTGCCGTCGCACCACACGGGAATCACACGGCATGTATTGCGCGACGCCGTCGCGCCGCACCGTGGAAAGAAGTTTAAGAACGTGACACCGTCGTGCCACGTCGAAGAAAACTGAAGACGCCGAGGCCGGAACGGGGCCGCGGAGGAGGGGCGCGGTGTCGTCGCACCCCGCTGGACGACAAGAGTCGCGGCCGGTTCCGGGCCGCGGCGGAGCAAGGTGACTGGCGGCCAGCCGGGCCGCCGGTGTCGGAGCTGGAAGGGGACCGTCCACCGCCGGTCCCGTTGAGAATGAACCGGCCGGCCAGGTCGGGCCGACCAGAAAGGGGGAAACCGGGGGAAATAAATTCCCATGGCCGGCTCAATGGCCCCCCAAAAATTTGGGGGGGCCGCGGTTACACAAGGGGGGCATCCCCCCCCCTTCTCCAACAGCTCGGCCAAAGGCCGAGCTGGCAGTGCGGTGGGCGCGCTGTGCCTAGCCGGTCTGGCGCCTGGCCGGTCTGCAAGGCCGGGACGAGCCCAGCTGGGCCGCGCCGCGCCGGTCTGGCCCGGGGCGGGTCGACCCAGTTTGGGCCAACCGGGGGGGGGGGGGTCTCGGGCCAAGTCGGTCTGGGCCCGAAACCCCCATTTTTCGGACCGTCTGGGTTCAATTGCCCATAACTCGGGCTACGGACCTCCGATCGACGCGCCGTCAACGGCGACATGATACTTATAACGATTCGGTCATTTTGGTATATCGCACATAAGGTTTCTTAATACTTTGGGTTTGGCCGGGTTGGTTCGTACACGAAACCAACCGGGCCCTCGGAGTGGAAACACTCATATCTTGAGCTACAGACGTCTGATTGACGTGCCATCAGCTTTGTTGAGTTCCTCTTAGTGAGACGGATCATTTGGAATACTCCGCCCGATGTTTGGACACATGTAGAGTATGGTCGGGATGGTTTTGCCTTAAAAACCAACCGGGCCCCTGGGACGAAAAAGCCAATAACTCTCAGACCGGGCGTCCGATTGACGCGTCGTCTATTGCGTTGAGTTCCTATTGACGATACGGAACTTTTGGATACATCAACTCTGGACTATGTGACAGTTGATGTATCAGCCTCTTGGCTCGTGGAGCGGACCCTCCCGAACGAGCTTGATGTGTGCAGGAACCCTAGTGCTGGCTGCGACTGCTACTGTGACTGCGACGACGAATGTGCAGAGATCCTCAGTGGATTCGACGATGATGACTAAAGCACTCAGCGATCCTATGTGGATCAGTACTACCGATTCTGTGTGGGTCAGCGCTCAGCGGTTCTTTGTGAGCCAGTGCCTACAGATCCTGTGTGGGTCTGATCCTGTGTGGGTCTTTGCGGGGGTTAGTACCTATCGATCCTTTGTGGGTCCAATGACATAGATGGATCAGTGATCATCTCTATCGTCTTTCTAAGAAGTATACCTGTGTGAGCTGAATCATGTTTGCTTTCCTGTGTAGATTGTGTTGTGCTATCCTGTATGGATTACGTTTTGCTTCCGGTGTGGAATACGTATACTTTCCTGTGTGGACTGGGTTGTACTTGGGCTCGGAGGTTGGAGCGTACTGGAATTGATGACTTAGGTATATGTATGGGCATATACCTAAGAAGTGTCGGTTGTTACTTCGTGATTGTATCTTTCCTTTGTGGTTTATCTTTTGTGGATTTTGGGAGTCTTTTGGGGGTCTCGGGGTCCACACTGAGTAGCTTATACTCACCCCTGCACGGGCTATGCCTGCACTACGTTGTGTTGGTTGCGGACGACAGACAGCGTTGATCGTGGTTGAGGCTTGCAGAGCAGGACAGAACCTGGAGGTGGACCACTGGGCGGACATACTCGGAGTGGACGACGGGACCCGTGGATCAGTGGAGCTATCTGTACCCACCCTTCAGGTGATATTTCCAGTGGACAGCTCAGTTTAGCGGCTTTACTTTACAGTTGCGGTTTTCCCTTTCGAGTTGTACTTTACAGTTGGGGATGGATTTCCGGCCCCTTTTACTTTCTGTACTTACTGTTGTACTCAGCTTTTACTTAGAGTTTACTTCTTACGCTTGTACTTTGTGGTGTTTGTTTACTTTAAAAAGGCAATGCCTTCCCTTTTTATCGGGATTTACGCCTTGGTGCTAGTCGCCAGTCCTTGGCCTGTGGAAGGCGGGCCTGGGGTAGTCACGACACAGGCCCCGAGGACGGGTCGTCACAAATTGGTTTCAGAGGAGTTCGGTTCTACCACGAACTCTGATCTTTTCTATGTGAAGCAATAGTGTTTAGCGTATTGAGTGTGGTTATCAGTCCAGGCAGTCCAGTGTTGGTGCGGCGGCCGACGTATCCGTACACCAGGACCCTGACTTCTGATTTCCGACTTAATGCACGAAAACATTGATTGCATGTGTGTTTTAAGTTTTCTTTTTGATTACTTTGTATCAGTTCAATAGGTATATTGTTCTGACCGTGGCGCACCTGTTTCCTTTTCAGGATGGCCCCACGACGGCAGCCAGCTAGGATTCCGAGAGTGGAGCGTGACGACAGCCCACCGAGCGACGAGGCCTCGGTGCAGGGCCCTTTGTCAGCAGTGGCATCGGTGGTAACTCTACCCGCCGAGCCACTGATGCTTCCTACACTAGCCGTTGACGATGCACGTCGTCTCAGCGCACTGCATGAGTTCCAGTGCCAGCGACCTCCCAGGTTCCATGGGGAGACGGACCCCCAGGCAGCCGAGGACTGGCTGGAGGCAGTTGTACGAGTTTTCAGGCTAGTGAGGACACCAGCAGACCTCATGGTGATCCTCGCTGCGAGCCTACTACACGCAGCAGCGGGCTGATGGTGGAGCTTGATGCTCAAGGTGCACGATGAGGCATCTCTACCGTGGGCGTAATTTGAGAGCCTATTCCGCTCGGAGTTCGTCCCATCCACCCTCTGTGCGGTGCGCATTCAGGAGATTATTCAGCTGCGGTAGGGCAGCATGAAAGTCGCTCAGTACTCTGCGAGATTTACTGATCACTCGCGTTACTCAACCGACATGGTACGAGACCCCTTCTTCCGGGCCCGGACCTTTGAGAAGGGTTTGAGACACAAGATCAGGGTATCTCTGATCTCCCTCAGCATTCCGACACAGACAGGAGTACTAGAGCGAGCCCTTTTGATCGAGAGCTTTCTTACTGAGTCTACACCAGCGCCGAGACCCACCGCAGGGCGGCATGTAGCAGAGTCTTCTGCAGCAGGCAGTCGACAGATTACTCAGGGTTCAAGGAAGACCAGACCCTCAGGCATACGACCTCAGGACACTGGCTCAGCAGTGCAGGGCACACAGCGCGGAGCCAGTCTTTCGAGAGGCAGACAGTGCTACTCGTGCGGCGGGCAGGGCCACATGGCTCGTGACTGCCCGACCCACCGTGTCGAGGAGCAGCAGACGGTTGAGGGACCACTGAGGCAGAGGGAGAGGGTCGAACGTGGCGGTCCGCAGGGAGGAGGCGGACGAGGCAGAGGAGCTGGCCGAGCAGCAGGTGGTGGGCGATGATTTGAGGCTCTACCACCACCACCACCATGAGGTCCACCCCGACCATGGGGAGCAAGAGGTCAGAGACAGGCACAACTCCAGGCAGTAGAGGCCTACGACCACGGCGCACCTGAGATGATTCGAGGTACTATCTGTTTCTATTCCACCCTTGCTGCAGTACTTATAGACAAAGGAGTGAGTCACTCTTTCATAGTCGCTGCCCTTGTTCGGAGATCAGAGATTCTGATAGAGCTGTTGGCTCAATCCATACGGCTAGAGACTGCTACGGGAGAAGACTCGACGATTACGCGCTGGTGCTGGCAGTGTGAGCTTACTCTAGGAGGCGAGAGCTTCAGCTGGGATCTTATTGTAGCAGCGTCGAGGCCTTACGACGTCATATTGGGCATGGATTGGTTATCTATGGTCCATGCACAGATTGACTATTTTAGATGCAAGGTGCGATGTGTACGCACCGACGGGAGCAGGTTCACCTTCACCGGAGAGAAGGGAGCCATTTCAGCACAGGATGGACTTCCGCGGAGGAGAGGATAGCCCATCACTCATCAGTTGGCTAGCCTCATCCTAGGAGCAGTTTATGTGCGGAGTCCTGGTTTTCCTGCAGTGGTGGATCAGTTTGCAGAGCTTTTTCCCGACGACGTTCTAGGGTTACCTCCTCGCAGAGAGGTAGACATTTATACTGACCTATACCCCAAGAAAGCTCCGATATCGACTCCAGCATATCGGATGGCCCCCGCCGAGCTTCGAGAGCTACGGGTACAGTTGGAGGACTTGCAGGGCAAGGGGTTCATCCGACCAAGTGTTTCACACTGGGCTTCCCTGATATTGTTCGCCAAGAAGGTGGATGGGAGCTTGCGACTGTGTGTTGACTATCGTCTCCAGAACCAGGTGACAGTGAGGAACAAGTATCCACTACTGTGGATTAATGACCTCTTTGATCAGCTCAAGAGAGCTCGGTGGTTCTCGAAGATAGACCTCAGGTCAGGCTACCATCAGCTCAGAGTTCGAGACGAGGACGTGTAGAAGAAGATCTTCAGATGTCGGTATGGCCACTATGAGTTCTTGGTTATTCCATTTGGCATAACCAATTCTCCAGCAGTGTTCATGACCCTCATGAACAGGATCTTTCAGCCATACCTCGATCTATTTGTTGTGGTCTTCATCGATGACATTTTGATTTACTCGACGACTGAGGAGGAGCATGCCTACCACTTACGGGTTGTACTAGACACACTCCGAGAACACCGGATTTATGGAAAGCTCTGGAAGAGTCAGTTCTGGATACATGAGGTCCACTTCTTGGGACATGTCATCTCTGAGGCGGGAATTGCAGTGGATCCTGTGAAGATCGAGGCAGTGTTAGCTGGGGAGCCACCTAGGAGCGTGACGGAGATGCGGAGTTTCTTGGGACAAGCTGGATACTACCGGAGATTTGTGCCAAACATCTCCAGAGTTTCAGCACCACTCTCAGCTTTGAAGAAAAAGGTGAAACCCTTCGTGTGGTCAGACAGATGTCATCAGAGCTTCCAGGAGCTGAGATAGAGAGTGACCAGCGCAACTATCTTGAGGTTGCTTGAGGAGGGAGTAGGGTACGTAGTCTACTGCGATGCTTCAGGGACCGGACATGGGTGCGTTCTGATGCAGGAGCGGGCAGTGATCGCCTATGGATCATGAATGTTGAGGCCGCATGAGCAGAACTACGCTACCCATGACCTGGAGTTAGCAACATTGGTCTTCGCACTAAAGACATGGCGACACTACCTAATGGGAGAGCGCTTTACAGTCTCTTCTGACCATCATATTCTCAGGTACATCTTCTCGCAGAAGGACCTGAACCTAAGACAGCGGCGATGGCTTGAGTTCCTACAGGACTATGACTTTGATATAGTCTATACTCCTGGGAAGGGGAACGTGGTAGCCGATTCCCTCAGTAGGAGGATGGGCATTCAGCTACTTGAGGAGGCGACAGAGAAGCTAGTCGCTTTGCAGATATCCTTTGTGGATAGAGATGGAGCAGTCTTCCTTCAGTCTCTCACAGTCACTCCTCCACTACTACAGCAGGTCAGAGAGGCTCAGCGTGGGGATGCTGACTGTGAGACGCGGCATGCACAGATATCCTCAGGACATGCACCTGATGGTTTCTCCTTTGGAGCAGAGCACGACATCCTTTTCAGAGGACGTACCTTGGTACCAGTTGCTTTACGGGAGGAGGTGCTGAGAGAGTTTCCCACTTCTTCCTTGGCGGTACATCCCGGAGTGGCGAAGATGTACTAGGATCTCAGATGATAGAACTGGTGGTCGGGCATGAAGAAGGTTGTGGCAGAGTTTGTTTCTCGATGCCTCACCTGCCAGCAGGAGAAGGCTGAGCATCAGGTACCAGCAGTCTTGGTACAGCCCTTGGAGGTTCCGGAGTGGAAGTGGGACAACATATCGATGGACTTCGTGACTGGACTTCCACGTACATCCAGAGGTCATGACTCCATTTGGGTTATTGTCGACTGACTCACCAAGTCGGATCACTTTTTACCCATCAGAGAGCAGGGCTCAGTGGAGAGCATGGGACGACTTTACGTTCAAGAGATTGTACGGCTTCACGGTGTGCCATCTTCTGTCGTCTCCGATCGAGATGCTCGATTTACTTCCCGGCTATGGAAGGGATTGCAGGAGGCGTTCGGGAGGCATCTACGTCTGAGCACAGCCTTTCACCCTCAGACGGATGGTCAGACGGAGAGGACCATTCAAACTCTCGAGGACATGCTCCGCGCGTGTGTCCTCGACTTTGGTCGTAGCTGGGAGGACCACCTACCCTTGGTGGAGTTTGCGTACACCAAAAGCTACCACTCCACCATCGGGATGGCACCGTACAAGGCATTGTACGACCATCCTTGCAGATCTCGATTGTGCTGGACAAACCCTGGGGAGTCAGCACTTGTGGGACCAGAGATGGTCCAGGCCACGACAGAGAAGGTCCAGGTCATCCAGGAGTGGATGAGGACAGCTCAGAGCCGGCAGAAGTCATACGCTGACAGGAGGCAGAGGCCATTAGAGTTCAAGGATGGAGACCATGTCTTCTTTTGTGTCTCACCTCGATGTGGTTTACGGAGATTTGGCCCAGGTGGAATGTTATCTCCGCGCTTCATCGGACCCTTCTAGGTCCTCATCAGGATTGGTGAGCTGGCTTATCGTCTGGCTCTACCACCTCAGTTGCACCGGGTGCACGACGTCTTCCACATATCTCAGCTGAGGAGATACGTGCACGACCCGATGCACATCATTGACCATGGGGAACTTGACATTGACGATGGGGCTACTTTTACGGAGGTCCTGGTGGAGATCGAGGATCGATAGGAGCGGGTCCTCTGTGGACGGTCGATTCCTCTAGTGCGCATCAGATGGCAGCACGAGAACCTCCAGGAGTTCACTTGGGAGCGAGAGGCTCAGATGCGTGCTCAGTACCCTCATTTGTTTTCCTAGTTTTGATGTATCTTTACGGGGACGTAAAGCCCTGAGGTGGGAGTAATATAAAGACCCGTAACATTCAAGGGAAATTTTTTTCTTAATTTACTTTGCATTTTTACAAGAGTTCGGTTTCTGACGGCACCTGATTCTGAGGCCCGGTGTGCCCGGAATCAATTTCCGAAGTTTGGCTCGGGTACGTTCAGTGAACGAACGAGCTGGTTTTTCTAAATTTTGAACCGGTGCCCGGAATCGAAGCCTGAGGGAACCGATGGAACCACATCACCGATAATTGCTTAGGAACTCCTATTCCAGAGTTGCGTTTACACGAGTGTTGATCATAAAATTTGTGGAAGTTTATTTTATAATTACACTACAATTATTATTATTTTACTCTATGTGTTAGTTCGTGATGGAATTTGGGTAACCACCCAACCTCCCTTGGGAGGTTATAAGGGTGGTGGGGCCCACACGAACCCCACCCCTTCATATCCTATAACCCCTATCAACTCCCGCTTTAATGTTGATAACTTATTTTTAATTAACTTATGTAATTAATTTGGTGAGTTACATGTAAGTTTTTGAAATTCAAACAATTGAATTTCAACTGCTTTTTTGTGTTAATAAAATAAGTTTAGAACGAATTTTATTAGGGGTTGGTGTTGGGTTGTTTGAGACCTTTTTGGAGAAAAATCTAAGGAACTCCTTCTTCCTCAACGAAGAACGTGAAGAACACCGTTCTTCAACGAAGAACTTCTCCGCCGGGGAACACGGTTCTTCCGCGACGCCGTATCCGCGATGCGACGTTCTTCTTCTGCGTCGTCTCTTCCACGACAGTTTTCCGCGACAGAATCGCCGTCAACGACTTCGAATCCTCGCTTCGCGACATTGACGTTCTTTCCCCGCGACGCCCGACCTCCGCGACGCTCATCTTTCGCGGGTTGTTGACGAACATCGTTCCTGAACCGTGGTAGGGGATTATTTTATTTAATTATTTCCGTTCATGATTCTATTTTATCGATTATTGTGGATTTTTGACTAGATGTTATCATTAACGAGAGGGGGACTGGACCGCAAAAACACGGCCGAACCCCCCCTCCTATGTTCATGTTTGATTGCTTTGCGGATGGAACGGGATGGCGTGGTGCTGTCGCACCACACGGGAATCACACGGCAAGTATTGCGCGGCGCCGTCGCGCCGCGCCGTGGAAAGAAGATTAAGAACGCGATGTCGTTGCGACGCGTCGAAGAAAACCGAAGACGTCGCGGCTGGAGCGAGGCCGCGGAGGAGGGGCGCGGCGTCGTCGCACCGCGTCGGACGATAAGAGCCACGGCCAGTTCTGGGCCGCGGCGTAGCTAGGTGACCGGCGGCCAGCCAGGCCACTGGTGTCGGAGCCGGAAGGGGACCGGCCACCGCCGGTCCCGTTGAGAAGGAACGGGCCGGCCAGGTCGGGCCGGCCGGAAAGGGGGAAACCGGGGGAAATAAATTCCCCAGGCCGGCTCAACGGCCCCCCATAAATTATGGGGGTCCGCAGTTACACAAGGGGGGAAGGCGCCCCCCCCCCCTTTTCTCCAACAGCTCGGCTGAAGGCCGAGCTGGCAGCGCGCTGTGCCCAGCCGGTCCGGCGCATGGCCGGTCTGCCAGGACGGGCCGAGCCAAGCCGGCCGGGCCGGGCCAGGCCGGGCCGACCCTGTCCGGGGCGGGTCAACCCGGTTCGGGCCAACAGGGGGGGGTCTCGGGCCGGGTCGGTCCGGGCCCAAAACCCCCGTTTTCGGACCGTTTGGGTTCAATTGCCCATAACTCGGGATACGAACCTCCGATTGACACGCCGTCTGCGGAGACACGATCCTTAGAACGAGACGGTCGTTTCGTTATATTGCACTCAAGGTTTCGGAATACTTTGAGTTCGGCCGGGTTGGTTCGTACACGAAACCAACCGGGCCCTCGGAGCGGAAATGCTCATATCTTGAGCTACGAACGTCTGATTGACATGCCATCAGCTTTGTTGAGTTCCTCATAGTGAGACGAATCTTTTGGAATACTCCGCTCGAGGTTTGGACGCAGGTGCAGTACGGTCAGGATGGTTTTGCCTTAAAACCCAACCGGGCCCCTAGGACGAAAAAGCCAATAACTCTCAGACCGGGCGTCTGATTGACGCGTCGTCTGTTGGGTTGAGTTCCTGTTGACGATTCGGAACTTTTGGATACATCAAATCTGGACTATGTGACTATTGATGTATCAGCCTCTATGCTCGTGGAGCGGACCCTCCCGAATGAGCTTGCTGTGTGCGGGAACCCTAGTGCTGGTTGCGACTGCTACTGTGACTGCGACGACGACTGTGCAGAGATCCTCAGTGGATTCGATGACGACGACTAAAACACTCAGCGATCCTATGTGGATCAGTGCTACCGATCCTGTGTGGGTCCGATGCTGTGTGGGTCAGCGCTCAGTGGTTCTGTGTGAGACAGCGCCTACAGATCCTGTGTGGCCCCGATCCTGTGTGGGTCTATGCGGGGGTTAGTACCTATCGATCCTTTGTGGGTCCGATGACTTAGATTGATCAATGATTATCTCTATCGTCTTTCGAAGAAGTATACCTGTGTGAGCTGAATCCGGTTTGCTTTCCTGTGTGGATTGTGTTGTGTTATCCTGTGTGGATTACTTTTTGCTTCCTGTGTGGAATACGTATACTTTCCTGTGTTGATTGGGTTGTACTTGGGCTCGGAGGTTGGAGCGTACTGGAATTGATGACTTAGGTATATGTATGGACATATACCTAAGCAGTGTCGGTTGTTACTTCGTGATTGTATCTTTCCTTTGTGGTTTATCCTTTGTGGATTTTGGGAGACCTTCGGGGGTCTCGGGGTCCCTACTGAGTAGTTTATACTCACCCCTGCACGGGCTATGCCCGCACTACGTTGTGTTGGTTGCAGACGACGGACATCATTGATCGTGGTTGAGGCTTGCAGAGCAGGACGATACCTGGTGGTGGACCACTGGGCGGACGTACTCAGAGTGGACGATGGGACCCGAGGAGCAGTGGAGCTATCTGTACCCACCCTTCAGGTGGGATTTCCAGTGGACAACTCGGTGTAGCGGATTTACTTTATAGTTGTTGTTTTCCCTTTCGAGTTGTATATTACAGTTGGGCTTGTATTTCTGGCCCCTTTTACTTTCCGTACTTACTGTTGTACTCAGCTTTTACATAGAGTTTACTTCTTCCGCTTGTACTCTGTGGTGCTTTTTTACTTTACAAAGGCAATGCCTTCCCTTTTTATCGGGATTTACGCCTTGGTGCTAGTCACCAGCCCCTGGCCTGTGGAAGGTGGGGTTGGGGTAGTCACGACACAGGCCTCGAGGACGGGTCATGAAAATATTATTCTGTAATAAGTCAATGTCATTTTTTAAATCATTATAAAGGGGTTTTGGATACATAAGAAGCATATCAGACATAAGGTAAGGGGTAACTTTTCCAATCTCATTTTTATCTGAGATTGTTTATACGTAGGTATTTACTGGGGTAATATTTATCATCCATGTCCCTATTTTCTAAAAATTGATTCATGTGTGTTTAATGTCATTTTTACCCATTTTTTACATTTACTACATGGTATGTAAGGAATCTATCTTTTTTACCATATGAGGTACATTTTGACTTTTTCCACAAAAGTACGAGAAGAACGTTTTTTTAACTTATATGGCATGAATGGATTTTTACGGTTTCATAAGGCCTTATTTCTAGGAAGCATAATCTACAATATTTCATGACTATTTTCAAAAAAATCATTTTCTTTTATAATTTCATGGTATTTTGTGAAAAGAAAAATATTTTGAAAAAGAAAGGATATTTTCCTCATGAATTCATTTCAAGTGTTTTATAAAAAAAAATTACATGTAAGATGATATTATTTTATATGTGTATGTTTCATGTATAACGTATCTATAATTTACATTGTTTTACTTCTCTTATGATGAAATTATATCCATTTGTTTTATATGGATTACATTTTGATGGGATGATGTTTATGAAAGCCATTTTAATCTTTGTGTTATGATGAATGATTTATGTTTATGTTGTGGCACAAGTATGAATGATTTCATTATGAGATCGGTGGAACCAATATCTCCCTCCAATGCATTGGGTAAAGATTTATATCTCATGAGATTGACATGGCTGGAATTGAATGTGAATCTGGTTCAGTAATACAGGGCTGGAATGGCAAGTAAACCCGGTTCAGTAAGGGACATTGTCCTCTAAGAAGGTCTTGGAAGAAATGCTTGGGCTACTATGGAAATCATATCATGTGCTTAATGGTTTTCCATAATTACATGCTTTATTCCCATGATATTTTATCATGAATAGTGTCCCTTTATGATCTATGCCTTATGTATTTTCACGATTTATGTCATTTCTCAAGATTTTGATGTTTAGATTTTATGTTCACGTTTTTGAAATTAAATTTTTATGGATTGTTTTATGTTCTCATTTTTTACCCTTACTGAGCATTTGAGCTCAACCTTTTTATATTTTCTATTTTTTGGGATATAAATAAAGGTTTTAGGAATGAAAATGGGGGGGGAATCTTTATGGGAGATGTCGAAGATCATTCACCAAGATTAGAAGATTTTGTTTCGAGTTTCCAAAGACACTAAACTATTACAGTCCTTTGCTGTCTGTTTTTGTTATGTATTAAGTATTCCGCAAAAGTAATGTAATGTCCATGTACGTCATTTTTGGGTCTCTACAGTTGGTATCAGAGAAAAAGTTTAGTTAACCGTTGGAATCAAGGATGTGAAAACTTTAGTGAGATCCCTAGAGATATTTCTAAGGTATGTCTATGGATGTCCCTAAGGTTAAGTATATGTATAGGTTATAGCCCTATAATTATGGTAACGATCTTAGAATTAAACCTAATATGTTAGATATTGAAGGTACTCCCCCTTTATTATGTTGTTATTGACCTCACTTATTTTGATAATCCCAACTATGCTTTCACATACATTCATAATCGCAATTAATGTTTATCTATATTCTAATTCACTAAATCTATGACATGTTATCTGATAATAATATTAAAATAATTCTTTGAAATATGTTTATCAATGTTTATCTTTTTTTATATAAGTTTTGATGTAATTCTAACCCAATCAGATATGTTTTTCATAAAATAGATAAGTGTTAGTAACTGATCTGCGTATAGATACAAATACAGAGCTACCGGCACTTAGTCTACCGATATGTACAAGTCCACCGGTAAGCATAGAACAATGTCACCGATACAGATAGCTACCAATATAACAAGTCTTCCAATAGTACATAATGGAGCTATCGTTATGCATAAGTCTACCGATAAACATAATCACTGGAACTAATCGAGCTACCGATATAGACAGTCACCAATACAGAATGAAGCTACTGATACAATGCAGAGCTACCAATAGACCAAGAGCTACCAATATACAGAGTCACCGATACAGAATGAAGCTACTGATACAGAGCATGTATACCGATAGATCAAGGGCTACCGATATACAGATTTCCTGATACAGAAGAAAGCCACTGAAACCAATTGTTATTGATACATAGAGTAAGAGATACCGATATCAGGAGCTACCCATACAAGTTCAAAGAGCTACCGATGGAAGGTCACGGTTACACAAAGTCCGCCGTACACATCTACCAAAAGGAGATACTAATGATTGACCAACTATTCAAACTCTATACTCTCAATGTTATTTATTTATTATGCTAACGGTTACATTTGATGTTTTTAATGTAGTTAATGTTATTTAACGATATCTGTTGGCATTGAAGGTTCCGGGCATAGCGGAAACGCATGGGTGGATGTTCCCATTTGGATTTTTTCAATAACAATGATCAATATGGGATCAATACGACGATAAATGCCAGTCTCCATGGATCGAATCACAGAAAAGGACAAATAATGGAAAAGTCCCGGAACCAAAAGGTAGGATCATTACAAGTTGATTATAATTAAATTAATCAATTGAAAATAAATACCTTTTGGGTGTTCCTTCTTCATTGATGTTCTTGATCACGTTCCGATGTGATTCGTCATTGCATCACGGAAGCCAATTGTAGACTTCCTCTAGCGGTGATCCACACATGTACCTCATATCTCGGGACATCGCCAAAGGACTCCTTGTGTGCTAGCGTGGAGAAAACTTTGCTTGTGTTGTCCTCCTTAGATCTCCTTGATCTGATGGAAGTGGATCTCTGTCAGTCTATAGAGCGTTCTTGGAGGAAGAGGATATTTCAGCCTTGAAAGAATTCTCCAGAATTGTTGAGTGTGGGGTAGGAAAAGAGTTGGGGTTGTGAGGATATTTATAATCAGGTTTGAGGTTGTAGATTTATGAAAATAAATAAATGTGTTACACATTTTATTTATTTCATTGAATCTTATTTAAAACCAACATGTCGAATAATTAATTCCTTGAAATGCACCCACACTGATTATAATAAATATCATTTAAATGGATGGGACAAATCCTTCCTCGACTTATCCATTAACAACATGTCACTCAAGACGCACCCAACGTACCCTACTTCCCACCAACTGTATGAGTGACAGTTTTCATCAGTAAATTTAAGTTCACGAGTCATTACATGAGTTAATGATAATCTTCTAGTCTAAGGACCATTACACACGCTTGTAGATAGCAATGTCCGATGACAGCAATACTTTCAGAATTTCTACTGGCGGGTCTATTCTCAAATTCTCCCATCTTGGAGATGACAAAGTGCGAACTCCATGAGAGAGAGTCTTGTAATCTAACGAGTACTCGCACATGACGGTCTTTATACAATGTGTCCTATCATTGTATGCCATCCAACCATAGAACATTATATATGAATATTGTTATAGCATTTCAAGGTTCTCATCATAGCGGGGATCTGCCATGACATTATCAATGCAACAAATATTCCAGGACATTATTATTTTATAGTCATGCAGAATAATGAACAATATATAATAAGTGAATATTCATGTAATCAAAGTACAAAACAGTTGGTTCTCAAGACACCAACCCTTAAAAACTCCCACTTGGACTAGAGCCAAATACCTATGACTTTTAGTCCGCTAGACCTCACATGATGATCATGTTTCAGCTGATTCAAGGCTTTATTCAAGGGGTCCACCACATTGTCTTCTGTGGAAATACTGCTCTCTGCAACTTCACCTCATTGAGAAAAATCCCTCAAGAGATGATTCTTCCAAGTTATGTTCTTTGTCTGCTGATGTGACCTTGGATCTTTTGCAAGTTCCAGTGCTGCAGTATTTTCACAATAGAGTGTGATAGGATCTTTACTACTCGGTATTACATCTAGTTCTTGGAAAAAGCTTCGCATCCATACTGCTTCTTTCGCTTCCTCAAAAGTTGCGATATACTTGGACTCCGCTGTAGAATCTGCCACAACACTTTGTTTTGAGCTCTTCCAACTCACTGCACCTCCATTCAAACTGAAGATGTATCCAGTCTTTGACTTCATGTCATCTTGATTAGTCTGGAAACTAGCATATACATGTCTTCTAATGACTAGTTCTTCATCTCCTCCACAAACCAGGAACATATCCTTAGTACGTTTCAGATACTTATGGATAGTCTTGACTTCCATCCAATGGCGGTATCCTGGATCAGCTTGATATCTTCCTACCGCACTTAATGCATAAGCAACATCTAGCCTCGTACATAGAAAAACATACATGACTGACCCAATCACGGATGAGTAAGGGATCCTTGCCATTATCTTTTTTCCTCATGTGTTTGAGGACACATTTTCTTACAAAGATGAATGCCATGTGACACTGGCAACAATCCCCTCTTGGACTGGTCCATATTGAATCTCTTCAGTATCTTGTCCATGTATGTACTTTGACTCAGGACCAGTATTCTTTTGGATCTATCACGATGGATCTTGATCCCAAGAATATATGCTACCTCTCCCAGTCTTTCATGGAGAATAATTTATGCAACCATTCCTTTACTAACTACAAGACATGTACTTTGTTTCCAATTAGTAATATGTCATCAACATATACTATAAGAAAAACAACTACACTTCCACTAATCCTTTTGTAGACACAAGGCTCACATTCATTCTTAGCAAAGACAAACTCCGTTACGGCTTCATAAAAATGAATGTTCCATGACCTTGAAGCTTGCTTTATTCCTTAAATGGATTTCTGAAACTTTCATACCTTTTTGGCATCCTTTGGAGTCACAAACCCTTCAGGTTGTGTCATGTAGACATCTTCTTTGAGGTTCCCATTAAGGTAATCTTTTTTGACATCCAATTTCCAAATTTCATAGTCATGGTAAGAGGCAATGTTCAAGAGGATTATGATGGATTTAAGCATCGTAATCGATGAAAAGGTTTTATCATAGTCAATTCCTTGATGCTGTCTAAAACCTTTTGCAACCAGTCGTGCCTTGTAGGTGCTGACTATCGCCTCCATGTCAAGTTTCTTCTTGAATACCCATTTATTACCAATAGGATTTACATCAATTGGAGGATCTACCAAAATCCAGACTTGGTTTTGGTACATGGAATCCATTTAAGAATTCATGGCTTCTTGCCACTTGGAAATATTTGTTCCTTTAACTACTTCCTTGTAGGTAATAGGATCATCATTGTCAACCAATAATGAGTCACCATCCTCGGTGACAAGAAAATCATATCATTCTGGTTCTCACACATCTCTTGTGCTCCTACGTAGTTCTTGTGTCTCTGGAACAGATTGTTCTTCCACAAGGATTTGTGGAATCTTTTCTTGTACCAACTCTTGTGTATCTTGAGCCTCGACTTCATCAAACTCTATCTCGCTCCCACGATCTCTTTTGGAGATGTGCTCCCTCTCAAGGAAGATGGTGTGTCTTCCCAATATAACATTTTTGTCTGAGGGTTTGTATAGGTAATATCCCCTTGTTTCCTTGGGATATCATATAAAGATACACTTTGTGCCTTGGGGTGCATGTTTTTTACCTAAAGAGGCCTTAACAAATGATTCGCTACGCCACACATGTAAATTCGATAACATGGATTTGCATCCACTCCATAACTCGTATGGAATACCATTTATCGATTTAGTTGTTACTTGGTTTAGTGTGCTTGATGTTTTTTGTAATGCATATCCCCAAAAGGATAATGGAAGACTCACATGACTCGTCATTGATCTCACCATGTCCAACAGGGTGCGGTTCCTCCTTTCTCTTACACCATTCCACTGTGGCATGTAAGGAGGAGGGAGTTGAGATATAATTTCAAACTACCGTAAGAAATCAATGAAGTCCTAATTAAGATATTCTCGTCCTCTGTCTGAGTGGAGTTTCTTAATCTTCTTACCAAGCTGGTTCTCAACTTCATCCTTGTATTCTTTGAACCGATCAAAAGAATCTGACTTATACCTCATTATGTAGATATATCCATATCTACTAAAATATTCAGTAAAAGTTATGAATTATGAGAACCCACCCCTTTTCTCTCCTGGAAATGGCCCACCCACATATGTGTGAACTAATTATTTAATCTCTTTAGCTCTTTCACCATTCCCACTAAATGGGGCTTTGGTCATTCTGCCTTGTAGACACACATGACATACACCAAGTGGTTTTAGTTCGAAAGAATCTAAATACCCATCTTGATGAAATTTTGTCAAACATTTCTCATTGACATGACCTAGGCGGTGATGCCAAAGTTGGGTGTTGTATGTGTCATGCGAATTAACTTTGTCATCGATTGCCATTACTTGGTTTCTGTAGTCTAACACATAAAGGCCGTTATATAAATGTGCCCTACCAAAACAAATGATATCTGTATAAAAGTAGAAACATCGATTTCCAAACATGAATATGAATCCATCAGTATCTAATATGGATACTGAAATACTATTTTTGGTTACATATGGAACATAATAAAAACCCTTTGACACCAAGATCATTCCAGTTGGCAATGTGAGGTGGTAGTCTCCGACAGCTACAACAGCGAGTCTGGATCCGTTGGCTTCTCGCATATCTACCTCCCCTCGATCAATCTTCTTGAATCTACTTGATTCCTATATTTGGATAATGATGTGAGAACCACGAGTAGTATCTACTACCCAATAAGTAGAAATAGATAGATTGAATTCGATAACAAATGCACCTGAAGCTTCCCCTTGCTTCCTTGGCTGGGTGTAGTTTTTCTTCCAGTGGCCCTTCATGCCACATGCAAAACAAACAGCATCATGTTCCCCTGACTCCCCTTTGATCATCCTTTTCATGGAAGGCCTTGAAGAAGCTTTGGGCTTAAAGCACTTCTCCTTCCCTTTTCTTTAATTCACCATATGGAAAGAAGGATTTTCATGCTTAATGTCATTATCTACTTGGGGAATAAGGATAAGAAGATCAGATAGAGACTTTTCAATGTTGTTCATGTTGAAATTAAAAACAAAGTTCGAGAAGCTCTGGGGGAGTGATGCAAGAATGAGATCGGTACCCAGTTCTTCATGGAGTTTAAAACCTAGAACCTACAAGTGCTCAATGTAGCCAATGAGCTTGACTACATGTGTCCCAGCTGGGGAACCCTCTCCAATCGTGCTCTGAAATAGAGCCTTGGAGATCTCAAACCTTTCCTGTCTTTCTCTCTCCTCGTATACACCATGGAGGTGCTCGAGCACGCTATAGGCATCCATGTCTTCATGAGACTTCATGAGCTCACTAGACATATATTATAGCATTAAACATTGAACATTTAGAGTGTCGTTCAAATGTTGATCATAGACCAAGAAATCTTCATCACTCACCCCTAGGGCTGGAGAATCAGGAAGTGAGGACTCCAGCACATAAAACATTCATTCAAGGCGTAGGATAACCCGAAGGCGCCTAAACCATTCGTGAAAGTTAATACCGGTGAGGATATTGTCTTTATCCAGTATTGATCACAGAGAAAATGTGGTTGACGAGTTTTTCATTCGATTCTATAGATTAAAAGAGCAGATTTATCAGTAATTTCTTGATTACATTTTATGAGAAATAATAAATGAATTAATTAATTCTCCCACTATTTTATCAAGTCCCAATGTCCCTCACCATTGAACTCGGAATGTCCTGTTTCTTTGACATTCTAGTGGAAAGGATCTATATTCCCCTTAGCATAACCCCAAAACGGTTTGGTCAAGCTATTTGAAGGTATTTAGGTAGGCAGGTCTTTGCCAACTGTGAGCTTACAGTTCCTTGATCTGTTGGGTGGACTCCCCAATCCTGAAATCCTGACTTGGATTTCCAAAACTCTTGCCTCCAATATTACATCATGTATATAAAGTGCTACTCCTCTTGATGTAATATGGTTAAGTCAACCTGAAACCTTTCATAAGGGATTCCTTTATAAAAGAAAGTGTCCCAACAAGGTTTGGTCAAACACATAGTTTTATTGAGTCTTTCCCTTAATCAAGTAACAAAATTCTCGGTCTAACTTAATATGGTATTGAGGGATTTTAATCTTTTATGCATAGTTTATCATTATCACATGATTTTTAATATATAGTGATTCTTTCTTAAGTGATTAACCATGTTCTAATAATGTTTATGCATAGTCTGGTTTTTATTTTATTCTATGTTTGCATGCTGGTTTATTTCATTAATTATGTGATCGCGACAACACATACATAATAAATAAATGATGCAATTTAGATAGAAATAAAATAATATGGCATGGTCATGAGCTTCTATTGGTTAGCTTATCTAGTGGTTTTGATAAGATAACCCTGACCTAGGGAAAGCACCTTGAACCTGATGGTTCGTGTTTTGCAGCTCCCACCTGTCCACCTTTGAATCTTCCTGGGTTGGTTTCACCTCAGCTTTGGGTTTTGAACCGTCTCCTATGGCTTGGGATATCCTCCATTACATGGGTTTACATTAAAGAAAACATGGGAATGCAGGACCTAAATTTTATTGGAAGAAGACTCAGAGGCCAAGAAATTTAAATTAAATAAATTAAAATGAAACCATAAAAATACAAAGGGTCTTTGGTCTAGATCATTATTATCCATAGCATGCAATTATATTTACACATATTTAGAATTCAAATTCATTTAATTTTTATTTCATTTAAGATAAGCCGCGCTCGAATTCAATTAATTATGATCTTATAATTAATCAATTCTTTATCTTAAATTCCTTTCTGAATTTCCTTGAGATTCTTCTCATCCATATTCCTTGTACGATGTCTTTGTACCTTTGGAGGAAACCGGGTGAAATTTTTTGAAAGTACACGGTCTGTATTTTATATTTACATGGCATGTATTTCTTTTCACCATTTATCCAAAGTACACGTCGGGGGGATTTGGCGTGTTCTCTGTACATTGGAAATTTTGGAGTACACAGCGTGTAAATAAATCATACACGGCGTGTACTTCCTTGTTACGTGGTAACCGGACTGGCGATCCCGTGTACGTTGTATGCGGCTTATCCTTATACACGGTTTCACCTGGGCCGGAATGGACTACACGATGTGTTGCTCCAACATACATGCAGTGTATTCCGGTTCCACATGCCGTTCAGTTCTGGTTAACACGGCATGATTATTACTGAGGAATATTCAATTCACACGGCGTGATTTGGCGGACCAGTTATGGTTCATTGAACCTAAGTACACGACGTGTAGTTTTAATTACACGCCATGTAATCCCATGTTGAACAGACAGAAAGAGCGGCTCCTCCGGTTGAGTTCCTCGTTTTTATTTTAATCAAAATTTAAAATTAAAAGGGAGTTTCTATGATATGAATCGAGAAACGATGGAGGGAAAATAGATCTCGTTTATTCGGATTAATAGAACAATATATTTCGAATTGAATCAAATATAAATGCGTAAATTGTCAATGAAAATTAAATAACTATAATCAACGTTGTAACCTCCCCCTAATACCTTTTGAATGTTCTAAGCACAGCAGAAGCACGTGGGTGGATGTTCCCACTTGGTTCCTTTTCATTAACAATGATCAATTCATGATCAATATGACGATAAATGCCAGTCTCCACGGATCGAATCACAGAGAAGGAAAAAGAAAGGAAAAGTCCCGGCACCAAAAGGTAGGATCGTTACAAGTTGATTATAATTAATTTAATCAATTGAAAATAAATACATTTTGGTTGTTATTTCTTTGTTGATGTTCTTGATCATGTTCCGATGTGATTCCTCGTTGCGTCACAGAAGCCAAGTGTAGACTTCCTCTAGTGGTGATCCACACGTCTACCTCATATCTCGGGACGTCGCCAATGGAGTCTCTGGGTTCTAGCATGGAGAAAATTTTGCATGTCTTGTCCACCTTAGATCATCTTGATCTGATGGAAGAGGATCTCTCTCTGTCTTGAGAGCGTTCGTGGAGGAAGATGTTCTTTCGGCCTTGAATGAATTCTCCAGAATTGTTGTTCGTGGGGTAGGAAAAGAGTTGGGGTTGTGAGGATATTTATAATCGGGTTTGAGGTTGTAGAGTTATGACAATAAATAAACGCGTTACGCATTTTATTTATTTCATTGACTCTTATTTAAAACCCCCATGTCGAATAATTATTTCTTTGACATGCGCCCACGCTGATTATAATAAAAATCATTTAAAACAATATTATATCATCAAAATCCCCACTAGAAAAAAATACATGGCGTGTATTAATAAATACATGGCGTGTAGTTGTTTTTAATTTAAAACTACACAGCGTGTATATCTTGTTTTCATTTATTCATTTTCTTTCCATAAAGAAAACTACACGGCGTGTAATTATTAATACACAACGTGTACTTGTTTTTCACGAAAAAACTACTTAGGCATCCTTGAATAATTATTAAACCACGTATGGGAATAATAATTATTCTACTTGAGATACTTGAATACACTTAGTGTGTGACCCTCTAGGCCTCTTTCTCATTGGCATTAGGTGAGCTTTCCTAAAGTCCAAGATTACTGTCTAGCAATTGGTCAAGGCACCCAAGAGAAAGGTGTTGACGCCGCATTGATGTATCACCTCATACGAATACTTACTGTGTAATTTAATCCCTTTGTCTTGATATCTAATCAAATAGGTTGAATGGCAGTGTCATAAACCTATTTTCTTGATCCATCATTCTTTGACTACCTGAAATAAACTCGTCATTTACACCATAGCCATGGAATTTAATGTGACAGTTCTATTTCAATCAATGGGCCGAGATATCAACATCCATAAATGGAAGGCACAAATCCTTCCACGACATATCCATTAACAACATTTCACTCTTGACGCACCCAACGTACCCTACATCCCACCAACTGTCTGCATGACAGTATTCGTCAGTAAATCTAAGTGCGCGAGTCATGACATGAGTTAATGATAATCTTCCAGTGTATGGACCCTTACACACGCTCGTATATAGAATTGTCTGATGACACCCAAACATGCAGAATTGCTACTGGCGGGTCTGTTCTCATAATCTCCCATATTGGAGATTACCAAGTGAGAACTCCATGAGAGAGAGTCTCATCATCTTACGAGTACTCACACATGACAGTCTGTATACTATGTGTCCTATCATAGTATGTCATCCAACCATAGAAATTTATTTAAGAATATTGTTATAGCATTTCAAGGTTCTCATTATAGCATGTATCTGCCATGTCCTTATCAATGCAACAAATATTCCATGACATTATTATATTATAGTCATGCAGAATAATGAAAAATATATAATTAGTGAACATTCATGTAATCAAAGTACAAAATAGTTGGTTCTCATGACACCAACCCTTACAGGCATGTCAGGGAACCATACCTAGTACCCATGAAAAATGTATTCATTCTCTTTTGCTAGAGCTAAAAGCTATAAAAGGGAAGATGAAGACCTAGCTGAAAGGTTGTGAATATAGGAAGATCGTAGTAAAGAAACTAAGAAGTCAAATGAAGGGTGAAAAAGACAAGGGCTACATAGCATTGAAACGTGGTTACTTCACACTAGGCTACATCCATACCTGGAGAGAACTGGACAGACACGAAGCCACTCATTCTAGAGGATAACACAAGCTGTATCTTGATTGAAGAACTAAAAAAACACTTTAAGCACTCAGGCTGATAAGCTGAACCTGAATACCAAGGAAGAAAATGACACTCTGTTTTTCAGACAAAAACCAGAGAAGGGCTCAAAAGATTTTTTGTCCAATCAAACGAGTCCAGAGCTACACAGCCAATCACTAAATATTTTCTAAACTCATTCATACTTACTATAGTGATTATTTTATTTACATTTCGAGCAGTTTGTGTACCCTATTAATTTTACAGACACTGTGTCCTCAGCTAAACTAGAGGATTATTAAATCCAAATTCAAACTCTATAACTCCTTGTATCCCACAACGGATAGTGGTAGAGGTCAAGTAAGACCTGGCCAACTATGAGGTGTTGTTTGTTTTCCCACGTCGAACTGTGGTAGAGGTCTTTGAACTTGGAAAATCTTTTCACTATTGCTTACCCCGATCCAAGGTGTGGATCAATTTATATAAATTGTATGAGAGGACAATGTCTCAGATTGAGACTGAAACACTTTGTTACATCTACTAGGCATTTTAGTTTAAGTCATAAGTATACTATATATTTCATATAATGCTGCTAACTACATTGAAATATAACTTGTTTTAATGTAACTTTGATAGTTAAATTAACCTGTTTTGATACTTATTGTAAACCAGTAAGTTAGTTTCAAAAGTCAATTTAAGATTCAGATTAAATTAACGGAGACCTAATCAATCTTTTAGAAACTAATTGAACATTTACAATCTGTGAAAATTCACTATAGATTAACTTTTTTTAAATAGGGTGATTTTTAGAGAAATCTTTTTAACAGAAATTTTAATTGGTACATAATTAACCCACCCCCCCCCCCCTCTTGAGTATCCACTATGACCAACATTTGGTATCAGAGGTTGTTCTTATTATTACAGGATTTCAAAACACTCTGTTTTTCAACTGTGATTTTGGTGGCATCTTGAAAGATCATAAATTTCTGTTAGTTCTAAATTTTATCTCTTTATATATATATTCTAAAATCTAGTTATAGACAATAGACTAGAAGGTGCTGCTATGAACATGCCACCTTTCTTTAATGGAACAAATTATGCCCAGTGGAAACATAAAATGAAAATTCATTTGGAATGTATGGGTTTTGATATCTGGACTGCTATAGAAACTCAATATAAAATTCCATAAACTGAAAGAACTAATTGGGATGAAGCTACTAAGATAGCTTACAACAATAATTGTAAAGATATGATTTCCATATATTATGCTTTAAGAGATGAAGAGTTCAATCAAATATATACTTGTAAAACTGCCTTTGAAATATGGGATACCTTGAGTGTTTCTCATAAAGGAACAAATAATGTTAAAAAATGATATTAAATACTTATACAATCAAATATGGTAATTTTAAGATGATAAATGATGAACCCATTTCTGACAAGTACCTCAGGTTTAATGAGAATGTCAACACCATGAGTTCACTGGGAAAAGTTGTTTCAGAGAAGGAGAATATCATGAGAATATTGAGATGCTTGCCAGACAGATGGAGAGGCACTTCTGTGTCTATCCGAGAGTCTTGTGACATCAGCAAGATACCTGTTTAGGAGTTGATAGGTAATATAATGATGTATGAAGAAGAAATGAAGGTGAACAAAGAAGAATATGTTGAACCCAAGAGAAAATCTATTTCAATCAATTCTACTTCTTAAAAGATTAATGACATGGAGAAAATACAAGTACCTACAGAAAGTTCAACAAGTAAAAATTCAGACTCTGACAGTGATGCTGAGATGGCTCAAATAGCCAGGATATTTAAGAAGTTCTATAGGAAGAATAAATTCTTTAGAAAATCAAACTAAAAAGGTAAGTATGAAAATAAAAGTAAGTGGAAGAAGGATTGGAAGAAATATGATAAGGAAGATGATATATTCTGCTATGAATGCAAGAGTAAAGGACACATCAAGGCTGACTGTCCAAAATTGAAATTCAAAAATAAATATGATTATAAGGACAAGAAGTACAAGAAATCCATGAAAGCAACCTTGAGTGCTTCAGAAGTCATCACAATTGAATCTAAAGTTTCTGATTTAGAAAATAATTATGCCAACATGTGCTTCATGACCAATACCTCTGAGGTACCTATTTTCCCTGTTCAAAATGACTATTATTCTGGAAGTAACAGTTATTCAGATAATGATGAAAATATGTGTAAGGCTGAACTTTTTGAATACTGTAACATGCTAGAAGAAAAATTTAGTGAACTTAAGGAAAAATATATGTCATTAAATAAACAACATGCTCTCACTGCCAATGTTAAATATGCCCTTGATATAGAAAAGGAAAAGAATGCTCAACTATTGAAAGAAAATACTGAAGTAAAAATGTCTAATGAGCTACTTAGAAA
This sequence comes from Viscum album, assembly GCA_963277665.1. NCBI lineage: Eukaryota > Viridiplantae > Streptophyta > Magnoliopsida > Santalales > Viscaceae > Viscum > Viscum album. Next base: position 924,161,775 of record OY728132.1, read on the forward strand.
GGACTTAGAAAAAGTCACAAAGGGAAAAGATACACTTACTCAAATGTTAGGTAATCATGTGGCACCAAAGTACACTACTGGTTTGGGATACCAACCTGAACATAGACAGTTTACCAAAAGTCGATTTATTCCGAAATCTGGACAAAATTATGCGTGTTCCAGTTCTAGAAATTCAAATGCTTCACCTAGTTACTCATATTGCTATATATCAAATAAAGATTATCTTTCAAAATTTGTGGAATCTATTGATTATATGAGACCCATAAGACAAATTTGGGTACTTTAAGACTTTATTGCTAACCGTTCTAGACCCAAGAAGATCTTGGTACCAAAGTCATTTTCCATCTAAACATGTTTTGTAGGAGACATGCTTGAAGAGTTCTCAAAAAAAGGTATGGTACATGGACAGTGGATGTTCAAGGCACATGTCTGGAGATTACTCATGCTTTAAAACCTTAATAATGGTTGATGGAGGCTATTTCACCATTGTTGATAATTCTAAAGGAAAAATTATAGGCCTAGGCCATATTGGTAACATTAATTCAGTTTTAATTTCTAAATTTTTATTTTTAGATGGACATAAATATAATCTGTTGAGTATTTCTCAGTTATGTGATGATGGATTTAATGTTATGTTTGAAAATGATTCTTGTAATTTTTTTTTAATTCTAAGAATGTTTTAGTATTTTCTACCTTGAGAAATGAAAATGTTTATGTTGTTGATCTGAGTTCTTTAGCTATGAAAATTTTTACAGGTTTAAATGCTTTTCATAAAGAGTATGGGAATTGGCACAGACGATTAGGACACTGCAACATCCATTCACATATGGAATTGACTAGGAAGAACTTAGTTAGAGACCTACCAAAACATGAATTCCCTTCAGACAAAGTTTGTAATCCCTATCAAAAGGGAAAGCAACATAAAGTTTCTTTTAAATCAAAGAAAGAAGTTTTGAACATCTCAACCTCTCGAGTTGGTTCACATGGACTTGTTTGGACCTTTTAGAGTTTCCAGTTTAAATGGGAATAACTATGTCTATGTCTTAGTAGATGACTTTTCTAGATAAACATGGGTATACTTTTTAGCTCACAAAAGTGAATCTTGTTCTTACTTTGTTAAATAATCTATGTTTGTAGAAAACCTTAGTGGACTAAAGATTAAAACCCTGAGAAGTGAGCATGGTCATGAGTTTGAAAATCATGAATTTGAATCTTATTGCTCACACAATGGCTATATTCACAACTTTTTTGCTCCAAGAACACCTCAGCAGAATGGTGTAGTAGAAAGCAGGAATAGAACCCTTTAGGAAATAGCAAGAACCATGCTCATTCAATATGACCTACCTATTTATTTTTGGGCTGAAGCTGTGAATACAACTTGTTTTGTTATTAATAAAGTCTTAATTAGACCTACTCTCAAGAAGACCCCATATGAACTATGGAATAATATAAAACCCAAGGATAGCTAATTTATAGTCTTTGGATGGAAAGTCATTATTCATAATACTAAGGATAATCTTGACATGATTTATTATAAGAGTGATGACAGAATTATTCTTGGTTATTCTTTAACTAGAAAATCCTATAGAGTCTTTAACAAGTAAACCAAATGTGTGGAAGAATCTGTTCATATCAATTTTGATGAAAATGATCCACATGAACCTAAAGCATCTTTTGAGAATCTTGAAGAAGATTTATCTGTTCTGAACCTTAATGTTAAAATCAAAAAAAACTGTTGTAAAAACATCAAGTTCTGGTCATATGCCAGAATCTGGTTCTGTTGAACCTGAACCTATAAAAAAATCCTGAAATTTCTTGCCCTACCTTTACTAGATCAACTAGGATTCTAAGGAATCATCCATTGGACACTTTTGTTGGTAATATTGATATAGGGACACAGACTAGAGCTTCTCTAAGAAACCAGATTGAACACCAAGCCTTTCTTTCACAGTTGGAACTAAAAATGTCAATGATGCAATCAATGATGAATTTTGGGTAATGGCTATGCAAGAAGAGTTAAATCAATTTGAAAGAAACAATGTTTGGGAATTAGTTGACAGGCCCAAGGACACTTTGTCAATAGGCACTAAATGGGTTTTTAGAAACAAAGTTGATGAATCTAGAAATATAGTTAGAAACAAAGATAGGTTAGTTAGAAAAGGATACAGACAAGAAGAAGGTATATACTATGAGGAAACCATTTCCCTTGTAGCTAGATTAGAAGCTATTAGGATCTTACTTGCCTTTTCTCCTTATCTGAATTTCTAGTTATATCAAATGGATGTCAAAAGTTATTTTCTAAATGGTTTTATTGTTGAAGATGTTTTTGTTGAACTACCTCCTAGATTTACTAATCCTTGTCTTCCAAATCGAGTTTTTAAACGTTCTAATGCATTATATGGTTTAAAACAAGATCCAAGAGCTTGGTATGATAGACATAGTAATTATATTATTTCAAAACGTTTTACTAAAGGGATTTCTGATCCAACTATTTTTAATAAAAGAATATGTAAGGATGTTTTCATAGTACAAATCTATATTGATGATATTATTTTTGGATTTACTAAAAATTATCTATGTACTGATTTTTCAAAAAGTATGCAAACTGAATTTGAAATGGGTTTAATGGGAGAACTCAAATATTTTCTTGGATTTCAATTTTTTCAAATTGAAAATGTTATTATCTTGAATCAATGAAAATTTAGAAAGGATCTTTTAAAACGTTTTTTTTTTGGATATTATTAAGGATTGTGATAATCCTATGTGTACAGTCTGATAATTGGATGTAGAGGAAACTGGGAAACAAGTGAATCAAAACAATTATAGAAGTATGATTGCAAGCCTACATTACATTACTTCTATTCAACCAGATATTATGTTTGGTGCATGTATGTGTGCACGATTTTAAGATAATCTAAAATAATCTCATTTAGTTGATGTTAAAAGAATTTTTAAGTACCTTAAACATAATGTAAATTTAGGTTTGTTTTATCCAAAAGGACAATCTTTTGAGCTAATGAGTATTCAGATGCGGACTTTTCTGATTTCATGTTTTATATAAAAAGCACATATGGAACATGTCAAATATTAGGAAAATCCATAGTGTCTTGGTTTAGTAAAAAGAAGAATTCTGTAGCTTTGTCCATTGCCGAAGCAGAGTATATAGCTATTGGTAGTTACTGTGCACAAATTCTGTGGATGAATCACACTCTTTTGGAGTATGGATATGATTTTATACATTTTTCTATTTACTATGATAATACTAGTGCAATAAACATTTAAAAGAATCATGTATCTCACTCTAGGACCAAACAGATTGATGTAAGGCACCATTTCATGAGAGATCATAACCAAAAGGGTGATATTATTCTTGAATTTATAGGTACTAAACATCAATTGGATGATATTTTCACCAAAACATTATGTTTGGATAGGTTAAGTTACATTAGGCATGAGTTGGGAATGATTAACCTTGATCGGTAGATACCTCACTGATGTAATACCTAACCGATGTAATAACTCCCCGATGTAATACCTCACTGATTTAATACCTCACCGATGTAATACCTCACCGATGTACTACCCCACGGATGTAAAACCACACCTATGTGATACCTCACCGATGTAAAACCTCACCGATGTGATACCTCACCAATGTAATACCTCACCAATGGACCTCACTGATAGGAATTCTCACTGATAAACCCTACCGATGAGTGCGCTGTTTTAAACTTCTGTCTACCGCCATAATATTAATCGTCTTTACTTAATTTCATTTATTTATTTATTTTATGATTCCAAAATGATAAAACCAAATTCCTAGTAACTTCTCAATCCACCGAGCCTCAAACCCTTTGCCCTCAAACCTTAGCTCCAAATATCTCGAAAACCCTAAATCCCTCGAACCATAGATGGAAAAACCCAAACTTCCTACCATCAGAGATGCCACTTATGTGCCGAATGAAAAGAAGCAGAATTCTGAGCCAGAAGAAAGTGGTAGTTTTCGTAGAACGAGTTTAGAGAGGAGACCATTGAACCCTCATTTGCAAAATAGAGTTATTGTGATTGAAAAAGAGAGGTGCATGGAGTGGTTGTTTCCTAGAAAATCGTTAGTGCTCGGAGTTATGGAAGATCAAAAGTGGGTAGATTGCTTTTCGAACAACAATGGCCCCTACTATCCAATGATAGTGAAACAAATTTATGAGTTTGTATGATTTGAGAAATTTGAATATGAGAACCGAGTGATTTCCTTTGTGAATGGAAAAGAGATTTCTTTTTTATCTGTTGAGTGGGATGAATACCTGAAGGTTCCACACGAAGGTGTATCTAGATATGTCTCAAAAGATATAACTCATAAAAGTTATATATTCGATTATGAGACTATCGTGGAGGAGATCACCGGTTATGGAAATCAAAGACAAGTTGTGGCTACTAAAATAGATGGAGAGGACATATTATTGTTCAGGTTTGTCCAGAATGTCTTAATACCAAGGAGAGGGGACATTTCGAATTTAAGATATCAGGATATCTATCTCTTGCATCTCTTGAGACGTTGTGTAAAAGTGAATATGTATAGATTGCTAATAATTCTAATGGAAGACATGAAAAGGCCAAAATCAATGATTAATGCCCTATTCTTTTCCAAGTTGATCTCGTTGATGATCAATGTGAAATGGGTAGCTGAGTCTCAAGATGAGACAATGGTAGTAAAGAATAATTTTTGTATCACAACTATTGTTTCCAAATACATGAAGATAAATTGGAACCCGTGGAGAGGATAGTGGGTTAATGATGACAAGAAGGTATATGATAAATTCAATCCTGTGGATCATCCTTCAAGACCTGTGGAAGTGAGGGATCCAGGTCTAGGACCTGATGAAGAAGAACCTATGTACAGTGATGAGACTGAAGAATAAGAGACTTATATGGATGAAGGAAGAGATCTAGACTTGAACCCATGTCAAGTTGATGAAATTGTATCTTCTAGAAAGGAAGCCTTAGTAGAAGAAGAGACATTTGTTGATATGGAAGACCAGCCAGTGCCTGAGCATGGATAAGAAAAGGAGAATAAATCTGAAGCCTCTAATTCTGTAGGCTTAAGTATGAGTCCATTAATTGGATGTTCAGTTGTGCCTACTAAGGATGTAGTAGGAGAAATGGAAGAATTTGTACCAAATCCAGAGGACCCTCCTCTTTATGCAATGTTAGAATTGATAGTAGAAGATTATTCTGAGGAAGAAAGTCCTTCTGAGAATGTTGTTGTTGTACATGAGAATTCACCCATTGAGGGGAAGCATCAAACCTTGTTTGGAAGTGTTTTAGTGGCTGTTGAGATTGAGGACTGGGAAGAAGACCCAGGTTTTGTGGTTTGTGGATTAGACTATCCTGATTCTGATAATGAGGCATCCCTTAATAGACCGAAGATCTTTTATGACGTTGGGACTGAATTGTTACCAGAAGATGTGGTCATAATTCATGAACTGGATAATTTGATGAAAATTCATAAGGTCTGTTTTGTGGAAGAGACAATGAAGATGGAAGTTTCACTGGTGTCATCAATACAATCGATTATGAATCACTTAGTGGAAATCATAGCATCTGAAAGGGAACCTGTTGTAATTTCTCTTGCTGATATGATAACCAGGGCTGACCTTGAATTATTAAAGGATGAGCTGAAAGTGTCCTTCAGTGCTTCTTTTGCTGAGTTGGAGCACTGCTTTTTTGAAGAGATGACCAATTTGGAAAATTCTTTTGAAATCTCTCTCGGTTGCAACATGTCATCCTTTGTGGAAAAAATAGTTGAAGAAGTTACAGCATGCCAGACTCAAGTATCTAGACTAGAAACGGATGTTGAAGCCCTAAAGAAATATGTTATCTCTTTTTAATCTTACACGAGTTTAAAATCTCAAGCATACAAGGACTTAGCCTATGTCAAAAGTGTTGTGATCCAGATGGTATCTGTCTTTGAAGGTTTTAAAACCTCTCTGAAAGAACATGTCAACACCCATGATTCCCAAGTTGAAAACCTTATTAGTGGGTTGACCAAAAACTTCATGGAAATAGTATCCTTCTCTATTGGTTATGTTGCTTCTAGACCTTCAGTGGATTTGAATCAGATTCAAGCTATGATGAAGAAGGAGCTTGGTTCAGCATCAACCAGTGGCTCTGTCGACTCATCCATCCTGAGCAATGTTGTGATTTATACTTGAGATTTAGCTAGAGAAATAATGAATATAGTCCAAGAATATATGAGAGAAGCCTCTGCCTCTCAGAACGAAGTGAAAGGCAAGGTAGACTCCTATTTACAAAAGGTTTACACCAAGCATCAACTCAAAAATCACTTCAATCTTCTGTTAGAAAACCTGAAGATACCTCCTATCAATCAAGCTTTCATAGATCCAGTCAGAAAACTAAGGGAATTGACTCCAACCTTGGACAAATTCATGGATAATAGGGATGATTTCATATCTTCTATGGAGAGAGGAGGAAGAATAATTATGGATTTCAGAAATATTTTGTTGCCTTTCCTGCATGTCGATGCTAGGCATGTGATTGTACCTCCAGCTTTACCTACCTCTGCCTCTCCTGCTTCTCCTGTTCAGATGACTCCGGCCCAATCCATTCGAAGCCTTACACCTATGATCACTCAAAGAACTCCTCAGTGAAGGTCATGGACAGTTTCTGTGGCTCAGCCCTATGTGATCATTTCCAGAATTCCTAAGCCTTCACCATCATCCACACAGTCTGAATCCTCTTCTGATCCAAAGTTAAAATCACATATTGAGGATGTGGATTGTATAGGTGGCTCAGATATTTGATAGGAATCCCCTGTATTTTTTTCCTTCTATGTACCTTTTTGCAAAATATAATAAAATTGGCCTTCTTTTATTTCTCATTTTGTACCTCTTCTCTTTGTTGTTTCCCACTTGTTGATTATAACAAAGGTGGAGAAATATTATCAAACTATCAAAGGGGGAGAAATATTCTCAAAGGGGGAAATTATTATCTAGGGAAGAGCTACCATGAATTTCCACTCTGCTATTATTACATTTAATTCTATCTCTAATACATTATGTTTTATAACATACTGTTTTCTCTAAGATAATTGAATTTAATGATATATCCTCTGATATAATTACTCTCTATTTTTCAAACTATAATATCATAAGTTGTGATTATCAAATGGGGGGAGATTGTTGACCTCACTTGTTTTGATAATCCCAACTATGATTTCACGTACTTTGATAATCCCAATTAATGTTTATCTATATTTTAATTAGCTTAATATATGACATACTATCTGATAATAATATTAAAATAATCCTTGAAATATGTTAATCAAACTCTATCTTTGTTTAGATATGTTTTGAAGTAATTATAACCCAATCAGATATGTTTTTCATAAAACAGATAATTGTTAGTCACTGATCTGCGTATTGCCACTGATACAGAGCTACCGGTACATAGTCTACCGAAATGTACAAGTCCAGAGGTAAGCATAGAACAAGGTCACTGATACAGATAGATACCAATAGAACAAGTCTTCTGACAGTACAGAATGGAGCTACTGATATGCATAAGTCTACCGATACACATAATCACTAGAACTAAGCGAGCTACATATACAGATAGTAACCGATACAGAATGAAGCTATCGATACATAAGAGAGCTACCGATAGACCAAGAGATACCGATGTAAAGAGTCACCGAAACAAGATGAAGCTAGCGATACAAAGCAGAGCTACCGATAGATCAGGAGATACTGATATAAAGAGTCACTGATACAGAATAAAGCTACCGATATCAAAACATACTGATACATAGAGTAAGAGCTACCGATATCAGGAGCTACTGATACAAGTTCAAAGAGCTACTAATAGAAGGTCACGATTACACAATGTCTACCGTACCCATCTATAAACATGAGATACTAATGATTGACCAACCATTCTAACTATATACTCTCAATATTATTTATTTATAAAGCTAAAGGTGACATTTGATGTTTTAAATGCAGTTAATGTTATTTAACGATATCTTTTGGCATGTAAGGGAACCGTACCTAGTACCCATGCAAAAGGTAATCATTCATTTTTGCTGGAGCTGAAAGCTATAAAAGGGATGATCAAGACCTAGATGAAAGGTGGTAAATATAGGAAAATCATAGTAATGAAACTAAGAAGGCACATGAAGGGTGAAAAAGGAAAGGGCTAAATAACATTGAAACGTGGTGCACTCACAGTAGGATACATCCATACCTCGAGAGAACTGGACATACAAGAAGCCACTCATTCTAGAAGGGAACACAAGCTGCATCTTGGGTGAAGAACTATAACAAACACTTCATGCACTAAGGATGATAAGATGGACCTAAATACCATGGAAAAAAACAACACTCTGTTTTTCAGACAAAAACTAGAGAAGGGCTCATAAGCTTTTCTGTCCAATCAAATGAGTCCAGAGTTGCACTGCTAATCACTAAATATTTTCTAAACTCATTCATACTTACTCTATAGATTCTTTTATTTACATTTCGAGTAGTGTGTGTACCCTATTCATTTTACACTCACACTGTCTCCTGAGCTAAGCTGGAGGATTCATAAATCCCCATTCAGACTCTATAACTCCTTGTATCCCACTATGGATAGTGGTAGAGGTCGAGTAAGACATGGACAACTGTGAGCTCTTGTTTTTTTCCCATGTAGAAATGAGGTAGAGGTCTTTGAACCTGGACAATCTTTTCACTGTTGCTTACCGCAATCTAGGGTGTGGATCAATTTATATAAATTGTTTGAGAGGACTAAGCCTCTACTTGAGATTGAACCTCTTTGTTACATCTACTGTGCATTTTAGTTTAAGTCATAAGTATACTATATATTTCATATTCCTCTGCTAACTACTTTAAAATATCATTTTTTTTAAAGTTTCTTTGATAGTTAAATTAGAAAGTGTTTATACTTATTGTAAACCAGTATGTTAGTTTCAAAAGCCAATTTAATCTTCAGATTAAATTAACTGAGACCTAATCAATCTTTAGAAACAAATTGAACATTTAAAATCTCTATAAATTCACTAACTTTGTTTTTAAATAGGGGGATTTTAATAGAAATATTTTTAACAGAAATTTTAATTGGTACTCAATTCACCCCCCCTCTTGAGTATCCACTCCAACCAACCGTTGTTTTCCTAGTATGATTTCTTCTTCTCATGCTATTCTTTTTGGGTTTTAGAATATGGCTGGAACCCGAAGGAACTGTGTTGATCATTGTAATGGATAATGAAATGATTTTTCTCTTGAACAAACCAATGTTATGGGAGATGGAGTGAAAAATCTTATTGTTATAATTACACAAGAAATGAATCATTTTGGACTTCCAAATGATCAGAGGAAGAAACAATATTCTATTGAGTACCTCATGAGGCAACATCTGCCTTCTTTTAGTGGGTACTCTGATCCAGTTTTTGCTAAAAAGTGGATCAGTACCATTGAAATGATATTTTCTATACTTCTCTATTCGGAACATGAAAAATTCATTCTGGCTATTTACCTTTTAGAAGGTGAAGAAGATCAATGGTGGACTCTAATTAAGAATAAAAGGCCCCGAGATGAAATTGAATCCATGTAATGGGATGAGTTCAAGAACTTATTTTTCAATAAGTACTTCCCTCGTATTCTTTGAACAAAGATGGAAAAGATTTCATTGAGCTAAAGAAAAAGGTTGATGAATCTGTTGGTATATACGAAGCGAATTTTACAAAGCTTGCAAGCTACACATCTGTCTTTATCATCCAACCTAAAAGTAAAGTTGATCGATTCTTCAGTGTCTTAAATCCAAGTCTTTGAATAGAATTAGCTGTAAGAGACATCAGTAGCTATGAAGAAATTGTGCATTAGGCTATCAAGGTAGAACTGGAAGTTGGTGTTACATATCCATCTCATGGTTTTGACAAAAAATGAAAGATGGAGTTCAAGGAGAAATCTCAGAAAAATAGTGAAAAGAAAATGAATGTTTCATTATGCTCAAAGTGTGGAACGAAACATGGTGGAGAATGCCTAAAAGGTGCTAGAAAATGTTTTAAGTGTGGGAATGAAGGTCATCGTGCAGTCGAGTGTCGAAGTAATGGAAAAAAAGGTAGATAATGATGTGAATAGGGGAAATACTACAGATAATGATCCACCGACACTTCAATGCTTCAAGTGAACGGAAATGGTACATTATGCTAATCAATGCCCTAATCCAAGGGTTAATGATGATCAATGTGAGCAACCACTTAAGGCCGGGGATAAAGGGAAGTGACATGCGATCACTATTTGATATGTTGAGTATGAAAATGATGTTTTGTATTGATTAAGTTTTTATATAATGGGATTTCAAAATAGTATCATGGAATCTTATTTATGGTATTGTGGAATTTTGGAATATCTATGTATTGGTTTTCAATAATTATATGGTACCGGTAACCATGAAAAGTGATTGAAATATTTGTGGAATGCCGGTGAAATACACATAATGAAGGGAAAAGGAGAAAATAATATGTATGATAGTATTCATGATCTCATGATTGATATAAGGAAAAAGTGATATAATGGTTTGAGTATATCGAAATTTTGGGATTTAGGTATGTTGAATGAGTTAACTTTTGACAGAATTTATGTTTTCACTAAGGTTCTATGGTAATTTATGTTTCAAGAGAATACATGATTAAGGTATTCACTTTTTTGGAATGCGATCAACTAAATATATCTTTTGATATATAAATGATGGTATTCACGTGCATGTTATGTGGCCTTTGAAGTAATCGTTTTATTTATACTATGAGATTGGATAGATGTATTTTAGATAATCATAAATATTGGAATAGATTAAGTTATACATCAGATAGTATTGTTTATGGATAGAACTTTTTGATATTATTTTTGGAGTGTTATAATAGTATAGTATTATAAAAAGTACAACACATAGGATGGGAGACTACCCATTGCATCGGACAAGGATGTTGGAATCAAACCCACAACTAAAGTGTGACATGCCTTTATCGCCTACCACTGGCCTACAGGAAGTCCCTGGTTAGTAGAAACTAGTTTTCTTTTATTAAGTGGTATGATAGATGACTGATAAGTCCATTTTTTGGAATCATATATGATTAACCTCACCATTGATGGACTTATGTATATTTGACAACTTTTTCGATCCTTTTGTTTGAGACAGATGGAATGAAACATCATTCTATCGCATGATCTATTAACACTTCATGGAAGCCAAATTCATCTTTATTTCTTTATGAGATGATTTAGAAATTGTTCCAGGCATAATTAACAGTGAGATTGTTCCAAAATCAAGTAAGTATTTATTTTAATTTGAAAAAAAATTCAACAATTTGGAAATGATCTTGAAAACCAAAAATGATGTCCTGCTGCCCTCTTATCTGATGAATTAGTTGGAACCTTAGGTCATCACAAATTTATGGCTTTGTGATAGTTGTATATTTCATATCCATGTTCTCTACCACTCTTTATCAGAACATGATGGTTATATTTCTCCTCCATATCCATATTTTCACCTATATTCTCCTATGTGGAAACCCAGTCTTGAGTTACATTCGGAGACCGTTACGTTTCTTACTTCACTTATTTAAAGTTATGTTTTAGTATACCTTTTTATGATGTGGGCTTCTATGAAAAAAACATTCATGTAGTAAACCATTTATAACCCCGACGAATTTCCAGGGCGAAATTCATTTTAAGGGGGGTAGAATGTAACAACCAGATATTTTATGAGAATTATTATTTTTAATTTCATTGATGTCTTGTGTTGTACACTACCACAAAATTATCTTTCACTATATTCTACACCATATTAGCTTGTAGTATACACAACACTATTCTTGGCTCGTGTTACACACAATTTCATGTTCGTTTTGAAGAAATTATTCTACGCAACATTAAGTATAGATATTTTTTATTTATAAATGAAATAAGTTTTGAAATATGTTATACGCAACACCAATGGTAGATTTCACTACATGCATCCCTGACTTGGCTAGCATTACGCGCAATCACGACCTTCCTCAATAGCGTGTGTAGTACGCAATACCGGGTTTCACTAAATAATGATATATGGTTATAATATTATTATAAACTATCCTTTATGAATAGTATTAACTACATTTTGAATTTTATAACATTATTATTCATCTTAAAAATTTTATAGAATAAGGTATGAGAAAAAAATTATTTTTTCTGGTAAAATAAGTATTTTTAAAAAAATGCAGTTTTGCAGCCTTTTGATGGCACACCAACATTAAATCTAGTTTTTTGATATGTTTATAAGATCAATTTTAGAAAATAAACTTCTTATTTTGAATCAAAATATAAAAAAAATTCATTGGATAATGTTTTGATATTTTTCTGATAACTTTCATATTTTAATGAATAGTAAAAACACACAATATTTTAATTAAAAACAACTTTTTTGATCATAATAATTTTTATGGTTAAATTATAATATTTAATGGTTTTAAATTATAAATAGAATATATTTTTTCCATTTAATATAATTTATGTCATTATCATTGATTTTACATTGAATTCATAGGTAAAATCATTTCAATCTTTTACAACGTTTTAACTTTTAAAACCCATTTTCTCAACAACAGGATTAATTTTAAATTAAATACAACCACTTTTGTGTTTTGAATTTGAAAAAATTGATTCCATATTTGGAATAAATAGGTCAAAATTATGTTAATATGCTACTCTTTATTTTTAGGCATTATGAATAGTAACTACGGTATATTTTATTTACCATAGTTAAAGGTAAATCGGGTAATTAATGGTAAATATAATATTATAAAATGACCCTAACACTTGTCTTAATATAATTGGATGATTATATTTTTCCCTAAATCATACATGGGTATAAATTGAATCTAATGGAACCCATTTTTATTTGATGAAGACCTTTAATTTATTTTATTTTAAAGAAAGTGAAATATGTCTCACTCAAACTTTAATAATTAAAATATTTTTAATATAAGATTATATAGAATATAAATTCTATTATAATCACTAATTTGAAATATAAAATTTATTTCTTTGTAATGGTGATCTATTTGTAATTTTTAAGGGATATTTAATTACCTTATCAACTTATTCATTAATGATGCATAAAGTATTTATTAAGTAAACAATCAGTAATATAGTTTTTATTGAAATAATAATACCCATTAAAAGGCCCACAAAACAATCCAAAACATATTGGTAATGTATATATACACCATAAGAAACCAATTACCGAAATATATGACAGTTTGGAATGTTATAAAATTTATTATGACACTTATATTATTTTATTTTAAATGATGTTAAAGTTGTCACCTTCATAATTTTATAAATATTACATTTTAAAAGATGGGTCTTTTAGAAGATAAATCTGACTAAATTTATTATTATGAAATATATAAGCTTTATCTTCATCCTAGTATTTTATTTTTAATTATATGTGGCAAATAAATATATTAAATAATTATACATAAATGTTTTAGTAATTATTTTATTAAGAGAAATATCACCTAAATGGTTTTAACAATTTTAAATTAAATATTATATGAACTATTTAATGTTATCCAAGAATTTTATAGATAAATATGAAATTTTATGAATATATTAAATATTTTGGATCGATTATATCTTCTCTGTGGATTTTATTTAAATTCAAATAATTGAATAGTGTCAAAATTGACACTATTGATATTTTAAAAAAAATAACATATTAGTAAATTGTTTAAAAATCACTAAAATATTTAAAAACTACAAATTAAAAATTATATGTTATAAAATGTAATAATGTATATAATTATGTGAAATTCGCAACACAAAAGTAAGTATTTATAACAATTCAAAATTTAGAATATTATTACCACAAATAAAATTAATTAGACTAAATAAGGATAAATCAAAATGATAAGTTTTAAAATAAAATCAAGACATGTCTAAATTTGATTTTTTGATGAGAATACAACGATATCATACCTCATATCTGAATTTGAGTCATTTTGGATGTTTTTATGCGGGGTTTGAGTTTATTATAATTTAATATTTACTATGTTTCCAAAGGTGCCCCTCTCCTCCCTTATAAAAAGGGAACCCTTCCCTCTTCTCTTCAAACCCTTTTAAGCCTTGAAGCTTTGTCACCCCCTGAAAATTACTCTTATAAACCTCTCTAGTTATATCATAGAGGTTATGGTCTTCTCAAAAGTCCAACTCTAGTGGCCTAAGAGGAAGTTTAAAGGAGGTGCGTCGAGGAAGAGGTAATCTCTTCTACCGACTCGTTCATGTTTCTTTCTTCTTCATCATCCTCTTCCATAATTGTTTCATTGTGATGTAAAATCATAAGTATTACTTATATACTGATATTCTATTATAAATATGAAACAACCCCACTTCACCTTCTATCAGTCCTACGGAAAATGAAATCATTGCGCGTGCGTACGTACGGAATACCGTCTCCACACTGTGGTGTAATCTGTTTTTCCAACACCACCTTACTTGGATTGGTATAATGGTGTAAAGAATAACTATTTATTATTATTATAAAATAATACTTATTCTATGATATTATATCATCCACTCCAATTCAATTCAATAAATATGGGAACAACATCATCACTCGTGCGTACGTATGGATTACCGTCTCCACGACGCGATGAGATTTATTTTCACTGTTAACAATTAAATAATGATTATAAAGTATAAATAATGAATAATAATGATATATATGACAAGAAAATTATACTGTATTTATTTATAAGTTTTTTACTTACATCTATTCAATAAGGAAACGAAAATAGCGTTCATGCGTACGTACGGTCTATCGTCTCCATGAACGGTGTATTTCGTTCCATTTATCGATCTATTATATATTTTAATATTCTGAATATATATGATATATAAATCATGTTTTACATTCTTGAAGTAATTAAATAATTATATCATTAATAATAATACCATGAACAACATGTCTAAACATGTACGATAAATGAAACGATTTTTACCCAAAACGCTGCATTACCATGGAATATACAAAAGAACGGGTAATATAAAGTCATAAGTAAACCATATATGATATCATAACAATGAATATGGTTCTGTAATAACTCAATGACATTATTTAAATAATTATACAGGAGGTTAGGATACATACGAAGCATATCATACATTAGGTAAGGGATAACATTAACAATATCATTTTTATCCGAGATTGATTATTCATAGGTATTTAATGGAGTTTATATTATTCATCCATGTACCAATTTTATAAAAATGATTTCATGTATTTTCAAAGTCCATTTTACCGATTTTTTACTTTTACTACATGGTATGTAATGAATCTTTCTTGTTTTTACCACACGAGGTACTTTTTGACTTTTCTGGCAAAAGTACGGGAAGAATGTTTTTTTAACTTATAATGAATGAACAGATTTTTATGGTTTCATAATGCCTTATTTTCATGAAGAATACTCTAAAAACTTTCATGACTATTTTCCACAAAATCCTTTTCTTTTAAAATTTCATGGCATTTTGTGTAAAGAAAAAGATTTTGGAAAAGAAATGATATTTTACTCAAGAAATCATTTCAAGTGTTTTATCAAAACCATTTTCCATCTAAGATGACATTATTTCATATGTTTATCATTCAATTATAATGTATCTATGATTTACCTGGTTTCACTTCTCATATGATGAAATGATATCCATTTGTTTTATATGGATTATGTTTTGAAGGGATGATGTTTGTAAAACCCATTTTATTATTTGGGTTATGTTGAATGATTTATGTATATGTTGTGGAACAAGTATGAATGATTTAATTATGAGATGGGTGGGACCTATATCTCCTTCCAATGCATTGGGTAATGATTTATATCTCATGAGATACACATGGTTGAAACGACATGTGAATCTAGTTCAGTAATACAAGGCTGGAATGGCAAGTAAACCCGATTTAGTAAGGGACTTTGTCCACTAAGATGGTCTTGGCATAAAGGACTTGGCTACTATGGAAATCATATCAGGTGCTCAATGGTTTTCCACAATTACATGCTTTATTCCCATGCTATTTTATCATGATCAATGTTCCTTTATGATCTATGGCTTATGTATTGTCAAGATTTATTTCATTGCTCAGGATTTTGATTTTAGATATTATGTTCATGTTTTTGAAATTAAATGTTCATGGATTGTTTTATATTCTCAATGTTTACCCTTACTGTGATTTTGATCTCACCCTTTTTACGTTTTCTTTTCCCCAGTATATAAATAAAGGTTTTAGGCAAGAAAAAAAGGAGAAAGATCTGTATGGGATATTTTGAAGATCTTTCACCAAGATTAAAAGATTATGTTCCAAGTTTCAAAAGACACTAAACTATTATGGTCCTTTGGTGTCTGATTTTGTTATGTATTAAGTATTCCACAAAAGTAATGTAATGACCAAGTATGTCAAGTTTAGGTCTCTACAGTTTTTTGGGTGGGGTGTTAGGGTTTCTTGGGGATTAGTGTTTAGGGTTTTTTAGTTCTAGGGGTTTATGGTTTTTTGGGTATGCAGATTTATTATTTTTTTTGTATTTGGGATTGAGGGATTTTTGTGCTAAGTGTTTAGGGTTTCTTACAAAAATGTATTTTGTTATTTTTGGATCTGATGGTTTAAATTTTTTTCAATCTAAGGGTTTATGATTTTGGGGGATTAGGTTTAATGGTTTAGAGAATTTTTGGGAGATGGATTTTGGGATTTATTTAGTATGATGTTTCATAGTTTTTTGGGATTGTGTGTTCTTGTTATTTTTGTGGCTGATGTTATAGTTTTATTAATGGCTAAGGGTTCATGGGTTTTTTATGATGAGGTTTCATGTTTTTTTGGGGTTTAGGGTTTAGGGTTTTTCGGGGACTTGGGTTGATGTTTTTGGGGACGAGGGTTTTGTGTTATTTTGCGACCTAGATGTTAGTGTTTTTTATGGCCAACTTATTAGGGTCCTTTGGGATGGATGATTTGTGTTTCTTTATGGTTAGGGTTAGGGTTTTCTAAGACATTTGTTTTATAGTTTTTTGGGGATTTTTATTTTTTTTGGGGTTGGATTTTATAGTTTTTGGGGCTGAGGTTTCATGTTTACTTGGGGTGAGGGTGTTATACTTTTCTGGATAGAGGGTTTAGGTTTCTATTGGTTGATGATTCTTGGTTTTTGGGGGCTGAGTGTTCATGGATTTTTTTGGATGAGGCATGAATTTTTTTTGTGGTGTAGGGTTCATTTTTTTTCATCAGAGTGCTGGGGATTATTTTCAGCTAAGGGTTTATAGTTTTTTATTTTTAGAGTTAATGTTTTTTCATGACTGAGAGTTAAGTGTTTATTGGGGATGATGATTTATGTATTTTTAGGGATGTTTTTTTAGGTAATTTTATCTATGGGGTTTGAGGGTAATATAGTGATGAGGGTTGAATTTTTTTTGGGATGAGATTTTATGGTTCTTTGGGGATGAGTTTTGAGGGATTTTCTATCCTGGTGATTGAGTGTTTTTTGAGAAAGATGGTTTATGGTTTTTTGGTGCTGATGGTTTAGGGGTTTTTTGGGTAGAAAGTTTATGTGTTTTTGGGTCTAGGTATTTAATTTTTTTTAGGATGAGGGTTTAGGGGTTTTTAGGTTAAAGGATTGAGTTTTTTTGGGGATAAGTTTCTAGGTTTTCATGGGATGATGGTTCATTGTTGTTCAGAGATTAGGGTTCACAAATTATTTGGGTCAGATGGTTTAATGTGTTTTGGGACTATGGATTTAGGGTTTTTTAGGGATAAAGGATGATGGTTATTTTGGACTTAGAGAATATTGTTATATGGGGTTGAAGGTTCAGGGTTATTTGGACTAATGAAATAAGTTTATATGAGGATAATGTTTCAGCGTTTTTTTGGAGATGACTATTTTTTTCTTTTTTTTGGTATGAGGGCTGATGGGGTTTTTAAGATATGAGGGATTAGGGTTTTATGGTGATGAGGGTTGAGGATTTACTATGGATGAGGGTAGAATGTTTCTTTAGGGATGTGGTTTTATGATTTGTTAGGGTTTAGAATTCATTGTATTTTGGGGATGATGGTTGTGTATTTTTTTTGGGTCAACCTTTTGTGTATTTGGGGTTGAGGGTTAATTTGTTTGGGTCGAGGATTAAATGTTTATTGGCTTGAGGTTTTAGGGATTTTTTGTTGCTGAGGGTTTAGGGATTTTAGGGTATTGGGTTGAGGGTTAATTGGGGGAGAAGGTTGAGGGGTTTTTTGGATGACAGTTTTGAGTTTCTTTCGGCTGATGATTTAGTGTTTTTCGGGCCTTAGGGATTAATATTATTTGGGGTATAGGGTTAATGGTATTTTAGGGATGAGGGTTTACTTATATATGGGTTTTAGGGTCTAAAGTTATTTTGGGATTAGTGTTTATGGTTTTTTGGGATGGAGATTTAGGGTTTTTTGGGGATGAGGGTTTTGGGTTTTTTGGGGAAGATAGTTTAATGTTTTAAGGCTATGTGTTTATTGTTTTTATTGAGTGTTTTCTATATTTTGGTATGACAGTTTAGGGGAGTGGGTGGATGAGGGTTTTGGTAATTTTGAGGCTGAGGGTTTGGAAATTTTGGTGGAATTATGGGTTAGGGATTTTTAGGGATGAGGGTTTTCAATTTTAGGGTATGACGATTCTGGATTTTTCGGGGCTAATGGGTAAGGGATTTTTTAGGATAAGGGTTTAGGGTTTTTTCCAAAATTGCGTTTAGGGATTTTTTTTCAATATGATGGTTTATGGTTATTTGGGGGCTGAGGGTTTATTGTTTCTTGAGTCTAAGGGTTTAGGGTTTTTTCAGGTGGTGGGTTTTGGGTTTTTTTGGAATGAGGGTTAATGTTTTTTTGGCATTTTTTGAGGGTTTAGTGGGGGGATGAGAGTTTAGGGATTGTTGTTTCTATGTATTTATGGGCTTTTGGGCTTGGATATTTTTTTGGGGAAGAGGTATTAGGGTATTTAAGTGCTGAAGATTAATGGTTTTTGAGGCTGGGGGATGATCATTTTTGGGGGACGAGAGTTGAGTGTTTTTTGGGTATAATGGTTTATGGTTTTTTGTGGATTTGGTTGTAGGGTTTTTTGAGGCTCTCTGTTTAGGGGTTTCTTGGACTATGGTGTTAATTTTTTTTAGGTATGAGGGTTTACAAAATTTGGGTAGAGTTTTTAGGGTTTTTTTGTGCTTAGTGTTTATGGTTGTGGGGGATGAGGGTTTAGTGTTTTATGGGGAAGAGGGTTCAAGATGTTTTATGGATGAGGGTTCAGGGTTTTATTGGAACTGAGTATTTTGGGATTTTAGGGGTGTAGTGTTGGGGTATTTTTAGGGCTGCGAGTTAATGGATTATTTGGGGACGAGGGTTTAGGGGTTTTTGGGGCTGAGGTTAGGGGTTTCATTAGGGATGGTGGTTTAGGATTTTCTGGGATGTGTTAATTGTTATTTGGGTTGACTGTCCAGTATTTTTTGGGGCTGGTTATTATAGGTTTTTTGGGGATGAGTGTTCATGGTTTTTTATGGCCAAGGGTGTAGTATCTTTTTTGGCCAGGGGTTGGGTTTTTTTGTTGTTGGGTTAAGGGTTTATTAGGGATAGTGGTGAGGCATTTTTGTTGTTATGTTCTTAGATATTTTTTTCAATGAGGGTTCATGGGTTTTTATGGATGAGGGATCATAGTTTCTTGTGGGTGAGGGTTTAGGGTTTTTTGGGGAATGGGGTTTAGTGTTTTTGGGATGAGGTTTCATGGTATTTTGGGACTGAGGGTCATGTTTTTTTAAGAAGTGATTTCAGGGTTTTTTTGGTAATGATGACGTATAGATTTTTTGGGGTGATGCTTAAGAGTATTTTGGGGATATGGGATCATGGTTTTTGGTCATTTAGGTGTTAGGGTTTTTTAAGAATTAGGGATAAATTTTTTTCTTGGATTTATGGTTCCATATTATTTGTGTCTAAGGATCCAATTTTTGATGGGGTAGAGAGTTCATGGTTTTTGGGGCTAGAGGTTTTAGGGATTATTGGGGATGAGGATTTATGGTTTCTTAAGTCCTAGGGTTTTTATTTTCTAGAATCAGATGGTTCACGAATTATTAGGACTGAGGCTTCATGGTTTTTGGGGTATAAGGTTTCAAGATTATTTGGGGATTATGGTATATGGATTTTTTGGGCTGAGTGTTTGAGATTCATTGGGTTACGGATTGGTATTTTTTGGGGCTATGGATATTTTGGATTTTGGGGATAATGGTTTCTCGTTTTTTGGTTCTGAGTATTAAGGGTTTTAGGGATGATGGTTTAGTATTTTTTGAGGATGAGGGTTTTATATTTTTTTAGGGCTCAGTGGTTGGGGTCTTTTATGGCTGAGGTCTTAGGGTTGTTTAGGGATGAGAATTTATGGTATTATGGGGCTATATTTCGGGGGGGTTTTAAGGGTTTTTTCTTTTATGGGGTTAATTGTATACTGTTTTTCGGGACATAGGGTCAACGTTTGTTTTGAATTAGTGTTTATGGACATTTTTTAACTATGTTATTAGGGTTTTTGGGCTTATGGTATACTGTTTTTTGTGTATAATGATTAAAGTTTTCTTGGGGATGAGGATTTTGGGTTTTTGGGGATGAGGTTAAGTGTTTGGTTCGGTTATGAGTTTTGGGTTTTTATGGAATAGTGTTTTGGAATATTTGGTCTGAGAGTTTAGTGTTTTTTTGGCATAAGTGTTTATTGATATTTTGGAATGAGGGATTAGTGTTATTTTAAGCATAGTTTTTATGTTTTTTGGGGCTATGGGTTTTTAGTTTTTTAGTGTTAATGGTTTATGATTTTTAAAAATGTTTATTTAGGGTTTTTTGGGTATAAGGGTTTACATTTTTTGGAATGAGGGGTTGAGGTTATTTAGGGAGGAGGGTTTAGGTTATTTTGAGGTGCTGGGATTCTGCATTTTTTGGGGCTGAGGGTTTAGGGGTTTTTAGGGATGAGGGTTTGGCGTTTTTTGGGCGGGGTGCTTTAGATTTTTTAGGGCAGAGTGGTTAGGGTTTGTGGGGACAACGAATTATGGTTTTCTAGAGTTGAGGGTTTAGTGTTTTTTGGGGGACATAGGTTTTATTGTTTTTTTGAGATTAAGGTTTCAGGTTTTTTGGGGGATGAGGTTTAATTTTATTAGAGAATATAAGGATTTTTGGGGTCTAAGGGTTTAGTGTTTTTTGGGGGTTAGGGTTTAGGGTTTTTTTGCGGCCAATGGATTATGGTTTTTTTGGGATGAGGGTTTAAGTATTTTTCGGGAATAGGGTTTGGGGTTTCTGGCTCTGAGGTTTTTGGATTGTTTAAGGTGGAGAGATTAAGAGTTTTTTTGCAAAAGGGTATAGGGTGTTTTGGGCATGAGGTTTTAGGGTTTTAAGTGATTAGGATTTAACTTTGGGGGGAGGGAATTGTGAAAATATTTTCTTATGGATGAGGGTTTAGGATTTTTTTGTGCATAGGAATTAGGGGTTTGGGGGGGTGAAGCATTGGGTTTTTTTTTGGGATGATGGTTTATGGTTTTTTGGGGACAAGTGATTGGGGTTTTTTATGTCTGATGGTTCATGTTATTTTGGGGATGATGGTTTGATAATTTTTTGGGGAAGAGGGGTGGTTTTTTTGGGGATGAGGGTTTGTGGTTCTATTGGGAGGGGGTTAGGTTTTTTTGGGGTGAGAGTGTGGATTTTATTTGGCTGAGGGGTTAGTGTTTTTTGGGGTTGAGGGTTTTGTGTTTTTTTGGGATGATGGTTTTGGGTTTTTGGGTGTTGAGATTGGGGAGTTATCGAGTTTTAGGGTTTAGGGTTTTTGTAACTAGGGGTTTAGGGTTTTTGTGCCAAGGTATTGTGGTTTTTTGAAGCTAAGTGTTTTTGGATTATTAAGGATGATGATTTACAGTTTCTTAGGGATTGGGAATTATGAATTTTTGTGGATGAGGGGGTTGGGTTTTTTTATGATGATTGTGTATGGTTTATAGTTCTTAGGGATTAAGGATTTTTGGGGGTGGGGGTTTAGTGTTTTTTTGGATAGGGGTTTTTTGGTTTTTTTGAGTTGTGTATTTAGGGTTTTTTGGTGCACGTGGTTTATAATTTTTTTGTGGTTGAATTTTTAGGGTTTTTTGGATGAAGATTTAATGATTTTAATGGATAAGGGTTTATTTATTTTTTTAGTCCATGGGATTGGGGTTTTTTATGCCTAGGGTTTATGTTCATTTTTCATTGACAGTTTATGGAATTTTAGAGGTCAGGATTAATTGTTTTTTTTTGTATGAGGGTTTAGGTTTTTTTAGGGTGAAGGGTTTAGGGTTTTTCAGGGTAGTGGTATTATGGATTAATGGGTTTGAGGGTTTAGTTTTTTTTGGGTGTAGGTTTTAGGGTTTTTTGGGACTACGGAATTTTTGTTATTTTGGGGATGTGGGTTTCGAGTTTTTTTAGATAATGGTTTAAGGTATTTGAGGGTGGAGGTTTTACGGTGTTTTTGGTATAATGATATAGAGTTTTTTGGAGGTGAGCGATTATGGTCTAAGGTTGATATGTGTTTTGGGTTTTCTAGGGTTGATGTATTATAATTTTTTGGGGTGGAGGATTTTTGTTTTTGTGGGAAAGGGTTTAGGGTTTTTAGGTGTAAGTGTTCATGGATTTGGAGGTATGAGTGTTTTGGATTTTTTGGGCTAAGGGTTTATGGTATTTTGGGATGAGTGTTTTGGGAATTTTATGGCATAGGGTTTAGGAGTATTGGGGTGATGGTTTAGGGTATTTTTACAAATGTGTGTTTAGGGTTTTTTTGTACCATGGATTTGGGTTTTTGGGGGCTGAGGGTTTTGGGTTTTCTGGGGCCCAGGGCATAGCGTTTTATGGGGCTAAAATTTTTGGACTTTTTTGGTCGAGGGTCTAGGGTTATTTTTTATTATACTTTATGGTGTTTCAGGGATAAGGGTTTCAGGTTTTTTGGTTCCAAGCATTTAGGTTTTTTTCATGGATGAGGGTTTAGGGTTTTTTGGTGTTCAGTGATTTTTTTTAGGATATGCTTTATTAAATTTTAGGTCTAATGATTTGGTTTTTTGGGTTTCGAGTTTGAGATTTTTTGGGTAGGGGTATAGGGTTTTTTGGGACCAGGTTATTTGGTTTTTTTTGGGCCGACAGTTTATGGTTTATTGGGGATGAGGTTTTAGGTATTTTTTGGGTATAGGGATTAGGGTTTTGGGATATATTGTAATGTGTTTTTTGGGGATGAGTATTTGGGTTTATTTATTTTAGGGGTATAGGTTTCATTGCGGTTGAGGATTTATTTTCTGTGTGATATGGATGTAGTGTTTTTTCTTCATAGGGATTAGGGTTTTCATAGGACAAGGGTTTAGGGTTTTTAGGTGATGAGGGTTTTCAGTTTTTTAGGCCGAGGGATTAGGCTATTTCTGGGCTAGGGTTTGCAGTTATTTTTGGATTAAGGGTTTGGTGATTTTTACATCTCTTGTATTTGGGGTTTCTAGGGCTACAAGTTTAGTGTTTTAGTGTTAAGGGGATACATTTTTTTGTGGACGTGGGTGTAGGGTTTTTTGGTAATGATTTTTTTAGGTTTTTCTAATTTTGAGGGTTTAGTGTTTTTTGGTGATGAGGTTCTATGTTTTTTTTCAAGCTAAGGGATTAATTTTTTTTTCAATATTAATGTTTAGAGTTGTTTTGGGCTAAGTGTTGAGGGTTTTTTTGGGAAAAGGGTTTAGGTTTTCTTGGGCTGATGTTTTATGGTTATTTGGGAAAGAGGGTTTAAAATTTTTCTGTACAAGTTTTTAGTGTTTTTTGTGTTCATATTTTATGGGGTTTTGGGGGTAATGGTTAATGGTATTTTGGGGAAGAGTGTTTAACATATTTTAGTTTTGAGGGTTTTTTGTTTCTTAAGGCTAGGGATTTCTTTTTTTTTTGGATCATGGTTTGGGGTTTCTTGTGCCTGTGGTTTTAGGGATTTTTGGGACTGTGGCTTTATGAATTCTAGGGCCAAGGGTTTAGGGTTTTCGAAGAATATTGTTTTAGGGTTTTTAGTGTTTTGGGTTTTGGGGTTTTTACGGAATTGGGTTTAGAGTTTTTTGGAACATTTGTAATTGGGTTATTTTGGTATGATGGTTTAAGGATATTTTAGGTTGAGGGTTTATGGTTTCTTTGGGGAACGAGTATTTAGGTTTTTTTTGGGAAGAGGGTTCAGAGTTTCTTCGGTGTGAGGGTTAATTGTTTTTTAAGGATGATTGTATAGGGTTTTTGAAACTAAGGTTTGAGGGTTTTTAGGCTATTGGATTTGTTTTTCTTGATACTAAGGGTCTCAGGATTATGGTTTAGTGGTTTTAGGGTTTCATGGGGATGAGGGTTTTCTGATTTTTATGGTTGATGGATTACTGTTTTTTAGGGCTGAGGGGTGGGGATTTTGGGGATGAGTGATTCGGGTTTTTTTGGTGGTGTTATTTTAGAGACTTTTTCGGGATGAGGGTTGGGTATTTTTGTGGCATGACGATTAAAAAAAATTTAGGTTTGAGGGTTTATAGTTTTTGTGGGGATGAGGGTTTAGTATTTTTTCAGCCTGAGGATTGAGGGTTTTGGGGACGGGGTTGATGGTTTTATTGGTAATGAGGACTTAGGGATTTATTGGGATGTAGATTTAGGGTTTATTAGTGATGAGTGTTGAAGTTATTTGGGAGAATTGGGATTAGGGTTATTTGAGTATTAGGGTTTAGGGTTTTTTGGGGATGAGGGTTTATGGTTCTTTTGGTCTAGGAGATTAGGTTATTTGGGATGATGATTTAGGGTTCTATAGGGATGAGTGTTGAGGGTCTATTGTGGATGTGGGTGGAAGTTGTTTTGGGGCCGAAGGTCTAGATTTTATGGGGGAGAGGATTGAGTGTTTTTTAGGGATGGAGGTTGAGTGTTTTTTTTAATTGAGGGTTTCTGATAAGTTTTAATTGTTTTTTTGGGGATGATGGAATAGGGTTTTTTGGGGATAATGGTTTATGGTTTTTTTTTTGATAAGTGATGATTGTTTTTTAGGGACCTTTGGTTTAGGGTTTTGGGGAATGGGAATATGGGGATTTTGAGGCTATGGGTATTGGGATATATAGGGTTGAGGGTCAGTGATTTTTAGGGATGAGGGTTTTGGGTTTTTTGGGGACAAGTGATTAGGTTTTTTTGAGGTAGTGGGACGAGGTTTTTTGGGGAAGTGTGATCAGTATATTTTGGGGCTTAGGGATGATCATTTTATGTGATTGAGGTTTGATTGTGTTTTGTGGCTCGTATGAAGGGTTTTTTGATGGAATATGGTTTAGGTTTATTTAGTGCTAAGGGTTGAGGTTTTTTTGTGTCTAAGGGTAGATGGTTTTCTTGGGCTGAGCGTTTAGGGAATTTTTGGAATGTGGGATGAGGGTAATTCTGGGACTGTGATTAGAGTGTTTTTTATGGATGTGGTATTATGATTTTTTGGGACTTAGGGGTTAGAATTTATTGTTTTTGGGAATGAGGATTGAGGGATTTGGGGTTGAGTGTTTACAGATTTTGGGTGTATAGGTTTTAGGGTTTTTTGGGGATGAGGTTTTGGGGGTTTTGGTATGAGGTTTAGGCTTTTTCAGGGATGAGGGTTTAGATTTTTTTATTTTATGTCGGTTTAGTGTTTTTTGGGCTATGGGTTGAGGGTATTTAGGGATATGTTTTTTTTGTTTTCTGGGATAAGGATAGAGGGGTTTTTGGTCTTGGTTGGTCATTTTTTCAAGTTGATGGTGTAATGTGTATTGGGGATGTGTGTTGAGGGTTTTTGAATTTTGTGTGGTTAGGGTTTGATTTGTTGTGATGTTTAAGGTCTTTTAAGTAGTGGGAATATGCTTTTTTGTAGAAAATGGTGTCTATGGATAAATATTTATGGTTTTTTGGGTTGAGAATTGATGGTTTTTTTGGTGCTTAAGTATTATAGTTTTCATGGGAATGGGGGTATAATATTTTTAGGGATGAGTTTTTATGGTTTAATTATTTTTGGATTAAGGTTTTTTGGGTGTGAGGCCTTAGGTTTTTATGGGGATGAGGGTTTAGGTTTTTCTGGTTGATAGTTCATTGATTGTTTTTCTAATGTTTGAGGATGTTTAATATTTAATGGTTTGGGAGGTATTGGGTCCGAGGTTAGAGAGTTCTTCTCGAGACAGATGATTAATGGCTTCATGGGTCTTAGGGTTTTGATGTTTTTTGTTATAAGATTTTTGGATGTATTAGTGTATATTATTTTTAGGGTTTTGGGGAAGAGGTTTTAGTACTTTTTTTGGACTATGATTTATCGTTTTTTGGAAATATGATTTTTGGGTTTCTTGAGGATAAGGGTTTATGGTTTTTTGGTGTTATGCTTTAGGATTTTTACGAGGATGAGGGTTTACATTTTTTATAGATAGAGTGTTTGAGGTTTTTTGTGGATGGGTAATTAGCTTTTTGTATTAGTGTTTTGTGTTTTTTGGGGAGAAATTTTATGGTTTTGAGGACATAGGGTTTTCTGGTGGATGACGGTTGAGAGTTGTTTGTGGCTGATGGTTGACTATTTTTTGGGAAATATAGTTGAGGTTTTTTTGAGATATAGGTTTCAATGTTTATTGGGGATGTGTGTGAGGGTTTGATGGGTGAGTTTTGTGAGTTTTCTGGGGATATGGGTTGACGTTTTTTGGGGTGTAGGGTTGACCGTTTTTGGGGGATGGGGGATTATGTTTTTCAATTTCTTTGGGAAGATGAATTTATCATTTTGGGGTTTTAGGTTTTATTATAGATGAGTTTTTATGGGTGTTTATGTCTATGGGGTTTTTTTGGGGTAGAGGGATGTGATTTTTTTTGTATGATTAGGGTTTTTTTGCTATTTTTGGATTTGGATTTTTTTTGGCAAGGGTAATGATTCTCTAAGGGATTGGGATTTTGGTTTTTTTTTGTGGTTGGTGGTTCATGGTATTTCTGTATGTGGGATGTGGGGTTTTTTTGGAATAGTGGGGAAGGTTATTTCTAGTTAATAGTTAATGGATTTTTTGGGATGAGGGTGAGGTTTTTTTTATGGGGGTTGATGGTTTTTACGGGATGAGTTTTGAGGGTTTTTTAGGGATGAGGTTGATGTTTTTTTCACTGATGGAATTGTGTTTTTGTGGCTAATGGATAATGGTTTTTTGGGGATTATGGTTTTTGTTTTCTTGGGGCTATAGTTTACTAGTGTTGGGGATCAGGGTTTTTGGTGGATTAATATTTAAGGTTTTTTTGTGGAAAAGGGAATATTATTTTTTTGTATAGGGTTTAGGTGTGTTTGTGGATGAGGACTATTGTTTATTGTGGTTTATAGTTACTGTTTTTTAGGGATGAGGGTTGTGGGATTTTTGGGAATGAGGGTTTATGGTTTTCTATGAAAATGTGGTATATAGTTTTTTTGGGTTGAGTGTTGAGGGTTTTCTTAATTTGTGGATTTTGGATTCACTGGGGCTACACATTTAGAGTTATTTTGGGGGTCACTATTTAGTGATTTTAGGGGATAATGGAATATGATATTCTAGGGATGAGGGTTTATGGTTTTCTCGGGATGAGGGTATATGGTTTTCAGTATCCCATGGTTTATATTTTCTTGGGATGAGGGTTTATGTTTTTATAGGATGAGTTTTTAGTGTTTTATTTGGATGAGTTTCTAGCATTTTTAAGGGATTATGTATTAATTTGTGTTTGGGGCATAGGGTTTGGAGTTTTTTTGGATGGTAGATTAGTTTTTTTATGGGAATGTGTTTTTTTGGTGTTTAGTGTTTAGGGTTATTTTTTGATGAGTGTTTAGTGTTTTCTGGGGCTGAGGATTTAGGGTTCTTTGAGGATGTGTGTTTACATTTTTTGGAGGTAAAATGTTTAGGTTTTACGATAGTTTATTATTTTTGGGGTATGAGGGTTTACAAATTTATGGGGAGGAGGTTTTCATGTATTTTAGAAATAAGGTTTCATGGTTTTTTGAGCCAATGGTATTAGGGTTTTTTATTACTAATTGTGTAAGGGTTTTTGGTGCGGAGATTTTTGGGTTTTTTGGGACCTTGGATTTTGGTTTATTTTGTTGTTAGGTATTAGGGTCCTTTCGGTTTTAGGGATTAGTATTTTTTTGGGGACCCGAGTTTAGTGTTTATTAGGACTATGGGTGTAGGATTTTTTTGGGGATGAGATTTTAGTTATTTATGGGGGGATAAGGTTTCATAGTATATTTGGGATGGGGGTTTAGGGGGGTTTTTAGGATGGTTTTTTTAATTTTTTTGGTGCTGAGGGTTTGTGTTTTTTTCGGATGTGGGATTATGGAATTTCTTGGATGAGAATTTAGGTTTTATGGGGATATTGTGTTTAGTTTTTTGGGGATAAGGGTTTTTGTTTTTCTATGGATGACGGTTTAGGGGTTTGGGGCTAATTGTTTATGATTTTGTGGTTGAGGGTTTAAGGTTTTTAAGGGATTATGATTAAAGGATTTATGGGGTTTGTGAATCTATCGTTTTTTGGGGCTAATGAGTTATGGTTATTTGGGGGGTGAGATTTTAGTTTTCCATAGGGATTAGGGTTTCCGTGATTTGTGTGATGAAGAATTATTGATTTTTGGGGCTGATGGATTTGTGTTTTTTGGGTCTGAGGGTTTAGAAATTTTTTGGTATGAGGGTTTAGGGTTTTTTGGGGTTCAGTAATTAGGGTTTTATTAGGCCAAGGGATTGGGAATCTTTGTTATTAAGGATTATGTCTTTTTGGGGTTGATGGTTTGTTTTTTTTGGGTTGAAGATTATGGGCTATATGGGTATCATGGTTTACGGTTTTTGGGGATTCTATTTTATGTTTTTTATATTAGGATTTAATGAATTTTGTGGGTGGGCGTTTAGAGTTTTTAGGGATAAGGGATTAGAGTTTAAAGGTCTTTGGATTATTATTTTTGTGGATGAGGGTATATGGGTTTTAGTGTTGAGAGATTAGGGTTTTTTTCTGTTAGTTTGTGTAGTTTTGGCGGATGAGGGTTTGGTATTTTATTGGAATACAGATTTTGGATTTAATGAGGATGAGTATTTAGTGTTTTTTGGTATGAGGTTTTAGGGTTTCATGGGGCTGAGGGATTAGGGTTTTTTGGCATAATGGGTTTAGTGATTTTTGGGGATGATCTATTAGGGATTTTATGGGAGTGATGGTTTGGGTTTTTTAATGGATGATGGTTTATGTTTTTTTGTTCATGGGGGTTTAGTATATTATGAGTTTCAAGGATTATCGGTTTATTTTGGATGATGGTTTAGTTTTTTAGACTGTATACATTTTAAAGGAATTTTTGTCTAAAAGATTATGGTTTATTGGGGTTGAGTGTATAGAGATATTTTGGGATATGGGTTAAGGGTTCCTTGTGGATGATGTTTAATTGTCTTTAGTGTTGAGGGTTTTTAGTATTTCTACTATGGGATTAACTATTTTTAGGGATGAGGGTTTAGTGTTTATTGGGGATAATTGTTTAGGTTTTTTTGGAGAATTGGGTTTTTTAATTTTAGTGATGATATTTTAGGTCCTTTGGGATAAGGGTTTATGGTGTTTTGCAGATAAGGGTTTTGATATTTTGTTGTTGAGGGTTTAGTGTACTTTTTGGAAGCGTTTTTTTATTTTTTGGGAGCGTGGGATTTGGGATATTTAGGATTGTGGGTTTTGGGTTTGGGGGGGATGAGGGTTTATGGTTTTTTGGGGCTTTGGGTTTAGGGTTTTTTTCTAGTTGGGGTTTACAGTTTTTTGGGGCTTATGATTTAAGAATTTTCAGGGAGGTGGGTTTTAGATTTTTTCATGTTATGTGTTCTGTATTGTTTCAAACTAAGGGTTTGTATTATTTCGATACATAGATTTTAGCGGTTTTTGGGGCTTGGGGTTACAAATTTTTTGGGAAAATGTTTTAGTGGTTTTTTAGGATGAGCGTTTTGTGTTTTTTCATATGATGGAATAGGGTTTTATTCAGATGACTATTTAGGGGTTTTTTTATGATTAGGGTTTCCATTTTTTTGGGATTGTGTTTTCAAGGGTTTCTAAAGATAAGGGTTTTGGGATTTTTAGTTATGAGGTATTATTTTTTTTTCGGGATGAGGGTAAATGGGTTTATGGGATGGGGGTATAATGATTTTGGTGCAAAGTGTTTAATATTTTTCTTGGGATGGTAGATTAGGGTTTTTGGGGTTACAGTTTGTGGTTTTTTAGCTAACTGTTTATGTGTTTTACAGATGAGGTTGTAGTGATTTTTAGGTATAATATTTTAGAGTTCTTATTGATTATATTTTTGGGTTTGTTATGGAT
The DNA here is from genome assembly GCA_963277665.1 of Viscum album. Taxonomy (NCBI): domain Eukaryota; kingdom Viridiplantae; phylum Streptophyta; class Magnoliopsida; order Santalales; family Viscaceae; genus Viscum; species Viscum album. The sequence goes on from OY728132.1 coordinate 924,192,150, forward strand.
TAGGGTTTTGGGGATGAGGGTTTGTGGGTTTAAGGATGAAGGATTAATGATTTTTTTCACTGAAGTTCTAGGGATATTTGTGCAAGAGTTTTCATAGTATTTTTGTAGTTAAGGGTTATGATATTTTAGGGAATGAGGGTTTGTGGTATTTTGGGTTTGAGGTTTTTTAGTTTTCGGTGGATGAGGTCTTAGGTTTTTTGGGGCAGAGTTTTTAGGGATATTGTCGATAATGATTTTTTGGTGCATTGGACGGAGATATTAGGATTTTTTGGGGTTGATCATTTATAGTTTTGTTGGATGAGATTTTGTGTTTTTAATTTTCTTATGGTTAAGTTTTTTTGGGGGATGAGGGTTTAGGGGTTTAGTAGATGGTGGTTCATGTTTTTTTCTATCTAATGGTTTAGGGTTTCTTGGGGATAACCATTTGGTGTTTTTTTGGGGCCAAGAGTTTAGTGTATTATGTAAGGGATGGTTTAAGTTTTTTTGGGGATAAGGGTTTATGGTATTTTATGATAGATTTATTTTCGGGATGAGTGGTAATGGATTATTGGGTCTAAGGGTTTATGATTTTCTGGGGATATGTGTTTAATGACTTTTTGGCCAAGATATTAAGATTTCTATGAGATGATGGATTTTGATTTTTTGGACTGAGGGTTTAGGTTTTCATTGGGTTGATTGTTTATTGGTTATTGGGGATGAGGGTTTATGATTTTTGGGTGATGTGGGAATAACTATTTTTATGTTTGAGGGTTTCTAAATATTTTCAGATATGGTTATAGGGTTTTTTTTATGAGGGTTTTGCATTTCAAGGGGTGAAGGTATTAAGGGTTTTTTGGTATGAGGGTATATGGGGTTTTTTTAAAAAGGATTTTTCAATGAGTATTTATGATTCTTGGGGGATGAATGTTTATGGTTTTTAGTTGATGAAGGTTCATGGTTTTTGGGGAGGAGGCTTTATGGTTTCTGGGGGAAGAGAGTTTTAGAAATGTTGGCGATGAGGGATTAGTGTGCTTTTGGGTCGAAGAGGTTTGGGTATTTTGGAGCTAAAGAGATAGGTATTTTGGGGGTTGGGGTTGCGGATTTTTAGGGGTTTTAATTTAGGGGGGTTGGGGCCAAGTGTTATGGTTTTTTAGAGGATTAGGGGTGAGGTTTTTTGGCAGATGATGCTTGGGCGGGGGGGTTGGGGAAAATTATTGAGGATTTTTTTGGGGGTTTATGGTTGAAGGTTTAAGGAGTATAGGGATTTTAATTTTTGGAAAATTAGTTGAGGGGATTTTTGGGGATAAGAGTTGACGGTTTTTGGAGATGAGGGTTGATTTTTTTTTGGAGTTGTGGGATGAGGGTTATTTGTAGCTATGTGTTTTGGCTGTTTTTTGGGGCATTGGATTGAGAGTTTTTGTGGGTTGACAGATGAGGGTTTTTTATAAGGTATTATAATTTTCTATGTATGAATGTTAAGGGAGTTTTAGGGGTGATGGTATAGGGTTTTCATGGGGGATGAGGGATGTGGGTTTTTTGGGCCGGATTGTTTAAGGTAGTCTATGGATAATTGGTTTTTAATATTGGGATATTTGTTTAAGGATTTATAGGGATGAGGGTTAGGTGTTTTTTCCTAACGAGGTTTGAGGGGTTTTTGGGACTGAGGGTTGATTTTTTTTGCGATGCAATTTCTAGTTTTTTTGGGATGAGGGTTTATTATTATTTGGTGGTAGGGGATTATAAATTTTTTGGGATGTGTTTTGATGATGTTTTGAGGATGTATGTTGAAGGATTTTAGGGATGAGGGATGATGGTTTTTTTGGTACAGATAGTTGAGTGTTATTGGGGGATATGGATTGATAGTTTTATGGGGATGAGGAATGATGGTTTTTTAGGGTTTATGGTTGATGGTATTTTATTGATGAAGTTTGATGTTTTTTTTGGGGTCGGGTGTTGAGTTTTTTTCTAGGATGCGGGTCTAGAGAAATTGGGGGTTTAGGGATAAATGTTTTTTTATTTTGATGATTGAAGATTTTGTATAGAAAAGCGTCGACTATTTTTTCAGGACTAAGGTATTAGTGTTTTTGGCGATGTGGGTTGGGTTTTTCTTTGGCATAGGGTTTGGATTATTTGTGTGTAGAGGATGATGGATTTTTTGAATAAGGGATTAATTTTTATTAATTATGAGGTTTGATATTTTTTTCATGGAATATGATTTATGGTTTTTTGGTGATAATTGTTTATAATTTTTAGGGTATATTTTTTAGAGTTTTTAGGGATCAGTGTTTTGGATTATATGGGATATGTGTTTATAGTTATTTGGGGTAGAGGGTTTTGGTATTTTGGGCCTTATTTTTTCTATTAGAGGGGAGAATTATGTGGATGGGTTTTCTATTAATTTTTGATTATGTTTTAAGGGTTATTGGGTTTCGAGGTTTAGTGTATTTTCTAGATGAGGGTTTGGGGTTTTGTTGGGGCTATAAGTTTAGGATTTTTTAGCATTAATGGATTATGGTTTTTTTGGATTGACGGTTGTAGGGTTTTTGAAACTATGGGATTAGGTTCTTTTAGAGAAGAGGGTTCATGTGTTTTGGGGGAAGAGTGTTTTTATTTTTTTGTGTAATTGGGTTTACTATTTTTTTTTGGATGTGATTTCTTTTTTTGGGGTATGTTATTGAAGGAATTTTATGGATGAGGTTTTGGGTCTTTTTATGGATGACGATTTATAGTTTTATTGAGCTATGCGATGAGGATATTTGGGGGGATGACGTTTTCTGTTTTTTTAACAGGTGGATGAGGAATTTGGGGTCGCGGGTTTAGTGTTTTTTGGGATTCAGGGTTTTGGGTTTTGGGGGTTGTGGGTTGTGGGTTTAGTGGATTGGAAAAGTGTTTAGTTATTTTGTGGGATGAGATATTTGTGTATTTTGGGGCTGGGGTTTTGGGGTTTTTGGGATAAGTGATTAGGATTATTTTGGATTAGGGTTTACATTTTATTGGTGATGAGGGTTTAGGTTTTTTTGGAGCTGATATGTTATAGTTTTTAGGTGATGAGGGGTTACGATTTTTTGGGGCTCATGGTTTATCTTTCTATTGGGATTAGGATTTAGCATTTTTTGGGGATGACTGTTTATGGGTTTTTATGGTCATGGCTTTGAGGAATCATTGTTTTTTTGGGATGGTGGATGATATTTTGTTTATGAACTTTTAGTTTTTTTGGAGTTGTGGGTTAAGGGTTTTTACAGCACAGTGTTGTGGGTTGTTTGGGGATTAAGGTTTCATTTTTTATAGTGTTCATGGTAGAGTGTTTTTTCGGGTTTAGGATTGATGTTTTTTTGGGATTGAAATATTTTTGGGAAATGGGTTATGGTTTTTGGGAGGTGGTGGGATTATAGTTTTATGGGGATTGGGGTTTAGGGATTTTGTGGATAAGGGTATATGGTTTTTGGAGCTAGGGGTTGAGTGTTTTGGGACGTGAGGTTTAAGAGTTTTCCAGATTTAGGGTTTAGGAATTTTCAAGGATGTGGTTTTATGGTATTGGGGATGAGTGTTTAGTGTTTTTTGGGCATGGCGGTATAGTTTTATTTTGAACTGAGGGTATTTGGGTTTTTTTTGAAATTAGGGTTTTCGGTTTTTTTCCATTGAGTGTTTTAGTTTTTTTACACAGATGGTTTAATGTTTTATATGGATGTAGATTATGATTTTTTAGTTTAGGGTTTAGGGTTTATTATGGATGGGTATTTATTTATTGGGAGGATTTATGTTTAGGTAATTATTTTGCTGAGAATTTAGGGTTTTATAGGGTTGAGGTTGTGAGGTTTGGTAGTTTTTAGGGCATGGAATGAAATATTTTTAGGATAACGATTTATAATTTTGGGGGGATGAGGGAATAGGGTTTTTTTAGGGCTACGTGTTGACGACTTTGTTTTTGAACGAGGGTTTCATTATATTTTGAGCTAAGGGTTGTAGGTTTTTTTGTGTATGAGGGTTATAAGTATTATTGTATTGATTGTTTTTTTTGGGACGAGGGATATGTGATTATTAGGAATGAGGGATTAGATTATTTTGGGAGTATAGGGATTAATATTTTTTGGGCTTATGGTTTAGGGTTCTTTATAGAAGAGTGTTTGGGGGGTTTTTAGTTTGAGGGTTTAGGGATTTTTGGGGTTGAACGTTGATGGTTTCTGGGGCGGAGGGTTTTGGGATTTTTTGGTGTTTTTGGGTTGGGATTTTTGGGGCTAACAGTTATGGTGTTTTGGGGGTTGTGAGATTATGGGTTTTCTATGGTTTAGGGTTTATGTTTTATTATGGATGAGTGGTTAGGGATTTATGGGGAGGATAACGTATGGTTTCGTTGGACTAAGGGTTGAGAGTTTTTTGGGGATGTTTTTTTTGGTTTTTTGGGGTTTTAGGGTTTACGATTTTTTTATTCCATAGGTTTTATTTCTTATTGTGGAGGAGGGTTTAATTTTTTGGGGGATGTGGTTTTACTGCATTTAGGACTAGTGATTGATGGTTTTTAAAGGATGAGGGATGTGGTTTTTTGGGGGATGAGGATTAAATATTATTTGGGTGTGAGGTTTTAGGGGTTTTTTTGGGCGGGGCGAAGAGGGTTTTGGGGATGAGGTTTTAGGTTTTTTGAGGAGTGAGGATTTATTATTATTTTTGGAATATGGTTTTGGGGATGTGGTTTTAAGATATAATTCGCATTCCTATGATAACAATAACCAAAAAACATCTTAATGATGATTGAGTACCTAAATACAATCCAATAGAAGACTGAACCAAAATAAAATATCATAGTACAAGTGGAATCAATGCTACAAAACCAATGGAATGAAATTACAGCAAAACCGAAAAACCCATCAAGCTAACAAAAACATACAATATTCCATACACTCAAAATCATCATGAAAAAACCCATGGGTATCCAACAGAATCAATAAATAAATAGATACATTTACATTACATTTTTCTTCATATATAACATTTCTAAATGCACTATAGTTCATAAGTAATGGTGAGTATAAAACTCTGTAGGAATTTTCCAATGACTTCCCAACTCATGATACTATGATTGAACATGTTTTCAAATTTATATTAAATAATTTATAAACTATTTAAATTATTTTATATTCAACCAAAACATCAATCCATGTAAAATAATCAAACAATCCTTTAAACCCATTTTTTCAAGGAATACATCACCAACTAAGACAATATTTTTTCAAGGAACATCAACAAAGCTATTAATAATTTCCCCATTTATTATTCTGAAAAAACCATTCCATGTTCACACAATAAACCCTCTCCCAAAAAACCCACAAACCCTAATCCCAAAAAAATACTAGATGTTACACCCTAAAAACCCATAAAACATCTTCCCTAAAAAACCAAGAACACCCAGCACTAGAAAACCCTTTTACCATATCCCAAGAAAACCCAAAATCCTTATCCCCAAAAAACAAAAAAATTTATCCCATGAATACATGGAACCCTCAACACATATAAAAAGAAAAACCATCATCCCTAGAATATCATAAACCATCATCCTCGTAAATCACCTAACCATTAATCATTGAAAATCGTTAACCCTAAATCTAGAAAACCATAAACCCTCATCCATACAACTATTGTAACTATAAGACCCCCAAAACCCATATCCCACATATATTGAATATCTTAGACCATTATCTCCAAAAACCAAAAAATCCTCATTTCCAGAAACCCCCAATCCCTCAACCCAAAAAAATCACTAACCCGTATCCAAAAAAACCCTAAACACTAATCCATAGAAAAACAAAATATGTCATCCCCATAGAACTGAAAACCCATGGAACATGACAACCCTATGGAATTGTCCCTAAAAACACAAAACCCACAGCCCTAAAAGATCCTAAACACTCATCCCCATAAAACCATAATCTATCAACACTAAAAAATCAAAAACCATCAACTCTAAAAACTATAAACACTTACCCCCAAACACTCTAAAATAGTAAACCCTTGAAAATACTAAACCCATAGAAATTAATCATCATACCCTCATCAATAGAAAACCTTAAAACCTAATACCTAGAAAACCCTATACACCAATCCCCAAAAAAATAAACCCTTTATCCCTAATGACCGGAAACCAACATCCCCATAAAACAATAAAACATCATCCACAAAAAATGAAAAACCATCATCCCAAAAAACCCTAAATCCTAATCCCCAGAACAACCTAAACCCTCATCCCCAATAAAACCAAACTCTCATCCCCAAAATATCCTAAACCCTTTCCCCCAAAAAACAATAACCCCTCATCCCCATAAATCCATAAACCATTATCTATAAAAAAGCCCAGATCTCCAAAAACCAAAATTCCTTGTCCCAAGAAAACCCTAATAGGTCCACCCCTGAAAACCATAGTGCATGATCCTTATAAAACCAAATTACATCCTCCCTTGATAACCCCAAACTCTGAATACATGAAAACCCCACACACACATCCCCTAAAAACACAAACCCTATGTCCCAAAAAACCCCAAATGCACATCCTAAGAATAACTCACACTCGTTACCAATGGAAAACCCAAAACTTCACACCGGAGACCCCTAAACCCCCAACACCAAATATCCCTAATCTATTTGTCCCAGAAAACCCAAAAACCTTTTCCCCTCAAAACCATAAACTCTTATCCCTATGGAACCCTAACCCCTCATCCACAAAAAATTCCCAAATCCTTGTACCCAAAAACCCTAACCCCTTAGCCCTGTAAAACCCTAATGCCTCGTCCCTATAAAAAACTAAACCCCCATCCCAAGAAAACCAAAAACCCTCAACACTAGAAAAACATAATCCCACAACCCCATAAAATACTAAAACAATAGAATCATATACCTCAAATCCCTCATCCTTGGAAAACCCAAAATTTTCCACACCAAAAACTCATAAACCCCAATCCCTAGAAGTTCGTTAACCCTCAATCTCAAAACACCAGAAACCCATAGCCAAAAAAAACCAGAAACCCTCCTTTCCAAAAAAACCCCTAAAACCTCAGACATAGGAAAACCAAAACACTTATTCCCCTTAAACCCCAAATCCTCAACCTCATAAAACCCTAAACAGTCATCCCCAACAAAAACCGAAAACCAAAGCTTAAAAAAACCCTAAACCCCTATACCCAAAAAATCCAAACACTGATACCCAAAAAACCCTAAACACTTAACCCTAGAAATGCATAAACCCTAAACCCTAGAAAACCAGAAACACTCATTCCCAAAAATACACTAACAGAAATATTCAAAAAAATAACCCACATAAAAATGAAACCCTAAATCCCCATCCACAGAAACACTACAAAGTTAGCCCAAAAATACTATAAACCCCCATCTACAAATAAAACCCCCGAACCATCATCCCCAAAAACCCCGAAATCCTTATCACCAAAAATAACCCAAACACTTATCCCCATAAACCCAAAACCTTAAGCTCCCAAAAACCCAAACCCCATATCTCTATAAAACACTTAATCCTTATCCAATAAAAACACTAAAACCCTCATCCAATAAAAACAAATACATTCAACCACAACAAAACCCTATACCCACATACTATATAAACATAAACCCCGGGTCCAAAAGATAAAAAACCCTCATCCCCATTGACCATTAACCCACAGTCCCACAAAACCCTAAATCCTCATCCCCAAGAAACAGAAAAATCAGAGCCTAAGAATATTATATACACACATCCCTAAAAACAATTTTACTATCAGCCAAAAAAATACATAAACACTCATCCTAATAAAACCATAAAATATCATCCTAAAAAAACAAAAACCATCTGCCCCAAAAAACCCTAAACCCATTAAAAAAGTCCATAAATACCCATCCCCAAAAACACTAAAAATTGTGCACCAAAATTCGGTAAACCATTAAACACAAAATACCCCTAAACCATTGTCCATAAAAAATATAAAACCCTTGGCCCCAAAAACACATAATCCATTCCCTAACACCCATACATTGTCTCCAAAAAACCGTCTCACTAAAAATACCAAGACCTTATACCCCAAGATACCCCAAACCCACATCCCTATGAAACCCAAACCCATGGCACTAATTCCCATTGACACTCAACGCCAGTAAACCTAAAAGGTGATCCACAAACCCCCATAAACTCTCTTCCCCAAAAATCCCTAAACCATAATCCACAAATACCCTAACTCCTCATCCTTATAAAACACTAAACCCTAAACCATAAATAAATATTCCACACTAACCTCCAATTGCATAGTCCCTCAGACCTAAAAAACTATATTTCATTATCCCTAAATAACCATAAACCCTCATCCATTATAATCGACAATCCCTCTCCCCAAAAAACCATAATCCCCCAACTCCCAAAAAACATTATCCCTAGCTACAGTAAACACAAAACACACGTACCCAAAAAAACAAAAACCATAAGGTGCTAAAAAAACCTAAACTATTAGACAAAAAAAATCCATAATCCCCCACCTCAAATAACATAAAACCCTCATCCCCAATAAAAACTAAAACTGCATCACCAAAAACCCCTAAACAATCTGTCCCAGAATTCTGTAAATTCTATGTACTGAATAACTTTATACCCTAATGCCTAAATATATTCAACCATGGCCCAAAAAAACCCTAAACCCTCATCCCAAAAAATCCTAATCCCACCCCACAAAAAACCCTAAATAAAATCCCCCAACAAATACTAAACCTTTGGACCCCCAATAACTATAAACTCATGTCCCAAAAAACCTTAAACGATCTTCACATGAAAACCCCAAACCCAATATCCAAAATACAATAGACCCTAAATACAAAAAAAAACATTTATATTTACCCCCAAAAATCCACAAACACTTTGATTCAAAAAACCATAACACATACCCAGAAAAACCGCAAAACCCACATCCCTAAAAATTTGTAATTCCTCATCACCAAAAAACATAAACACATAGAAGAATAGAGTAAACCCAAATGCGCAAAAATAATAAATCCCATATCCCCAAAATAATGCTAAACCCTCTCTCTAAAAAACCACGAAACCTTGTCCAAAATAATCCTTGAACCCTAATCCACAAAAATCTATATAACCACATACCCTAAAAAACAAACCCTCACGTAAAGAAATCATAAAACCTCATCCCACTAAAAACCAATTCTCTTATCTCCAAAAATCACTAAATACCAATCCCAAAAACGGTAGACCTTCAAACAAAAAAAACCCTCAACACTCAACAAATAAAATCCCAATACCATTGGCCCCAAAAATCCTAAACCCTAAGAACCCAAAAGTCGATACCATCATCCCCAAATAAATCAAAACTCTCACCCCTATGATAACCAAAACCACTAGCCTCGAAACCCTACTACCTCGGTCAAAAAAACCAAAAAACCATAGGAATTTGGCGTTAAAAAAACCTAAAACCTAAATCCTAAAAAACAAAAAATACCCCAATGCCAAACAGAAAAATCCTCATATACTCCCAAATAAAACCAAACCACAGCATGAAAACCCTAGAACAAAAAACCCTAAAACAAAAAACCCTAAAAAATACTCTGACATAAAACAACCCAAACCATTAGCCCAAAAATTCAAGAAAAACTCTTCCATATAAAACACTAAACTCCCATCCAAACTAAAATAGAGACACCCATTCTTAAAAACCTTAACATTTTAATAAAAAAACATTACTCCCTCAGCCTAATGAAAACTAAAATCCACATCCCCAATGTAATTTAAACAATAGTCCCTAAAATTCCCAAACTGTTATGACCCAAAAAATATATCCATCATAACAAAAAAACCCTTATCCCACACATTCAAAAAAACATAACCCTGCTACCCTAAAAAAACCCAAAACCACAAGCCCAAATACCGAAAACCCACTTCTCAAGAAAACCCTAAACCAGCTGCCCCCCAAAAAAACCAAATCCTCACCCCCAATAAAACAAACCCCCATTCATAAATAACAGTAAACCCCCTTCTCTAATGAAACCTAAAATATAAAAATTAAAACCCCCTATACCCTCATATATAAAAAAAAGACCCTTATACCCCCAAAAACCCTATATAGCATAACTAAAGTTAATCCCAAACCCCTATCCCCAACAAACCCCAACCATATACCTTAAAATACCCAAAACCCTCAGCCCCCAAATAACCCTAAACCCTTATACCATACAAATACTAATCCTTAAAACATAAAAAATCTAAAACCTAATCCCAAAAAAAATTTAAAATCCTCAACCCCTAAAAAAATAAACACTCATCCCAAAAAAATACCAATCATTCAGCCCAAAAAAACCAACTACATCAATCCCAAAATACCCTAAACCATGATCCTTAAATAACCCTAGTCCCTTGTACACACTAAAAACCGAACCCTCAGCCCCAAAAAACCCTAATCCATTATTCCAAATCACCCTAAATTCATCACCGCATAAAACCATAATCCTTATTTCCATAAAACCATAAACCTGAAAAATGCTAATCAAACATCCACCCAAAACCCATAAACAATTTCCCCAAAAACCCCATACCATAATCCAAAAAAAGAACATAAATCCAATATTCCAAAAAACAATACACCCTCACCCCAAAAAAATAATACATTATCTTCCAAAAAACCCTAAATAATTATCCCCAAAAATATGTAAACCCTATGTTGATGAAAAAGACAATGAATCCACTAGCCAAAAAAACAATTAAACATTGGCCACAAAAAACCAAATCCGTCCTCATCATAAACACCTAAAACATTAAACCCAAAAAAACCCTAATCCCCAAGACCAAGAGGACTATTTACCCTCAGCACCAAAAAAACCTATACCCCACCCCTAAAAACCATGAAAACATAGCTTAACATATCCATAATACCCCACCCCAAAAAATACCAAATACCCTGGCCCTAAAAAACACATATCCTAAAATACTATAAACCATTAGCTGCATAAATACCTAATCCATCATCCACAAAAAAACCCCTAAACGGTCATCCCCAAAAAACTCTAAACCCATAGCCCCAAATAACATTAAAACCCTATCACCAAAATAACCTAAATCTACCAACCTAATAATCTCTAAATACTCAGGCACAAAATTCCATAAAATAACAACCAATAAAACCAATAAATTCGAACCTAAAAAAAACCAAAACCCCAGCCCCAAATAACACCCAAACTACAACCCCAAATATAACCTAACCTCATATCCCCAGAAATCCTAAAAACATGGAACTAAAAAATAAGAATAACTATAGCCCAGTAAACCCCAAACCCTGAGCCCCACAAAACATTTACCCTCAGAACCAAAAAACCCTAAACCCAAAACCCCAAAAAACAAAACCGTCATACCAAAATAATTATAAACCATCATTCCAAAACCGTCATCCCAAAAAACCATATTACCTCTGCGCCAAAATCCATAAACACTCATTCTCAAATTTCTCTATAAACTCAAGCCATGAAATACCCAAACTCTTAACCCCAAAAAACTCTATTTTCTCGACCCTAAAAAATCCTAAATCCTATTTCCTAAAAAACCGAAAATCCTTAGCCTCGAAAATACATAAACTCACATCCCTATAAAACCTAAATCCTCTTCCCATTAAATCCCTAATTCCTCTACCAGAAAATATCATAAACCCCCACCCCCCAAAAACCCTATACCATAGGCTACAAAAAACCATAAACCATCATCCCCAAAAATCATTAAGCTGTCACCCTCATAAAACATATAAACGCATCCCCAAAAAATCTAAAAAACAAATCCAAAAAATACCATAAACCTTCAGTCCCAGAAAATACAATTCCCTAATCCCTAGAAAGACCCTATCCCATGACCCTATAAATCCTTAAACTTATATCCTAAAAAAAACCAAACCCTCATCCCCACAAAACCCTAATCCCTCATCCCCAAAAAACCTAAAACCCTTTAAGGAAAATAAACCAAAAACCCTCATCCTCAAAAATACATAAATGTAGGACCAGAAAAAATCCTAAACGCTCATCCATGAAAAAACCTACCCAGCCTTCCCCAATGAAAACTAAAACCTCATCCCCAAAAAATCATAAACCCTATGCCAAAAACCCCCAAACACTCAACACAATAAATCCCCAAAGAAACGTCCATAAAAACCCCAAAATCACATGCCCAAAAAAACCTAAACACTTATCCCCAAGAAAAAAAACTCACTGCCCAAAAAATCCAATTACCTTAGCCCTAAAAAATCTTAACCATATGCTGCAAAAAATCCAAAATCCACTGTCATAAAAAACCCAAATCCCTTAGCCCCAAAAATCCTGAAACCTTTATCCCTAATAAACCCAAAACTGTCAACTAGAAAAACCCTATACCATTTTCTCTAGAATCTCCAAACCCTTATCCATGAAAAACCCCAGACCCTAAGCCCCAATATACTCCAAATACTCATCCCAAAAAAACCCAAACTGTCAGATCCCATGAAACATAAACCTATATACCCAAAAAATTAAAATCCACTAACCCCAAAAAACCGTAATACCATAGTCCCTAAAAACCCCAAAACCATAGCTCAAAAGAAACCTAATCACTATACCTTATAAATTTGGAAACCATTGAACACACAAATACCACATCCTCACCCAAGGAAACCTAAACACTCAGCTCAAAAAACCCTACACCCATAGTCCCGAAATACCCAAAACCCTCATCTCCAAAAAACCCTAACAAAGTTCTCCCCGAAAAACCCTAAACCTTTATCCCAAAAAACCCCAAATTCCTAAATCAAAATAAACCCCAAAACGTCATCCCAAAAAAAATCATAAACCCCCAACCCCAAATAAATCTAATACCTCATCACACAAAACCCCAAAACACTCACTCCAAAAAACACTAAATCCTCATCCAAAAAAACTTTCTTACAACCAATAAACAATATGCCTGATCCCAATAAGTCCCCAACCATCAACAAAATAAATATAAAGACTCATAAAAAATGAATCCCTTATCCTCATGAAATCCCTAACGCTCCTACCAAAAAACCCAAAACCTTTAGTCCCAATAACCATAAACACCATTATGAAAAAAACCTAAATCCCTTACCTCAAAAAACCATAAACCTGAAGCCCAAGAAAATCACAAACCATCAGCCCCCTAGACCCCTAAAATATTAGCACCAAAATACCATAAACCCCCATCCTGAAAAAACCATTATCCTTTGTCCCCAAAAAATGATAATTCCATATCACCAAAAAAGTCAAACCCTCAGCCTCAGAAAACCATAAACCCCCATCATAAAAAACCCTCAACCCTTAGGCCAAAAAATCCCCAAACTACCAACTGTATAAGACACTAAAACATCATCCACAATAAAACACTACTGTCTCATCCCATAAAAAATACACCCTCTATCCCAAATAACCCAAACCTCTTATACCTAATAAAACATAAAACATAATCCTAATAAAATCGAATTAACTCATCCCCAAAAACCCAAGACCTCATCCAAAAAAACCAAAAACATCATTCCTAATACATAAAAACCCATTAGCCCCATGATATCCAAAAAACCCATCCCCAAAACATATAATCCGTAGATATAATAACCATAAACAATGGCCCCCAAAAAATTATAAACCCTCAACCCCATAAAAACACTAAACCCACATCCCCAAAATATCCAAAAAACAATTCCAAAAAAATACCTAATCCCTTATCCCATAAATAAACTAAACCCTATTCCCCAATATACCCTAAAATATCAGCACCGAAAAACATAAATATTCACCCAAAAAAATAAAAAAGCATACCCAGAAAAAATAGTTAATCCCCATCCCCAAAATACATAAACCCTATTCTAAAAATAATCCTCATACCTTAAACCCAGAAAACCAAAACCAAAATCACCAAATAACCCTAAATCATAATCTATAATATATACTAAAATCTTTACCCCCCAAAAAATAATCATCCCAAAAAAACTGAAAAACATCGACCCCAAGAAAACCCATACCCTCATCCCCCAAATCCCTAAACACTCTACCCCATAAAACACCAAACAATTATCATCCAAAAAAACTAAAACATCATCTAAAAAAATATCAAAAACACTTTTCCCAAAAAACAGAAACGTAGATCACAAAAAACATGAAACCCTCAGCAAAAAAATCCAAATCCTTCAAGACATATAAACCACAAACCCTCTGCCAAAAAATCCCAAAAACCACATCCCAAACAAGAATCCAAAACATCAACCCCCTAAAAAACCAAAACCCTATTCCCTAATGAAACTATACCATCTAACTCAAAATCCATATAACCTCATCCCTATAAAACCCTAAACCTGTAGTCCCCAAAAAATCGAAACCATAAACCCAAAAAAACCCTTAAATCATGTCTCCAGTAAACAATGAACATCTATCCATAGAAATCCAAAAACACAAAAACTCAATAAACCATAACCCTCATCTCCAAAAATACACTATAAACACATCCAAAAAACTGTAAACACATAGTCCTAAAAATAGTTATAGCCTCAACCTGATATCCCCAAAACCATCATCTACACAAAACTGGAAACCTTCAATCCCAAAAAACCTCAAACCTATGTGAAACAATTCCTGGAATATATTCCCTAATATACCCTAAACCCTCATAAAAAACCACCTAACTATCATAATTAAGAAACCCTAAACCCTCTTTTATAAGAAAACCTTTAACACTAATCCACCAAATACCTGAAAAAATATGTTCCAAAAATCATCTAACCATCATACCCAAAAAACCCCAAAACTAACCCCAAAACACCAAATCTTCATCCCCAAAAATCCATAAACCCTTGCCCCAAAAATCCCCATTATGTTGCCCCAAAAAACCTTAAAACCCTAAAATACCAATACATTAAATCCTCTTCCCCAAAAAAATTAAAACACTCAGCCAAAAAAACACTAAACTATCATCAACTATAAACACTAAACCTCATTAAAAAAACTAAAACCCACAACCCTAAAAAACCATAAACCCTTATAACAGAAAAACATAAACCATCATCCCCAAAACCACTAATCCCTCAGTCCCATTAATCCCTAAACACTCACACCCAAAAATATCCAATACCCTCATCCAAAAAAATATAAACTTGAATCTTGAGAAAATTATAAACCCTTATCCCCAAGTAACCCTAAACCCTCATCCACAAATAATTTAAAACTCTTGGAAAACAACACCTTTTTCTGAAACCCAAAAAACCCAAACCCTCAGCCATAAAAAACCGTAAACACCCTTTATCCATAAACCATTTGCATAAAAAATCTTATACCCTCAACCCCAAATGTTACTAATCCACTATCCCCATAAATGTAAACACTAATCCCAATAAACCATAAAAGATCAGCCAAAAAAATAATGGAAACCCTCATCTTGAAAAATCCACAAACAATCAACCCCTAACCCTTAGAGGCAAAAAACTGAGAAAACAGAGTAAAAAACACCCTCATCTTGAAAAAACATTACCCCTCATCCTCAGAAAACCAAAAGTCTATGGAATAAATACATGATAAATTCTACCCTAAAAACCTAAACCCTTATTCTAAAGAAACCCCTTTCCCACACCCCCCAAAAGCCCAATACCTCCTCTCAAAAAGCATAAAAACACACACCAAAAATCCTAAACAACTATCCACAAAAACACATAGAACCTAATTTTAAAAACCCTAAACTCTCATAATTGAAAACAATAAAACCTCTCCCAGATACTATAAACCCTAATTACCCAAAAAACATTATCTCTTATCATCAAAATAACCCTAAACCCTCGGCACAAAAACCCCTAAATCCTCATAATAAAAAAACCACAAACACTAAAACCCAAAATTTATTACACCCCCATTCCCAATGAAGCCAATATCCATATACCCAAATAACTCTAAATAGACAAAAAACGTAAATCCATAGAATTCAATGGACATAAAACTCATCCCCAAAAAAATCTATACCTTTATCCTTGAATAATCATAATCCCTCATCCAAAAAACCCCCACACCATAAGCCCCAAAAAACCCTACACCCACAACAAAAAAACAATACACACAAATCCCCAAAATAACCCCAAACTGTCACCCCTAATAAAAACACAACCCTCATCAAATTAAAAACAAAAAACCCTCAGCTAGAAATACCTACAACCCTCATTCCCAAAAAAACCCTTATCCCTCAATCCTAAAAACCTGTAAAACATCTGCTCCAAAAACACAAAAACCGACAACAAAAAAAAACACTAAAACCTTCCGGAAATAAAAACCACAAATCCTCTGCCCTAAAAATCCGTAAAACCCCATCCTAAAAAAGAATCCAAACCATAATCCCACAAAAACCCACACCATTAACCACAAAAAACAACACACCCACAAAAACAACAAACACTACACACAAATCCCCAAAAGATCCCCAAACCATCTCCCCCAATAAAACCTTAACCCTAATCTAATTAAAAACCAGAAACCCTTTGTCAAAAATACCTACAACCCCCAATCCCAAAAAACCCTTATCCCTAATTCCAAAAAAAAACCATAAAACATAAGCCTCAAAAACATAGAAACCCTCTGCAAAAAACCCAAAAACCTTCAGCACATATAAACCACAGACCCTCCTCCTTATAAATCCCAAAAACCCCATCCCAAAAAAGAATAAAAAACATCATCCCCAAAAAATCCAAAACCCCAATCCCTAAAAAACTAAACCATATAACAAAAAATCCCAATAAACACATCCCTATAAGACCCTAAACTTTTAGCCCCAAAAATCCTAAACCCTAAACCCGAAAAAACCGTAAAACCAAGTTCCTAGTAATCCCTAAACGTATATCCATAGAAATACCAAAACACAAAACCTCAATAAACCATATTAATCATCTAAAAAACGTAAAACTTAGACCCATAAACACACTTAACCTTTATCCCCAGAAAACCCAAACCCTGAGTCCTAAATAAAGTAGACACTATTCCCCAAAACCATAGCACACTTATCACAAAAAATTCCTAAATCTCCATCCCAAAGGATCCTAACACCCCATGTAGTAAAAAATCATAGACCCTCATCCCAGAAAAACCCAAAAATATCAGCCCCATATAACCCAAATCCACTATCCCTAGAAAAAACTACACACACATCAAAAAACCCTAAACTCTCAGTCCTAAAAATCCCTATAGCCTCAACCTGATATCCCCTAAACCATCGGCCCCACAAAACCTGAAACCCTCAAACCCAAAAAACCTCAACCCTATGGATGTAAAATCATAAAACATCATCCCCAATATACCCTAAATCCTCATACAATAAAAACCCAAAACAATCATCATTAAGACACCCTAAACACTCATCCTCAAAAAACCCCAAACACTAATCCACTAAAAACCCAAAATAATCTATTCTATAATCCTTAAACCGTCGCCCCCAAAAAATCCCAAAAACTCACCCCCAAAACACCAAACCATTATCCCTAAAAAACCAAAACACTTTTCCCCAATAATCCATATTCCCTTGTTCCAAAAAACCATAAACCCCCAAAATAAAGAAAAATAAACCCTCTTCCCCAAAAAACATAAAACACTCAGCCAAAAAAACACTAAACTGACATTCATGATAAACCCTAATCCTCATTAAAAAAACGTAAACCATTGTCCCAAAAACACAATAAACCCTTATCACAGAAACACATAAACCATCATCCCCCAAAACTACTAAACACTATGTCCCAATAAATCATAAACCCTCATACGAAAAATATCCAATACACTTAGCAAAAAAAAACATAAACCCGCATCCTTGAAAATCACTAAACCCTCATCCTCAAATAACCCTAAACCCCCATCCACCAAAAATGAAAAACCCTCGGCCAAAAAAAATCCAATCTCTTATACCCAAAAATCCCAAACCCACTACCACCAAAAAACCCCTAGAGCTCCCATCCCTAAAAAACATATAACCCCAATCCATAATAAAACATAATTCCTACTCTAAAAAACACTAATACCCCTACCCCCAAAAACCAAAAATCCCCATCCCAAAATAATCCCTCCTCACAAAAAACCCTAATCCCTATTCACCAAAAACCCCTAAACCCTCATAATGAATAAACCACAAACACTAATACCCAAAAACTAATACACCCTCATTCCCAATAAACCCAATAACACTACACCCAAATAAACCTAAATACAAAAAAACCATAGAATAATATAATTAAAAAGACATAAACTCCATCCCACAAAAAATCAATACATTTATCCGTAAATAATCCTCATGAATCATCCCAAAAAAAAAACCCCAGACCATCAGCACCAAAAAACCCTACACCCACACCAACAAAAAACCAACACGCAAATCCCCAGAAGAACCTCAAACCCTCACCACAATAAAACAATAACTCTCAGCCAATTAAAAACTGAAAACCCTCAACCAAAAACATGTAAAAAACTATACACCAAAAAAATCATATCCCTTTGTCCAAAAATACCGTAGGACTTCATCCCCCAAAACACCTAAACCATCAACACCCAAATACTCTAAACCCGTATCATCAAAAAACACTAATATATTGGCCCAAAACACCACAAATAGTAATCCCCCCAAAACACTAAAACCATTCCATAACATATGAAAAACACTAATCCCCAAAAAGGACCTAAACCCTTCACCCAAAAAACCCTAACCCCTAAGTAACATAATATCTGCAAACCCTCATGGCCAATAGTCCATAAACCCTTAGCACCATAAAAACCTAAACACTAAACACCAATGACACATAAAGCATATTCCCAAAAAACCTCACACCATCATCCCTAAAAACCCCTATAAAATTATACCCAAGAAAACCTAAACACTCCACCAAAGAAACACTAAACCCTCATCCCAAAAAAACTATAAAACCTCTTCCCAAATAAACCCTAAACCTTCATCCCCAAAAAACACAAAACACTCAAAAAAATAAGCTGTAAATTGTTATCCCTAAAATACCATAATCCCTCACCCTCACGAAACCATATCCCCTCAGCCCTATGAAACTTTAAATTCTCAACCCCATGAAACCATTAACCATCATCCTTATGAAAACATAAACCATCCAACCCAAGAATCCCTATACCTTGATCCCTAAAAATATCAACTCTTATCAACAAAAAACTATAAAAACTTACCCCAAAAACCCAAAAACCCCACTCCCCCAAAAAATGAAACCATCAACCCAAAGAAACCCTGAATCCTAGACCCCCAAAAACAGAAAACTGTTAGTCCCAGAAGTAACCCTTAAAACATATCCCTAATAAGGCATTGTCAATCATCCCTAAAAAAATCTTAAACCTCATCCCCAAACACACATGAACCCTCATCCCTAATAAACTCTTAAACTATATCCCTAAAAACCCATATACACTATTCCCTAAAAAAACCTAAACCCTCATTCACATTCAACCCTAAACCCATATCCCGAAAAAAACTAAACAAATAGGTACAAAAAATCATATACCCTCATTCCTAATGAAACCTAATCCCACTTCCAAAAAAATCCATAACAGTCAGTATGAAAAAAACTCTAAACAACCACCCCAAAAAACCTAACCCCATCATCACCAAAAACACTAAACCTTCATCACCTAAATACACTAAACCATAATTCCCAAAAAATAAATAACTCTTATCACCATAAAAATCGTTACCATGTTCCCCAAAAAAACAAAAAGCCCTCAACTCCAATAAATAGAAACCCTTCAACCACACAAAATCATACAAACTCTTCCCCTAAAACCCCAAAACAATTAACCTCAATACCCCTAAACCCTCAACCCAAAAAATACCTAACCACTCATCCCAAAAAACCCATAACCATCTACCAAAAAATCACTAAGCCCTCATAAATGTGAAACCCTAAATCATCATTCCCAACAGCCACTAAAGCCATTCCCCCGGAAATGTAAAACCCAATATCCCCGAAGACCCTAAACAATTATACCCAAAAATTTTGAATCCATCAACCCTAAGATACTACAAAACCTATTACCCAAAATAATATATACCGACTACCCCAAAAAACACTAAACTCGCATCCCAACGAAATTTAAACCCTCATGCCCAACAAACTAAACACCCTTTGCCCCAAAATTCCAAAACCATTGGCCACAATTTCTATAAACCATCATCCCCAATAACCCATAAACCCTTGCATAAAAAATAGTAAACCCCCATCGCCAAAAAATTATTAATCCTTCATTCAAAAAAACCCAAAACCATTATCCTAAAAAATATATAAAAACTTATCACTAGAAAAAACTAATCCCCAAGCCCGCGAACCCCTATACCCTCTACCCCCAAAATCCCTAAACCATAATCCCCTAAATTCCCAAACACACATTCCCAAAAAACCTAAACCCTATTTTCCAATAAATCATAACTCGTCACCCCAAAGATACAATAAATATCCTTCCGCAAAAACCCTGAAACCCCCATCCACAAAAAATCTAAACCCCATCCTTGAAAAACCTTGAATCCTCATCATCCAAAAAAACTAAACCTATAGCACTAGAAAATCCTAAAACCAAATAACCAAAATACCCCATACCATTATCATATAAAACATAAATAATTTTCCAAAAAAATATAAACTCTCATCCCCAAAAATTACAAAACCTCACTCTCCAATAATCTTAAACCATGATCCAAAAAACATTCTAAACCCTCAAACTGAAAAAAACTAATCCCTAGGAAAACCATAAACCAAACCCCAAAAGGACCCTTAATCCTAATCAATAAAAAAACATAAACATTGACCTCCAAAATACCATAAATCCCCATCCCCAAATACTTTAAACCCTTATCCCCAAAAAACACTAAACCCTCCTCCCCAAATAACCCAAGACGCATTTCCAAAAAAATCAGAAACACTCTCCCCCAAATTCCATAAATACATAGCGCCAAAAAACACTAAATCATCATTAAAAAAAAACAAAATCCCTTTGACCCAATGAACCCAAAAACCACAACCCCCACAAAAAATAAACCCTCATCAATAAAAAATCATAAACACTAATCCCAAAAAACCCAAAACACTCATCCTCAAAAAATCTAAAATCCCCATCACGAAAAAACCAAAAAAACTCATCCCCAAATAAATATAAACAGACATCTCCAAACATCACTAACCCCTGCCATGTAAGAAACACAATCCAATATCACCAACAAACCATAAACCAACATCCCTAAAAAACCCTTAACAAACATCCCTAAATAAACATAAACCATAATCCACAAAAATATAAATCCATCAACACCAAAAACCCTAATCCGTCCCCCTAAAAAACCACTAAACCCACACAGCTAAAAAGACATCCCAAAACTCTCTAAACACTGATAAACAAACTCCAAACACTCTCCATAAAAAACCCAAAATAAATTTTCCATCAACACAATGATCCCTTTTCCCAAAAAAATAACAAAACCTCACTATAAAATACCCCAAAAAACATAAAAATCCCTAAACCCTGATCTCCACAATACCCCAAACCCTCATCCTAGAAAACAAAAATTCCTTAGAACCAATACCTCAAAGACTTCATCCTAAGAATACCCCAAACACTATACCCCAAAAAAATCCTACACCCATATCCCCCAAAAAACTTACACCCTCAGCCCCAAAAATCCATAAACCCTAATCCTTAAAAACCCTATATTTTATGAAAATCTCTAAATGTTCATCCTTAAAAAATATTATCCCAAAAAAACCCTAAATCATTATAAAAAAAATCCATTACCCACATCCCCCAAAACCCAAAACCCTCATCCAAAAAAACCTACACATCGATCCCCAGGAAACCATAAAAATTATTCCCCAAAAAACATAATCCCTCATCCAAAATAATAACTAATCCCTGAGCTAAAAAATTCACAAAAATCATATCCCCAAACAAATACAAATTAAAAAAACCCTAAAACCTCATCAACAAAATCCTAAAAACCTCAGCCCAAAAAAACCCTAAACCTTCAAACCCAAAAAATCCTAATCCCTCATCTATAAAAAACATTAATAGTTGAACCCCATAGAACCCTACATGCCTAGACCCAAAAACCACTAAACGATTAGCACCAAGAAACCATAAAACCTCATTTACAAAACCCCAAACCACTATAGACAAAATTCCTAAACCCCTATCCCCAAAAAACCTTAAACCCTCAGCCCCAAAATACTCTAAACCATAATCCCCCAAAACTCACATCACCTAAAAATCTTAAACAGTCGAACCCAAAAAACACTAAACTGCTAGCCACAAAAACCACTAAACACACAACCTGAAAAAACTCTAATCCATCATCCCCAAAATACCATCAACCCTCAACCATGACAGACCCTAATCCCTTAGCACCAAAATAAAAAAAAACCCAAAAAAACCCCAGATCCTCATTTGAAAAATCACTGAACCCGCATCCCCAAAAAAACTCAAAACCCATATTCCACAAAACTCTCAACCTCCATCCCAAAATAATCCCAAATCCATTATCCCAAAAAAACCTACTCAATTAGCCAAAAAATCCTTAACCATAATCACAAAAAAAATCCTCATCCCTCGTCCCTAAAAAACATTCAACCCTCATCATAAAAAAATACTCAACCCTTAGAAACAATAAATACCAAACCATCATCCCAAGAAATTCTGACACTCTCAACCCCAAAATTCAAAAATTTCTTATCCTAAAAAACCCCTAAACTATCATCCCAAAAATCCAATAACCATATTTTCGAGAAAACCCATAAAATCTCCACATCAATAAACCCAAAACCCACTAAAAACCTAACTCTAGACACATAAATAACCCTAAACCCTAAGACCCCAAAAACACTTAACCCATAACCCCAAATAATATACAAAACCTGAAACCCTTATCCCAAATAAACCATAAACACTTAACCCTAAAAAACCTCACAAACCTATTCCCCAAAATTCCATAAACCATTATCCCAAAAAAACCCTAAATCTTTTTCCAAAAAAAACATAAACCCTTATCCCCATATAAAATCCCTCAACCATCATCCCGAAACAATGAAAACACATCATACCAAAATACTGTCAAACCCCATAATTATAATATTCTAATATATTAGTGCCAAAAAAACCCTCAACCATCATAAAAAAAGTCAAACATATGTTGTAAGAAACCCTCAACCCTTATCCCCAAAAAAACTCTAAACCCTTAGACCAAAAAATCCTAAACCCTCATCTGCAAAAAATAATCATCCCTCAGTCCAAAAATTAAACACTTTCCTCAATACCAAATACCATTTCTCCCACAAACCTAGTAAACTCTAAACCATTATCTACAGAAAAATATCAAACCCTGTCCATAAAACCCTCAAACCTTAGCAATGAAAAACCATCAACCATAAGGTATAAAAAACCTCAACCCTCGGCACCAAAAATCCAAAACCATCAAACACATAAAACCATCTACCCCTAGCACTAAAAAACCTCAACACTTAGAAACAGAAAACCTCTTAACCATCCTACATCCCCAAAAAACCATCTACCATCTACCCTCATCCACAAAAAAAGACTCAAACAACATCCCAAAAAGCCCTTTCACCCTTTTCCCTAAAATAATGTAAACTCATACCCCATCTAACCCTCAACACACATCCTATAAAATCTTCAACTCAATTCCCCAAAAAAACATAAACACATAGCCCCAAAAAACATGCAAACCACAATAAAAAAAACACAATCACTCATCAAAAAAAATCATTGAACCCTCTTCCCCATCAAACACAGAAAACTCTTCCCAGAATGCATCAACTCTATGCACCAAAAAACCAAAAACCCTTATCCCCAAAAGAAATTCATCTCCAAAAAACCAAAGCCCCCATCCTGATAAAATCTGTAACCCATATCCCCACTAATCCTTAAATTATCATCCATAAAAATATTTGATCTCATCCCCCAAAAAAAAACATCACCCTCATTACCACAATAACAAAATCATTCAACCCTAAAACACTCAACCATTATCCCCAAGTATCTTTAAACCCTCACCCACACAAAACCCTCATTCACATGTCCCAATACCCAAAACCCTCATCCTAAAAAATTCTTCAACCCTCAAATCCAAAAAACCAACAACACTCATGAACAAAATTCTCATTGCCTGTCCCCAAAAAAACCCTCCACCCACATCCTCGAATAACCATGAAGGTTTATCCCCAATACCCTTAACCCATAGCCCCATGAAACCAGGAACCCTCATCCCCAAAAAATCCTAAACACGTATCCCAATAAATATCCAACACTAAAACCAAAAAACACATTGAACCATATTCCACAAAAATCATTGAAATATTTTTGCAAAAAAAATAAGAACCATCAACCCCAAAAAACAATGAACCCTTAACTCCAATATACCCTGAACCCCAAGGACAAAAAAGCATGAACCCTTAGTATCCTGAAAAATACCTAAACCATCAACCTCAAAAAAACCATTAACCTCATCCAAAAATAAACCTTAACCCTCAACAACAAAATCCCAGAAGTCTCATCCCCATATAACCTAAAACCCAAATACACAATAAACGTGAACCTACATAACTAAGAACCTTGAACGCTCAACATCAAAAGTACCAGAACCCGTATCTCCAAAAAGACAATTATCCCTAAACACCAAAAATCAAATAACCCTCAACCTCAAAAAACCACTAACACTAAGCGCCAAGAAAAACTCAACCCACATCCCCAAAGAATCCCAAACCCTCAACCTCAAGATACTTGGAATCCTCGCACATAAGAAACCATGAACCCCTCATCCACAAAAAAATAAACCAATAACCATCTGTATCCCCAAAAAATCATGAACTATTATTCACAAAAATAATTGAAACCTGAGACCCAAAAAAACCCAAAACCATCAAAACCTACAAACCATGACACTTCATGCAGAATAATACAACCCCTCATCCCAAAAAATTTTCCAACCCATAGTGCCATGAATTCTAGAAAACACTACCAAAAAACCATTGAACCATAATCCTTATAAAATAATATATCCTCATCCTCCAAATCCTTGCACCCCATCCATAAAAAACCCTCAACTCTTAGCCAAAAATAATCATTCACCGTCATACCAAAAAAACCAAGATCCATCATAATAAAAAATCCAGATCCCACAATCCCAAAAACCACGAACCCTTAGAATGCTAAAAACACTATTTACTTGGACCAAAAATTCCAAAACCCTCATCACCAAAAATACCTGAGACCACCACCTTGATAAATCCTAAAGTCTCCAAAACAATATAGACTAAACCCTCATCCCCAAAAAACCCTAATCCCTCATCCCCAAATAACACTGAACCTTTGTCACCAAAAATCACTAAACCTATAGTCTCCAAAAACAATCATCCAACCGGCCCAAAAAACCTTGAACTCTCATCCACCAAAAACCATGAACACATATCCCCAAAAAACCATGAACCCTGCATTCCCAATAAACCTTGAACCCTTATCCCCAAAAAACCGGAAAACACCATTCCAAATAATGACAATCCTGGATTGGAAAAATACCCCAATCCCACTACCCCAACTTATGAGGAACCATTAACTATAAAGAACCATGAACCATCCAAGCAAACAAACCTGAACCTTCCATCCCAAAATAACTCTCAAGCCTCATCCCATAAATACCCTTAACACTGAACCCAAACAACTCCATAACCGCGTCCCCAAAAAACAATCAACCCCCATCCCCAAAAAAACAACCATCAACCCCAAGAAACCGTGAACCCTCAGAACCAAAAGTACTTGAAACATTTCCACCAAAATTACCTAAACCCTCATACACATACATACCTAAACCCTCTTATTGGAAAACCCTAATCAAACATCTCCTATAGCACGGAACACTCATCAACAAAAAACACTGAACCCCCAACCTTAAATGACCCTGAACTGTCAAACCGAGAAAACCATGAAGCCTGAAATCCAAGAAAACACTAAAACATCATAAATAAAAACCATCAAAAATCATCCCCAAAAATCACTAAACCCTCATACCTAAAAAACCGTCAACCCCTGGCCCACAAATATCCAAAACCATCAACCCCAAAAACCTCTATACCCTCAAAACCATGATAACCTAATCCCCTTGACCCAAAAAATAAGAAAAACATTAGTCAAAAGAACTGAAAATACAACGCCCAAAAATTAACTAGATCCTCATCCCAATAAAACCAGAAACCTTAGACCCTGAAAACAAAAAAACCCCAGCCCCAAAAAACACAATCCCTCATCACCAAGAATAACTAAACGCTTAGCCCCAAAAAATGGTAAACCCACATCCCAGAAATCCAATAAACCCTAAAACCAAAAGAATCCTAATCCCTCATGCCCGAAAAACATCATCCCAAAGCAATAAAAAACCTTCATCCCTCACCCCAAAAATCACACAACCGTAAGACCCAAAAAATAAAAAACTTGAATCCTTAAAAAACATGAACCATTATCCAGAAAATACAATGTACCCTTAGCCACATAAAACAATGAATCTCATTACTAGAAAACCATAAACGCTCAACCTCAAAAAATACTAAATCGCCATCCATAAAAAAACCCTAAAACATTAACCACGAAAAATATTGAAACAACATCTCAAAAAAAAATAATGAACCCTCATCCCCAAAAATCCATGAACCCTCAAATCCAAACAACCCTTATCCCTTAGTAACAAAAAAATGACAAACCTGATCATGGATAGACCATCAACCATCAACCAAAAAACATTAAACCCTCAACCCAAAATACCATTAACCCCCATCCCATGAAAAACATGAACCCGAAGCCCTAAAATACCATGAACCCTCAGCCCAAAAAAGACATAACCCCCCCCCCCCCCCCAAAGAAACCATCAACCCTAAACCCCAAATAACTCTAAATAACCACATGAAAAAGTCCATACACCCTAATGCCAAAATAATTCTAAACAATCATCCCCAAAAACCTAAAATATATTCCCTAAAAATTAATAAACCTTCATCCCCAAATAACTATAAAACCATAATCCTATTAAAACAATAAACTGCCAACCCCAAAAACCATGAAATCCTTATCCCTAAACAAATATAAACCATGATCCCCAAAAAACCAAATAATATCAGTTCCAAAAAAATCTCAAACCACACCCCTTAAAACCCTAAACCATCATCCAAAAACAACCCTAAACCATCATCCAAGAAAACACAAAAGCCTTGTCTTTGAATAACCTAAAACCCCCAACCCCCAAAAATATCCATCTTTGAGCCAAATAATTAGCTAATCCCTAAAACAAAAACTTCTAAACCCTCATCCCTGAAAAAATATAATATCTCAATATAAAAAATCATGAACCCACATTCCCCAAAACACTAAAGAATTATCCCTAAAAAACCCTCATCCCAATATCCAAAGAACACTAAAACCTCATTCCAAACAACACTAAACCATAATCCCAAAAAAAAATTATATGCTTGGCCCCAAACCATCAAGCCACATCCACTGAAACCTTAATCCCTCATCCTAAAAAACCCTCAACCCTCAGTCCCAAAAAACCTTGAACCCACAACCACAAAACACCCTGAACCCCCAAAATTGAAAAAACCTTTTTCCGTCAACCCCGAAACTCAAAACCCCCTAAACCAGAAAACAATAAACCCTTATCACCAAAAAAATATAAACCACATTCTTAAAAAACCCTAAACCCACAAAAAGGAAAACCCTAATACAGTCAGTGAAAAAACCATTAAACCTTGCCGCTAGAAGGACTCTAAACACTAATCCAAATATACCCCAAAACTCAAATCCCCAGAAAACAATAAAAAATCATCCTAGAAAATCGTAAATCATATCCCTATAAAACCCTAAAACCATAGTCTTAAAGAAACCTAATCCATTAGCACCTGAAAAACCTAAAGCCTCAGCCCCATAATGCTCTCAACCCCCATCCCCATAAATCCCAAAACAAAAATCCACAGAGAACCCAATACCCACGTAACTAGAAAACCCTAAACCCTCATCACTAGTGAATCCTCATCACTATTCCCAAAAAAAACATGAATCCATCGTCACTATAAAAACATAAACACTCAAACACCTAAAAACATAAAACCATAACCCCAAAAAACCCAAAATAGTCATCCCTGTAAAGCAATAAAACATCATCATAAGAAAAACACAAACCATTATCTATAGAAGAAACCAAAATACCATCCAAAAAAAAACCATATACAACCATCCTCAAAAACCGTAATGACTCATCCTAACGAAAACCTAAACCTTATTTCACAGAAAATCCTAAAACTCATCCTTATATAACCCAAAAACAACATCTCCAAAAATCCCTAGACTATCATACCCATAAAATCTCAATCATTATTCCCGAACAAACATATATTCCCACCTTCATAAAACCATAAACACTTATCCCTTGAAAAATCTATTCCCTCGTCCATAAAAAATGACAAAACCTCATCCCTAGAAATCTGAAACCCCTCTCTCAAATAAAACCATAATCCTTAAGCCATATAAAGACCTATACAATTATCCCCAATAATCCATGAACACACTTCCCAAAAAACAACCGTAATCTCATAGCCCCAATTAACAAAAAATAGTCATCCCAAAAATATGCTAAACCCAAAGCCCTGAAACACTCTCAGCCACAAAACCCCAAAACCCCAACTCCAGAAAACTCTATACTGTGATCATAAAAAACACTAAACCATCGTCCCTAGAAACCCCTAAACACTCATACCCATAAATCCCAATAAAATGAGAATAATTTTACTGTAATCACTAGAATACCGTAGACTCTTATCCCTAGAATACCCTAATAAATCATTCCCAAACATCCCTTAACCCTCAGTCACAAAAAAATTATTTATCCTACAATCCCAAACAACCCTCAACCCTTAGCATCATAAATACTCAATCCTTAGTTATCAAAAACCAAAAACCCTAATCTATAATAACCCCTATTCCCTCAGCCCAAAAAACCCATAAAAAATAATCCCTAAAACCGATTAACACTCAACCCTAAAAAACACTAAACACTATACAGAATAGACCTATATCCATAGACTTAAAAGTCCTTAAACTTCCATTCAAAAAAATCTGAACTATTATTCCAAAAATAAACTTTGAACCATCATTGATTTTTATAAATTTTCTTTTTTAGTAGTTAGTTTTTTATTTCGCATAAATTATAAGGAATATATGATCAAATATTGTAAGATACAATGGAGATGTATTTTAGTGGATATTAATAGGATGAATGTAAAATATCAAACTCACTGGAACCGTACCACTTATACAAAATTGATATGTCACAAAAACATGGAAAAGTTAAGTAAATATTGAATGAAAAAGTATTTCCAAATGGTAAATTATAAATGTAACGTCCACCCAAAATGGTTTTTCCAACATTAAATACTATTACACCAGTAATAGAAACTCACAAATAATTTCGAGAAAAGGTATGATACTAAATAATGAATTTTCAAAACTAATATTCAAATTAATTGGGATTCAAGTATAACCATTATGTAGGAGTGAAAATTCATTATAAATTCCAAATAAATTGAATTAATGAACCTAATTGAATTAAAAAACATGGGGTCAAAATAAGGAAAAATATAAGGAAAAAAACTACTTTCCCATGCTTGTTAATGTCCCCATAAATAATTTATTTATATTCCTACATAATAATTTTTTTCACTATGTTATCCCTCTTAGATAATGTGAATCTATGATTTTCCTACCTCTTAAATGTTGATATGTATTTTTGGGCCCCAAATAAGTATTTTATGGCCCATCGATGTGATTGATTCCAAAAAGAGTGGGTTTGTCCAACTCAAATAATAATTGGGAATAAAAATCGTGGCAAGCCCAAAATTATTCTACATGGGTTGATTCTAGTCCAAAAAATATCAACCAAAAATAATCCTAAACCCTCATTGCCAAAAAAAACCATAAACCTCATTCCCCAAATATTGTAAAACCTCATCCCCAAAAAACCCTTAACCCCTTGATATAAAAAATTTTTATCCCTTAGCCACAAAAAAACCCACGCACTCATGCTAGAAAACAGAAAAAACCTCTTCCCAAATAAACACTATACACTCGACCCCAAAAATTCCTAAACCCCTATCCCTAAACAACCCTAAACTCACAGCTCCCAGAACACTAGAACCTCATCCCAAATAATTCTAAATGCTTACCATTAATAAACCAAAACAATCATCTATAAAATATCATAACCAATAGCTGTAAAAAACCAGAAACCCTCATCAACAAAAACCTATAACACCTTAGTCACAAAAAACATTATACCTCATCTTTAATAAAAAGTAAACACTTATCCAATAAATACTCTAATCCCTCTACACAAAAAATCACTAAACCCTAGGCACCAATAATCCTTGAAACCATAACCCCATGAAAAAAACTATCTACCACAAACCCGACACACTCATAAAACATTCCTAAACAATCAACCCAAAAAAACTATAACCCTTCAACCAAAACAAACCCTAAACCATCATACCCTAAAAACACTAAATTCTCTACAAAAAATACCCCTAAAACCTAATCCCCACATGACCTTATTCCCTCAGTCCCAAATTCCATGAACCCTCAACCCCAAACAACTATGTCCCCAAACCCCAAAAAACTCCAGCCCATGAATCGTAAAAATATTAAAACATTATCCCCAAAGAAAACCTAAATTAAAACCCCCATAAACCCCTAAATCCTTATCCCCAAACAACCGTAAACCCCCATTCAAAAATAACTAAACACATAGGCAAAACAAAACTGAAACCCTCAGCTCAAGAATACCCTAAACCCTCAGCCACAAAAAACCCTAGAGCCTCTACCCAGAAAAACACAATACCAAAAAGAACCCTAATCCATGATCCCTAAAATCCCTAAACACTAATCCCTAGATACCATAAAACTCTCTTCCCAAAAAACCCAAAATACTCATCCCCAAAAACTCAAAAAACCACTTCTCCAAAAAAAACCATAAACCACCAGATATTAAATATAGTAATCTCCAACCACCAAAAAATTCTAAACCCTCATCCCCAAAAAACCATAATCATCTATTACCCAAAACATTGATCAAAACAAAATAATCATCTTTCCCAAAAAAAACCATAAACAATCATCCCCAATAATCGCATTACCCATTTCCCCATATAACCATAAAACCTCATTCCTGAAATATTATAACACCTCATCACAAGAAAACCCTAAAACCCAAGTCCCTGAATACCCTCAATCTTTATCCCTAAAAAATACAAATAACTCATCTACGAAAATACCCTAAACCCTCATCCCTAGAAAACCCTATACCTTCAACCCTAAAAATCCCTAAACCCCCATCCCTAGAAAACACTTAACCCTCAGCCCTAGAAAAACCAAAACCCTCGGCTCCAAAATACCCCAAACCCTTATTTCAGAAAACCCAAAAAATATAACCATAGAGAAACGTAAAACATGTATCCCATAAAACCCTAAATCTGTAGCCATATAAAAAAATACACCATCATACATATAAAACTCTTTATAAACATCCCTAGAAAAATATAAACCGCTATCCCTAGAAAACACTAAATCTTTATATCCATATATCCATATGCTCTCATCCACTAAAACCCTATTCCCTTATCCCAAATTAATATGAAAATATCATCCACATAAAAAAATTCTCAAGCCCAAAAAAACATATATCTCAGTCCATATAAAAACAATAACTCTCATACTAGAATACCCTAGCCCCTCATTCCAAAAAAATTATAAACCTTATACCCCATTAATGTGTACACCCTGAGCCCAGAAACCCCTATATCATCCTCCACAGAGAACCCTAAACCATTATAACCATAAATCTCTAATCACTCGACCATAGAAAACCTAAAATTCTAAACCCAAATAAACCCCTTAACCATTAACCCAGATGAACCATAAACCCTCATCCCTGAAAAATAAAAAACCCTTAATTCCTAGAAAACTGTAAGCCCTAATCCCTAGAAAACCCTAAACCCCCATCCACAAAAAACTAAAACCCCGTCACTAGGAAAAGCTAAACCCTAAGCCCCATAAAACACAAAAACCTCCACATCAAAACCCCAAAACAAAAAATCTCCAGGAGAACATAAGCCCTTGGCTCCATAAAACATAGAACTCTTAGCCCAAGAAAATCATAATCCCATATCTCTAGAATACCCTAAACCCTCATCTAGGGAATCCAAAACCATTAGCCCCAAAAAAACTTAAACACTAATCCACAGAATTCTCTAAACAATGACAAAAAACCCCTTAAATGATCAACCTAGAGACTCCCTAAACCCTTATCCCTAGAATACGCTAATCCCATAGCCCCAAAAAAAACCATAAACTGTAGACCTAGAAATCCCTAAAACCTCATCCCCTTGAAACCCTTATCTTTGAGTTGCAGAAAAAAACAATATCTACCTCAAAATCCATTAACCCATCAACCCAAAAAAAAACTAAACCCAAAGCCCTAGAAAACTCTAAACTATCACCCATATAAAACAAAAAACCCTTAATCGTAGAAAACTATAAATCCTCATCCCTAGAAATCACTAAACCCACTTCTGGGGAAAACACAACACACTCATCCACGAAACCTCTAAACCCTTATCCTTCGAAAAACATAAACACTATGCCCCATAAAATTATAAACCCCTATACCTAAAAAGACATTAACCATCACTCATGGAAAATCATAAAACCGTAGGCCTAGAAAACCACAAATAGTCATCCATTGAAAACCTTATACCCTCAATCATAGTAAACCCTATACCCACATCATCTAAAACCCATAAAACCTCATATCTATAATATCTTATACCATCATAAAAAGAAAATTCAAAACCCTTATCTCCATAAAATAGGAAACCCTTAGCCACAAAACACCTAAATCTTTTTCCACAAAAAAAACCCTAAACCACTACCCATACAATACCATAATCCCTTATCCTGAAAAAACATAAAAATATATCCCTAAAAAACCTGTAACCCTCAGCATTAAAAACACCTAAGCTATCTTATCAAGAAAACAATAAAACAACATCCCTAGAAAACACTAAATCCACAACCTAGTAAAACCATAATCATTAACCTCCAGAAACCCTAAACACCTAGCCCCATAAATCATAAAACGTCATCCCATGAAATTATAAACCCATATCCCCAAAAATTATTGAACAATCATAAATAAAACACCCTAAACCTTCTTTCCCCCAGAAACCCTAAACTCTCAGCCCTGAATCCCCTGAACACTGATCCCTACAAACACTAAACCCTATAATCCAAAACCCCTAAACACTAAGAACACAAACAAAACATAATCCCATAATCCAAAAATCCCATAAATTATCCTTCCTCAAACCCATAAATTCAAAGCCCCAAAAAATCATAAACCCTGACACACAAAAACCCATAAACCATCAGCTTAAAAAATCCAAAAATTTGCTTCCATAAAAATCTATAATCACTAATACCCAAACCACTAAACCCTCATCCCCAATAAACCCTAAACCCTCATGCAGAAAAAATATAAACCCTCAACCCCCAAAAAACCACAAATACTTATCCCCAAAATCCACAAACCCTCATCCATAAAACCCTAAAACTCTATTTCCTAAAAAACCCCAAATACTCAGCCTCAAAATCCCTAAATACTCATCCCCATAAACCCAGAATGATAATCCCGAAAATTATATAAACACTAATTACCCAAAACCCACAAAACCTTAACCCAATATTCCTAAAGCATCTGTAACAATGTCCATTAAATCATCTACCCCTGAAATCCCCTTAACATCTAGCCCCAAAATCCCCTAAACACTTGGCCCCAAAAATACCTAATCCATCAACATAAAATCCCTAATACCTCAACCCAATATTACTAAAACCATATACCAAAAAAACCTAAAACCACAAGAACTAAAAAAACCTAAACCTGCATCCCCAAAAACCCTAAACTGGAAGCTTAATGATTACCCTTAACACCCTTCAACAGAACCCCCTAATCCTTGAACCCCAAAATTTTTAGACACTCTACTACAAAAAACCATAAACAATCACACAAAAATCCCCAAAAACCTCTAACCAAAAAAATACTCAATACCCACAACAATAAATCACTGTTAAATAGCTTGCCCAATAATGCCTAAACCATCACCCGCAAAAAACCCTAAAAATTCATCCATATAAATCTAAAACTCTCATCCCCAAAAAAAATAAATCAATTTGACCTCGAAAGCCCTAAACCATATTTCCCAAAAAAACCCATTCAACATCAACACAAAACACACTAAAACCCAATCCCTAGGAAACCCTACACCCTATTCATTATAAAACATAAACCATCGTCCCCAAAAAACAATCAAAACACATCACAATAATATCATGAACACTCGTCCCCAAAAACAGCTAAACACTCGTACCCAAAATTTCTAATACACACAGCCCTAAAAAACTCTATATCCTTGTCCCCAAAATAACCATAATTCATCAACCCCAAAATACAATAAATCCTCATCACCCAACATCCTTAAATCATATTCCATATAAACCATTAACCATTAACCCCAAATAACCTCAACCCTCAGCCTCAAAAAAACATAAACCCTCACCACCTACAAATTTTAAACCATTATCCCCAAGAAACCCTATACACTCATTCCTGAGAAACTATAATCCCTTAGCCATAAACAACACTAGACCCTCAATCCCAGGAAAACCTCAAACATCAACCCATAGAAAACATAAACAATCATTTCTAAAAACCCTTATGACTTATCCCCATGTAACCCTAAACCCCTATCCCAATGTAAACATAAATTCTAAACCCTGAGAGTCCCTAAACTATAAGCCCTAAGAAATCCAAAACACTCAGTCCTAGGAAACCCTAAACCCTCAGCACTAGGAAACATTAAACCCTAATCTTGATGAAACCCTAAAAACATTTCCCCGAAAACCATGAATCAATAGACCAATGAAACCCTATCATCTTATCTAGATGAAACATTAAAACATCATAACTATGAAACACTAAACCCTGAATCCCAAGAAACCCTATATCATAATCCCTATGATACTCAAAATCCTCATCCCCAGGAGAACATAAACCCCCAAAGCCTAGTAAATCTACACCCTCATGCTCATGAAAACCCCACCTCTCGTCCCAACGAAACACTAAACAGTCTTCTCCATGAAACCCTAAATCCACTTCAAAAAACAACTGAAAACCAAAATTTCCATGAATCCCTAAATCCTCTCCCAAAAAACCATAAATAATAATCCCCTTGAGACATCAAACAATTTTCCTTATGAAACCATAATTACTCAACACTATGAAACCCTAAAACCATATTCCCACAAAACACTAAATCATAAACCCAATAAACTGAAAACCCTCATCCAAAAGAGTCCATAAAACCTAATAACCAAGCAACCATAAACCTTATTCCCTATGAATATCTAAACTCTAATCCCCAAGAAACCATTAAATCTAAGATCCAAGAATAATGAAACCCTTAGAACTAAGAATCACTAAGTCCTAATATCTATGAAACCAAAAACCCACTACACAAGAAGTGCTAAATCATTATTCATAGGGAAAAAAACATTCCCCCAATAAAATATAAACCCTCAGTGACATGAAACCGTAATCCCTCATCCTAAATAATCCCTAATTGCTCATAGACAAGAGAAATTCAACACTCATCCATATGAAACTCTAAATAATCATACCCATGAAACCTAGAACCATTATCCCTAAGAAAGAATGAAACCTCATCCATAATAAACCTTAAACACTTATCCTAAAGAAAACCTAAACACCCAGCCCCAAAAACTCTAAACCTTGAGCCCCATGTGCCCTTAAAAATTATTCCCCAAGAAACCATTAACACTGAGCCCAGGGAATCCTAGAACTCCCTTCTTGAAGATACAGAAAATCCCCATCACCCAGATACACAAAAACCTCATTTCCAATAATCCCTTAACATTCATCCCAATGAAACCCTAATCACACATCCCCATGATACCATGATACGTCATCACCATGAAACCCTAAAACCTTATCCCAATGAAAACCACAACCATCATCCCCAATAAATCACAAACCCTCACCACCAAAAAACTGTAAAAACCCATCCTCAAATCCTAAACCATAATCCAAAAATAATGGGATTTCATATGCCCAAAACAACCCTAAACCCTCAGTATTAATAATCCTTAAACCCTCTCCCTATGGAAAACCCTAAAACATCATCACAAATGAAGTCTTAAACAATAATCCCCTAAAAACATAATCCTAGAACCCCTAAAAAATCTAACACCACATTCCTAACAATCCCTAACCCCTATGCCTCAAAATACTATAAACCTACAGCCACAAAAACCCTAATCCCACAACAAAAAACCCTAAACCATATTCCAGAAAAAACTCTAAATCATTATCCCCCCAAAACACAAATAGCTCAGCCCTAAAAACCCTAAAACCTAATCCTTAAAAAAAATAAACCTTGATCCCCCAAAAAACC
The DNA here is from genome assembly GCA_963277665.1 of Viscum album. Lineage (NCBI taxonomy): Eukaryota > Viridiplantae > Streptophyta > Magnoliopsida > Santalales > Viscaceae > Viscum > Viscum album. Next base: position 924,228,770 of record OY728132.1, read on the forward strand.
ATAAACCCTAAACCCCAAAAACTCATAAACCCACATCCCTAAAAAACTGTAAACATTAACCCCCAAAAAACCTAAACCCTCTTCCCCTAAGAGTAATAAACCCCCATCCCACAAAAACCATAAACCATGATTAAAAAAACCTAATCCCTATACCCCTTAAAACCATAATATCTGATTAAAAATATCTTAAACCCGCTTCCAAAAACACTTTTACCAACATCCCTAAATATTTATAAAAACCCACCAACAGAAAACCCAAAACCCACATCCCAAAAAAACACTAATCCCACATCCCCAAAAAACTATAATCACATAGTATCAAAAAAATCTAATCCCACATACCCCAATAAAATCTAAACCATGAGCAATAGAAAATTACAATCTATTAGCACCAGAAAACCAAAAAAACCCATTTGTAATGACCCAAGGTTTCTATGTAAATTTTTTAAAATATATGGGAATTATTCATGTCTGCAAAAATTGACAATGCCTGAATCCGAGGCCCGGAGTACCCGAAATGAATTTCTGAACTTTTTTTGGGTACGTTTAGTAAACGTGCGAGCGGGTATTTATAACTTTTGAGCGGTCTTGGAATTGAAATCTGAGGACACTGTTGAACTTGCATCGCCAGTATTCATATATGGAGACCTTCAGCTTGACCGTAGTGGGTCAAGAGTTAATGATTGAATTAGGGTTTTTTTGTGAAGTAATAAAATAAAATAAAATGGCGTAACATTTTATTTTTATTTTATTTTGAAACCACCAATATGGATATTTTATAGGTGGGGACCACCTGAACTAAAACCTCCCATCAGAGATAATGGTGGTGGTGACCACCGAGCCTAACCTCCCATGAGAGGTTATAGTGTTAGGGACCACCTGAGACTTAAAACCCCTTAAACCTCTTGAACTCCCCTCTTAAGTGTGAGAAACCTCTTGAGCTTCCCCACTTAATTGTCCCAACCCTCCCCTCAATTAATTAATCTAACCCATAAAATAAATAAATAAGCTAATTTGAATTTATTCCAACAAATTAATAGATTGCATAATCTATTATTTTGGCTATATCTTCATTTTGGCGGAATTGGGGGGAAGGAGCCGTAGGAGAAAATCTCTCCAACAAAGAACCCCAATGAAGAACATTGACTTCAACTCCAAATTCTTCCATGAGACATTTGTTGGTGAAGAATGCCATCAATTTCAACAGACCGACGATCATGGAAATTCCAACATCACTTATGTTTGTTTATTCACAACGACATCGTCTCCTTCCCCGCAGACAATCTTCAACGAGTCAAACGTACAAGGTAGGGGTTTTGTTCCCATGTTCTACCCTTAAAAAATAATTTTGTGTGATTGGGAATAGTGATTGCTAAAGGTTGTGGGTATTGATGTTCTTAAATATCTTCCATACATGTTCTTGATTCAAGAATGGGGAACCAATTGCCACCGCTCTAACTCGGACTATGCGGGCCAAAGAAACAAGGCCTGACTACTCCGAAAATCTTGTTTTTACATGATGAATCATGAGTTTGAGGATGATGGTAACCAGAGTGAGTTTTTGGGAACCATAGAAGCATGAGAACGGTGGCCGGAAACACCTCCATCCATGGTGAAGGCGATGGCGCAAGGCACCGCCCCGCAACCACCACCTGGCTGCCGCCTGTGGCCCCACCGTGCTGCCCTGTGGCCTCACTGTTCCAGTAACCGCCTGAGCCACCACCGCCATCTACAGACGATCCATGGCCACCGTCCACAGCTGATCCTCCGCCCGAGCCACCTCTTCACATCTATCCGAACCTCCCATGCTAGGCTGCCCTGCGGCCTCGCGCCCTCACGACACCCCTACGACCGAGCCGCCCTGTGCCCTTGCAGAACACCTGTGGCTGAGCCGCCCCACGCCCTCCCAACCTACCAGACCATCCCGTAGGCTAGGCCAGACCCAATGGGTCAATTCGACGGGGTCATACTGGACCGGGTTCCAACTAGACCCAATTACTCTCTTTCGGACATAACTCTGGAACCATAAGACTGTTTGACGAACCCTCATCAGCGTTGGAAATCATAGAGAAAGACGGTCACTTTGAGTATTCCCCCCCTGGAGTTTTGGATTATGTTGGGGTACAGTCGGGTTGGATCGAGCACGAATCCAACCAGGCCCCCAAAAAAAGGCTAGTAACTCACAGACCGGGCTTCCGATTAGTGCATCGTCTATTGCATTGAGACCCCTATGATGTGGCGGTCCTTTGAGATACTGCTTCGTGGGACTTCTTGGCAGTTGGAGTATTGACCAGTGGCTTGTGGATCAGATCATCTTGGGGACGAGAAAGTGTAGTGCATGAACCTAGTAACTGGTTGTGACGAGAATAATTAAGAGCGATCTTGTGTGGGTCAGCACCGAGCGATCCTATGTGGGTCAGCACAGAGTGATCTTCTGTGGGTCAGCACCAAGCGATCCATTGTGGGTCAACACCAAGAAATACTGTGTGGGTCAGCACTGAGCCATCCTGTGCGGGTCAGCACCTAGTGATCCTGTGTGGATTAGCATTGAGCGATCCTGGGTGGGTTATCACCTAGCGATCCTATGTGGGTCAGCACCGAGCGATCCTGTGTGGGAGTTCCTCTTAACCGAGTAAGAAGATTCAGTAGTTATATCTAATCATATTTACTACCGTACTTAAGTTAAACCTTGTGTTATATGAGTTTGTACTTCTGTGGTACTTTTCTTCATGGTAATACCTTAGTGGTATTCTTCTTTGTGGCATACCTATACGGTACTTTCCATTGTGGTATTTCATACTTTGTGGAACAGTTGAGCTTGGGGGCTTAGATTTTGACAATGAGTTTTCCTCCTGATAGAGATGGGTTTACTTGATATCTTAGGTATATGTATAGGAATATACCTATGTATAGTTATCAGCAGTTTTCACTCTTTGGGGTTTATCCTTTGTAGATTTTGTGATACCTTGAGGGTCCCAGGGTCCCTGCTGAGTATCGTTATACTCTTCCCTGAATGGGAAATGCCTGCACCTCATTGTGTTTGGGGAAGACAACAGAAAACGCTGACTAAGGATGAGAGTACCATGACTGGACGGTCCCCGGAGGTGGACCATACGACGTGTCAGTACGCAGAGGAGACGGGCGGATGTGGAGTCCTGAGGTAGTGATCTGTACCTACCCTTCAGGTAGGAACCTCATAGGGAGACCCAACATTTGCATTTAATATTTATTCAGTTGTATGGTATTTCATTTGTAGTTTTATCTTTACTGCCAGGAATGTATTCCCGCCCCTTTTACTTTCATCACTCTTTTCGTTATACAGTTTTCTTGAGTTCGTATCTTGTTGTGTGCATTATTGACTGAGTTTGCAGGTTATAAAAGAAAGGTCTTCCCGGTTTTTGGGAATATTCTTTTCGGTTCTAGCCTCTAGCCCATGGACTATGGAAGGTGGGATTGGGGTAGTCACGGCACGGGCCCCAGGGGACGGGTCGTGAAAAATTTGTATCCGAGCAGTCGGTTCTACCGTACAACATAATACTCTAATATTCCTTTTAACTGCAATAGTGTTAAGTGTAGTTGGTGTGGTTATCAGTTTAGGGAATCCAGTGTTGGTGCAGTGTCTGACGTATCCATACACCAGGACGTTGACTTCTGATTTCTGACTCAGTGCAAGAAAACATTGATTGTGTGTGTGGTTTCAAGAGTTTACCTTGTGATATCATGAGTCATCTCACCGGGTTTAACTTATTGATCATGGAACAATTGTTCCTTTTCAGTATGCCTTCATGAAGATAGCTAGCTAGGGTTATCAGAGTTGTACGCCTTGATATCCCACTGAGTGACGAGTCCTTGGTGCAGGGCCCTCTACTTATAGAGGCATCAGCGAAGGCAGCAACGGTACCATTACCCATTGGGCCACCGATGCACCAGCCCTAGTAGCATATGGTGCACACCGGTTGAGCGTGTTACACAAGTTCCAGTGTCAGAGGCCACCCAGGTTCAGGGGAGAGATGGACCCACAGCTGGTTGAGGAATGGATGGAGGCTGTGGCGAGAGTCTTCCGACTGGTAGGGACACCATCCGATCTCATGGCGATCCTTGCCTCCAGCCTTCTATGGTCATCATCAGGTTGATGGTGGAAATTTTTTCTCCATGTTCATGATGAGGTGACGCTTCTCTGGGAAAATATCGAGAGCCTGTTTCAGGAAGAGTTTTTCCTAGTGACTATTAACATAGTGCACATACAAGAGCTACCTTATCTATAGAAGGGAAGCATGACTATGGCTCGGTACTCATCGAGGTTCACTGAACTCTTGTGATACTCCACTAATATGGTGTGGGACCCATTCCTTAGGGCCTTGTCCTTCGAGCATTGTCTGAGGTGAGAGATCAAGGACTTGATGATCTCACTTAGCATCCCGACACAGGCGGTGGTGTTAGAGCATGCCCTTTTAGAGGAGAATTTTCATGGTGAGAAGTCACCAGCAGTGAGACCCACCACCGGACGTAGTGTAGAGGAGTATTCTACAACTTGCAGCTGACAGATGTCAAAGAGGTCAAAGAGGACCAGACCTACAGTTGGATGACCGCAGGATTCCGAGTCGGTTGTGTGGGGCACCCGAGGTAGAGTTGGTCATGCTAGGAGCAGGAAGTGTTACACAAGCGGCGGGTAGGGTCACATGGCTCGTGATTGTCCGACCCTCCGTGTGAATGATCAGTAGATGATCAATGAACCACCCAGATAGAGACAAAGGATCAATCGAGGTAGTCAGTAGGGAGCAGGAGGAAGTGGGAGAGGAGCTGGCAGTGTAGCTAGCGGTCGGCAACGATTCAAGATGTTACCGCTACCACCACTAGGTGGTCCAACCCAACCAAAGGGAGCAAATGGGCTTGGGCGAGATCATATCTACATAGTTGAGGCCTACGATCACGGTGCTACGGAGATGATTCGAGGTAAAATTTGTGTTTATTCCTCCTTAGCTGCAGTACTTATAGAAATAATTTCCAATCATTCTTTTATTCCCACTACCCTCGTTAGGATCTCAGTGATTCTGACAGAGCCGTTGGATCGATCATTACGACTATAGACTCTTATGGTAGAAGATTCGACGATTACTCCCTAGTGGTGGTAGTGTGATCTTACTCTAGGAAGCGAGAGCTTCGATTGGGATCTCATAGTAGCAGCGTCAAGGCCTTATGATTTCATCCTGTGTATGGACTGGTTAATTATAGTCCATGCTTAGATTGAATGTATTTGAAGAAATGTGATGTGTGTCCACATGGATGGGACTAGGTTTACCTTCACCGGTGAGTGAGAGCCTTTGCAACACAGGATGCACTTACCTAGAGGAGAGTGCATCCAATCACTCATCAGTCAGCGAGCCTTACCCTCTTGGTGATTGATGTGGAGATTCCAAGACATCCTGTAGTGGTGGTGATATGGATTAGGTTCATCCCAAGGAGAATAATTTTGGGCTTGATAAAAATTTTAAGCCCAACTGTTATTCGAATTGGACCAGCCCACATTTCTTGAGATCCAACACCATGGTGGGCCACAACACACTTATTTGGGGCCCAAAATTACTTACCCACCTGAAAATGAATGGAAATTAATAGAAGCACATTAAACAAGAGAGAGAAGGAGGAGAAAACATTACTAAGAGAGAATCTTGCTACTTTAGCTAGTGGAGTCATTAAATGGAATAGGAAAGTGTTGTTTTTTTCTTTTTATGTGCTTTTTGGATTCCCCATTCCTTGTAACTTGAATTGGTGCATTTTCCTTTCTTTATTTTTTCTTTATAATTTAATTTCACCCCTTTGTAATGGTGATGCTTGAATTGGACGAATTTTTGAAGCTTTCTGTGCTTTCTTCTAGATTTAGCCTCTTCTCTTTTCCCAGAATTGGTGGTTCATCTCCATTACTGCTGATGTGGTATTTAAGCATGGAGAAACCTTGGTGGGTGGCATTGCATTTAAGCCTTGTTCAATTCGCCTACATTGCATTGCTCCACTTCACTTACATCTTTTGAGCTTCCAGCGATGCATCAATTGGTACTAGAGGCGTGGTTTGAATGAGTATGTTCTATCACATTCATCGTATTACTCTCCAACATGACTCGCAAGAGCGGATCTTCTACCCCTCCTGCTCCATGGGAAATAGCTAACGCACAACTACAATTAAAAATTATTCAATTTGGTGAGAAACATGATCATCTATTAGGAGCACGGAGACCTGACTCCCCTCCACCGCAGCAGCATTCTCAACGTCCATCACTACATAAAAGGCACAATCCAGCACCATTTTATTAATAGCATACAAATAGTGATGATTCTAATGATTCAGCGGTAGATATGCGAAGAAGAAGAGATGATGAAGATATTGAAAGAGGGTTGAAGATTGACATGCCGGATTTTTATGGGAGTATGAAAACAGATGATTTTATGGATTGGATGTGGGAAATCAGACGGTTCTTCAAATTTAAGAATTGTTCTGATAAGAAGAAGTGCAAGGTATCCATTCTGAAATTTAAATATTATGCATCTCTTTGGTGGTAAAATCTGATTAAACAGTGGGAATGTGAAGATAATGACAAAATACGGTCATGGGAGAAGTTGAAAAAACTTTTGAGGATACCATCTCTGCCTGAAAATTATAAGCAAGATCATTATTTCCGAATGCATATCCTGTAGCAAGGAGATAAATTTGTTGTAGAGTACTTTCGGGAGTTTGATCGCTTATTGATGTGAAGTGATGTTGTAGAATATAATGAGAAAACGATTTCAAGTTTTTTTGGTAGATTAAATGATGAAATTCCACATTTTGTGGAGTTGCAACCATTCTGCTCACTTGATGATGTTTTCAAGCTAGCGATCAAGGTGGAAAAGCAAAAGTCGGCCTCAATGCCACAGATGCTAAAAACTACAATCGAGGTACAACTTTTTAAAAGGGTATTTATTCTAATAAATCTGGTGTCCGTGATAAAGTATTTAGAAGGGACAAGATACCGTATAATGGGAAAGAGAAGGATATGGAACAACCAAAAGGGAAGTCCAACTCCTTTGAATGTGTGAATTGAAAGAGTTTCAAATGCCATGGGAATGGTCATTTTTAGGACAATTTCCCTAACAATCGAATTATTATTATTAAGGATATTTAAGTGATTGAAGAGGAAATAAGAGAGGATGAACATGATATTGAAGAATCTGAAAATGAGGAACATGTTGTGGAAGAAGCTTATTTGGGAAACATGTTGGTGCTATAAAGAGTTTTGCAAGCTCAAATCAGCCTGGAAGAATATCAAAGAGAAAACTTGTTCCAAACTCACTGCACCATTAATCAACGGGTATGCATGGTGATTATTGAGAGTGGAAGCTGTAAAAATGTGGCTTCAACAACACTAGTGGAGAAATTGAAGCTTCCAACTCAGTATCATCATCGATCATATAAATTTCAATAGTTGAATAATGGGAGCACACTCTAAGTCAACAAACAGTTTCTGATTTCATTCTCCATTGGTAAGAACTATGCTGATGAAGTATTGAGTGATGTTATTCCTATATATGCTTGTAACTTGTTGTTGGAAAGGCCTTGATAGTTTGATAGAGAAGTGAAATATGATGGGATAAAAACACATATTCTTTTCTATCTGGGGAAAAGAATATCACACTTTCTCTTTTGAAGTCATCGCAAACACATCAAGAAAAATCAATTTTGGAAGTTCCCAAAGGTAGTATCTTTATCAAAAAAGCTCAAGTAGATAAATCCTTAAATAAGAAAAAGTCATTTTTTCTTTATTGATTATGGAAAAGTAATTCCATGAGGAGAAGAGTCATCAACATCCGTTAGCTCATTTCTTAATTGGAGAATATCATGACGTTTTTCCCAATGATCTTCCAGCAGGATTACCACCATTTAGAGGCATTGAACACTAGATTGATCTTGTACCAGGTGCACAATTTCCAAATAAACCAGCATATTGGTGTAATCACGGATAATCAAGGGAATTGTAGAAGAAAGTAGAGGAGTTGATGGATCGAGGATTTATGAGGCCAAGCAGGAGCCCGTGTTCTGTTCCAGCATTATTGGTGTCGAAGAATGATGGTATGTATCGCATGTGAATTTATAGTAGAGCTATAAGAAATATTACCATCAAATATATGTATCTCATCCCACGACTTGATGATATGATTGATGAATTACATGGTTCATACATCTTTTCAAAGGTTGATCATTGTAGTGGATACAACCAAATTCGAATGAAGGGGATGAGTGTAAAACATCCATAAAAACTAAAGGAGGATTGATTGAGTGGCTGGTCATGCCATTCGGCCCCTCAAATGCTTCGACACATTCATGCGACTCATGAATGAAGTTCTGAAAACATTTCTTGGAAAATTTGTGGTTGTTTATTTGGATGATATTTTGATTTATAGCAAGGATGTGGAGGGACATGTGGATCATCTTCAATGGGTATTTGACGTTCTACGGAAACAAAAGCTATATGGGAAGCTTCAAAATAGTGAGTTCATTTCAACAGAAGTGGTATTTTTGGGATATGTGGTAACCAAAGAAGGCATCATGGTGGATGAATAAAAATTGAAAGTAATCAAATCCTGGCCACAACTATAATCGATTACTGAATTCAAAAGTTTCCACGATTTGGAATCTTTTTATTGTCGCTTTGTTTCCAATTTCAGCACTACCATGGCACCTATCACTGAATGCTTGAAAAGAGGGAAATTCGAGTGGTCAAAGGCATCAAATTAATCATTTGAAATCATTAAGAAATTTTTGTGTGAAGCACCAGTTTTTGCACTGCCGGATTTTGATAAAGCCATTGAAGTGGAATGTGATGCTAGTGGAGTTAGGATAGGAAATTTTATCATCCAAAGTGAGCGTCCGATTGCATATTTCAGTGAGAAACTGAATGATTCAATGAGGACTTATAGCACCTATGATAAGGAATTTTAAGAGGTTATAAGAGGCCTAGTTCGTTGGTCTCATTATTTGAGACCGAAGCAGTTTGATCTTTATTCTGACCATCAGGCATTTGAAGTATATCAATGGTCAATAGAAGCTAAGCTCGAGGAATGCAGAGTGGGTGGAATTCTTAAATTAATTCTCATTTTTCTCAAAATACAATAAGGGGCATGATAATTTGGTGTTAGATGATTTATCTCGAAGGTATGCAATACATACCATTTTAGATGCTTGAATTCATGGATTTTAGCTAATGAGGGAAGATTATCAGAATGATACAATGATTAATTCTATTTTAATCCAATGCCAAGACAGATTTGTGGAGGATTATTCTATACATGATGGGTTTATTTTTAATAGAAACATGTTGTGTTTTCCAAATGGTAATTACAGGGACTTGCTCAATCAGGAAGCACATGAATGGGGACTTGCTGGTCATTTTGGAATCCATAGAACCATGGAGATACTAAATGATCATTTCTATTGGCTGAAGATTCAATCAGATGTTCAAGGAAATCTTTCGACATGCGGAACATGTCAATGATCAAAGAGCCATTTCAAGCCTAGTTTATACACTCCCTTACATATTCTGGAGCATCCATGGGAAGATATGATCATGGATTTCATTATGGATTTACCAAAGACTCAACGAGGTAATGATTCAATAATGGTTATTGTTGATTGATTTTCTGAAATGGATCATTTCGTACCATTTCATAAGACTAGAGATGCAGTGAAAGTGGCGGAATTGTTTTTAAATGAGATCGTTTTCCTTCATGGAATCCCTCGCAGCATCGTTTCAGATAGAGACACAAAATTTCTCAGCCATTTTTGGAGGACATTATGGGGTAAATTTGGTACGAAACTTTTTTTCAGCACATCCCATCACCCAAAAAGGTATGGGAAAAAATAAGTTACCAATTGTACAATGGGAACTATTCTGAAAACATTGGTGAACAAGATCATGAGAGATTGGGATTTTCAACTTGCACAAGATGAATTTTCATACAACAAATCTCCCAATGCTACCACTTGGAATTCTCTATTCGATGTGGTTTATGGAATCAATCCAATAACCCTTATAGAATTGTGTTCCTTTCCTCTTAATTTTCAGGTGAATATTGATATAGAGTATAAGACAAAGTAGATAAAGAATCTTTATGAATCTATACATGATCAAATAGATTAGTCTAATGAAGCATACAAGAGGCGAGTAAACAAGCATCCGAAGAAGGCTATTTACCAACCTGGGTACAAAGTGTGGATTCACCTTCGCACGGAGATATTTCCATCCAAAAGGAAGAGAAAATGAGCACCATGAGTTGAAGGTCCATTCAATGTGCTTGAACGAGTGGGAAACAATGCCTAAAAAATTGATTGACCAGATGATTTTGGTGGAGTTTTTACAACGTTCAACATTGGGGACTTATCTCCAAACAAGGAAGATGATGATGTCATGGATTTGAGGGAAAATCCTCTCCAATCAAGGGCAATGATATGGATCTGATTCATCCCAAGAAGAATAATTTTGGGCTTGATAAAAAGTTTAAGCCCAATTGTTATTCGAATTGGACTGGCCCACACATCTGGACATCCAACACCATGGTGGGCTCCAAAACACTTATTTGGGGACCATAATTACTTACCCACATAACAATGAATTGAAATTCGTAGCAACACATTAAAGAAGACAGAGAAGGTGGAGAAAAGCATTACTATCATAGAATCCTACTACTTTAGCTAGTGGGGTCATAAAAGGGCATGGGAAAGTGTTCTTTTCTGACTTTTATGTGCGTTTTTCATTCCACATGACTTCTAACTCGAATTGGGGAATTTTAATTTCATTATTTTGTCATTATAATTTATTTTAACCCCTTTGTAATGGTGATTCATGAATTGGACGAATTTGGGAATCTTGTTGTGCTTTCTTTTTGCTTTAGCATACTCCCTTTGCCCAGAATTGGTGGTACACCTCCATTGTTGGTAACATTGTTTTTAAGCTTTGAGAATCCTTGGCGGGTAGATTTTACTTTAGTCTATGGTCAATTCAGCTACATTACACTTCTCCTCTTCACTTACTCGTTATGAGCATTCGGAGATGAATCAGGTGGAGCTGTACGTGGATGTCATCCATGATGGTATTCTAGGTCTACCTCCTCGCAGAGTGGTGGACTTTTACATTGAATTATTCCCCGAGATGACACAGATATCTACATCAGCTTATCAGATGGATTATGTGGAGCTTCGTGAGCTGCGGGTACAACTAGAGGACTTTCAGGGGATGGGGTTCATATGGCCCAGTGTTTTACCTTGGGCAACCCAAATTTTGTTCTCCAAGAAGGCGGATGGGAGATTGAGACTTTGTATTGACAACCGGCGCCTGAACCAGGTGACCATGATGAACAAGTACCCTCTCTCGAGGATTGACGATCTCTTCGATTAGCTGACGAGAGCATGGTGGTTCTCGATGATAGACCTCACATCATGCTTTCACCATCTCAGAGTACGAGATGAGGATGTGCAGAAGATGGGTTTTAGATGTCGTTATGGCCATTACAAGTTCTCGGTTATGCCGTTTGTCATGACCAATATTCTATCAGTGTTTATGGGACTCATGAATAGGATATTTCAGCCATACCATGATCGCTTTGTCATACTCTTTATCAATGACATTTTGATCTACTCGACTTCTGAGGAGCATCGTTCTTACATTTCCTGGTAGTATTAGACACACTCCGAGAGAACCATATTTATGGTAAGCTCTCGATGTGCCAGTTCTGGATCCGAGAGGTTCACTTTATGGGACATGTCATCTTGGAGGCTAGAGTTGTAGTGAATCCATTGAAGATTGGGGTGGTACTTGCTTGGGAGCCACCCATGAGTGTGACAGAAGTATGAAGTTTCCTGGGTTTGGCTAGACACTACCGGAGATTTGTTCCAGATTTATCCAGAGTTGCAGCACCACTTTCAGTGTTGATGAAGAAGGGGAAACCCTTCGTGTGGTTATATAGATACCAATAGAGTTATTCGGAGTTTATGTAAATGTTGACTACTGTCCCCATCTTGAGGCTTATAGAGGAGGGCGGTGGGTACATAGTCTACTGCGATGCATCATGGACCAGAATTGGATGTGTCCTGATGCAGGAGAGAGCAGTAATCGCATATGGTTTTCAACAGCTGAGACATCATGAGAAGAACTACGCTACCCATGACCTGGAGTTAGCAGCATTGGTCTTCTCCTTAAAGATGTGGCGACACTATCTGATGGGTGAACGTTTTATAGTTTACTTGGATCACAAGAGTCTCAGGTATATCTTCTTTAAGAAGGACCTGAACATGAAACATCGATGTTGGCTTGATTTCCTCTAGGAATATGACATCGAGATAGTCTATACCTTTGGGAAGGGGAATGTTGTCACAGATGCACTCAGCAGGAGGTTTGGTATACAACTTCTAGGCGAGGCGATAGAGCAGAAGGCCTCTTTGCAGATATCCTTTATGGATCAGGAAGGAGCAACTTTACTTCAGTCTCTTACAGTCACTCGCCCACTTCATCAGCAAGTCAGGGAGGCGTAGCATGGGACGCTGATTGCGAGGCCCGACGTGCTCCTATTTCCACAGGGGAGGAACTTGATGGATTTTGTGAAGGTGGGGAGCATGGAATACTCTTCAGAGAATGTACCATTGTGCCAGTGACACATCAAGAGGATGTGATGAGGGAGTTACAAAATTATCCTCTAGAGGTGCATCTAGTAATGAAGAAGATGTACCAGGATCTTCGATGACATCACTTGTGTTCGGGAATGAAGAAAGAAGTTACAGAGTTTGTCTCTCAGTGCCTCACTTTTCAGCAAGTGAAGGTGGAGCATCAGGTACAAGTAGTCTTGGTTCATCCTTTTGAGGTCCCAAAGTGGAAGTGGGATGGGATATCCAAGGACTTCATTAAAGGACTTCCACATACATCCAGATGTCATTATTTGATTTGGGTGATCGTCGACCGACTCAACAAGTCGGCCCACTTCCTACCGATCAGAGACCAGGGTTCAGTAGAGTGCTTGAGACACCTCTATGTGCAGGATATTATGCGGCTACATGGAGTACCCTTGACTATTATCTCCGATCATGATGGATGTTTTAAATCTCGACATGGAAGGGGCTTCTAGAGGCTTTCAGGACACAGCTTCGTTTGAGAACTGCCTTCCATCCTCAGACAGATGGCCATAATAAGTGTACCATTCAGACCATTGAGGAAATGTTGCGTGCGTGTGCCCTCGTCTTCGGTCACAGATGGGAGGATCACTTTCATTTGGTGTAGTTTACATACAACAATAATTATCACTCGGGATGGAAGCTTTTGAGGCGTTGTAACGGCGACCTTGCGGATCACCTTTGTGCTGGGCTGACTATGGGGAGTAAGTACTAGTGGGACCAGATATGGTATGGTCCACCATAGGGGAGGTGAAGATCATCCAGGAGTGGATGAGGACTTCACATAGCCGGCATAATTCTTATGCCGACAGGATACAGAGACCTCTGGAGTTCGAGGAGGGCAACTACTTCATTCTTCGGGGATCATCTTGATGAGGTTTATGGAGATTTGGATGAGGTGGAAACTTATATTGGAGGTTCATTTGACCCTACCAAGTCCTTAGTAGAGTTGGTGATATGGATTACCACTTAGCTCTTCCACCTCAGTTTCACCAAGTGCACGACGTCTTCCAAGTATCCCAGCAGAGGAGATACATGCATGACCCTTCCCACATCATTGACCATGGAGTGCTGTACATTGATGATGGAATGATTTTTACAGAGGTTTCGATTTATATTGAGAATCTAAAAGAGTGGGTCCTTTATGGGCTGTCGCTACCTCTGGTGCACATTCCTTGGCTGCATGGGAACCTTCAAGAGAGCACATTGGTGTGAGAGGCCCATGTGCATGCTCAGTACCCCCACTTGTTTACCTAGTTTGAGTTGTGTCTTACGAAGACATAGACCCCTGAGGTGGGGAGAATGTAAAGACCTGGATTTTCCATGTAAATTTTTTAAAAAATTTATGGGAATTTTACTAGTCCGAAAAAATTGACATCACATGAATCCGAGGTCCAGAGTTCCTGAAATGAATTTCTGAACTTTTTTCGGGTATGTTCAATAAATGTGTGAACATGTTTTTCTAACTTTTGAACTGGTGCTTTGAATTAAAATCTGAGCACACCGTTGTACTCACAACACCAGTATTCACTTAAGGAGACCTTTACCTTGACCGAAGTTGGTCTAGAATGAAATATTTGATTTGGGTTTATCACGAAGGAATAATATAAAATAAAATGGTGTAACATTTTATTTTTATTTTATTTTGAAACCACCCATATGGATATTTCACAGGTGGGGACCACATGAACTAAAACCTCCTATCAGAGATAATGGAGGTGGGGACCACCGACCCTATCCTCTCATGAGAGGTTATGGTGGTGGGGACCACCAGATGCTTAGAACCCCTTAAACCTCTTGAATTCCCCTCTTAAGTGTGAAAAACCTCTTCAGATCCCCCACATAATTATGACAACCCTCTCTTTAATTAATTAAGCCAAACTATCGAATAATTAATTAAGATTATTTTAATTTATGCCAACAACTTAATAGATAGAATAATATATTATTTTTTCAATCTTTTCATTTTGGTGGAATTGGGAGGAAGGTGCCTTGGGAGAAAAGCTCTCCAATAAAGAACGCCAATGAAAAACACCAACTTCGACTTCGACATCATCCACATGACATTCATTGATGAAGAAAATCTTCAACGTCATCGAACCGATGATCAAGGAAACACAAACTTCACCGACATCCCTCTATTCCCAATGACATTGTCTCCTTCCATGCTGAAAATCTTCAACAAATCAACCGTACGAGGTAGGGGTTTTGATCCCATGTTCTTCCCTTCGGAATTTCTTTTACAGGATTGGGAATAGTGATTGATTAATGTTGTAGGGATTTATGTTCTTAAATAACTTCCATACTCATAAATATCTTCCATACTCATTCTCGATTCAGAAATGGTGAACCACTAGCTACCGCTCTAACGTGGAGAGTGCCGGCCAAATAGACAATGCATGAACTCTCTGCAAATCTTGTGTTTACTTGAGGAATCTTGCGACGGTGGAAGACGACAATCAATGCAGGATTTTGGGCACCAAAGAAGCATGATAACGACAGCCGGAAACACTGATGTCCATGTTGAAGGCAATGGCGCAAGGCACCGCCCTGCAGTCACCACTGTCCGTGGACCCGCCGTATCGCCCCACGACCTCACCATCCGATCCACAACCGCCATCCACGACCATGCTGCCATCCAAGACACCGCCGCCCAAGATGTTGCTTCCGTCCATGGCCAAGCCACCACCTGATCCGCCTCCGCCTTTCTGGCTGAACCGCCTCGTCCGAGCTACCCCACAACCTCAGGCCCTCACGGCACCCTGGCGGTCGAGCCACCCCGAGCCCTCGCGACACCCATGCAGATGAGCCCCCCAACGCCCTCGCGGCCTTCCAAACCATCCTACAGGCTGGGCCGAACCTAAAGGGTCAGCCTGAACTATGTCAGGCTAGGCCGAGCCGGGCCGGGTTGGTCCACCAGGATCAGATCGGACCCGGGCCCACCTCGACCCAATTACGCTCCTTCGGCCATAACTCTAGAACTAGAAGACCATTTGACGAAATAGTAGTGGCGCTAGAAATCATGGAGTGAGACGGTCCCTTTGAGTATACCCCACATGAGTTTTGGATTAAGTTGGGGTATGGTCAGTTTAGATCAACCACTAATCCAATTGAGCCCCTAGGACTAAATGGATAATAACTCAACGACCGGGCATCTGATTGACGCACCGTATGTTGCGTTTAGAATCATGTGACATGGAGGTCCTTTGAGGTACTTCTTCTTGGGTCTTTGTGATAGTTGTACTATCGATCAGTGGCTTGTTGAGTGGATCCTCAAGGAGAAAAGAGAGCGTAGTGCGGGAACCCAGTAGCTGGCTGTGACGAGAAGAATAAATAGAGATCCTGTGTGGATCAGAACTAAGTGATCATGTGTGGGTCAGAACCTAGCGATCGTATGTGGTTCAGCATTGAGCGATCCTATGTGGGTCAGCACTGAGTGATCATGTGTGGGTTAGCACCGAGTAATCCTGTGTTGGCCAGCACCTAGCAATCCTATGTGGGTTAGCATCGATCTATCATGTGTGGGTCTACCTCTTAACATAGTAAGATGATTCAAGGGTTGTAAGTAATCATATTTACTACAGTACTTAAGTTATACCTGGTGTTAGCTAAGTTTTTACCTGTGTGGCACTTTTCATCATGGTAATACCTAGGTGGTATTCTTCTGTGTGGCGTACCTGTGAGCTACTTGCCTTTGTGGTATTGCTTCCTATGTGGAACAGTTGATCTTGGGGATTTGGACTTGGACTCTGTGTTTTCCTCATGATTGAGATGGGTTTACTTGATAACTTATGTATATGTATGGGCATATAGCTAAGTACAGTTATCCGTTGTTTTCACTCTATATAGTTTGTACTTTTTTGATTTTGTGAGACCTTTAGTGTCTCAGGGTCCCTACTGAGTATCTTTATACTCCTCCCTGCATGAGAAATGCCCACACCTCATTGTGTTTGGTGTAGATGAAGGATAGTGCTAACTGAGGATGAGAGTACCAGGACTGGACAATGCCCGGAGGGGGACCCTACGGTGCGCCGGTACACAAATGAGATGGGCGGATGTGGAGTACTGAGTAGGCGATCTGTACCTACCATTTAGGTAGGAACCTCGGAGGGCGACTCAGTAGCTGCCTTTACTCTTTCTTTAGTTGTATTATATTTCAGTTGTACTTGTATCTTTACTATTGGTCTTGTATTCTGGCCCCTTTTACTTTCAGCACTCTTTTGGTTATACAGTTTTCTTGAGTTCGTATCTTTATGTGTGCTTGATTGACTGAATTTTTTGGTTATAAAGACAATGCCTTCCCAGTTTATGGGAATATGCCTTTTGGTGATAGTCACCATCCTCTGGCCTATGGAAGGCGGGCTTGGGGTAGTCATGGAACGGGCCCCCAGGGGACGGGTCATGACACCATTCCCCAAAAAAACCCCAAAGCCTCTGGCCAAAATAACCCTAATCCCATGGTGCTAAAAAACTATAATCCAAAATCCCAATAATTCCTAAACTCTCATTCCTAAAAATCATAAATCCCACTTCCCCAAAAAATACTAAACCTCTTCCCATGAAATCCATAAACCCTTAGGCCAAAAAACCTTCAAACCATACCCTTAAAAATCTAAATACTCGGATCCAAAAAACCATAAAATATAATACCCAATAAACCCTATACCCTATCCCCCATGAGACCATAATCCCCCATCCCCAAACAAACCTAATCCCTCAGCTACCATAATCCCAAAATTCAAATCCCCAAGAAACCCTAAAACCCAATCCAAAATAAAAAATCAACCCTCATCTCGAAATTACCATGAACCCATAACCCCAATAAACTCTAAACCATCATCAAAGGAAATCATTTAACCATCCTTAAAAAAATCATCAACCCTCAGACCCAAAAATGAAAAACCCTTAGCCCAAAAAACCCGAATCACCCATCCCCAAAAAACATTCAACCCTCAGCCCAAAAAACCCTAATCCATCATCCCCATAAATCCCTAAACCTCCATCCCTACATAACTATCATCCCTCATCCCAAGAAAACCAAAAACCTTCATCCCCAAAATACCATTAAACCTCAACCCCAAAACACTAAACAATCATCCAAAAATTATTTAACCCCTCATCTCCAAAACACCTAATCCATAAAACCAAAAATTCTTATGCCCTTAAATTTAGAATACCCAAAATCCTCATCCAAAAAAACCATAAACTCATATCCCCTAAACCCATTACCAAAAACCCCCAATACAATCGTCAAAAAAATCCCAAAAGCCTTAGCACCCAAATCCTAAAAACCCCCATCCGCAAAAATCCCTAAACCCTCATCCCCATAAAACACTAAAAACTCATCCAAATGAATCCCTTAGCTCCAAATACCTAAACCCTCATCACCCAAAAAACAAATTCACTCTTCCCTAATAAATAAATAATCCTCAGCCAAAAAATAACAAAAAAATCATACCAAATGAAATCTAAACCCTCATCCCCAAAATTACATAATCCCCTATCCCCCAAAATAGTTAAACCCTCTACCCGAAAACTCCCAAAACCCACAACACTAAAAACACATAAAACCTCTAACCCCAAACCCATAAAAACTCAATACCAAAACCCCCTAAACCCATATCCCCAAATTTATATACCCACATATCTAAATAAAGTAATTCCTCATTCCTAAAACACATTACACCCATTATCCCAAAAAAAGAAAAACAAACCCCTCTAATAAAATGAAAAACATCATTCCCAAAACCCATACAACATTATCCTCAATAAACCCTTCATTCCCCTAACTCAAATCCCCTATACTATTATCCCATAGAAAATTAATCACATAGACCCATAAACCATAAAAACTAAAACACAAAAAACACAAGATGCTCAGCCACAAAAAACCCAATACCATGAGGAAGAAATTACCCTAATCTATCATCCCACAATACCCCTAAATAATGGAGCCCATAAAATCCTATGACATATTCCCAAAATTTCATAATCCCTCATCCAAAAAATCCCATAAAGAATTATCACCATGAATCCCTAAACACTCTTCTCCAAAATAATTACAATAAGCTCCAAAAAAACAAAAACCACCACCCCTAAAATCCCTATGCCCTAACTCTAAAAAACCATAACACCTCTTCCCAAAATACACTATGACCACAACACAAAAACCTTGTAAAACCTCATCCTCAAAATTTACTAATCGCTGATCCATAAAAACCATAATCCCTCATACCTAAAATATAATAAATTCCCACCCCCAAAAAACCTCACACATTGTGCACCACAAAACCATAATCCCTCACCCCCAAAAAAATCCTAAACCCCCATCCACAAAATACCGTAAACTCTAAGACAAAAAGAAAACTAACCTCTCATCCATAAATAACCCTAAACCCACATCCCCAAAAAAATTATATACCCTCAACCCCATGAAACAATATATAGATATCCCGAACAAACCATAACCCCTCACCCCAAACAAACAGTAAACCCTCAACCCAAAAAAAACACAAAAACCTAATTCATGAGAAACCCAAAACCATCATCCCACACAAACCCCAAACCCTTATCTCCATGAAACCCTTAACCAACAAACCTAAGAAACCATTAACCTTAATCCCTGAATATTCAGTGTAATAAAGAAGAAACACTCATCCCATGAATCAACGACACCCATCCCCCCAAAACTAAACATCATATCCCTATGAAACACTATCTATTCATTCCTAAGTAACCTTAACCCATCATCCTCATGAAACACTAGCACCTCACCCCTGATAAAATCTAACCCCTCATTTTATGTAATCCTTATAACAACATCCCCAATAATCCCTAAGTCCTCAGCACCATGAAAACCTAAACCCGCATTCCTATGAAACTCTTAACACTCAACCACAAAAAATTATAACCCCTTATTATAGTCAATCACTAAACACTCAGCCCCAATAATCCCTAAATCTATAGACAAATGAAACCCATAATTCTCATCACAATGAAACCCTAAACGCTGTCCCCAAGGAACCCTAAATACTCAATGAAAACATAAACATATATCCTAATAAAATATGAAACTCCTGAATAATCCATAAAACCAAAAATCCATGAAACATGAATCCCTAATAACTAAGAAAACATAAACCCTCAAAATCAAGAATCCAAAAATCCTTGGCCTCTTAAATCCCTAAACCCTCATCCCTATGAAATACTAAACTCTTATCCACACGAAAACCAAAATAATCAGTTACCAGAAAACCAAATCCCTCATAAAAAAGAATCCCTAGTCCCTTACCCCCAATAAACCATCCATGCTCAGCCTTATGAAATCATATACCAATAGCCACATGAAAACTGTTACCATCATCCCCAAGATACCATGAACCCTATTACCTAAAAGAAACCCTATATCCTCATCCCTAAGATAACCTGATCACACAGCACCACGAAAACCTATTCTCTAATCCCCATGTAGTCGTATACACTCATTCCAAAAAATCCCTGAACTCTCATCCCCATGAAATCCGGAACACTCTTCCATAAGATATTATGAACCATCTACATCATGAAACCCTAAACACAATGACCTATCAAACCATTAACAATTATCCCCATGAAACCCAAAATCCTCATCCCCATGAAATCCTAAACCATCAGTGCAATTAAACTTTAAACACACTACCCCATGAAACCCTCAACACTCCAACCTAATAAATCCAAACCATCACCACCAATAAACCATAATCACATATCCAAAAATGATAAACCCTCATCCCAAAATAGCTCAAATACTTTAGCACTAAACAACCCTAATCCCTCAATCCAAAAAAATAAACCAGGCACCCCCATTGAATCATATTCATTCATTCTCAAAATGATCAAAACCCACATACATAAAAAACCATAAACCCTCTGCCTCAAAAAATAAAAATCCCAGAGTGCCAATAAATTTATAATCCCTCAAGAAAAAAATACCACAAAGAATATTCCCAAAAGAAAACTAATATATAATAATCAATAAAAAACATTAAACCCTAACACAAAAAAACTCTATACATTAAACTCTCATGAACCCCAATACATCAACCCCAAGAAACCATTATTCCTTATAAAAAAAATATATAATTAAACCCTAATACTCAAAACCCATAATCCCTCATCCCCTAAATTTTTTGAAAACCTCTTCCACCAAAAAACATAAACCCTGAAACCCATAAAACCCAAAACTCATCGCCCAGAAAAAACAAATACGTTATCCCCCCAACCAAAAACCCTCTTTACAAAAAAATGGTAAAATATAGGCACAAAGAAACCATAAACCCTCATTTTTTATAAACCCAATCCATCTTCATAAAATTCAATAATCCCACAACAATAATAAATTGTAATGGCCCGTAAATAAAAAACCATAAAACATCAACCCCTAAAAACTATAAATACTATTCTGTAAAAAAAACATAATCCCTTTTCCCAAAAACACCATAAAACCTCATCCCCAAAACACCACAAACCATAAGTCCTAAAAAAATCTTAAACCATCATCCCCAGCAACCCCTAATCCCACAACCCCAAAAAACCTAGAAAATCCATCCTCAAAAAACCAATCACCAGCTGAAAAAAAACCATAAACCCACATCCAATAAAAAAACCTAGTCCATCTGGATGGAATATCATGAAACCCTTTTCTCTAAAAAAATAAACCCGCATCCCCAAAAAACATCATCCCAAATAAATTAGACCCTTAACACCCAAAAAATAATAAACCCTCATCCCCCATAAATATATACCCCTTATGATCAAAAGAACCATACACCATGATCCAAAATATCTGTAAGCCATCAGCCAAAAAAATCCATAATTTCTCAACCCTAAAAATCCATAAAAACCCATCCCAAAAAAATCGTGAATCCTAATCCCCAAAAAACCAAAAACCATCAATCCGAAAAATCCATAAATCCTAAGCACCATGATAACCTAAACCTCCAACCACAATAACCATAAATCATAATATCCAATCATCCTGAATACTCTGCACCAAAAAACCCAAAACCCCACCCCCAAAAAACATCATCCCACATGCCCAAAAAGACTATAAACCATCATCACGAAAAAATTAAAAAATCTCATCCCCAAAAACATCAAATCCTCAGCTATAGAAAAAAAAAATACATACTCCACAATAACTATAAACCCTCACCCTCTAAAAACCATAGACCCTCAAACCCCAATAACCATAAACCCTCTATCACAAATAAACCCTAAACCTTAATCCTAAAAATAAAACCTCTTCCATTATCCCCAAACCACCATCATACCTTATCCCAAAAATCCCTCACCCCTTATCCCCCAAAACCCTAACAACATTATCCTAAAAAACATAAACCCTTAATACAATAAAAACCTAAACCCTCACCCCCAAAATTCCCTAAAACCTAAGCCCTAAATACATGAAACCCCAATCCCCAAAAAACCATAACACTCCACCAACAAAACCCTAAATGCTCATTCTAAGAAACAAAATAGCCTCATTCCAAAAAAACACCTAAATCCTCAAAACAAAAAAACCCTAAATTCTCATATCAAAAATAGAAAACAGTCATCCCTAGAAAACCCTTAACCCTTATCCCCAGAAAAACATAAACACTAATCCCCAAAAAACCCTAAAACAATGGCCTTATAAAACTATAGACCCTCATCCATATAAAACACTAAACCCTCATCCCCAAAACACCCTCAATCCTTATCGCCCAAAACCCCATATCCCTAATCCCCAAAAACCCGAAACAATCACCAATAGAAAAACATAAACCCTCATCCCCAGAAAACCAAAAATTCCTAGGCATAGTAAAACCAAAACATGTAGATGGAGAAAAAAATTTAACAATAGCACCATAAAACCCAAGACACTCATACCTAAAAAAACATGAATACTCACACCTATATCCATAAATCTAAATCCCCATAAAATATGAAAACCACTACCCTAGAAGACCGTAAACCGAAATTCATATAAAACTCTAAACTATAATCCCTAGAAATCTGTAACTCGTCGTCCCTAGAAAACCCTAACCCACTAACCATGAAAAGACTAAATCTTTAGCCCCCCAAAACCCTAAAACCTATACTTCCAAAACCATACACTTAAATCCCCAAAACCCCGTAAATGCTCATCCACCAAAAAACCCATGTCCATCAATCCCAAAAAACCCTAAACCTCATCCACATAGAACAGAACTCCCTCTACCTTAGAATACCATAAACCATCATTCCCAAAATACCCAAGACCGTTAGACCCAGAAAACCATAAACCCTTATCCTGAGAAAATAATAAATCTGTATCCCTAGAAGAAACTAAACCCTCAACCTCAAAACCCCAAAACCATCATCACCTGAAAATCCTTAAACCTTGGCCCTATAAAACCATAAATACTCATCCCTAGAAAAGGCTATACCAACATCACTAGAAACCACTAAAACATAATCCCCAGATAACCATACACCAAATACCCCATAAAATAACAAACCCTTCAACAAATAATACCATATACGCTTATCCACAAGAATCAGAAAACCCTAAGGAAAATATAAACCTAAATCCTTACCCCAATACTATCCTTAACCATTATACTCAAAAAACCCTATATACATTACCCCAAAATAACTAAAACCATTATCCTTATCAAAACAAAAACATTGAGCGCCAAAATATAGAAAATCTTAATCCCTAAATCCATTATCCCAACGTCCAAAGCAAACTAACCACAATCATCCATAGATGTCTATAAACCCACATCCATAGAAAACACGGAACTCATAGCCTTTTAAAAACCCTAAACCGTATCCCCAATAAAATAATCCATTTACCCTAGAAATCACTAAACCCTCATCCACAAAAAACATAATATACTCATCCCTTGAAAACAATAAACCATCCAACCAAAATACTCTATAACCTCATCCCCATAAAAAGGTAGACCCTCTACCAATGAAAATGACAAAACCTCAGCCCCATTAAAACATAAATCCTCAGCCGTAGAGAAACCTATTACCATAGGCCAGGAAAACATCAAACCCATACCATTGGAAGAAAAATTAATCCCTCATAACCATAAAACATGAATCCATCATCACTATGAAAACTAAATCCTCACACACATGAAATAGTAAACCCTATTTTCACGAAAACCCTAAACCATTTTCCCCTGAAAACAATATTCTGATTTCCCTAAAATCACTAAAACCACTTCCCCAAAAATCCATATACCCTCACCACCAGATTATTCAAATACCCTAGCCCCCAAAATACGTAAAACGTCACCACATGAAAACAATAAACCATCATACCCAGAAAACCATTAACCATTAACTCATGAAAACCATAATCTTTAAGACCTAGTAAACTATACACCCAAATACTAAATAAGCCTATGTCCAAGTCCCTAAAATTCCTAAACACTCAGCCTGATAAAATCCTTAAACCCAACTCCAAATATCCATAAACCCACATACACAAAAAACATTAAACCATCATGCCCTCAAAACATAAAATGTCAGCCAGAAATCCTCCAAAACACTATGAAACCCAAAGACACCCTAAACCCCTAGAACCAAAAACTACTAAAAACTGAACCCAAAAAACTACTATAACCTGATCCCCAAAACCACTAAACCAACAACAACAAAACACCCTAATGTCAAAGCACCAAAACACCCTAAACCTTCATCACAAAAAACACATAAACCCTCACACTCAAAAAACAATAAAACCTCATCCTCAAGAAAATATAAACCCAAATCCCAATGGAATGCATTAAACACACCCATGAAAAACCCTAAACCCTCATCCTTAACAAACCCTATACCCTAACCCCCTATACACTATAACCTTAGTCCCGAGAAACACTAAAACCTTAGCCCCAACAAACCCTAAACCCTCTTCCCCAGGAATCCCAAATACCTCATCCCCATGAAACACCGAACCCTAATCCCCATTAAAACCTAAACCAATATATCCAAGGAACCTTAAATACCCATCTCTATGATATAATAAAAAGTCATCCCAAAGTAACCCCAAACCATTATACCAAAGAAAAACAAAACCTTCATTCCCTAAAACCCTAAAAACATATCACCATGAAACCCTAAACCATTAGTCCTATGAAACCCTAAAACATCATTACTAGGAAATCCAAAACCCTCAGTCCCAAAAAACCCTAAATTTCAGCATAATGAACCCCTAAACCCACATCCCTAAGAAACTCTAAACCCTCAATCCCATGAAATATTAATCACTCACACCTAATAAACTATGACCCCTAAACCCAATGAAACACTATTAATTTATCACCAAAAACCCCTAACCCATCATCCCAATGAATCCATAAACACTAAACTCCAAAAAACATAAAAATATCATCCCTTGAGACCCCAAAACTCACATCCCTATAAAACACTAAACCCACATCCCAAGAAAAATCTTCACCCTTATCCCTAGAAAAATATAAAACTTAATCCTCAAAAAACCCTAAACCCTTAGCCTTATAAAACTATAGACCATAATCCCTATAAAACCCTAAAACCTCATCCCCCAAAACCCCTCAACCCATATACCCAAATAACCAAAAACCGTAATCCCCAAAAACCGTGAACCATCACCCTTAGAAAAATATAAACCCTCATCCCCAGAAAACCCTGAACCCCTAGACAAAGTTAACCCAAAACTCTTAGATGAAGAAAACATTAAAACAATAGCACCAGAAAACCCAAGACACTCATAACTAAAAAACCCTGAACTGTCACCCCTATATCCATAAATCTGAAGCCCCATAAGACCTGAAAACCACTTCCCTGGAATATAGTAATGCCACAGGATTATAAAACTCTAAACTATCTTCCCTAGAAATCTTTAACCCCTCATCCCCATAAAACCCTTCCCCACTAACCCAGAAAACCCTAAATCTTTAGCCCCCAAAAATCCATAAACTCCTCTACAAAAACCCTAAACCTAAATCCTCAAAACCTTAATATTCTCATCCACAAAAAAAAATTCATCCACCCCAAAAAACTCTAAACCCTCATCCACATAAAACACAATACCATATACCTCAAAATGTCCAAAACACTCATTCCCAAAATACCCAAAACTATTAGAACCAAAAAACCATAAACCCTTAGCCCCACAAAATCCTAGACCCTTATATCTTGAAGAAACTATGCCCTCATCTTCAAAACCCAAAAACCATCAGCACCAGAAAATCATAAAACCATGGGCCTATAAATAAATCATCAGCCCTAGAATTCCCTATACCATCATCCCTGAAAACCAATAAAACATAATCCTCAGATAACCCTAAACCCAATACCCCAGTAAATAACAAACCCTTCAACATATAACACCTTATACACATATCCACAAGATTAAAAAACCATAAGTAAAATATAACCCTAAATCATTACCCCAAGACTATCCTTAACAATTAGAATCATAAAACCCTATATACATTTCCACATAATAACTGACACCCTTACACATATAAAAATAAAAACACTAAGCAACAAAAAATAGAAATCCCTAATCCCGAAAATTCACTAACCCCATAGCCAATGAAAACAAACAACCCTCAACCCTAGATGTACCTAAACCCACATACCTAGAAAACACTAAACACATAGCCTTTGAAAACGCTAATCCCTATCCCAAAAAAAGAATACATTATCCCTAGAAATAAATAACCATCATATGCATAAAAAATTGTATAATCCGCCCAAGAAAAATCAATAAACCTTCTGACCAGAATACTCTATACCCTCATCCCCATAAAAAGATAGACCCTCTACCCTAGAAAATGCTAAAACCTCATCCCCATAAAACAATAAATCCTCATCCCTAGAAACCCCTTTGTCTTTAGGCCAATAAAACCACAAAACCTCTCCATGGGAAAAAAACTAAACCACCATAACCATAAAACATGATTCCATCTTCCCTGAAAAAACTAAACCATCATTCACATAAAACAGTATACCCTCTTTTCATGAAAACCCTAAACCCTTTTCCCCTAAAAACCATAATCTGATTTCCCAAAAACACCTAAACCATCTTCCCCAAAAGTCTATAAACCCTCAGTAGCATATTAGAAAAATACCGTATCCCCAAAAACGGGTAAAACGTCACCACATGAAAACCTTAAACCCTCATCCTTAGAAAACCATGAACCATCAACTCATTAAAACCCTAACCCTTAAGACCTAGTAAACCATACACCCAAATACTAAGAAAACCATCAGTCCAAGGCCCCACAAAATCCTAAACACTTAGCCCATTAAAATCCTAAACCCCAACTCCAAACAACCCTAAACCCGCATCCCCAAATAAAAATAAACCCTCATGCCCTCAAAACATAAAAGGTATTCTAAAAATCTTCCAGAACACTATGAACTCCAAAAACACTATACCCATATAACCAAAAACTACTATACACTGAACAAAAAAAACCTTGTACCCTCACCCCCAAACCACTAAACCCATAACACCAAATCACTCTAAAACCTATGCACTAAAACACCCTATAACCTCATCAATAAAAAACCCCAAACCGTCACTCTAAAAAAACCTTAAACCCTCATCCTTATGTAATAATAAACCCAATTCCCCAAGAAATGCATTACACTCACCCATGAAATACCTTAAACCCTCATCCTCAACAAACCCTATAACCTAATCTCGTAAAACATGATAAACATAGTCCTATGAAACACTAAAACCATAGCCCCAACAAACCCTAAACCCTCTTCCCCATGAATCCCAAATCCATCATCCCCAACAAACCCTAAACTCACATCCCCATGAAAATCTAAATAACTGTCTCCACGAAACCCTAAACAAGCATCTCCATGATATTCTAAAATGTCATCCCATAGTAACACAAAACCATCATCCCAAAGAAACACTAAAACCTCATCCGGTAAAACCCTAAAAACATATCACCATGAAACCCTAAACCATGTGTCATGTTAAACCCTAAATATTAATTACTAGAAAATCCAAAACCATCAGTCCCACAAACCACTATATTTCAACCTAATGAAACCCTAAAACCACATCCCTAATAATTTCTTACCCCCATTCTAGTGAAATATTAAACACTCATCCCCAATAAAATGTGACCTTTCAACCCAATGAAACCCTATCACATCATCACCAAAAAACCCTAACCCCTCTTCGCATAGAATCCATAACAAATGCATTCCAAAAAACATGAATATTTTATCCCTAGAAACCCCTAAAACCCACATCCGTAGAAAATAGTAAACCCTCATCCAATGAAATCCATAATCCTTAGCCCCAAAAAAACATAAACACTCTTCCCAATAAAATACTAAAAACTCAGCTTTGAAATCCATTAAACCAACTCCAATTGAAAGAGTGAATTCTTTAACCCCAATAGAAACCCCAATCAATCAGTCTATGAAAACCCTAAACCCTCAGTCCTAGAAAACAATAAAACCCTTACCCAAAAAGCAATAAACACTAATCCTAATAAAACCGTAAACACAATTACCCAAAAAAAATAACCCTGCATCTGAAAAAAAAACCATGAACCTATTCCCCAAAAAACACAAACTTTTTATCCCATATATACCCGAATCCATCCACCGTAAAAAACATTAAAACATCATCAAAAAATTTGTAAACTCTCAAGCACAAAAACTATAATCCTAATACCCCAAGAAAACCCATTCCCTCATCCTGAAAATTTCTAATCCTCCTGGGAAAAAAAACACACACCTTTACCCAGAAAAAACTGAAGAACCTCGTCCCAAAAAAACCATATATGCTCATCCCTAAAAAACCCTAGACCCTCTTACTCAAAACCCTATAACATCATCCTAAAAAAATTCCATAAAAAACCCTAGATCCTATGAACCAGAAAATACCAATACACATAGCCATGTGAGCCCCTAAACCATGATCCCCCAAAACCATAGACCCTCATCCCAAAAAATCTATAGACCCACATCCCCAATGACCCTAGAACTTTAAAAAAATTATATAACCTCAACCATAAAAACACCAACACCATGAACCCCCAAAAGTCCTAAACCCTCATCCGCAATAAACCCTTATACCCTCATCCTTTAAAAACTATACACTGTTACTTCCAATAGATCATAAATCCTAATCCCCGAAAATACCTAAACCCTTTTCCCAATAAAACCCTTGACCATTAGCCTAAAAAATCAAGTCTCTCAACCCCAGAAAACCATATACCCAGAACCCAAAAAACCTCTACACCATCATCTCCAACACACAATGTATGCTCATCCACAAAAAACATTATACACTCTGTCAAAAAATACCTGAGACCCTAATCCCCAAAAAACCCTACACACTCATACTTTAAAAACCCCATACACTCAGCCACAAAATACCCTATAACAACTTCCACATAAATACTACACTCTTAGAAACAATACATCAAAGAACCTCACCCATAAAAAACCATATACCCTCATCCCCAATAAACTCTATTCCTAGTGTTCCAAAAATACCTATATCCCTATCACCAAGAAAACCATATACCATCATTCAAAAAATACAAACTATCAAACCTCATCGCCAAAAACACTAGAACCTCATTCAAAAAAACCATATATCATCATCCCAAAAACCTAGACCAGAACCCCAAAAAAATACTAAACCCTTAGACCTAAAAACCCCTTATCAATTATCCTAGGAAAACCATTAATCATTATCCCCAAGAAACACTAAAACCTAGACCTCAGAAACTCCAAAACCATCCTACCAAAAAACACTAAACTCTTATCCACAAAATACCCGAAACTCACATCCTAAAAAAACATAAACCCTCAAGCCCATAAAATACTAAACCCATATCCCAAAAAACTGTAAGACATCATCTCCAAAAAAAACCCTCATCCCCAAAAAACTAACACCCTACAACCCTAAATATCGAAAAACACTATGATTCAACACAAAAATAATGAAACAAGTAAGTTATAAAGGAATAATGGAATTTATCTAAATGAAAATATCTTCATGGATACACCACCCATTATGGTTTCTCAAAAAATAATGTCTAAGACACTGATAATGGAGATACAACACCAATTCTTGGAAAAAGGGAAGATGATAAAGTAAAAGTGCGGCATTACTAGATTCAATATTCATTAGATTTGTAGAGACCCGTATCTTGACGTACATGGACATTACATTACTTTTGCGGAATACTTAGTACATAACAAAAACACACACAAGGATCGTAATAGTTTAGTGTCTTTGGAAACTCGGAACGTAATCTTCTAATCGTGGTGAAAGATCTTCAACATCTCCTATAAAGATCTTCCCTTTTTTTTTACCTAAAACCTTTCTTTATATCCGGGGGAAAAGAAAACATAAAAGGGTTAGCTCAAATGCTCAGTAAGGGTAAACAAAAGAAATATCAATCACATCGTATTCATAAGAACATAACATTTTGGATATCTTAACCTGCAAAAGAGAGCATAATATCTTAACATGGAAGAAATCATAGAAGTGAAAATGAGATCACCATAATCATAACATGAAACTTGAAACTTTGTGGCATGCACACATAATCATGGAAAATCATTTCTTGTTAGTCATGACTCATTGCCAAGACTATCTTAGTGGACAAAGTCCCTTTCTGAATCGAGTAACCCTCGTTTCAGTCCTGTTTCACTGAACCAGTATAACCTACCGATCCAGCCCTGTCTATCTCATGAGATATAAAATCTTTACCCAATGCATTGGAGGGAGATATAGGTCCCACCCATCTTATAATGAATCCTTTCTTATGTGTGCCACATAATCATAAATCATACCTCATCGCATAACCCATGTATTAAAAATGGGATTCTTAAACAACATGACATCATAAAACAATTCATATAAGATAAAGGAATTCATAAAAATGTTTCCATCACAACATAATCAAATCCATGTAACATTAGGGATAAAAACAGAACCCTTTATTATCTTAGATGGAAAATAATTTTGATAAAACACTTGAACTCCATTCTTGAGGAAAATATCCTTTCTTCTTCAAAAACATTTTTCCTTTCATAACATGTCATACAACTTTAAAATAAAAGAAGTTGATTAAAAATAAACTTGAAAACTTGTAAAGGAAGCTTCTTGGAAATAATGTTTTAAAAATCCATTCTAGCCGTATAAGTTAAAAAAACATTCGTCGTACTTTTGTCAGAAAAGTCAAAAAGTACCTCGTACGACAAAAGATTCCTTCCATACATATTACTAAAAACTCACCGAAGGGTAAAAATGGATTTAAACAATTGTAGGTGGATGGAAATAATATTACATATTGATTAAACATGGATGTGGATGATAAAATAAACCCCAGTGAATACTTACGAATAAACAATCTCAGATAAAAATGAGATTGTGATATTTCCCTTACCTTATGTCCGACTTGATTTGTAAGTGTCCGAACCTCCTGTATAATGATTTAAATCATGTTATTGACTTATTCCAGAATCATATTCATTGTTATGATATCATATATGGTTCAGTTATGACATTATATTACCCGTTATTTTGTAAATTCCATGTTAAAGAAGCGTTTTGGGTAAAATCGTTTCATTTATTGTAGGTGTTTTGACTTGTTGTTCTTGACATCATTATTACTTATATCATGATCTACTTACTTCCAGAATATAAAATATGATTTATATATCATATATATTCAGTATATATATATATATAATAGATAGATAAATAAAATGAAAAACACTGTTCATGGAGACGGTAGTCCGTACGTACGCATGAACGCTGTTTTGCTTTCCTTATTGTCTTGAAATGGAAGTAAGTAGATGACATACATAAATATATATCTATACATAAATCCAGTAGCTTTATAATGTCATATATTTCATTATTATTTCTTATATATACTTTATAATCATTCTTAAATGGTTAACATGGAGAATGAATCTCATCGAGTCGTGGAGACGGTAGTCCGTACGTACGCAGGAGCGATGATATCATTTCCATACATATTGAACTGAATTGGAGTGGATTATACAATATATCAGAATCAATATTATGTTTTAATAACTATGTATAGTTATTCTTTACACCATTATACCCATCCATGTAAGGTGGTGGTGGAAAATAGATTACACCACGGCGTGGAGACGGTATTCCGTACGTACGCACGCGCGGTGATTTCTTTTTCCGTAGGATGGATAGATGGTGAAATAGGGTTGTTTCATACTTATAATAACATATCAGTATATTAGGGATACTGATGTTATTACTTTATAATGAAACAACCTAAGAAGAATACGTGGAAGAAGAAATAAAGATGAAAGAATTGGTAACGGTAATTACCTCTTCTTTGAAGGGCCTCTTTGAGACCTCCTCTTAGGGCACTAAAATTGGTCTTTTAGGAAGACCAGAACCTCTAGCATGTTTCTAGGGAAGTGGAGAAGAGATTTTGGCAGGGGTTGGCCGAGCTTGGGTGCTCAAATTGGTGTGAGGAGGAGGGGGAGGAGGTGTCCTTTTATAAGGGAGGAGAGGGGCACCTTAGGAATACCTCAAAATATTATTTTATATTAATGTCAAAATCGGTTTATAATGGTTCCAAATGGTCTTATTTCGAAGCTAAAGTGGGGATGGGTCGAAATCCTATCAACCAATAGGATTTAGACAAGTTTAGTTTATTATTGTAACCTTATCAATTAGATTTAACTCTAAGTTAAATAATTTAACTTTTACCGTGTCTTTTTGTTTTCTTTTACTATATGGTTAATACACTTACTATAACATGCCAAACGAACCCCAAATTGTTTATTATTAATATATATATCCTTATCTAAGTCATTTGGCCGAACCTTAGATTTTTAGGAATAAAATAACAATTAATAATATAATATTTGATTTAAAAATTATTTTGTGTCAATTTTGACACTATTTGATATATGATTTTTTTTGAAAGTCATAACAGAATTATATGTTCGAACCAAGTTGATTAAATCAACACTAATACATCATAGTAACCTAGAAAATTAGCTTAATTCATAAAATGTCTTAAATTACATTCATTTGAGCATTTATAACATCAATTATGTTAATATTTCCTTAAAAGGGTAATTACTGCATCACCGTTGTGTCATAAATAAATTAATTTATTTAAAGTCTAAAAACTATAAATAAAATATAATTATGTAGGAAATCTTTTTATATTTCTAATTAATATTTATAGTCGAATTTATCTTATGTATAACCCCATATTAAAAATGTTTTAGTAAATAAACTTTGATTTTAACTCTTTTAACTCTTCTTTGAATTAAATAATAATAAATGTCCTAATCTAATCCAAGTGGTCCTAAATGGTCATATTATATTCATAAGGATGTTTTTGGCCGAATTACACTTATCCAATAGAATTAGAACATGTGTTAGGGTAATAGTAATATCATATTTACCCTTAGTTACCCTATTTACTATTAACTGTGGTAAAAAAAAAGTAAAAAGTTACTATTCACCAAAAATTATTTTCATCTCATTGAACCACATTTTAGTCCTTGATATTAACCGTGTCTCTCGGATTTTCGAAATTCCATTCACAGAAGTGGTAAAATTAAGTTTTATGCAAAATTCAGTTTTTAACCTACCACTTAGTAGTTTCACTATTCATCAAAAATTGATGTTTTTCAGAAAAATGCCAAAATTTCATCCTAAGCTATATTTCATATTCCGAATTCAAAAATGAAGTCTATTTTACCAAATTCATAACATAGAAGTTGCATTAATTAATTTTATAATTAAATCCCGCTGTTAAAACAAATAGCGTGTTTTTAAGAAACAATATCTATCAAAAGATTGACACTTGTTTATGTCTGGTTTAAATGTTCAATTACATCCAATGACCAACATAGTATTAAATTGTAAAAATATATTCTAAATATTCTTTAAAACTACTCCAATTAATAATTTATCACTATTAATTTTTTCGATTAAAAAAGTTGTTTTTTAGTAATTTTCACTATTCATCAGAATATGAAAGTTATCCGAAATGTACCAAAATTTCACCTTAGGCTAAATTCGATACTCCGAATCCAAAAATGAAGTTCATTTTGAAAAATAAGATTTACAGAATTTTAAAAAGTGGTTATTACTATTCATACCGGCTAGTTTTAATAATATTTTAATAGCATATCGTTGTTTAGTGAAACTCGGTATTGCGTATTACACACGCTATCGAGGAAGGTCGCGATTGCGTGTAATGAAAGTCAAGTCAAGGATGCGTGTTGTGCAAGCTCCTTTTGGTGTAGCGTACAACAGAAGACATTAATAAAATTAAAAAGAATATTTTTTATAAAATCTTGGGCTGTTACATTCTACCCCCCTTAAAATGAATTTCGCCCTCGAAATTCGTCGGGGTTATAAATGGTTTACTATTTGAAAGTTTCTTTAATAGAAACCCACATCGTAAAAAGGAATATCAAAACCAATCTTTAAAAACAAAAGTATGAAACGTAACGGTTACCCAAATAAACTAATCATTGGGTTTCCACATAGGTGAAAATATGGATATGGAAGAGAAATCTAACCATCATGTTCTGATGGAGAGTGGTAGAGAACATGGCTATGGAAGATCCAATAATCACAAATCCATAAATTTGTGACGATCTAAGGTACCATCTGATTCATCAGGTATAAGATCACTAGGATAATATTTTTGGTTTTCAAGATCATTTCCCTAATGTTGAAAATTTGAATTAGAATAAATACTTACTTTATTTTGGTACAATCTCACTGTTGTCCGTGCCTTGAACAATTTCCACTTCATCTCTTAAATAAATGAAGTTGAATTTGTTATTCGTGAAGTGTTAGCAGATCATGTGATAGAATGACGGGTCATTGTATCTGTCTCAAACAAAAGGTTAGCAAAAATTATATACATAAGTCGATCTATAGTGAGATTAATCATATATGGTTCCTAAAATGAACTTATACTTCACATATCATACTGCTTAATATAATAAAACTAGTTTTCTACTAAACATGGACTTCCTGTAGGTCAGTGGTAGGCGAAAAAGGCCAGTCGCACTTCGGTTGTGGGTTCGATTCCCACAGCCTTGTCCGAAGCGATGGGCTGTCGCCCGTCCTGTAGGTTGTCCTTTTTCTAAAACTAAATTACTATAACATCACATAAATAATATCAAAAAAAGGTTCTATACTTAAACAATACTAACTTATGGTTAACATAATCCAGTGCAATCTTTAGGCTTTTCTAAAATACTTCGGTCCAAGCTCATAGTATAAAAAAAATGATTACTTGAAATGTCGCCAACCAAGCATGTGAATACCATCATTTATCCCCCATATATCTTGTTGGTCACATTCCATTCATGTGAATACTTTAATGATGTATTCTCTTGAAAAATATGAATACCCATTAAACCTTAGTGAAAACATGAATTCTGTCAAAAGTTAACTCTTTCCACATACCAAAATCCAAAAAATCTATATACTCAAACCATGATATAACCTTCTCCTTATATCAGTCATGAGCTCATGAATACTATCAAACATTTTATTTTCTCCTTATCCTTCATTATGCGCATATCATCTACATTCCAAAAATATCTGAATAACCTTTCATGGATACTGGTAACATTAATCAGACAACAATGTAACAATCCTTACATGTCTCTTTATTCCATAGTGCCATGAGATTACTTATACAACATTACACATGATAAACATGTAATAATTCCACTACATTCTTAAACCATTGACCGAGCTTCAACAATTCTTTCATCTCACATATCATTTGTAGTCTCTTCATCATCATCCACAAAAATACTTCCCATACGACCATACTGATTATCTTCATGGGACTTTCCCTTAGGGCATTGGTTTGCATAATGCCCATACATTCCACATTTAAAACATTTAACCATTGTTGATGTCGTAGCAATACCATTATCCTCATCCATGTTGTTAACTGAACCTTTTCCTTTGCATTTACTTGCTTTGTGTCCTTCTTTTCCACACCCAAAGTATCTTCTATTTCCTTTGAAACATTCTCCTTGATGCCTCTTCCCACATGATTTACATAGGGGAAATTGAACTTTCTTTCCTCTATGATCATCATGAAACTCCATCTTTCTCTTATTAGCCGAGTCAGGAAACTTACCAAATTTTACTTTATTGATCATATTATGAGATTGTTGATTTGGCATAATAATGATGTTTGGACTTCCAAATACCATTTCATTATGAAGAATATCATTCCATTATGCATCATATCCTCCATTATCGTGAATCATCTTGTTTCCAGCCATTTTCTAAAACCCAAAAGAATAGTGTGAGAGGAAAAAATCATAATAAAGGGGAAGTAACTTCAATATCTAACATCTTAGGTTTAATTCTATGATCTTTATCATAATTCTAGTATTATAACCTATACGCATACTTAACCTTAGAGACATCTCTAGACATACCTTAGAAATATCTCTAGGGATCTCACTAAAGTTCTCGCATCCTAGTTTCCAAAGGTTGACTAAACCTTTCATCTGATACAAACTGTAGAGACCCGTATCTTGACGTACATGGACATTACATTACTTTTGCGGAATACTTAGTACATAACAAAAACGCACACACAAGGATCGTAATAGTTTAGTGTCTTTGGAAACTCGGAACGTAATCTTCTAGTCGTGGTGAAAGATCTTCAACATCTCCTATAAAGATCTTCCCTTTTTTTTACCTAAAACCTTTATTTATATCCTGGGGAAAAGAAAACATAAAAGGGTGAGCTCAAATGCTCAGTAAGGGTAAACAAAAGAAATATCAATCACATCGTATTCATAAGAACATAACATTTTGGAAATCTTAACCTGCAAAAGAGAGCATAATATCTTAACATGGAACAAATCATAGAAGTGAAAATGAGATCACCATA
This sequence comes from Viscum album, assembly GCA_963277665.1. Taxonomy (NCBI): domain Eukaryota; kingdom Viridiplantae; phylum Streptophyta; class Magnoliopsida; order Santalales; family Viscaceae; genus Viscum; species Viscum album. The sequence goes on from OY728132.1 coordinate 924,265,427, forward strand.
ATCATAACATGAAACTTGAAACTTTGTGGCATGCACACATAATCATGGAAAATCATTTCTTGTTAGTCATGACTCATTGCCAAGACTATCTTAGTGGACAAAGTCCCTTTCTGAATCGAGTAACCCTCGTTTCAGTCCTGTTTCACTGAACCGGTATAACCTACCTTTCCAGCCCTGTCTATCTCATGAGATATAAAATCTTTACCCAATGCATTGGAGGGAGATATAGGTCCCACCCATCTTATAATGAATCCTTTCTTATGTGTGCCACATAATCATAAATCATACATCATCGCATAACCCATGTAATAAAAATGGGATTTTTAAACAACATGACATCATAAAACAATTCATATAAGATAAAGGAATTCATAAAAATGTTTCCATCACAACATAATCAAATCCATGTAATATTAGGGATAAAAAGAGAACCCTTTATTATCTTAGATGGAAAATAATTTTGATAAAACACTTGAACTCCATTCTTGAGGAAAATATCCTTTCTTCTTCAAAAACATTTTTCCTTTCATAACATGTCATACAAATTTAAAATAAAAGAAGTTGATTAAAAATAAACTTGAAAACTTGTAAAGGAAGCTTCTTGGAAATAATGTTTTAAAAATCCATTCAAGCCGTATAAGTTAAAAAAAACATTCTTCGTACTTTTGTCGGAAAAGTCAAAAAGTACCTCGTACGAAAAAAGATTCCTTCCATACATATTACTAAAAACTCACCGAAGGGTAAAAGTGGATTTAAACAATTGTAGGTGGATGGAAATAATATTACATATTGATGAAACATGGATTTGGATGATAAAATACACCCCAGTGAATACTTACGAATAAACAATCTCGGATAAAAATGAGATTGTGATATTTCCCTTACCTTATGTCCGACTTGCTTTGTAAGTGTTCGAACCTCCTGTATAATGATTTAAATCATGTTATTGACTTATTCCAGAATCATATTCATTGTTATGATATCATATATGGTTCACTTATGACATTATATTAACCGTTCTTTTGTAAATTCCATGTTAAAGAAGCGTTTTGGGTAAAATCGTTTCATTTATCGTAGGTGTTTTGACTTGTTGTTCTTGACATCATTAATACTTATATCATGATCTAATTACTTCCAGAATATAAAATATGATTTATATATCATATATATTCAGTATATATATATATAATAGATAGATAAATAAAATGAAAAACTCCGTTCATGGAGACGGTAGTCCGTACGTACGCATGAACGTTGTTTTACTTTCCTTATTGTCTTGAAATGGAATTAAGTAGATGACATACATATATATATATATATATACATAAATCCAGTAACTTTATAATGTCATATATTTCATTATTATTTCTTATATATACTTTATAATCATTCTTAAATGGTTAACATGGAGAATGAATCTCATCGCGTCGTGGAGACGGTAGTCCGTACGTATGCACGAGCGATGATATCATTTCCATAAATATTGAACTGAATTGGAGTGGATTATACAATATATCAGAATCAATATTATGTTGTAATAACTATGTATAGTTATTCTTTACACCATTATACCCATCCATGTAAGGTGGTGGTGGAAAATAGATTACACCACGGCGTGGAGACGGTATTCCGTACGTACGCACGCGCGATGATTTCTTTTTCCGTAGGATGGATAGATGGTGAAATAGGGTTGTTTCATACTTATAATAACATATCAGTATATGAGTGAAACTGATGTTATTACTTTATAATTAAGCAACCTAAGAAGAAGAAGTGGAAGAAGAAATAAAGATGAAAGAATTGGTAACGGTAATTACCTCTTCTTTGAAGCGCCGCTTTGAGACCTCCTCTTAGGGCACTAAAATTGGTCTTTTAGGAAGACCAGAACCTCTAGGATGTTTCTAGGGAAGTGGAGAAGAGATTTTGGCAGGGGTTGGACGAGCTTGGGTGCTCAAATTGGTGTGAGGAGGAGGGGGAGGAGGTGTCCTTTTATAAGGGAGGAGAGGGGCACCTTAGGAATACCTCAAAATATTATTTTATATTAATGTCAAAATCAGTTTATAATGGTTCCAAATGGTCTTATTTCGAAGCTAAAGTGGGGATGGGTCGAAATCCTATCAACCAATAGGATTTAGACAAGTTTAGGTTCTTATTTTAACCTTATCAATTAGATTTAACTCTAAGTTAAATAATTTAACTTTTACCGTGTCTTTTTGTTTTCTTTCACTATATTGTTAATAAACTTACTATAACATGCCAAACGAACCCCAAATTGTTTATTATTAATATATATATCCTTATCTAAGTCATTTGGCAGAACCTTAGATTTTTAGGAATAAAATAACAATTAATAATATAATATTTGATTTAAAAATTATTTTGTGTCAATTTTGACACTATTTGATATATGATTTTTTTGAAAGTCATAACAGAATTATATGTTCGAACCAAGTTGATTAAATCAACACTAATACATCATAGTAACCTAGAAAATTAGTTTAATTCATAAAATGTCTTAAATTACATTCATTTGAGCATTTATAACATCAATTATGTTAATATTTCCTTAAAAGGGTAATTATTGCATCATCGTTGTGTAATAAATAAATTAATTTATTTAAAGTCTAAAAATTATAAATAAAATATCATTATGTAGGAAAGCTTTTTAGATTTCTAATGAATATTTATAGTCGAATTTATCTTATGTATAACCCCATATTAAAAATGTTTTAGTAAATAAACTTTGATTTTAACTCTTTTAACTCTTCTTTGAATTAAATAATAATAAATGTCCTAATCTAATCCAAGTGGGCCTAAATGGTCATATTATATTCATAAGGTTGTTTTTGGCCGAATTACACTTATCCAATAGAATTAGGACATGTGTTAGGGTAATAGTAATATCATATTTACCCTTAGTTGCCCTATTTACTATTAACCGTGGTAAAAAAAAAGTAAAAAGTTACTATTCACCAAAAATTATTTTCATCTCATTGAACCACATTTTAGTCCTTGATATTAACCGTGTCTATCAGATTTTCGAAATTCCATTCATAGAAGTGGTAAAATTAAGTTTTATTCAAAATTCAGTTTTTAACCTACCACTTAGTAGTTTCACTATTCATCAAAAATTGATGTATTTCAGAAAAATGCCAAAATATCATCCTAAGCTATATTTCATATTCCGAATTCAAAAATGAAGTCTATTTTACCAAATTCATAACATAGAAGTTGCATTAATTAATTTTATAATTAAATCCCGCTGTTAAAACAAATAGCGTGTTTTTAAGAAACAATATCTATCAAAAGATTGACACTTGTTTATGTCTGGTTTAAATGTGCAATTACATCCAATGACCAACATTGTATTAAATTGTAAAAATATATTCTAAATATTCTTTAAATCTACTCCAATTAATAAATTATCACTATTAATTATTTCGATTAAACAAGTTGTTTTTTAGTAATTTTCACTATTCATCAGAATATGAAAGTTATCCGAAATGTACCAAAATTTCACCTTAGGCTAAATTCGATACTCCGAATCCAAAAATGAAGTTCATTTTGAAAAATAAGATTTACAGAATTTTAAAAAGTGGTTATTACTATTCATACCGGCTAGTTTTAATAATATTTTAATAGCATATCGTTATTTTGTGAAACTCGGTATTGCGTATTACACACGCTATCGAGGAAGGTCGCGATTGCGTGTAATGCAAGGCAAGTCAAGGATGCGTGTTGTGCAAGCTCCTTTTGGTGTAGCGTACAACACAAGACATTAATAAAATTAAAAAGAATATTTTTTATAAAATCTTGGGCTGTTACAAGATTCAAGTGTAAAAATAAAAAAGGACTACAAAATAAATTATAATGATATTATATTGTAAGAGTACTAACCCAAATCGAATTATATAGCACGGTTTACTCAATGTTCACAAAAAATCACAATAAATACTTTCCCATAATAATTGTTGTCCCTAATAATTAATATTGTGAAATTTCTTCATTGTGGTTCTTTTCTCCATGTTATCCCTCCTAATTAACGTGATTAAATTAATTTCATTCCTTTCCTATGTGGATATCTTATTCTGGGAGTAAACTTTTCTGTGTTGTGGACCACCATTGTTTTGGATGCCAAAAACTGTTGGTTGGTCCAATTTGAATAACAATTGGTCTAATGTTTATTATTAAGCCCAATACTATTCTACATGGGGTGAATCTAGACAATATCATTTCATCTAGGTCGGATAATATTCCTCCTCAAATCCACAACAACTTATTCTTCAATTTATGGAGATAAATCCCCAATGGTGAACATGGATGAAAAAACACCATAATCATTAGTAAATTGATATAGTGGAAATTATTTCCCACCCATTATTTTAATATTAAATGACCATCATCTCCAGGTGAAAAAATTATATTCCTTTTGAATGGAAATATATCCTTCAAATGTAGAATCTACACATTCTCTTTAGGTTATAATATAGCATACATCTGTTGTATGTTAGCTCAGCTATTATATGATTCATTAAACCTATCTATTTGAGCTCTAATAGTTAGAAGAATATTATTCATTTTATTTTCCCTTCTTCACCACATCAATATGAACCTGGAAATAATGTGTCAATGAATATGATTCAATTGGCGTAATTGGATCAAATACCTAAAAATCTACTAATTGGTATTGTTGAGTGGTTGCACTTGGAGATCATTTGGATGAAAATTCAGGTTGGGAAAGTAGTAAATCCCAATCTCTCAAATTCATATCTGCAAATTTTATCATAACAGATTCCAAAGAATGATTTGTAACATCCGATTTCTCATTAGTTTTTGAGTGACTAGATGTAAAAATAAGAAACTTCATTCCAAATTATCTGCATAATGTCCTCAAAAAATGTTTTAAAATTTATATGTCTCTATCCGAAACAATTATTTAATGACTCTATTAAAGTCATACTATCTAATTGAAAAATATTCTCTATGAACCTTTGTAAATCTATAATGAAATCAATTCTTAGATCATACCATGGAAAATCCAAAATATATATTGGTGTGTATAACCCATTCTTGAAATAACTCGTTTCTATTTGAATATATTTCATATCAAAAAAATTCATTGATATCTGATTTCATATTGGGATAATATAAATAGTCGTTTTGTATCCCCAAGGAATAGATTACTCAAAAATGACTAGAATTCCCTCCTTTATGAGTCTCCTGGAAAATGAAGACCCTTTAATTTCCCTTATAAACACCAATTTTTTAATCATAATCCCATCATGAAAAGATTTATCCTCCAAAAATCAATTTTGAAATTAGATGAAAATATCATTTAAATACATATTAGTATGATAATCCCCTTTAATAATATATAATAAATGAATTTAAGCATGTAGAATACTATATATTGAATACATTTGAGATAAATACTCTAGTTCATGGGTATCTAGACCTATCATTCATTTTTCCAGAAATGGGAATGATTTCAATCATTCCTTATAATTTTCATTCCTTCAACTTATCATCTATTCTAAATTCATAAATCTCAATGCTTGATGGTATAAAAATAAAAAATAGTTTTTGTTTTAGCTAATGAGACTAATGATCTAGGGATCCCACAATCATACCAAATTCCTATTCATATGTGTTTTAATTATTTTTGAATCAATCATATTCTCATTGGATTATATGATGGGAGGATTTTATTGGAGAAAAAAAATGGTAATACCCACTCCAAATTCATTACAATCCACTTCAAAGACTTCATCAACATCTGGTAATACCAAAATTGTTTCTACACATTAACATTTTGTAATGATTTAAAATTATTCATTTACTACCATTAACAACTAAAATTTAACATTTTTTATTAATTAAGGGATTGGTTCCATGAGAGTGCTCAAATTGGAAACAAAATGATAATAAAATATGCCAAAACATGACATCTCTTTAATTATTTGATGGATTCTAGTAGTGGAAATGACTGGATTTATTCATCCTTTTATTCAACCACAATCATTCATTCTTTTTATACAACATATCCCAAAAAACCCATTTTCTATAAAATAACTCAAAAATTTCCAACATTCCATATTTTTTTTTCTATAGGAACTGTAAATACCTGCTGAAGATGATCCACATCGACCTCCACATCATTACTTTAAATCAAAATAATAACTACATTAACCACAACAAATTAAACAATAAATATTTTTAGAACATAATTCACAAGTCCCATGAATGTTATATGAGAATTTTAGAGGCCCAATATTAAGACCAACCACTTAAACAATCCACATTTTTTAATACAATTTTCCATCATCCACTTCCTTTTTTGAATCTGTTGGTATCCACTCTGAAAATCAGCATTCATAAATATTTATGAACCGTATGATTCGTTTAGAATATAATTGATTTATTAAATAAGATACCTATATTTTATGGTAATACTATTTATAGCTCTATTATCAATTAACTTGTTTTGTGTACTATAATTATTCTACACCATGAATACTCGAATAGAAAACGCATTCATGCTTGGCCTTATAAATCCATTATCCATTATTTCATACACTTTCATCTCAAATTCCTTTTATTCCATAAGAGTACAATCATGTACTATTTTATTTGTTAATTATAAATTTTTAATAAGATCAATATGCAGTCAAATACCTCTAAAGCGTGTTATTCCTAATAGAAGATCATTATGAAAAACATCATGATACTCCTCATTCAAAGAAGGATCTAATAGATGGTGATGAATAATATCCTTACTTCTCAATCATCAAAAAATAAAAAATTGGATTTTTTTATAGATTTATTTCTCTATATGAGATTTATAGATGAAGATGATACTTTTTGGATCTCCTAGAACATATTATTATTTATGATTATGGGATGGCTTCAAAGGTGATACTATAATATTATTTTCCCCAACTTAGAAAGGATATGTGTTCATCATGTCCTAATATATTACTACACAATCAAACATGCAAGGCCTTCCAAATAAAAAGTGACAAAAGTCGATAGGAATAACATCACACAATTCCTCATATATATAGTTTTTACCATTGTAAATCGAAATCAGAACTAGTTTTTTCACATGAATTGTGATATTGTAGTCCAACAAATATAGTATGTATCATCAGAGATGATTTTATGTTGGAATCTTAAATCTCACTAGTATTTTCGTTGATCTATCATTTGTAAAACTCCCACTAATAATAATCACCATGCATGATTTCTGATTTATGGTGAAATAAGTTTGCAAAAAAATTTCTCAATGACATTAATGTGGGAAAATTTGAGCACACAAAACTCTTTATAGCACAATATAGTTACCCACATTAGTTTATTAAACAAAAATTATCTTTATATTAAGATTCATCACCACAAAGTTCATCCTATTCAATTTCATTTTAATTTTCCTCATTTAATTTCATAGTAATAAATATATTTCTAAGGAAATTGATCTTAAAATAACCATACCCATAACAGTTGATGCACTTTTCATTCCCCTGTTTAAAGGAGTTGGACTTTCCTTTTATTAGTTCCATTGGATTATTTTTCCTTTTTCCAACATATTTTTCCATCTGAATTCAATATAAACAATACTAAATTTATTAAAAGAAATAACATTATAAAAAATATACCTCAATTTCAATTCACGAGTGTCAGTGCCTTTGAGGTTATATTTTTCTATTCCACAGTGATTGTCATCATGAAATCATCATCAAGTGTATATAATGGATGTATCTCAATTAAATTTTCATTTTATTTGCTTAATCCTCCAAAATAACATGCACGGATTTTTTATTTGTATTCTCGAACATCACATCAAATTAATAAATGATCATAATCCTGAATTCACACATTAAATTATTTTTATTATTTTCATAAGATATTCATTATGAAATAAATCTATTATATTTCTCATGTTGAAATCCTCTTCTAAAAAAAATTAGCTTCTCTGATGAGCATATTTTTCTTTTCATATGATGCTCTTTCTATTGTATCAGATTTTCTAAAAAAATATATTCATAATCCTTAAATTTAATAATTGTATCATTGGAATTATTATTGGAAAAATTTATTATATTCTATGAATCATTTGACTTCCTATAGCCAATCTATAAATCACTTGGATTCATACACCCATCAAAATCTTGAACGTGAATCTTGAATATTCATTCAATGTCTGTATTATCTCTTCTACTTTTCATATCGACCTATAAAATGATGGAATAAAAATCAATTTTATGAACTTTATAAAATGGTTCTAGATAGAACCAGTTATATTGAGATGGAAATTGTGGATATTTCTGTGGTTGAGGTGAATCATGTCATCATACTCCCAGAAATTGAAAATGTTTATGACAAATTTTTGTAATTTGAAATTATACCTATGCATTGAAAATTTCACAAGGATATGGAGAAGTAAAAGATCAACAACAGTGACACATGGTTGAAATGTTTTTTCGGGAAGAGATTAATATAATGAATGATATAGAACATAATCCTAGTCTTAACCCCATAGGACATAGCCTTAAACCCACCAATTCCATATCTATGAACCTAATCCTAACCTCAATCCATAAACATCCCCCATCTCCACTTAAAACCCCACCCCCAATCTGCCCCACTAAACATTACCATCGACCCATATCCATAAACCTACCCCTTGTCCACCCCTAATAAACCTACACCCACCCTCATCCTCAACCCCAATCATACACTTATGTGGCCCCTTTCTCCCACCCAAAACCTACATCCCACGAAATTCCCTATAAAAACCCATGAACCCCTATCCATAAATTAACCCCTGAACCAAGCCCTAAATCCAAACCACATACTATCTGTCTTAAACCTACCCCCTCCACAACATAACCCTACCACTAGCCACCACCCACTAGTCCCCCCAACCCCATCCCTAACCCTACCTCTATACTGAACCACCCCCCTAACCATGACCTAAACCTACACCCACATACCCCATCCCACCTCACCCCTCAGACCCACTGAATGCATCCGTAAATCTACCCCCAACCCTAGCTCTGAACCTACCCCCATCAACATTCCCAAAACCAACCTAAGGTCCACTCTCAAAAACCTACTACCTGGCCCATTGACCAAGACCAACAACCAGAATAATCCTTCTAGTGGTCACCCCCACACTAAACATACATGTTGACTGCTTTCATACTCCACCCCCATACCTATCACTAATCCCACCACTAGAACCACCTCCAATACAACCATGACCCTATATCTATGTCTACCCCCATACCTTATCCAAAAACCAATCCCAACCACCCCCAATAAACATACCCTCTGACACTAGTAGTAAACATAAACCCTACCCCTGACCATACCCTCCCTAAACCTACATCCCCTAAAAACTAGATCCCTAATACTACCATCCTAACCCCACCCAATTCCAAAAAACTACCCCTATACATATCCATATACCCCAATTCCCTCTCTCTTAGGCCTCAACATAAAACCTAGACATGCCTGTCCTTTAGAACTAGCCTTGATCCTACCCTTGATATGTTCCCTAATACTACTACATGAACCATGTCCTAAAACATACAACCAATCCTGGAATTAAAGCAAGCCCAACAACTAGACATAATCCAATACCCAAACCTACTAACACATATCCCTACCTCCCTAAACCTAGAACACCCATGCCCTAAAAATAACAACATACACTAGCATCCCTAATCCTACCCCCAGTCACAAAATCCAAACCCACATCATGTCGTTAACATATCCATCCCCAATTGACTAGACCTACACTTGGAAACCCTACTCTAAACCTACCCCATGGACTTAACCCTCATAATATCCTTCCACATAACCAACATCCTACCTTCGACCTCATCCCCAAACCTTCCTCCCCCTATACCTCACCATAAACATTCCCACCAACCCACAGTCAAAAAACTTCCCCTAACCCTAGCTCTAATCCATAACCATGAATCCCACTAGTGCTAAATCTACCAACACCACCAAAGTCCAACTATCTCATGAACCCATCCCAAAACCAACCCAATACCCTAACCACATCACCAAAACTACACTTCTCCCCAAAAATAATCCTACCTCAATCCTAGAACTAATCATTAACAATGAACTAAATCAAAGAACCTAACCCTAGACATTCCCTAAATCTTACCATAGACCCTTTCCCTAATCCATTCCCTCAGTCATAGACCTATTTTTACTCCCACCATCCCCTCCCTAATCTTATCCCCACCACCTAGTCCTATACCACCCCCTAGACATAGTATTACAACACAAAATCTGAACCCCCATGGTCACTATCCACAACCCAACCCCTAATCCTACCCCAGAACCTCACCCTAAACCTACCAAAACCCATCATCCCAACCCTTATAGTAATCCTACCATAACCATAGTCCCACCCCAAAACCTAACCCCACCCCACCTTACCACGAATGTAGCCATAAACCTATGCCCCGACGCTAGCCATAAACCACCAAAAACCCCATACCTAAACCTACCCATTTAGCCCCTAACACAAACCCAATCCCGAAGCCTACCCCTTGACCCTAACCATAAACCCACAAACCCCACCCCATACCTTTTCCCAAAATATTTCCTCCGCCCTATCCATAAAATTACACCTTCTCCATGCCATAGTTGTAAACATAACCCCAATCCCAGTAGTAGACCTGAAATATCAACCACCAAATTCTCTCCCTCTTACTCCCACCCTACCCTAAACATACAGCTAAAACAACCCCCAGCAGTATCCATATCTCCATCAGAAAACTAACCCCCAACCACTTGTACCTTAGACCGACCACCCAGACCCTTTAACAAAACCATCCCCCCCCCCTGAGCCCCATCCATAAACCTTCACCCACACCCCCTATCTATAAACATAGCCCCCCCCAGAGCAGATCCCTAAACCCTCCCCCTTTATAACCCCATCCCTAAATCTACCCCTTCATCCCAAATCCATTCTTCTCTTTAACCTACCCCCTAGACGTCACCTATAATACACCACCTTTCCCAACCTCTCTACCCATGTTCCTAGCCCCAAAACCTACACCACGTCCACATTCCCTAACCTACCACATCCCCTTCCCTAATCCTTCCCCATGTACCATAACCCAAACCCTATACCTGGAACTACACAAATCAATTAAACAATCTCCAATACCTCAAACTACCCTCAGGTGACCCCCACCCCTCTTAACATACCTGATCCCCATCCCTAAACCTACCCCTCATCCCCTTGCAGTACCCACCTAAAACTACCAAATAATTCAAGATGTAAACCTTCCCACCTACCCCATCCCTAATCCTACCCCAACCCTATCACCCAAAATCTTCCCAACAGTATTATCCCATAAAATATGACCCCAATAGCCACCCCAACCCCCAAACCCAACACTATTCCTACACCCAAATCACTTTCCCTAATCCTACCCCTCAAACCCAAGACATACACCAACCCCCCATACCTTATCCCCAATTATACCTCATCCTAGACCCTAGTCCTAATCCTACCACATGACAACCCCACACCCCCCACACACAAAACCAACCACCCCATCCCTAGCCCCACCCATACCCCCTAAAACCAACCCCATGACATGGGCCCTACACCTATCAACCTAACCAACCAACTTCTAAACCTAAAATCCTTAATAGAACTAATTCACTACCCCAAATCTAAAACCCCCACCCCTAGCGGCCTAATCCTACTCCACTGGATAAACCTACCCCCATCCACCCCACGAAACCTACACTCAAGGACCAATCTCAAAGCCTCACCTCAACCTCATACCTAAACCTCCAAATGACAATATCTCTAATCCTACCCACCTACACCCACCTCGATCCAAAAATCTATCCCCCCATACCTATCCCAAAACCCCATCTCCCCAAACCCAATAGTGTAGAACCCTCTTCCCCCACTGATCGCCTCGGTCCTTGTTTTAATCTTTTCTCTCCTAGCCCAAAAAAAATCATTTCCCCTACCCCAGCACTATTCTTAGCCCCAACCCCTTATCTTAAATCTAGACACATGTGATTTCCCAAAACCTACCCATGTTTACTTCCCCTAATCATCACCCCTTGCTTCCACTGATCCATAAACTAAATATCTCCTCTTAGCCGCATCACAATTCATTCCCCTAACCCTAATCATAACACCTCAACCCATAGTCTCAACCCAACCACAAAACCTACCCCGACTATCTCCCTTAACCTACCACCTCCACCCCTAACTCATGCCCCAAACCTACCCCCGACCCCTCGCCCCATCCCTAGACAAAACCTTACCTCTAGCCTCTTCTATAGAAAAAAACCTACAACTATCCCCAACCCCACCCCAAAACTGACCGATAAACCCAAATCCTTCCCTAAACACACCAACCCCTACCCCAAAGGCCACAACACTAGACCTAGCAAGACCTCTATCCATATCACAAATCCTTATGCTACACCCCAACCCTATCCTTAAAACAACCCCCAACCCCTAACCATATCTATATTCATTGCCTCTTTTGAATCCCTAAACCAACCCCAATCTCGAGCACCATCACCAAACCTTCCCCACCCAATACCCCAACCTCAGCCATAAACCTACATGTCCCTCTATAAAACACCCACCACCTCCACCATCGTCACCCTCACCCATGGCCCCTACCATTGTTCCTAGCTATAAACCAACCCTAATCCCATTCCCAACCCCACCACGACCATCACCTTAATCATAAACCTTCCCTGAACCCAATCCTTATCATCCCTTACCCACGTCCCCAACCCGAAACCTACCCCATCAGCCCCTTTCCTAATCCCAATTCAGAATCCCACCCAAAACAATAAACCTATCACTACCCCTGATACCATCCCCAAAACTACCCCACCTCGACCCCAACACTGTCCCTAAACATACCCTTGGATGACACCCAAACATCCCCACCCCATCCCACACCTACTCAAACCCCACCAACTAAACCTAACACTGGCACCAAGAATTAGCCCCAATCCTACACCCCTAGACCCCTAGACTGAACCCCCAAAAATCAGCCGTAAACCAAAACCACCAAGATTAAGCCTAAAACAAAGCCTTGAACAGATCGCTAAACCTATGTGCAGCCCGAAAAACTAACCCAAAATTCCAAAGACCAAACCAACCCCCCTGACCCGTGACCCTAATCCCCCCTAAACCTATGCACCGAAACTCAGAAATAAACAACAACCATTGTCTATTCCCCTAAACACCCATGACAACATGCCCCAAAAGACACCCCTTCCCAACCCCAAAACCATCCCCCCATCCCTTACAGTGACAATCCTAAACCTAGTCATGGTCACTAGCCATTAAACCTAACCTATTCCCATATCACGATATATATCCGATCACATAACCTAAAAAACCCCACATAAACGATATCAACCACATGTCTTCTAACAATAAAACCCCCACCCGTCCTATCCCGAGTATTTACCCCTCAACACTGAACACACAACCCACTCCATCCATAACCCTCTACACATAGTCCCTAGCCCCATCCCAAGACCTAAACATACCCCCTGACCCCTAGCACAAATCCAATCACCTACCCCTCCCACAACCCTAGTGCAACTCCCCCACCCTCTTCTACAAAACCTAACTCTAGCCTCATCAAAAAACCATCCACATGGATTATAGCACTAAAACATACTCTCACTGGCCCTGGCCATAAAAACTACACCCACCACTAAACATGAACATGCCCACTGATCCTAGAAACAATCCACAACACATATCTCCAACCAAATATTTTTTTTTGATATTTTCCAGTAGCCACATTAAGGTAAGTGGTAACCATACATCACAAGATTCCAAGGACTCAATACAAAGACACACCACATTACAGTATCAAGACAAAACCATGACTTCCCACTTCTTCAAAACCAATGCTCTGTGCCACATGGTTCCAATACAAATTTCAATGACATTAAACTTCTTTCAGACCACGTGCCAACTGCATCATTTGTGTTGAACCATGAACCACCTCGAGCCACGTAATTTTCTCACCTGCCTTGATTTGATCCGACAGAAATCCAACATCCAGACACCTGTGTCATCACCACTCCTCGGAAACACCACCCTCAACGATGCCACTGCCTTCACCGGAGTATCCTTCTCCATCTTCGTCGTCCACTACCGGTATCACCATCCTCACGTCACCAGCCAGGCTATGTCACCGTCTGTGCATCAACACACCACCACCAATGATTAAACCTTCATGACTCATTACCACTGTCCATTCACCAGCGCCACTGTCGTCAACATCACACCATCAAAAACATCAAATAACAAACTACCATCGTTGTCATTCGAGCACCATCGTCGCCATTGTACATATCTCCAACCACATCCCTAATCATTCCCCACCCTAGGTAGCTTTCCATAAACAATCAACCAACCACCACCCCCTGAACATATCACTAAACATAAACATACCCCTAAACCTATCCCCATTGAAAAAAATACCCCCCAAACCTTACTATAATCCTACCCGCATGCACTATTCCTACCACTTATCCCTAGTCCATATCCTACAATCAGCCCTAATACCCATCCCTATCATTAATCTTAGTATCCCCTTTCCCTATTACAAAATCTACCCCAGTCTGATACATAACTCCCATCCCTAGAAATAATCTTGTCCCACCATCCCTAACCCTAATCCTACCCATTTTCCCGACACTAAACAACCTTCCCTAAACCTTCATCTCGATAGAAGCCCTAAAAATACCCCCAATACTACCCATTTCTTAATCTAAAACCATACCACTAAACGTTCAACTCAATTGTAGCCCTAAACCTACCAACCCCTCGCCCAAAAAACAACTACCCTAGCTGTATTCCTAATCCCACTCTCACCCACCCTGACACACACCACATATTTAAACATAACCCCCCCCCACCCAACTCAAAAAATAGCCCCACAACCACTGCCCCATAAAACAACCACTAATCCTATATCCATGACCATTTTCCTACACTGACCCAAACCTAGCCATATCCCCTACCCCTACTGCTGGCCACGAACCCATCCCTAATCCTTCCCCCAGACCCTAGCCCCATCCCTAATCTAACCCCCATCCTCAGTCCCAATCACTAATCATACATCCATCACTATACCTATCACAACCCCTAATCCTACCTCGTCTCTAGATGTACCCCTACTTCTAGACCTAGTCATATCCACCCTAGGCCCAGCCCTAAACCACCCCATACCCATGTCCATATCACAACCACTATTCATACCACCACAACACTCTCCATCAACATACCCCCAACCCTAACTCTAATCTGTCACTATTCCCCCATCCATACTGCTTAAACCCATTCTTGAACCATCCCCCCCCCCCCACTACACTGACACAATAATACCCCCCACCCCAACCAATCCATATCCCCTTGGACCCTATTATTGCCCCTTAAACCCACCCACCCCTCAGACTGAGCCCTAATCCAACCGATGACCTGATCCATAAACCTACTGATATGATCTGATCCAAACATACCCCTAGGCCACAACTATAAATCATCAGACAACCCTATCCCACACACAATAATAACTCCTCTGACCTCCCCCAAACCCAACCCCCCAAACTATATACCTAAAACATCCCCCCAACACTAACCCTAAATGTATGCCCCAATACAAACCCAAAATGTACCCCTGATCCCTAGACCCACCACAACACCTATCCCCCTCCCTCAAATGACCTTGAACCTAATACAACCCCCTATCCTAGATAATGGTCCTACCCCATGGCCCAATACTCAATCCAACCCCGACCCATCCCTAAACCAACCCATTTCCCATATCCCTACCCCAATTATCCTACCACCACATCCTTATCCCTAAACCTACCCCCTGAACCATAGCTCAACCACAACCCCAACCACCCCCCAATCAGCACACAAATCCTACCCTCGGGCCCCATCCCACAACTATCCCACCCATCCACTAGCCCTACATTCCCCCTCCTATCCCCATAAAAAATTCAACCACCCCCAACCCCCACCCTTTCCCCCTCTCTAGAAATATCATGGTTGGATTTATGCAATGAATGAATGTGGAAATTTATTATTAGGATTCACTTCCTTGTTCTGAGAAACAAACATCCCTCATTGATAAACATACAAACTATATATCTTCTACAAATAAAGAAGTTTAGTATTCTTAGTTCCTTTCATTTTTTGTCATATATGGCTGTAACATTTACAATGGGGGGTCATTATGATACCATGTCATTATATCTATTATTTCCATCAATATAGTAATCTTCAGGATATATGATCATTTATTGTGAGTAAACAATGGGATATAGTAGGCAGGATATGGGGAAGAAGATAGGTGTCATCAATGATGGGAGATTAGAGACGAATGATGATTAATGAGATAATGAGAGTAGATGGGGAGGTAGAGAAAATGATTATGATTCCTAAAATTATTAGAGATAAATAAAGATTCCATAGTATGAAATATGAATATTTTGTATATTATAAAAACATTACATGCATACACCTAACACATATTATATATTTCCTTTATTAACACTTTGATTTTTTGAGTATGTGAAAATTTCATATCATTTATATAATTAGTACATATCAAGTACATACATGATAATAATTTTTCTCTACAAATTTTAACCTTTTATTAGTTTCCCTTATGAGATTTGAATACCATGTACAATTCCCTTATATTTCTGATAAGAAGAAACACATTTGGATAATTATATATATATATATATATATTCAATTTAATATACTACATCATTCTTTATACTTCACTGTAAGTTTAAAATTTTAATATCATGATTTTTCAATACCTATGATAATAATATATATTGATTTATAGTATTCATTTTCTAACATTTTTTTCATCATCGAGACTTGAATTCAAATAGATACAATGATTTATTCCTTTCAAAAAGTAAATATAAAATCAAAATATTCCAAATAAATACATAAAATTCATAGGTATTGTAGTCACATTATTTTAATAAGCATCTATACATTTATGAATTAATAATATATATGACAAACTTTTGTTTTCTAGGTGCTTAATAATGACAGAATTTTATGCTATAACAAATCAGGAGATGAATTTTTAATTACATATTTTCTTACTAGAACAAGTTATCAATATACTTCTATAATATTATTCTTTTGTCCAAAATAGTCATTAACATTTCAATGTTGATACATTTATTCACCCTTAATGTAATATTATTTTCTATATTATAAACAATAATTAATTTTATAACAACCACAATTTATATACTAAAATACTTGTTACAATGGCATTGTATAATCACAAATTTTATATGTAATATACACATATTAAAAATTATTCCAGTTAATCCAAATTTAAAATATGGAAATTTCTAATAATAAATCCCAAATTTACATTTCACATCTATGGGTGCTATATAACAAATATACTCTTCATGTTAATTAATAATATTGAATATTTTATATTCGGTTTCTTCATATGGATTTATAATTTTATACATAAGTAATATGAATCTTACATACTTTCATTTTTAGAATAATTAAATACAATGTGTTATTTATTCCTTAATATTTAATATTACTATTTTTCTAATTAAAATTACAAAATTATATTATCAATAATTATGATATGATATTTCAACATATCTAATATATAATTAAATGAATTAACTCACTTTACATGTATAACATCCACCTTAATTCTTTTCTTGCTTCAATTTTTCATCTATATTAAATTTTCACCTAATTCGGAATTATAGCTATAACCTCCATGCCTCCCATCTCATATTCACAAGTATATTTCTAAATTCCATCCCATCACTTGTCTTGTGTTATAATTAGATGTTATAAACTTAATTTTTTTTGATTTTAACGCCTCACCTCATCACATACAATAAAATATCTTCTCTGCTAAAATATTTTATTTTTATATAAATATATTATGATTGAAAATGGAATGATAAATTTTGTAATGTTATTATTATTTTAAATTTTATTTCACATTTTTTGGTTTTTATGTATAAATTTTATCATTAACGACTCTTCTTTGTATTGAATCATAGATTGTTCATTAAATAGTTTTATAATTACCCCTTCAAATTTTAAATAAGATAATTTAGTTTTTTAGTTTATATTATCATTTTAAAAATTTTGATAAATTTTAAAAACAATTTTTATATAATTTATAGAATTTACACATAAGAATTAAATCAGTATTTTTTTAATATACATTTCTAGAAACGACAGTAAAAATAAAGACAACCTAAATATTCTACATAAAATTTACTAGTATTAGAACATATTTTAAATGTTACTTCTGTTCATGTTTTTTGATATTTTTATTTCTCTTATGTGATATATAATATAAAATATTTCATTTACAAATATTTTCTCCATTCATTTGTAGGAAAAAAATTTCATTATTCAATCTCTTATATTTAAAATATGTACATTTTGATAGTGTATGTACTATAAAATTTGTAACTTTTTCTATGTCAATATTATGTGTTAATGATCTATATGAAAATATTCTATATCATATATCTAGTATAAAGTTATTCTATATGTAAAATTCACTTTCATTTTATTCATATTTTACCATCATATTTTTTACATCATAGTTTTTTTCATATACATCTAAAATAATTCTTTTTATTGATGTACAATGAGTAATTTTATAAAATATACATATATAAATTTGAATATGTCACTAATATTTATGTTTCCAATGACAATAATTTTCATCCTTTATAATTTCAAAATAGATTACATGCTTATATGGATGAATATTATAATTTCACTGCACTTCTTACTAGATCATTGAAAATATGTTACTAATGAATTTTAATTGCCAATAAGATTCTATGGATGTATTGTTTAAAGAAGATTGAGGATTTTCAAAAGGAAAAATGTTTCTAATATAATTTTTACCACTGTATGAATTAAATATTTTAAATTTTTATGTGATTTTAAAATGAATTACTATCAATATATTCATTTCTTCTTTATCAAATTCATCATGTTCTATAATTTTAACTAATAACCAGTTAAATATCAGTCATATAGAAATTGTGTCATCCTCTAATGTTTCTTGGAATGTCCAAGTAAGTTTCCTCTATGATTTATATCATTAACTGGTGTTTTTATTAGATTCTTTCAATTGGAATGCATTAACCTATTTCATAATATAGGAAATTTATTATTCACTTCCTTAATTAATAAATTTATTCTCTATATAATGATCATCGTCCTTAATTTATTTCAAGACAATAATTACGTGACTAAAAAATAAAATGATGAAAGAAAATATTCTATAATATTGAATTTATATTATTATTATTTCCATCCCATAATTAATAACATTTATTCATCCATTAATTCGATTAAAGAAAATATTTTATTGAAAAATAATATTTGTAAATTCAATTATTCATTTTTATTAGGTATAAATTAAATTTTTGCTTCAAAAATTAATCGTATTATTTACATTGAAATACATTGTAATTTAGAAAGTACATTTGGGGACAACTTCAACTAAATCAGATTCCTATCAATTTATATCAGCTATTCAACTATCTACTAAGCAGATAATGTTTCTAAAAAAAGTAATATCCAATTGTCCAAATATATTATTCATTAGATTTAGAATATTTCATTTATAATTAAAAAAATTAGTTTTATTTCATTATTTTGATTACATATTGGGGTTTCTTTTTAAAATTAAATCATTATCTTGTTAAATTTATTCCATCCACATACATTGTGATTATTCCATTACCATCATATCTTAACATGTATATTATTATGTGAATAAGTTTACTCATATATATTTCCACTATAAAAACTATATTTTTATCTTTTCTGGAAAATAAAAATTATGACCCATGAATTTAACATGCACATATAGATGTAGAATGTATAAATAAAAAATAAATTCTATATATATTAAATACATGTTCCATGTTTTTTCAAAAAAAAATATTCATTTACACAATTTTATCCTAATACATAATCTATGTATATTATGTTAAACTATTTGATTTCCTTATACACATTTCACCATATTCTTTAATTTTACCACATATATCTCCTCCCATTCTTTTCATTTATCATGATACTCTAAGACCATTAGATTTAATCACATCCTACAATATCACTCCACACTATTATGTATTAATATATAGGTAATCCCTACAATCTATAGTTATCCTCCTCGACATCAATTATCTTAAAAATATAATGATATATGATCATTCATATATATTCTCCGTACATTACACTTTCACTATTGCATTTTTTTCACTACTCTATAATTTTTCGCAATTATAACTCTTGATTTCAATTCAATCACTATAGTGGAATACTATATGAATTTTTTCAATTTTATACAATATTTCAGATAATTCATAATTAAATACAATTAATTATATAGTCATCTAGTATTATTACTACATATGGTTTTATAAAAAATCATATTATCTATCAATAAATTCAGTTGTATGTACTTTTTTATTCATTATTAAAGTTCAAAAATTGTAAATGTTCATTACAAAATCATCTCTTAATTAAAAATATAATTTTATCTTATTCCATTTAATATTTTCATGCACCGAAATATAGAATATTATTTCTGATACCGTTAACATCAATTACTCTTTATACATTCAATGGAGTTATGATATTTATATGTAAATGTCATTTGTAAATAGATTGTTTTTAATATACTTTATGGTATAATTTATTATCCTATATCCAAAAACACCATCGACATTTTATTTGTCTTAAATTATAAATTTTCATTATTTTCTAAATGTAATAATTTTTCAAATGATCAATTCTTACGAGACTTAGTGAATCTATTTTTCAGGGTGTTTTGGATTTACATTATTGATGATTTAATTTCTCAATATATCCTAACTTATCTATTGGTTATATAAGTGATAATGTTATGCTGATGAAACAAACCACTAAATATGAATGGATTATTCTATTTTTTTCTTCAATGCGTACTAATGGGACACATTTTTTGCACCTATATAAGTGAAAATAATAATAATCTAATATGTGATAAATATATGTTGTCCCAAAACTCTATATAAGATTTTAAAAGATGTGGATATATCATGAAAACATATTCGTCTAATATTTTAAAAAACAAATCATCCAAAATCATCACAATATTTGGGTGAGCTCATGAAGTATTTAGATATTTCATGTAGTGAAAAGATATATACATTATAATCTAGAAATTATTTTTATGTACATCATTATCCCAATCCATTTAACATTATCAATACATCTATAGAAGTTACAGTCATTGAAGATACTTTTTGGTAGCCATAGAGAAATGATATTTTTCAGACTATGAAAAAGATAAAAGTTTTATTTTCTTCGGCCTCAAGAAAGAAAACCTATATTTTATTATATAAACAATAATCAATAAAATTATGATTATATTAGTTTATATACTATACAAGTAGTTGATTAATCATATTTTCATTTGTAAAAATAAATAAGAGATTATGTAATCTACATATTTATTTAATGATTGTAACAAAAATGTTTTATTTATTTCATTAGTTCATGGTATCAATTAAAACATTAAAATATCATTGTACTAAATTATTTACTTTTATTGAAAATACCAGAATTTATTTGTTTGATGAGTAACATGTAATTCATTTTGACTATGAATTGGGGTTACCTTTAGTTTGAAACTCAAATTATATTTTATGAGATCATTACTCATGACCCCTTATGTCTACTTGATAACTCCACCACTATTGATATTCCCATGTCAATCCCTCTCAATGGACACTTCATGTTGTAAAAATGGTAAATAATATTTCAAAAACACTTATTATAATATATTTTATATTTTCTAACTTCTTTATATGAAGTCAAAATCACTATTATATACAAACATACACACACACACACGCACACACACACACACATATATATATATTTATTTATCTCGCTTTTAACATTCATTTTAGTTATTCATGATTGAGTTATTCTATTTTAAATTTGGTCTCTATAATACAGGTATAGGATGATTATATGATATGAAGTAAATCCAATTATCCTTGGGGTGATATACTTACTTCTTGAGTCTGCATCCTGATTTCCAAAATAAATTACAAAAAAAAGTATCTCATAAATTGTTACTTGTAAATTCAAAATTTTACTTTTCTTCCAATCTATTTTTGAACATCTTCCAATTTATGTGATTTATTCTTTATAGATTTTTTACTTATATAAATTATACATAAATTAAATACATCTGTTTCGTTATTAATTATCCTTGAAATTAGTTGGACAATATTAACTATTTACCTTTATATATTACTAAATTAATTTTGATATATTTATTCACTTATTCTCTTTAGTTTCTCGTCAAAAACTATGATATATTTCTAACTGAACAATCCTAAATATACATCGATAATGATTGATTGTTAAATTATAATGATATTTCACAAGAATAAATGAATAATAAATTAGATCAATCAATGTTTAGAGGTTATTAATACCTTCATGAAATTTTCATCTCTTATATAAAATTAACATTCCTTACTTATTTCCCTTGTATTTCAATATAATTTAAAAATAGTTTCCTATAACTACCTACAATATTTTTATCAAAGGTATTTACTGAAAAATGATGAAATGATTAATTAGTGTAAAATTAAGATTGTTTTACTATAGAAAATATTTTTGATGATATATCATGAAACTGATTATTGATATATTGACACAACCCTTTTTATAAAGTGTTTCAAAAACATAT
Organism: Viscum album; assembly: GCA_963277665.1. Taxonomy (NCBI): domain Eukaryota; kingdom Viridiplantae; phylum Streptophyta; class Magnoliopsida; order Santalales; family Viscaceae; genus Viscum; species Viscum album. The sequence goes on from OY728132.1 coordinate 924,288,289, forward strand.
CAAACTCCTTTTTATTCTTATTGATGATTACACTTTTCAAAGATCAAAATAATCTCTTAAAATTCTATTAATAATTTGTTTACTCTGAATAAATACTTCTATTATTAAATAGATCCTTCATAATATATCATTTAGATTTAGTTTTTATAAATTATTCATATATGTATATATTTTTCATGTAACTAATATATAATATATTTAACATTAAAATTTAAACTTAATCATATTCAACCATAACCCTATGAAAATCCAGGATATTATTTTTTAATATATTTTCATTGGTGAAATGGTGTTATATAGCTTCATGTGTTCAATTATAGATTTGGGACTGGTTAAATAGGATGTTTTCAATATCTGTTCTCGAAAAAATATAAATAAATTCAATGAACAAGCATGACATATAAATGTTATAATTTAAAAAAACTTACTTGTATTTTGAATCATTTTTGTTAATTTAATAACAATTTTAAATTTTAAATTTTCTATCATTATTCATATTTATTTTTTATTTATTAAAATAACCATTCAATAACATTTTTTTATTTCTCATGTATGATCTTAAATGAGTACAAAAATAGATTTGGATTTTATTGTATAAATAATTATACGTGTCTATTGTATGAGGTAATTTAAGTATTTTGAAACAAATTTATTTTTATGTGGCAATAAAGAACTCAATTTTTACCATTAGTCAACTTCCTTAGTTATTTATATAGTGGTTCAAATTCTGTAAAAAAATTCACCGATTTTTATTTTCATTTTCTATGGATATTTTTCTAATCTCAATTTTTGTCTTTCATTTTTAACGTATCTTGTATGGTCCCAGTAACTATATAATCAATCAACGGTAATACTGCTTATTTATCCTGATTTCATTTCACCCTACTATGTTCCCTTGTAAGTGATAATTTTTGAGCACATAGGGATGTGTTATTGAAATTAGATTGGAATAAATATATTAAAAACTTTTTGTAGTGCTTCGAAACCATTTAGGAATATTTCATGCTTAGTCTAGTATTGTAATCATTTTTCTCCAATTGATGTTAATCATAAGTATAATAAATATAAAATATTTAATGAATACATCACATGTTTGTCCAATTTGGTTTATTTGGAATGTATAAAAATGTTGATACATGAATTCAATAGATCAAATGACATTTATAACTTAATTTAAATATTTTCAAATAATTATACTTTATAAAAATATCCTTATTTCATTAAAATATATATATTTCATTCAAATATCACATTTAAAACATAATTTCTTTTTTACTTATTATACAAAAAATTTAGTTATAATTTCATTCTTTCCCATTTTAATACCTTATAGTGCCACTTTTTGACTGAATATTTCTACATAACTAACATCAATAATCAATAAATTTCATCAATTTACCCAATAGTGAAGAAATATATTATCTGTTACATAATCAATCAATAAATTTGAAAATAATTCATTAAGTTTCATTAATTATTAATTTAACTAAAAATTTATAATAATATTAATAAAAAAATTAAAATTTTTTTTGTTTGATTAAAATTGATTGTAAATTCAATTCTATTTGAAAAATTTATATATATGAATTTTTTATAGAAAATATTATTATTTTGTTTTTTAGATCTATTATTACACATGAAAATATTGTTTTTCATATGTAAATTTTACATTACATAGACATCACTATATAATTCACTGATAGATACAAATTTTTTCTTACTATCTTCTACATAGGTTCAATTATGAATTTTATTAAAAGTATATCTTTTCATCAAATGTAATCCTAAGACTATTTATTGTAGTAATATACATTAATATTATGTTTTATTTGATACTATAGTATGATATGTTATTTTCATACATATACATAACTTTGTTTCCTTTTTTCATCTTTCAAATGAGGATTATATTGGGATGGAAATTGATTTTTCTTGGTTTGGTCAACAAGAAAGGTGAATAGTTGTCTCCCATATTATCCCAGCTTAAAAGTTAATTAGGGAAAATTTCATCATCCAGGAGAGTGTTAATAGATGAAAAATATTCATGCATTATGATTATGGAACATCTAATAATATAATATTATATTTATCAGATCATTTATATTTAATTACTGTTTTCTTTTACAACATGTGGATTATAGTGACCATTGGATTTATTCAAGGATAATTCAAGTCTTTATAATGTTCAGATGATACTATAACTCGTGAAGATGATGAAATATGATACCCAACTATTTTTTGTTGATTATGGAATCCATTGGAAGAATATCCTTTCATTTTTTGATGATTCCCAACATCATATCAAAGAGGTTTTTTAGGGTTCTTCCTTACCTGATGAAATTGACACATTTGAATATATAATGTTTACCAAAATTCAAACAGCATATATTTATATATTTTAAAAAATGATATTTATATTACAACAATAAATTTCATAGTTTCCTTGATTAATTAATTATACATCATTTTAGGGTTTTTTTGGTTGTGCGAAATGTTCTATGTTTATAAGATTCGAAAAAAAATCGACCTTCTTACCACAGTGTAATGATTACAATTTCCCAATAAATGGTTCTTCCATAGTTTAATTATCATCAAACCCTACAGTTGTTTTAGTCACCAACAAAACAAATAAAAAATCATTTATTTAAGATCTAATAAATAAAGTACTTTCATTTTTGGTGAAGCCATTACAAATACTTCACCCTTGTACCCTTCTCCAAAAAAATGACCTTCATAATGTCCAATACATAAAAATTAAAATTCGTTATTTTTTAAACCCATTTTAAATATAAAATAGGTACATGGAATTTTTCTTAATATGACTCATATTTTTTTGATGATGCCAAACTATGACAAATTCATATATATTTGGTTCCCTTCCCTGATACTGAATACATGGATCAGTTTCACTATAATAGTAACTACATTATTTTGTATCATAATATGTTCATCATGTTCATTCATATACAACATATAATTGTAAATTACACAACCATTTTCTGATAATACATGTACACTATGTCCTATAATGGAAATTGATGAATTTAGTAAATTGTATTCATATTTGAAAATAAATGGATAACAATATTATCTCAAAAACATTATATAAATTATTTATTATACGTATCTGATATCTATGTTTTGATTCTTGAACAATTAAAATGGATATGAATGACATTTTATATTTGAACATAAATGAGATCCTCTATAAATTTATTTAAAATGTCAAAGTGTGATTCCACTTCTCTGTAATTGTAATTTTTAAAAGATAACTTTTTAAAATACCATTTACCACAAGGAGTCTTCTATGAAATGAATTTAGGAGACCAATTATTTTATCATCTAATATGTACTTGGAATAAAATTTCTTATCTTTTTCTATAATATATCTCTCTACAATACAACATTCTGGCTGAATTTTATTTTTGTTGTACACTTTCAAATATATAGATTCTATTCAATGGGGTACATCCATTGATAATGTAAAGGACCACCTAAAGGGATCTCTCTAAGGGATTGAACCATCAAGTGAACCATTATATTATATAATTATAGTGATAATTAAATTTTAAATTCCATCAATATGATTCAAATTTCATTTTTCATAATTGTCATCAATGTCAGGTCTATAACTCTATGACATATATCATTGAGAATGAAACCAAACGTGGTTAATGTAAGTCAAAATATTTTTTGTATAATGATGCATAAGTTTATATGGAATAAAACATGATTCATAATAAGACATTAATGTAATTTTAGGAACGTTAACTTAAAATAGTTAATTGATATTATTTTCATGATATTTTAGTAATACCCCTCTATAAAATTTACATTATTCAAAATGCATCAAAACTAATAACTATTTTTCCTTGAAAGGGCGAATTCTTCTAGTGGGAGAAATGTTCATCTTTCACCCATCATTGGCTCCACATTTTCCCTTATCCATATTTCATTCATTTACTACATATCCTTAAGTTGATAATTTGTTTCACAATGTTCATTTATTAACATTCCAAAAACATAATCGCGTAATTTTTTTATAAATTCATGAAATCAAGAAAATATCTAAAGTAAGGGAATTCAAAAAAAAGATCACTTTTTCAAAACAAATTTCATACAGTTTTGTGAAGATGGTTTGTACAATGTAGGGACAATACCATTTATAATTAGAAACTAATGAAATCATATTAATGGAGAAGGATTTGTTTCCCATCTTGTATACCCATCTAATGATGTCGTCTAGGAGGGTAAAAAATTTCCCTATCCATAAAATATAGTCTTTGATGAATGTTTCAACAAAACATATTGTACACATTTTTCATAGATGGGCCTCCCCAATATTCTTTTAATGATATATCCTAAAAAAATTCCATAAGAAGGAAATACACTAATAATCCAATAAAACATGGCTTTTAATGTGAACTATTATCTTCTTTACAAGTCATACAATGTAATATGTGTATTTGAAATCAATCATAGATCTTTTACCATTGTAGCCAAATAAACATCAATATCATTAACAAGTTGATTTAATCCATATAGAAGGAGAGACAACATAATTTATTTGAATTTCATGGACAAAAATATGGAAATTTAAAAATTACCAACATATTTGGCCATCTGTATTGATTACTACACAGAATTACCAAAGGATTAACTACAAGTGAAGATATAAAAAGACATAAGATTCTCTTATCATTTTGATATTCGGGATATTCATGATCAATATTCTTTCAATGTGATTAGTATATTGGGTGAAACACCCCGAGATTTTATGAAAAATATTCTTAATTTCATTAATGTCTTGTGTTGTACGCTACACCAAAAGGAGCTTTCTCAACACGCATCCTTGACTTGGCTTGTATTACACGCAATCGCGACCTTCCTCGATAGCATGTGTAGTACGCAATACCGAGTTTCACTAAACAACGATATGCTATTAAAATATTATTAAAACCAGCCGTTATGGATAGTAATAACAACCTTTTAAAATTTTAGAAATTTTACCTCTCAAAATGGACTTCATTTTTGGATTCGGAGTATCGAATTTAGCCTAAGGTAAAATTTTGGTACTTTTCGGATAACTTTTATATTCTGATGAATAGTGAAAATTACTAAATTTTAATTAAAAACAACTTTTTTAATTGAAATAATTAATAGTGATAAATTGTTAATTTGAGTGGTTTTAAAGTATATTTAGAATATATTTTTACAATTTAATATAATGTTGTTTATTGGATGTAATTCTACATTTAAACCAGTTATAAACAAGTTTCAATCTTTTGATAGTTATTATCTCCTAAAAACACGCTATTTGTTTTGACGATGGGAATTAATTTTTAAATTAATTAATGTAACTGATATGTTTTGAATTTGATAAAATAGACATCATTTTTGAATTCATAATATCAAATATAGCTTAGGCCTAATTTTTGGTATTTTTCTGGAAACATTCATTTTTTGATTAATAGTGAAACCACTAAGTGGTAGTTAAAAAAACCGAATTTTTCATAAAACATAATTTTCCCACTTCTGTGAGTGGAATTTCAAAAATCCAAGAGACACGGTTAATATCAAGGACTAAAATGTGGTTCAATGAGATGAAAATAATTTTTTGTGAATAGTAACATTTGCATTTTTTTACCACGGTTTAAAGTAAATAGGGTATTTAAGGGTAAATATGATATTATTATTACCCTAACACATGTCCTAATTCTATTAGATAAGTGTAATTCGACCAAAAACAAACTTAGGAATAAAATATGACCATTTAGGCCGACATGGATTAGATTTGTACATTTATTATTAATTTATTTAAAGAAGGGTTAAAAGAGTTAAAATCAATGTTTATTTACTAAAACATTTTTAATATGGGGTTATACATAAGATAAATTCGACTATAAAAATTCATTAGAAAGCTAAAAAGATTTCATACATAATGGTATTTTATTTGTAATTTTTAGACATTATATAATTTAATTTATTTATGACACAACGATGATGCCGTAATTATCTTATTAATGAAATATTGACATAATTGATGTTATAAATAACCAAATAAATATAATTTGAGACTTTTTATGAATTCAACTAATTTTCATGGTTAATATGACATGATATTATTAATTTAATAAACTTTTTTCTAACTTATAATTCAGTTATGAGTTTCACAAAAATCAATTACTAAATAGTGTCGAAATTGAAATAAAATAGTTTTTAAAAAAAATATTATGTTATTAATTGTAATTTTATTCCTAAAATTCTAAGGTTCTGCCAAATGACTTAGATAAGGTTATATATATTAATAATAAACAATTTGGGGTTCGTTTGGCTTCTTATAGTATGTTTATAAACCTTATAGTCTAAGAACACAAGAAGACACGGTAAAAGTAAAATTATTTAACTTAATGTTAAATCTAAATGATAAGGTTAAAATAGGAACCTAAACTTGTCTAAATTCTATTGTATGGGAGTATTTCGACCCATCCCCACCTTATCCTTGATATAAATCAATTTGGAGCTATTTAAAACCGAACATGACTTTATAATAAAATAATATTTTTAGTTATTTCAAAGGTGCCCCTCTCCTCCCTTATAAAAGGGCACCTCCTCCCTCTCCTCCTCACACAACTTTGAGAATTAAAGCTTGGCCAAACCCTGCCAAAATATCTTCTCCACTTCCCTAGTATCATCCTAGAGGTCCTGGTCTTCTTCAAAGACCATCCTTTGTTCTTTAAGTAGAGGTTAAGTGAAGGCGTGTCAAAAAGAGGTAATATCCATTACCGATCTTTTTCAATTTTTTTCTTCTTCAACTTCTTCTTATTTATTTTTTTCATGATAAAGTAAAAACATCAGTATTTATTATATACTGATATGTTATTATAAAAATTAAACAACTCTAATAACCTTCTATCCATCCCACGGAAAAAGGAAATCACCGCACGTGCGTACGTACAGAATACCGTCACCACGTCGTGGTGTAATCTATTTTCCACCACCACCTTACTTTGATGGGTATAATGGTGTAAATAATGACTATATATGACTATTATAAATTAATATTGATTCTGAAATAGTATACATGCACTCCAATACAATTCCACGATCATAGGAACGATATCATCACTCGTGCGTACGTACGGAATACCATCTCCACGATGTGATGAGACTCGTTCTACATGATCTTCATTTCATAATGACTATATAAATTGAATGAATGAATATGATATATATTACACTAATATCATTCTGGAAATGAGGTATCTATAACCTAAAGAGAAGAATAAGAATTTATTCGACAAGACACGCATAAGAATAAAAAGTTATAAACACCCGAATAACAAGTAGCAATGAAATATTACTACTAAGAAGCTAAGAATATGACCATATATGATATAATAAAAATAATTATGCTTCTGGAATAAGTCAATAACATTATTTAAATCATTATACAGGATGTTTGGACACTTACGAGGCAAATTGGACCTACGGTAAGGGAAATATCACAATCTCATTTTTATCCGAGATTGTTTATACTTTGGTATTTACTAGGGTGTATTTTATCATCCAAATCCATGTTTCCTCAATATGTAATATTATTTCCATCCACCTACAATTGTTTAAATCCAATTTTACCCTTCGGTGAGTTTTTAATAAAAGATAAGAAAGGAATCTTTTGTCGTTTTTCGTACGGGGAACTTTTTGAATTTTCCTACAAAAGTACGAAGAATGTTTTTTTTAACTTATACGGCATGAATGGATTTTTAAAAAATTATTTCCAAGAATCTTACTTTACAAGTTTTAAGGTTTATTTTTAATCAACTTCTTTTAGTTTATAATTTTACGACATGTTAAGAAAGGAAAAGTGTTTTTGAAGCAGAAAGGATATTTTCCTCAAGAATGGAGTTCAAGTGTTTTATCAAAATTATTTTCCATCTAAGATAATAAAGGGTTCTGTTTCTATCCCTATTATTACATTAATTTTATTATGTTGTGATGGAATTATTTTTATGAATTCCTTTATCTTATATGAATTGTTTTATGATGTCACAATGTTTAAGATTCCCATTTTTATTACATGGGTTATGCAATGATGTATGATTTATGATTTTGTGGCACACATAATAATGGTATCATTATGAGATGGGTGGGACCTATATCTCCCTCCAATGCATTGGGTAAAGATTTTATATCTCATTAGATAGACATGGCTAGAATGGTAGGTTATACCGGTTCAGTGAAATAGGACTGAAACGAGGGTGATTCGGTTCAGAAATGGACATTGTCCCCTACGATAGTCTTGGCAATGAGTCTTGACTAATAAGATATGATTCTATATGATTATGTGTGTATGCCACAATGTTTCATGTTTTAAGTTATGATTATTGGGATTTCATTTCACTACAATGATTTATACCATGTTATGAAATTATGCTCTCTTTTGCAGGTTATGATTTCCAAAATGTTATGTTCTTATGAAAATGTTGTGATTGATATTTCTTTTGTTTACCCTTGCTGAGCATTTGAGCTCACCCTTTTATGCTTTCATTTCCCCAGGATATAAAGAATGGTTTTAGGTTAAAAAAAAGATCTTTAGGGGAGATGTTGAAGATCTTTCACCACGATTAGAAGATTATATTCCGAGTTTCCAAAGACACTAAACTATTACGATCCTTGTGTCTGTGTTTTTGTTATGTACTAAGTATTCCGCAAAAGTAATGTAATGTTCATGTACGTCAAGCATCGGGTTGCTACAGTTGGTATCATAGGAAAGGTTTAGTCAACCTTTGGAAACTAGGATGCGAAAACGTTATTGAGATCCCTAGAGATATTTCTAAGGTATGTCTATGGATGTATCTAAGGATAAGTTTACATATAGGATATAGTCATAGAACTACAGTAACGATCTTAGAATTTAACCTAGATGTTAGATATTAAGGGTACTCCCACTTTATTATGTTGTTTTCCCTAACATGATTTTTGCCTCTCACACTATTTTTTTTGGGTTTTAGACGATGGCTGGAACCCGAAGGAACTGTGTTGATCACTCTAATGGACAATGCAATGATTTTCCTCCTGAACAAACAAATGTTATGGGAGATGGAGTTCGAAATATTATTGCTATAATTACACAAGCTATGAATCATTCTGGACTTCCAAATGAGAAGTGAAGGGAACAATATTCTATTGAGTCCTTCATGAGGCAACACCCACCTTCTTTCAGTGGGTCTTCCGATCCACTTGTTGCTGAACAATGGATCAGTACCACTGAAAAGATATTTTCAGTTCTTCAATGTTCTGAACATGATAAAGTCATCTTAGCAATATATCGTTTAGAAGGTGAAGCTGGTCAATGGTGGAATCTTATCAAGAATACGAGGCCAAGAGATGAAATTGAGTCCATGGAATGGGACGAGTTCAAGAACTTGTTTTTCAGTAAGTACTTGCCTCGTATTCTTTGAACAAAGATGGAAAAGGAATTTCTTGAGCTGAAGAAGAAGGATGATGAATCTGTTGGTATATACGAAGCGAATTTTACATGACCTGCAAGGTATGCATCTTGCATTATCATCCAACCTGAAAGTAAAGTTGATCGATTTTTCAGTGGCTTAAAACCATGTCTTCGAAGGGCATTAGCTATAAGAGACTTTAGTAGCTATGAATAAATTGTGCGTTGTGCTATCAAGGTAGAAATGGAAGTTGGTGTTACATATCCATCTCATGGTTTTGACAAGAAACGAAAGATGGAGTTCAAGGAGAAATCTTAGAATAATGGTGGAAAGAAGATGAATGTTTCCTTATGCGCAAAGTGTGGAAAGAAGCATGGTGGAGATTGTCTTAAAGGGACTAGAAAATGTTTAAATGTGGAAAAGAAGGTCATCGAGCAGATGAGTGTCGAAGTAATGGAAAAAGGGTTTTTAATGATGTGAATAAAGCAAACACTATAGAGAACGCACCACCAACACTTCAATGCTTCAAGTGCAAGGAAATGGGGCATTATGCTAATAAATGCCCTAATCCAAGGGTTAGTGATGATCGACATGAGCAACCGCTTAAGGAAAAGGACAAAGGGAAGTCAAATCCGATCACTATTGTAGGTGTTGAATATGACAACGATGTGGTGGAATGATTAAGTTTTTATGTAATGGGATTTCAAAATAGTATCATGGAATCTCATTTATGGTATTGTGGAATTTTGGTATATCTATATATTGGTTTTCAATAATTATATGATACTGGTAACCAGAAAAATAAAGTCATTGAAATATTTTTGGAAAGTAGATGATATGCACATAATGAAGGGACAAGAAGATAATGAGATGTTTGATTGTATTCATGAGCTCATGATTGATATAAAGACTAAGTATATAGAATTTTGAGGATTTTGGTATGTGGAAAGAGTTATCTTTTGACAGAACTCATTTTTTCACTAATATTCAATGGGTATTCATTTTTCAAGAGATTACATGATTATGGTATTCACATGACTGGAATTTGACAAACAAGATATATGAGGGATAAATGATGGCATTCATGTTATCAGTTTCTCTATACTATGAGCGTGGACCGAAGTATTTTAGATAAGCCTAAAGATTGGAATGGATTATGTTGGACAGAAGTTAGTATTGTTTAAGGATAAAACTTTTTTTGATATTGTTGATGGGATGTTATAATAATGTAGTTTTAGAAAAAGGACAACCTGCAGGATGTGCGACAACCATCGCGTCGGCCAAGGCTGTGGGAATCGAACCCACAACTAATGTGCGACTGGCCTTTATCGCATACCACTGGCCTACAGAAAGTCCCTGGTTAGTAGAAACTAGTTTTATTTTATTAAGCGGTATGATATATGAAGTATAAGTTCATTTTTGGAATCGTATATGATTAACCTCACCAAAGATGGACTTATGTATATTTGATAACTATTGCTAAACTTTTGTTTGAAACAGATGGAATGACCCATCATTCTATCACAAGATCTGTTAACACTACACGAATAACAAATTCAACTTCATTTTTTAAGAGATGAAGTGGAAATTGTTCAAAGCATGAACAACAGTGAGATTGTATCAAAATCAAGTCAGTATTTCTTCTAATTCAAATTTTTCAACTTTAGAGAAATGATCTTGAAAATTAAAAATGTTGTCCTAGTGCTCTTATATCTGATGAATCAGATGGTACCTTAGATCATCAGAAATTTATGGATCTGTGATTGCTGGCTTTTCCATAGCCATGTTCTCTACCACTCTCCATCAGAACATGATGGTTAGATTTCTCTTCCATATCCATATTTTCACCTATGTCGAAACCCAGTGATTAGTTTATTAGGGTAACCGTTACGTTTCATACTTTTGTTTTTAACTATTGGCTTTGGTATTCCTTTTTACGATGTGGGTTTCTATTAATGAAACTTTCGAGTAGTAAACCATTTATAACCCCGACGAATTTCGAGGGCGAAATTCCTTTTAAGGGGGGTAGAATGAAACACCCTGAGATTTAATGAAAAATATTCTTAATTTCAATAATGTCATGTGTTGTACGCTACACCAAAAGGTTCTTGCTCAACACACATCCTTGACTTGCCTTTTATTACACGCAATCGCGACCTTCCTCGATAGCGTGTGTAGTACGCAATACCGAGTTTCACTAAACAACGATATGCTATTAAAATATTACTAAAACTAGCCGTTATGAATAGTAATAACCATATTTTAAAATTTTAGAAATTTTATCTCTCAAAATGGACTTCATTTTTGGATTCGGAGTATCGAATTTAGCCTAAGGTGAAATTTTGGTACTTTTCGGATAACTTTCATATTCTGATGAAAAGTGAAAATTACTAAATTTTAATTAAAAACAACTTTTTTAATCGAAATAATTAATAGTGATAAATTGTTAATTTGAGTGGTTTTAAAGTATATTTAGAATATATTTTTACAATTTAATACAATGTTGGTCATTGGATGTAATTCTACATTTAAACCAGTTATAAACATGTTTCAATCTTTTGATAGTTATTATCTCTTAAAAACACGCTATTTGTTTTGACGACGGGAATTAATTTTTAAATTAATTAATGTAACTGATATGTTTTGAATTTGATAAAAAAGACATAATTTTTGAATTCATAATATCAAATATAGCTTAGGCCTAATTTTTGGTATTTTTCTGGAAACATTCATTTTTCGATGAATAGTGAAACCACTAAGTGGTAGTTAAAAAAATGAATTTTTCATAAAACTTAATTTTCCCGCTTCTGTGAGTGGAATTTCGAAAATTCGAGAGACACGGTTAATATCATGGACTAAAATTTGGTTCAATGAGATAAAAATAATTTTTGGCGAATAGTAACTTTTGACTTTTTTTTACCACGGTTAAAAGTAAATAGGGTAATTAAGGGTAGAGATGATATTATTATTACCCTAACACATGTCCTAATTCTATTGGATAAGTGTAATTCGACCAAAAAAAATATTAGGAATAAAATATGACCATTTATGCCCACTTGGATTAGATTAGGACATTTATTATTAATTTATTTAAAGAAGGGTTAAAAGAGTTAAAATCAATGTTTATTTACTAAAACATTTTTAATATGGGGTTATAAATAAGATAAATTCGACTATAAATATTCATTAGAAAGAAAAAAATATTTCCTACATAATGGTATTTTATTTTTAATTTTTAGATATTAAATATTTTAATTTATTTATGACACAACAATGATGCAGTAATTATCTTATTAATGAAATATTGACATAATTGAAGTTATAAATACCCAAATAAATATAATTTGAGACTTTTTATGAATTCCACTAATTTTATAGGTTAATATGACATGTTATTATTGATTTAATTAACTTTTTTATAACATATCATTCTGTTATGAGTTTCACAAAAAACAATTACTAAATAGTGTCAAAATTGACATAAAATAGTTTTTAAAACAAATATTATATTATTAATTGTTATTTTATTCCTAAAAATCTAAGGTTCGTCCAAATGACTTAGATAAGGTTATATATATTATTAATAAACAATATGGGGTTCTTTTGGCTTCTTATATTAAGTTTATTACCCTTATAGTGTAAGAACACAAGAAGACACGATAAAAGTAAAATTATTTAACTTAATGTTAAATCTAAATGATAAGGTTAAAATAGGAACCTAAACTTGTCTAAATTCTATTGTATGAGAGGGTTTCGACCCATCCCCACATTAGCCTAGAAATAAATCAATTTTGAGCTATTTAAAACCCAACTTGACTTTATAATAAAATAATATTTTTAGTTATTCCAAAGGTGCCCCTCTCCTCCGTTATAAAAGGGCACCTCCTCCCTCTCCTCCTCACACAAATTTGAGCATTCATGCTCAGCCAACCCCTGCCAAAATATCTTCTCCACTTCCCTAGTATCATCCTAGAGGTCCTGGTCTTCTTCAAAGAAAATCCTTATTTCTTTAAGTAGAGGTTAAGTGAAGGCGCGTCAAAAAGAGGTAATATCCATTACCGATCTTTTTCAATTTTTTTCTTCTTCAACTTCTTATACTTTATATGTTTCATGATAAAGTAATAAAATCAGTATTTCTTATATACTGATATGTTATTATAAAAATTAAACAACTCTAATTAACCTTCTATCCATCCTATGGAAAAAGGAAATCACCGCGCGTGCGTACCTACGGAATACCATCTCCACGCCGTGGTGTAATCTATTTTCCACGACCACCTTACTTGGATGGGTATAATGGGGTAAATAATGACTATATATGACTATTATAAAGTAATACTGATTCTGAAATAGTATACATACACTCCAATACAATTCCACGATCATAGGAATGATATCATTACTCGTGCGTACGTACGGAATATCATCTCCACGATGTGATGCGACTCGTTCTACATGATCTTCATTTCATAATGATTATATAAATTGAATGAATGAATATGATATATATTACACTAATACCATTCTGGAAATGAGACAAGACACGCATAAGAACAAAAAGTTATAAACACCCGAATAACAAGTAGCAATGAAATATTACTACTAAGAAGCTAAGAATATGACCATATATGATATCATAAAAATAAGTATGATTCTAGAATAAGTCAATAACATTATTTAAATCATTATACAGGAGGTTCGGTCACTTATGAGGCAAATCGGACCTAAGGTATGGGAAATATCACAATCTCATTTTTATCCGAGATTCTTTATACTTTGGTATTTACTGGGTTGTATTTTATCATCCATATCCATGTTTCCTCAATATGTAATATTATTTCCATCCACCTAAAATTGTTTAAATCCAATTTGACCCTTCAGTGAGTTTTTAGTAAAAGATATGAAAGGAATATTTTGTCGTTTTTCGTACGAGGTACTTTTTGACTTTTCCGACAAAAGTACGAAGAATGTTTTTTTTAACTTATACAACATGAATGGATTTTTAAAACATTATTTCCAAGAAGCTTACTTTACAAGTTTTCAGGTTTGTTTTTAATCAACATATTTTAGTTTATAATTGTACGACATGTTAAGAAAGGAAAAGCGTTTTTGAAGCAGAAAGGATATTTTCCTCAAGAATGGAGTTCAAGTGTTTTATCAAAATTATATTCCATCTAAGATAATAAAGGGTTCTGTTTCTATCCATATTATTACATTGATTTTATTATGTTGTGATGGAATTATTTTTATGAATTCCTTTATCTGATATGAATTGTTTTATGATGTCACAATGTTTAAGATTCCCATTTTTATTACATTGGTTATGCAATGATGTATGATTTATGATTTTGTGGCACATATAAGAATGGTATCATTATGAGATGGGTGTGACCTATATCTACCTCCAATTCATTGGGTAAAGATTTTATATCTCATGAGATAGACATGGCTGGAATGGTAGGTTATACCGGTTTAGTGAAACAGGATTGAAACGAGGGTGACTCGGTTCAGAAATGGACTTTGTCCACTAAGATATTCTTGGAAATGAGTCTTGACTAATAAGATATGATTCTATATGATTATGTGTGTATTCCACAAAGTTTCATGTATTATGTTATGATTATTGGGATTTCATTTCACTACTATGATTTATACCATGTTATGAAGTTATGCTCTCTTTTGCAGGTTAAGATTTCCAAAATGTTATGTTCTTATTAAAATGTTGTGATTGATATTTCTTTTGTTTACCCTTACTGAGCATTTGAGCTCACCCTTTTATGATTTCTTTTCCCCAGGATATAAAGAACGGTTTTAGGTAAAAAAAGGAAGATCTTTATGGGAGATGTTGAAGATCTTTCACCACGATTAGAGGATTATATTCCGAGTTTCCAAAGAAACTAAACTACTACGATCCTTGTGTGTGTGTTTTTGTTATGTACTAAGTATTTCGAAAAAGTAATGTAATGTACATGTACGTCAAGCTTCGGGTCGCTACATTGGGAAATATAGTTTCTCACCATAAATTTATGTATCACCAAGCCATGATAATTTCCAATCGGCCTGCTCACATCCATATATTTAGTTCATCTTATATTGATTGAAATGAAACCTAATGAATTTGATGGAGTTGATATATGTTTATTTTCTCAATCCATTCCACAATTTGGTTATTTTTATGCGATTTATGGTTCATTAAAATTGATATAATGTAATGTAGACCTTCACTTTTTCTTTCAAAAATCAAACCATTGATTGTGAAATTAATTTACTATCATATGTATTTAAAAAATTCGTATTTTATTCTTGTATTATGTCATTCAGGAGACCAAGTATATCTATGAAGTCAATTTCAATCTATACACTTATATAATTCAAATTATAAATCATCAGTTCCTCACACAATGTTGTATATTGAGTATAACTGATATAAAATGGTCACATTTTACAATTATTTAACATCTCAACCATCTTTCGACAGTCATGATGGTTATCTTAAATATCCATTGTTATTAATTAATTATGTTAACTATCATTGTTTAAACTTCTAATCACATTAGATGATCCATAAATCTAAATATCATCCCTATCAGCATCTGCATTATGTTCATCCACATGATTACACCAACATTTATAGGTTTGATCTATTCCTTGAGATATAAAGTGTTCTTTTACCTATTCAAAACAAATTTATATAGAATAAAAAAAATGTAAATATGAAAAAATGATTTGGGAAGGGTCATATGAATGATTTTTTGGAAATATGTTGAACTCTATAGACTCAGCCTCATACACTTTAATAATATAATTACCATCCATCAATTTTTTATTCATTTCAATCCAATTATGTTTAACAACATAAATTTTTTACAAAAAATAAATAAAAATAAAGAGAAGGTATGAATATAATGTATCACATTTTATATCAATAAATTATATAATATAAATAATTAAAAAGTATAATTATAAATCCAAATAAATTTATATATAATTTCTATTAAAAACTAAATATAGAACATATGTTTTATAATACAATGTAAAAAAATACATATAACAAGTCCTAGGATTTAAATATAACTTAGTATCCTCTCATGGTTTGAATTTTTTTCCTTATGTGGAGTGGGTTTCTTCTTTCACAATGAAATTGTATAATTTGATTTATTGTTCATTAAAATATATCAATTTCAATTTAATATTTGCTAATATTAATATCAAAATTCATAACAAATATATATACACACATACGAACATATATACACACATACAGATATATATACACAAATATATATAAAAGTACTTAAAAAACATATATAAATATTTATAAACTTTTATAATTATACATATGAAAAAAATAAAACACTAATAAATTAATATATATCAAAGCAGAAATCATATCTCTTGTCATGATTCTAATAAAAACCATTAATCATACTCCTCAATTATTTTCATATTAAATATAGATACTAGAATAATCGAAACCATAAACCTATGAATAATCATGAATATATTAATAATTATAAATCCAATTTTTATTTATTACATTATGAATATTTATTTCATATCTAAATATTACCCAATCATGTAATTCCACCTAAAGATAAAAAAATTTCATTCAATTGAATTACATTTAAACATTAAACTAATATCATATAATTATTTTTAAATTATAGTTTTAGTATTTTCTATATATGGACTATTTTCTCAATGGAAAATAAATACAAAATAGATTGAAAAAAATATTATTTCAATAGAACAATGTCGCCCATGAAAATCTAAAAACAACATATTAGTGCCACCAACATTGTTTGGGCCCACTAGGATTTGAGTAAAAGGGTTCCCATCATATCGAGCAAAGGAAAAAGTGAAATAGGAAAATTATTCCATACAAACATTAATATTCTTCATAATCAGCCCAAATGGTTACAACCCATTATCATGTTCAAAAATGACATCAATAAATTCATGAAACTCAAATTAAATGAAAAATACATCCAATACTGACAAAAAAACACCTCTATAAACAAATTAATAAAGCATAAAACAATATCCAGAGGGATCCAATAAGTGATAAAATATTTTGGGAGATCTGTGGTAATCATGTTGTGATGGTCTTGGGAATCTAGATTAACTCCCACTATGTTGTTTCCATTGAATACTACATCAAAATTGATCTTAAGAATAACATGAAGTTGGGACATCTATCTAACCATCACATCATCTCTTTCTCTTCATAGATAACATATATATTTTATGTTTCACGTAGGAAACTCATTAGTGGTTCATGAAACATAATAGTAGTTTTTCCAATCAATAATTTGATTATAAAATTTCTATTACATGCCCAAATAATACTGGAAACTGATAAAGGATCACAGACTATTTGAATAGATTGAAACAAGACCAAATATTTAATATTTGATGGAAAATCCATGGAAAAATCATTGACCTAATGTGAATTCTCCCACGAAACATGACTGACACCTCTGGCTCCAGGGATATTTCAAATCTTATATGAAGGGGATTTCATATCACAAAGATAGATAGAGAATAACGGGTCACTGGAGTACTAATATTTAAATAGTAACTATCTCATTGGAAGTATCATTAATAAAACCCACATCCCTAAAAATATGATAATAGGAATAAATATCAAAATATATAGGGACTTCCAGATATAGAACACCGAATAATGAGGAGAGTCAATATCAAGACTATAGAATGACTTGAAAAAGTATGATCTAGTGGCCTCTATACACTAACATAATTGGTCTCGGACTAATCCAAATGTAATTGGAATAATAATAATAATATCATGATCCATATCAATAAAATAATAAGTAACCTTATTCAAATATCATAAATCCATCTTATTGTGAAATAACTCTTAAACCATGGCTTCTTCCAATCCTGTGACAACTGCGTAATCACCCTAAAAACACTATGATCAATAACCCATGGTTTACTCCATATATCAACCCTATCTCCATCACATTATCTTAAATAAATAACCTTATTAATTTGTTGACACTAGCACTATATGTTTCTTGTAATGACCCAGAGATTTCAAGGAAATTTTTTTTCTTAAAAACCATGGAATTTTACGAGTCTGTGGCTTCTGAAGGCACTTGGTTTCGAGGCTTGGTATGCCTCGAATCAATTTCTGAAGTTTTGTTCGGGTACATTTAGTAATTGTACGTGCGGGTTTTCCTATCTTTTGAACGGGTGCTCGGAATTGAAATCTGAGGACACCGATTAACTCATAGTGCCGGTAATTGCTTACGGGGACCTTTATCGCAGTTGTGTTTTCTGTGAGTTGAAAGTTAAAAATTGGGGTTTAGATAAGAAGTTATATAAAATTGTTTAGAAAAATTTTATATATCAATTGAAGTTATTTCTTCCCATGGAATGTTACTGGTGGGGCCCACACCCACCTAACTTCCCATGTGTGGATATTTGAGATGTGGGGCCCACCAGAGCCCCAACCTTTCATCTCCCATAACTGTCCTCAAACTCCCAAATTAACTCCCCCTTCTTTATTGATAAAACATCCTTATTTATGAGTTTTCTTCACCTTCCCCTTTCTCCCTCTTAAATTTTTGCCAACACAATTTAATAAATGAATTCAACCTCTTCTAATTAATGGGTTGAGATACTCAATGAAATAATTATATGAGGTGTCATGAATTATTTGGAAATATTTTGAATTGCATAGCACCAATATAATTTTAGAGAGCCGATTGATTCTTTTTAGGCTTGGCTATTATTTGGAAGGCTTGGGAGAATACAACGTTCTTCTTTCGACGAAGAACACCTCCGACGAAGAAGGACTTTCTCCCTCGATGAAGAACATTCTACGATTCGAAGAACGCAGAAGACTTCTCCATCGATGATTCCCTCCGGACGCACCTCGACGTCCACAGAATTGACGTCTGTTCTCCACGATGTCGTCTACCGCGATACTCGTCTTCCGCGGCTTGACCACGTGCGATGTCATTAATCGAGGTAGGGGTTGTTTTGTATATTTTTGTATGTGTGATTTATACCTTCAAGCATGGGAGTTCTTTTCTGATTAATTATTATTCTAACCACTAACATGGAGGGTAGAGACTGACAAACAAGTCCAGACCCTTCGTTGTAACATTCTTGATGCGCGGATTGACAGGCGATGACGAAATGGGACCGCAACGACGATTGAAGTCGTCGTAGTAATGTGACGGCCCCAAGAGAGCCGCTGGCACAGACGATGGGAGAAACGGACTACCGGAGCACGTCTGGTAGTCCTTGGAAGGCAGCGGTAGGGCACCGCCGGAGAATTCCGTCGCAGCTGAGCTGCGGCAGCGGATTAAGACCGGAATGGATTTTCCCTTCTGGAGATGGAGGGGCACGAATTAATGTCGCGCCAGCTTGGGGAGGTCGTGCCCTCCCCGCTCGGCAACTGGCTGAGCCTGCGCCCCCCCCCCCCCTTGGCCAGGCCGGGGGGGGTGGGGCATGCAGGCTGGGCTGTGCCCAACCGGGCAAAACCGGGACCCGGGCATGTCAACCCGGTTAGGGCCGACCCAGGGTGGGTTAGGTCGGGTCAGACCGGGCCCCGACCGCCCTTTTTCAGACCAGATTCATTTAACCTCCCATAACATGCCCTAAGGACCTCCAATCGACACATCGTCCATTGCATAAGAATCCATGGGTCTAGACGGCCGTTTCGATATATTACACTCAAGGTTTCGGTAAAGTTTGGGTACGACCGGGTTGGTTTGAACCCAAAACCAACCGGGCCCTCAGAGCAGAAATGCTTATAACATAAGGACCAGACGTCCGATTGACATGTCGTCAATTATGTTGGATTCCTTATGATGAGATAGTAATTTTGGAGTACTCCACTTTAGGTTTGGATGCAGTTGGAGAACGGTCGGGTTGGTTTTAGCTTAAAACCCAACCGGGCCCCTGGAACGGAAAAGCCAATATTTATCAGACCGAATGTCTGTTTGATGAACCGTCAGCACTGTTGGTAATCTCGTTGAAAAAAACGGTTCCTTTGAGTATACCCCATGGGAGTTCGGGGTTCAGTTGAGATACTGTCAGTTTGGTTCGTACACGAAACCAACCGGGCCTCCAGTATGAAGAAAATGCTAGTAACTCACTGACTGGGCATCTGATGGATGCGCCATTTGTTGCGTTGAGACCCCTATGATGAGGTAGTCCTTTGAGAAACTTCCACATTATATTATGTGACACATTGAAGTATCGACCAGTAGCTCGTGGAGCAGATCCTCCCGGAGACGAGCGTACGGAGTAAAGAGACCTAGTAGCTGGCTGAGACATGATGACTACTTGTTTGATTCTTTTCGGAGTGACTTGAATATCCCAGTGAGGAGCACTACAGTGTTGGGGTGGCAGAACAACGGTGGAGGAGCGCTACTGTGTTGGGGAGGCAGACCCGCTGTACTCGACAGGAGGAGTACCTCTGTAGGCAATTAGGGGAGCGCTACTTTAACACCCAGAGATTTTATGAAAAATATTGTTTTTAATGTCTTGTGTTGTACGCTACACCAAAATTATCTTCTGATATATGCAACACCGTATTTGCATGCAGTATACGCAACACTATTCTTGGCTCGCGTTACACACAATTTCAAGTTCGTTTTGTAGAAACTATTCTACACAACATTATGTATAGATTTTGTTTAATGTATAAATGAAATAAGTTTTGATTATACGCAACACCAAACAGAGCTTTCACTACACGCATCCCTAACTTGGCTTTCATTACACCCAATAAAGACCTTCCTCGATAGCGTGTGTAGTACGCAATACCGAGTTCTCTAAACGAGATATTATTATAATATTATTAAAAACTAGCCGTTATGATTAGTAATACCCAATTTTTGAAATTTTATAAAGTTTTTCATTCAAAATGGACTTCATTTTTGGATTCGGAATATTGAAATTAGCTTAGGGTTAAATTTTAGTACTTTTCGGATAACTTCCATATTCTGATGAATAGTGAAAATTACTAAATTTTAATTAAAAAAAACTTTTCTAATCGAAATAATTAATAGTAATAAATAAATAATTTGAGTGGTTTTAAATTATATTTAGAATATATTTTTACCATTTAATATAATTTTGTTCATTGGATGTAATTTCACATTTAAACCATACATAAACAAGTGTCAATATTTTGATAGTTATTATCTCTTAAAAACACGCTATTTGTTTTGAAGATGAGAATTAATTTTTAAATTAATTAATGCAACTGATATGTTTTGAATTTGGTAAAATAGACATCATTTTTTAATTCATAATATGAAATATAGTTTAGGCCTAATTTTTGTATTTTTCTGGAAACTTTCATTTTTTAATGAATAGTGAAACCACTATGTGGTAGTTAAAAAAACTGAATTTTTCATAAAACTGAATTTTACTGCTTCTGTGAGTGGAATTTCAAAAATCCGAGAGACACGGTTAATATAAAGGACTAAAATTTGGTTCAATGAGATTAATATTTTTTTTGTGAATAGTAACTTTTTTACTTTTATTTATCACGGTTAAAAGTAAATAGGGTAATTAAGGGTAAAAATTATATTATTATTACACTAACACATGTCCTAATTCTATTGGATAAGATTAATTCGACCAAAAACAACCTTAGGAATAAAATATGACCATTTAGGCCCACTTGAATTAGATTAGGACATTTAATATTATTTTATTTAAAGAAGGGTCAAAATAGTTAAGATCAATGTTTAATAAGTAAATCATTTTTAATATATGGTTATACATAAGATAAATTCGACTATATATATTAATTAGAACGATAAAAAGATTTCCTACATAATGGTATTTTATTTATAATTTTTAGACATTAAATATTTTAATTTATTTATGACACAAAGATGATGTAGTGATTATCTTATTAATGAAATATTGACATAATTTATGTTAAAAATAAACAAATAAATGTAATTTGAGACTTTATATGAATTACACTAATTTTATAGGTTAATATGACATGTTAGTATTGATTTAGTTAACTTTTTTTCGAACTTATCATTCTTTTATGATTTTCACAAAAATCAATTACCAAATAGTGTCAAAATTGACATAAAATAGTTTTTTAAAACAAATATTATATTATTAATTGTTATTTTATTCCTAAAAATATGAGGTTCTGCCAAATGAATTATATAAGTTTATATATATTAATAATAAACAACTTGGGGTACGTTTGGCTTGTTATTGTATGATTATTAACCTTATAGTGTAAGAAAACAAGAAGACACGGTAATAGTTAAATTATCTAACTTAATGTTAAATCTAAATGATAGGGTTAAAATAGAAATCTAAACATGTCTAAATTCTATTGGATTAGAGGATTTCGACCCATTCCCACCTTAGCTTTGAAGTAACTCAATTTGGAGCTATTAAAAACTGAATATGACTTTATAATAAAATAATATTTTTTGTTATTCCAAAGGTGTCCCTCTCCTCCCTTATAAAAGGGTACCTCCTCCCTCTCTTCCTCACACCACTTTGAGCCTTCATGCTCGGCCAAACCCTGAAAAATTCTCTTATACTCTTTCCAATAAATATACTAGAGGTCTTGGTCTTATTCAAAGACCAATTTTAGTGCCCTAAGAGGAGGTCTCAAAGAGGCGCTTCAAAGAAGAGGTAATGTCCGTTACCGATTCTTTCAACGTTATTTCTTCTTCCAATTCTTCTTATTTAGTTGTTTCATTATGAAGTAATAACATAAGTATCACTCATATAATTATATATTATTATAAGTATGAAACAACCATATTTAACCATCTATCCATCCTATCGAAAACAAAATCACCACGCGGGCGTACGTACGGAATACCGTCTCCACGCGATGGTGTAATCTATTTTCCACCACCACCTTACTTGGATGGGTATAATGGTGAATGTAATGAATATATATTATTATTGTAAAGTGATATTTATTCTGAGATATCATACATACACATTAATACAATTCGACGATCATTGGAATGATATCATCGCTCGTGCGTACGTACGGAATACCATCTCCACAACGCGATGAGATTCAGTCTCCATGATAACCATTCAAGAATGATTATAAAGTATATATAATAAGTAATAATGAAATATATGACATAATAATACTACTGGATTTATGTATATATATATTTATGTCATCTACTTAATTCCATTCAATTCAATAAGGAAACGAAAACCGCGTTCATGCGTACGTACGACCTACCGTCTCCATGAATGGTGTATTTCTTTTCATTTATAGATCCATTATATCTATGTATAATTTGAATATATATTATATATAAATCATGTTTTAAATTCTTGATGTAAGTAATCATGATCTAAGTAATCATTATAATAATTACCAGTTAAAACACGAACGACAAATGAGACGATTTTACCCAAACACTACTTTAACATGAATTTAGAAAAGAAAGGGTAATATAAAGTCATAAGTGAACCATATATGATATAATAACAATGAATATGATTATTTAATAAGTTAATGACATTATTTAAATCATTATACATGAGGTTTGGATACGTACGAAGCATATCCGACCTATGTTAAGGGATAACTATTCCAATCTCGTTCTTATCCGAGATTGTTTATTCGTAAGTATTTACTGGGGTTATTGTTATCATCCATGTCCATGTTTCCTAAAAATGGTTTCATGTATGTTTAAATTCATTTTTACCCATTTTTACTTTTACCCAATGGTATGGAAGGAATCTTTCTTTTATTTACCCTACAAGGTACTTTTTGACTTTTTCGACAAAAGTACGAGAAGAATGTTTATTAACGTATACGGCAAGAAAGGATTTTTACGGTTTTATAAGGCCTTGTTTTCACGAAGCTTCCTGCAAATGATTTCATGAATATTTTCAAAAAAGTCCTTTTCTTTTAAAATTGCATTACATTTAATGAAAAGAAAATGATTTTGAAAAAAAGGATATTTTACTCAAGAATTCATTTCAAATGTTCTATCAAAAACATTTTTCATCTAAGAAGACATTATTTCATATGTGTATGTTTCAAGTATAATGTCTCTTTGATTTACATGGTTTCACTTCTCTTATTATGAAATGATATCAATTTCTTTTATATGGATTATGTGATGATGGGATGATGTTTATGAAACCCATTTTTTTATTGGGTTTTTATGAATGATGTATGTTTATTTTGTGGTGCAAGTAATAATGATTTCATTATGATATGGGTGGGACCTATATCTCCCTCCAATTAATTGGGTAAAGATTTATATCTCATGAAATAGAAATGGCTGGAACGGTAAGTTAATCCGGTTCAGTATTACAGGACTGAAACAAGGAGTGAACTCAATTCAGAAAGGGACTCTGTCCACTAAGGTGGTCTTGGAAGCAATGAATTGGCTACTATGTAAATCATTACATGTGATTAATGGATGCCACAATTACATGTTTAATTCCCATTCTATTTTATCATGAATTATTTTCCATTATGATCAATTCCCTATGTACTTCCATGTTTTATGTCGTTGCTCAAGATTTTGATGTTTAAACATTTTGTTCATGTTTTTAAGTTCAACTGTATATGGTATGATTTATTTTATCAATGGTTACCCTTACTGAGCATTTTAGCTCACCCTTTTTATGTTTTATTTTCCCCCATGATTAAATTAAAGGTTTAGGGTAAGGAAACAAAAAGTGGAAGATGTTTATGGGAGATGTTGAAGATCTTTCACCACGATTAGAAGATTACGTTTCAAGTTTCCAAAGACACTGAACTATTATGGTCCTTGTGTGTCTATTTTTGTTGTGTATTAATTATTCTGCAAAAGTAATGTAATTTCCATGTACTTCATGCATCGGGTTTCTACAGCTACTATGTTGGGGCGGCAGACCCATGGTGTGGAACGCTACTGTGTTTGGGCAACAGACCTAGAGTACTCGATAGAGGAGGATTACCTCAGTAGTCTAAGGTTAGTGAGTAGTACCTTAGAGTCGTGACAGGACTACTATGCTTGACAGAGGAGGAGTTCTCCTGCAGTTGTGGCTTCATGAATAAAATTTTGGTTTGAGATGTGTCAATGACCTTTGTGTTTTCCTCATGATTGAGATGGGTTACTTGATAACTTTGGTATATGTACGGGAACTTATCTATGTAAAGGTAATATGTTGATATATTTATTTTTGGTTTATCCTAGTTAGATTTAGTGAGACATTGAGTGTCTCGGGGTCCCTACTGAGTATCTTTGTACTCATCTCTGCACAGGCTATGCCCGCACCTCGTTGTATTTGATGCAGACGACAGACATTGCTGACCGAGGCAGAGTGTACGAGGACTGGATGGTACCCGTAGGTGGACACTCAATGTGATGACACATATAGCGCACCGATAGACGCAGAGTGCTGAGGAGGACATCTATACCTACCCTTCATATAGGAACTCGGAGGATGATCCAGGAGCTGCTTTACCATTTAGCTGTTTGTCTTTTCAGTTGAACTTTCTTTCAGTTGTAGCTGTACCTTTCTGTTGGGCTTGTATTTCCGGCCCCTTTATACTTCCAGCACACTAGTTATATTGTTTTACTTATTTTTTTCTTATTCTTGCTCTCTGGTTGTGTGTGTTTATGTTTTATAAAGGCAATGCCATCCCAGTTCTAGGGAAATATGCCTTTGGTGCTTGTCGCCATCCCCTGGCCTATGGAAGGCGGGCTTGGGGTAGTAACGATGTGGGCCCCGAGGGATGGTTCATGAAAAATTGGTATCAGAGGAGTCGGTTCTGCCGCATAATTTAGGACTATGCTATTTTCATTTCTATGAAGCAATATTGTTAAGCATACTGAGTGTGGTTTTTGGTTTAGGGAGTCCGGTGTTGGTGCGACGACCGATTATCCATACACCAGGACCCTGACTACTGATTTCCGACTCAGTGCATGAAAACACTGATTGCATGTGTGTTTTCAAAAGTTTTCTTTAAGTCAGCTCAATCCAAGTCAGCTCACCAGGTACAGTCTTTTGACCATGTCACATCTGTTTCTTTCAGAATTTCTTCACCCAGTCAGTCAGCGCAGGTTCCGAGTAGAGAGCGCGATGGTAGCCCACCGAGCAGCGAGGCCACGGTGTAGGGCCCCATCATAGCAGAGGCACAAGAAGTACCATTAACCGCTGGGATTACATTATCACCAACCCCAACAGCAGAGATTTCACATCGTTTAAGCGCGTTGCATGAGTTCCAGCGACAGAGGCCTCTGAGGTTTTGAGGCGATTCAGATTTTCAGATGGATGGGTACTGGCTGGAGTTTGAAGCACGAGCTTTCAAAAATGTTGGGACAACCACTGACTTGATGGTGTACCAACTATTAGTCTCTTTCACGGAGAAGTTTAGAGGGGGTGGAGACAGATGCTTCAGTTTTGCGACAAGACGACCTTCACCTGGGGAGAATTCGACGGTTTTTTTCAGGGTGGAGTTTATAACAGCAACTCTACGCTCTATGTGGGCTCAGAAGCTACTGTTGTCTCCGCAAGGCTTTCCGACCATAGTGGAGTCTTCTGCATTCGGCTGTATAATGATTACACAGATGTCCAAGAAGACTTTTCCAGCAGGTGGGCGACCTCGGGATACAGGTTCGGTTGTGCGAGCCACACGAAATAGAGCCAGCTATACGAGGAGAAGGAAGTTTTATGCATTCATAAGGCATGGTCACATGGCTCAAGACTACCCGAACTATCCAGTAGATGAGCATCAGGTAGTAGAGGAACCTACCAGACCGAGGCAGAGGAGTTGGTCGTACAATTGGTGGTGTACGATGCTTCGAGGTGTTGCACCACCACCACCAGGAGGACCACCCCGATCATAGGGAACTTGTGGCTATGGAAGAGTACATATTCATGTTTCTGAAGAAGTTGAATATGTATCCCTGGAAGAAGGTCGATAGGAGCAGGACTACTTCCAGGCATGGTGGCCTTTGTTCTTGGTGCTTCTAGTTTCCATGTTGTCGTTGTTGTGCTTTCTTTGTGTCTTTGTACTTTGAGCTGCAGTAATAAAAGACACTTGTCCTTGTGACATTTTCTTTCATTCCTTTTTTCATACTAAGAGGTTACGGTTTAAACTGTTGACTTGACCCTCACATTAGAGATTCTTACTGGAGGAGACCTATTGACCACACACTGATGCTGATAGTGTGACTCGACCCTTGGTGGCGAGAGTAATGGTTGGATCTCTTGGTAGTAGCGTTGAGGCCATACGACATCGTCCATGGCATGAATGTATCATTCATGTCAGGATTGACAGTATTAGGCAATGGGTGTGGTTCATCCAGGGGATGAGATTGGGTTTCTCTTTTCGGCAATGGAGAAATCTTAGCAGCACTTACAGATTGTAGGCAAAGAAGGGTGATCGTCGACCAACTTACCATGTCAGCCAACTTCATACCAACCAGAAATGGTATGAGCTATGAAGGAGAAGGTGAATATCATCCATGAACATGTGAAGACTGCATAGAGCAGGAATAAATCCTATGTAGATAGGAGACAGAGACCACTGGAGTTCAAGGATGGAGACCACGTCTCTATACGGGTCTCACCTCGATGAGGTCTAAGTAGATTTGGATTAAGAAACAAGTAATCTCCAAGGTTCATTGGAC
Organism: Viscum album; assembly: GCA_963277665.1. Lineage (NCBI taxonomy): Eukaryota > Viridiplantae > Streptophyta > Magnoliopsida > Santalales > Viscaceae > Viscum > Viscum album. The sequence continues at coordinate 924,316,385 of OY728132.1, forward strand.
CTTTCCAGGTCCTCATCAGTGTTGGTGAGGTGGCATACCTCTTGGATCTTTCACCACAGTCGCACCGGGTGCATGTTGTCTTTCACATATCTCAGCTACGGAGATACGTTCATGGCTCTTCACACATCATTGACCACGGGGAGCTGGACCTCGATGATGGGGTGACATTCAGGGAGTACCAGTAGAGAATGAATATTGATAGGAGCAGTTCTTACTGGGATGGTTGATTTCTCTTGTGCGTTTTCGATGCCAGCACGTGATCCTCTAGGAGAGAACATGGGAGTGGGAGGCTCAGATGCTTTCTCAGTACCACTTTTGTTTTCCCTAGTGTGTGTTGAAGCTTTATGGGGATGTAAAGCGCTGAGGTGGGAGTAATGTAAAGACAATGAAATTAATAGGATTTTTTTTTTAAATACCGTGGAATTTTACGAGTCTGTGGATTCTGACGGAACTTGATTCCGAGGCCTGGTGTGCCTAGAATCAATTTCAGATGTTTTGATCGGGTATGTTTAGTAAAAGTACGTGCAGTTTTTATATCTTTTGAACTGGTCCTTGGAATTGAAATCCGGGGACACCAGTTAACTCGTAGTGCGGATAGTTATTTAAGGGGACCTTTAGCGTAGTTGAATTTTATGCCGGTTGAAAGATAAAAATTGGTGTTTAGTTAAGAAGTTAAATAAAATTTTTTAGAACAATTTTATATATCAATGGAAGTTATTTTCTCCCATGGGAAGTTATTGGTGGGACCCACCCCAACCTAACATCCCATGTGTGGATATTTGAGAGGTGGGGCCCACCCGAGCCCCAACCTTTCATCTCGCATAACTCTCCTCAAACTCCCCAATTAACTCTCCCTCCATTATTGCGACAACCTCCTTATTTATGAGTTCCCTTCACCTTCCCCTTTCTCCTTCTTAAAAGTTTTCCAACACATGTTAATAAATGAATTGATCCTCTTCTAATTAATGGGTTGAGCTACTAAACTAAATAATTATATGAGGTGTCATGAATTCTTTTGAAATATTTTGAATTGCATGGCACCAATATAATTATAGAGAGCCGATTGTTTCTTTTTGGGCTTGGCTATTATTTGGAAGGCTTGGGAGAATACACTATTCTTATTTCGACGACGAAATCCACCGAAAAAGAAGGAAGTTCTCCCTCGACGAAGAACATTCTACGATTCGAAGAACACGGAAGACTTCTCCATCAAATCTTCCCTTCAGACACACCCCGACGTCCACAGAATTGAAGTCTATTCTCCACGACACCGTTCTCCGCGACACCATCTACTGCGATGCTCGTCTTCTGCGGATCGACGACGTGCGATGTCATTAATCGAGGTAGGGGTTGTTTTGTATATTTTCTTATGTATGATTTATACCCTCGAGCATGGGCATCCTTTTATGATTAAATATTATTTGAACCACTAATGTGGTGGGTACGGACTAATGAACAAGTCAGGACCCTTTTCCGTAACGTTCTTGATGCGCGGATTGACGGGCGATGACGAAATGGGACCGCAACAGCGATTAAAGCCGTCGCAGTGAAGAGAGGGTCCCGAGAGAGCCGCTGGCAGAGACGGTGGTCCAAACGGACCACCAGAGCGCGCCCGGTTGTCTACGGAAGAAGGAGGCGCCATGCCGCTGGAGCAGTCTGACGCGGCTCAGCCGCAGAGGTGGATTAAGACCAAAACAACTTTGCCGTTCTGGAGATGGTGGGGTGCAGCTTAATGCAGCGCTTGCTGGGGGAGGCCGCGCACTCCCCGGTCGGGTCAGGTTGTGCCGGCCGGGGCGAACAGCGCCGGTGGGGCTGGGCCGCGCCCAACGGAGCCGGACGGGGACCCGGGTCGGGTCACCTCGGTTCGGGCCGACCCAGGGTGGGTTGGGCCAGGTCGGACCGGGCCCAGACCCACCTTTTTCAGACCAGATTGGTTCAAATGCCCAAAACATGTGCTACGGACATCCTATCAACGCACCGTCAGTTGCGTAGGATTCCTGGGATCGATACGGTCATTTTAGTATATTAAACTCAATGTTTCGGCGATGTTTGTGATCGGCTGGGTAAGTTCGAACCCAAAACCAACCAGGCCCTCAGAGCGGAAACACTTATATCTTAAGGACCAAACATCCGAATGACGTTCCAACAATTATGTTGGATTCATTATAATGAGACGGTTCTTTTGGAATACTCCACTTGAGTTTTGGACGTAGTTGGAGTATGTTCAGGTTGGGTTTAGCTTAAAAACAAATCGGGCCCCTAGAACGGAAAAGCCAATATTTCTCAAACTGGATGTTTGTTTGACGAACCGTCAGTGGTGTCGGTAATCTCATTGAAAAATGGATCTTTTGAGTATACCCCATGGGATTTAGGGGTACAATTGAGATACAGTCGGGTTGATTCATACAAGAAACCAACTGGGCCCCTGGGATAAAAAAATGCTAATAACTCACAGACCGAGTGTCCAATTGACGTGCCGTCTGTTGTGTTGTGACCCCAATGACGAGGAGGACCTTTGAGATACTTCTATGTGAGATTAAGTGACAATTGGAAGTATCTAATAGTATCTCTTGGAGTTTATTCTCTTGGAGATGAGCGTATGGAGTACGGAGACCTAGTAGCCGGTTGAGACCTGATGACTACTTGTCTGATTCGTTTCGGAGTGACATGACTAGCCCAGTGGTGAGCAATAATTTTTTGTGGTGGAAGACCCACGGCGTAGGAGCGCTACTATGTTGGGGAGGGAGACCCGTGGTACTCGACAAGAGAAGTACATTTGTAGGCTATTAGGGGGAGCGCTACTGTGTTGGGGCGGCAGATCCATGGCGGGGAACACAACTTTGTTGGGGAGACAGTCCTGCGTTACTCGACAGAGGAAGAGTACCTCAGCAGTAAAAGGCTAGTGAGTGGAACCTCGTAGTCATGACAAGACTATTGTGCTCGACAGAGGAAGAGTTATCCTACTGTTGTGGCTTCATTATAAAATCCTGGTTTGAGCTGAGTCAACGACCTTTGTGTTTTCCTCATGATTGAGATGGGTTACATGATAACATAAGTATATGTATGGTCATATACCTAAGTAAAGGTTATCTGTTGAGATATTTCATTGTGGTTTATCCTTGTTGGATTTAGTAAGACCTTGAGTGTCTCAGAGTCCCTACGGAGTATCATAATACTCACCCCTGCATGGGTTATGCCCGCACCTAGTTGTTTTGGATGCAGATGATGGACATCACTGATCGAGGAAGAGTGTATGAGGACTGGACAGTACCTAGAGGTGGACACTTGGCATGATGGCCCATAGAGCGGACCAATAGACGCAGAGTACTGAGGAGGACATTTGTACCTACCCTTTATATAGAAACCTAGACGACGATCCATGAGCTACTTCACCATTCAGTTGTTTGTCTTTTCAGTTTTACTTTATTTCAGTTGTAACTATACCTTTCTGTTGGGATTGTATTTCCGGCCCCTTTTTACTTTCAGCAAACTTTTTATATTGTTTTACTTAGTGTTTTCTTATGCTTGTTCTATGGTTGGGTTTGTTTATGTTTTATAAAGGCAATGCATTCCCAGTTCTAGGGAATTATGCCTTTGGTGCTAGTTGCTAGCCCATATCCTATGAAAGGCGGGCTTGGGGTAGTAAAGATGTGGGCCTCGGGGTATGGGTCATGACACTTCTCCATAAATATCCAGGCCATAATCCTAAAAATGAATTCATAAAATCCAAATTTTTGGACTACAAGGATATCGTTTGTGCTCAAGAAACCATGTTGTTACTGAAGGTTTCATACCTATTTAGAAGAAACTAATCATTAAAATAAATCAATACCATAATAAAAAAACCCCATAATCATTTGGGGCAAATAATTCATCTGATTACACATAGTGGGATTTCTTTAATCAATTACGATATCCCCAAAAAAATGTATCCGAATAAAATTTTAACTGATCAAAAAGACCAAATGAGACCTTAAACGTGACATAATTAATATATGTATTCATTAGGAATCCACCTTAATAAGATTAACTTATTTATAATTGGAAACACTATTATAAAACCATAAAAGTCTTCTTGTCAATATTGTAAACAATATTTTGGAACACATGTATCATTGATCTTCCAAAAATTGTAAAAATTAAAATTTATTTTTATTGATTCTCCACTGCGAGGATGGAAGACATGTCATGGTGATTACGTATATAACAAGGACACATAGTTATGTCAAAGGACACCTAAAATATAGAATGTTTCACCAAATTACATGAATCCCTTAAGTAGATGGACATAATATTTCTAATAGAAAAACATTACCCCAATGAATAAATTGTAAGTAATATTCTTTTATCAACATCAATACAAATGATAAATAGAGGAATTTGATAGGAAACCTTTTCATAATTACTGATATTGATCTTTTCAATAGTTTTCATAATATTTAAAAAATTAACACTAGGATAAATAGGTATCGGGAAACATGGTCTCTTTAACAAAGGCCATGATAAGGAATAAATCCTTGGTTTTTACAATCATTAACAATGATCATAATTGATATTTAGAAAGGAAATACATTAGGACATCCAACCATTGTTTATAGAAAACCATCCAAATAAGTAAAAATCTAATAAATGAATATTTAACTCTATTATATGTAATGGTCATTTCTAGTTTACAAGACATCAACCAACATTTAGATAGAGGATTAACTTTCATTAAATGAAAAATCTACTGAGAATTTATGTTATTATTTGAGATGATACATTTGGGCCCATAGTCACTTTTATTTTAAATAAAAAATAAATGAAATAATCTTATAAGACAATTGATCATGATTTTGGATAATATCATAAATGTAACATTAAAAAGGATTATGGGACCGAATTATAAAAAAGTAGAATAATTTTCACTTTTTCAATCATGGTAATTAGTGTTTCATTAATCAATTAGATGAAACCCTTTCCTTTCCATAAAAATTACATGATCCATATGATACAAGACCCTAGATTATACAAAAACTACATAAATAAAATGGAATTGAAACAAATGGTGATGGTGGCCTTAGTGAAATAGATCTATGAAAGAGAAAATGTGTGTTAATCATTAGAAATTTATTTGGACAGATCATTATTAATAAAATCTTTCACTATTGGGGAGAAACAAGAGGAAACCACACATAAAATAAATGATTCCCTGGAAGAGTCTAGTAATTGAAAGAAACTCAATATAATATCTTCAATATCACCCTAAAAGATAGTAAATCCAATTTCAATCATTTCAACCATTGAAATAGAGTTCTTCCTTCATCTTGTATAATCCTTTTGATGGAAGTACAACAAAATTATGTCTCCTTATTTAATTTTTGATTCCCTTACCCGTGTGAACTATAATATCTCTTAAATTATTATAGTAGTTACTATATATTTATCAAGAACCATAATCTATGTTGTCATAGGAGTAATGTTTGGAAGAGAAACAAATACATTCAAATCCTTCTTAATGGAGTCAATATCACTATCAAAAATACTAAATTTAGAGTTTATCCATTACATTAGCAAGATATACACCATTATAACTCTGTAATAAAAATTATTTTTATAGGAACACTACAAAGACCTTTATAAAAATCCATTTTCATCCTCATATTTATACATGCACTAAAATCGGACAAAATAACTATTACTTTTAAACAGCCTCTAAAATCTATTCATACCAAAAGAAATAAGTCAATGGTCCAAAATAAGTGGGGGGATACTGGAGAACAGGAATAATGAATTAATGACTTGTCAATTGATAAGACCCCATAAATATATTCAATAATTATAAAAATATAGTACTCTAAGAGATTCCCCTAATCATGGGGAATGAATTTTTTATATAGGTCAAATTAGACTACCTTGTCCAACTAAAAACATATTGTAAATCATTAATTAGAGAATTAGGATTATAACCCACCTCCAATTAATTATGAATAAGAATTTAATTGAAAACAACACTTGATAACAAGTTTACAAAGAGGTAACTATGATGGAATCAATGTTACTCTAAGGATTTCCATTATTCTCATGGATGGTCATTCTATTGAAGACACAAAAGAACCATTATGAAGTCACTTATTATTGAATGGAATATGAAATATTATTAAGTGATTTATTTGTAATTTTAACATATTGTTCATCTTTATAATGAATGAATAAACCAATGACAAGTAATTAGGTCTAAATAAGAAATAATAAATTGAAAATTCATTTAGGTGCAAAAAAATCATTTCTATAATTTCTAACATTTTTTGGAATAGGAAAACCACACCATTCCAGTATTTTGTGCGGAAAAATTGGTGTGACTGAACTATACAGGGGATCCCAAGCACATGATTATTCTAAAATTGAGAATTCAGTTATGAGGGTTAGGGAACTATTTCCTTTTCTATTGAAAGTAGGTCAAAAAAATATAACAAACTAGATGTCTATATCAAATTAATCTGATGAACTAGATGAATCCTCTTTGATAAATTAGAGGATGTATATCAGAAAAGAAGATGAGATAGATATAATAAAACCTATTATCCGAAAAATATTCAAATCAAATTAGAAGAAATCATTCTAAAATATAAAAAACCCAATAATCAAAATAACCCTAATAATGAATCAGATGAGATGAATCCACATTAGCAGATAATGGGATCACGATCTAAATATCATGTCTACTAAATCTAATAAGTTTAACACCACAAGAGAAGGCACAAAGCAACTAAAATTCCAGTTGAATCACTCGGGAGATGTCAAATTCCATCTAAATGAAAATTTTATGGAGACCACGATCCAAAAATTATAATGAAATTGTATCAATTACCATGACAAAAATAAATACTATAATCACGAAGAAAAAAAATTCTACCATAGTAAAAAAAATTCAGAAAATGAAAAATAATCCAAACATCAAATGGGTTAAAACAATCAATAATATGGCCTAAAACTTTATAAATAACCCTGAATAAAGCTCTCAAATGTAGAGAAATATATCACAAAATATAAGGTATTTTTTCTATATTTATATATACATATAGAGGAAGAAATGCCTAAAAATTTGTAAAATCAATCATGATTGACGAACTAAAATAAAAAGTCCATAAACCATTATAGAAAAAAATACAGAAGAACCATTTTAAAAACCAATAAAATAAGAATATTTATGGGAAGATCCATTATTGTTAAACAAGGGCTAATAAACATAAAAAAATTAGAAAAAACACATGATTGATCAACTATGATTCCATAAAAATTGTTTTGGACTATCATACCTTTTGTGAAGAGGAGTAATAGTCCAAAATAAACTAGTTCATTTTTTATAAATTAATTGGTGAAGAATTGATAAAAACCATTAAAAAATTTAAATATCAATCGAGATTCCATAATAACAGGTTTAGAATTTCATACTTATGGTTTGGGGGTTTGATTTTTCCAAAAACAATTAGTGGTTACAACAGTTCAATTCCATGACACATTGAATGTGGTTTGATGACATGTCACCTATTAGGGTTTATATTATAAATGATTAATTTTTTAATCATCATTTACTAAAAAAATGATAATAAAATATCATTCTATCACATATAAAAAAATAAGATCTGATATGTATGATAAAAGGGAAAAATAGAATAATTTATTGATAATAAATGAATAAATTTCCTCACATTGTGTTAAATATTTTTATCTATAAAATAATTTGGATTGGATCATTCATTTGAAATTTTGAGAAAAAATCTACTTTTACCCTTTTAAAATTCATTGTAGTATTTGGAAAATAAATAATTTTATTTGAATATTTTAAACATAAAATTTTGTAACAGTTCTCTCGACGTAATGTGATAAAACGTTCATTCATAACATATGATCTAAATTGTGAATTTTATTGGACTTAATGAACTATGAATTCAAAACCGAGTGGGACTCACCAGATTGGACATTAGTTCTGTATTTGAGCCATAGAAACTTCATCCATTCTTGGATTAGGCCAAAATTTTGAGAGGATATAGAAGACTCATTTTCTCAAATATCGACCTTCTGTATGGATAGTTGTTTCATGCATTTTGGTGTTCAAACAGGCGGTGTAATTTGGACTAATTTGTTTGGCCAAATTTCCCCAATAACCCTTGAAACCTCTTTAATCATAGCATCCACTTCAATATTTGAATTAGTGTTTTTTTCATTTTTAGGGTTTGGGAGGTGCATTATGAAGTTGAGGGTAGAGGAGGAGTGGTTTCACTCCAATTTTCAAAGAAATTCAATAAGGATCTCTCTTGAATCATGGATCACTTCGTTGAATCCTTCTTCTTCTTCTTCACATTGTAATTCTTGTGATTGAACAATATACTTCTTAGTTAAACATTAATGTCTTCATTTTTCTTCTATTTTATTCAATTATATTCTTATTTTATATTCCTCTTTGTAATGTAAATCATGTATAGAGATGAGATTGGGTTATACCCCCTCTAAAATATTACAAATGAAATTAGTTTCTACGATGACTACACCGCCCTTGGAAGAGTAGTTTTATCAATAGTCGATATACCTTTTAACATCATCATTAATTTATTTTGAATAAATGAGATAATTTAATTCACATAATATGGTATATTACTCGAGTTATCAATTTAAATGAAACAATTAAGCAATTGAACAATAGACACAAAACACCCGAGGTTGAGATTTGTGTAAATTGTGAGAGTGATCTTAAATGGTAATATGACCACACAAGGTTACTTTGTAGAGTTATAATATAATACATAAACTCAATTAATACTCATTTTTAGATTTTATGTGTTCTCTAATAAACCAATGACCATAATATAACCTAACAACATCAATCAAAGAAAGGTTCTACGATAGAATGTTCCGAAGCTAGCATAGGGTTTAAGTAATTTCATCTTTATGGTTAAGTTATCTCTCATAGGGTTCGAGGGATAACAAATTAGGGAATTATAATTAAATTTTTGGTAATTTATATTATAATGATAAATAATTTAGTGAATAAGTGGAGTTATATTGATTACGCCTTTTAAATATTTTCTAAAAAAAATATTCTTGTTGTGTGTTTTTAATCAAACATAATTTCACAAAAATTACAATCATCTTATCGAAAACATATACTAGTTTTATAAATAGTAAACCCCCATCCATTAATGTAGTATTTTTAAGTTATTTTTAAAATACCATCAATATTTTTTCGTAAATAACTTCCTCCTTTGACAAACGACTTTGGTCAGCCACTCTATTTCAACTAAATAACCTAAAACTGATCATCATTTTGAAGCTCCAACAATAGTGACATTCAAATTGGAACATTTTCTAGGGATTCAAATAATTATTTCAACCAATTAAATGTATTTATTTTATTTTACATTTTATTTTCTTCTTCTCTTTATTCTTTCTTCTTTACCAAGTCTGAATTTTTCTTCTTCTTTGGTCTTGTTCTTCTTATTCATTCTGGGTCATCAAATCAAACATCTCATTTTTATTTTACTATGATATAATTTTCATCGTTTCATTTTCATTTGTTTTATGAAACAATATAATATTGAAGATATCTTATATATTTACCCTGAGATTGAATGCATCCTTAGGGTAAAAATCAGACATTCTCATTCTATGGGATGTTTCAGCATTCAACCAAATAGAGAATTCCTCCACTCCAACAACATTGAAATTGGAAACACTTATAAATCCAATATAAAATAAGAGACAATGGCTAAAAAATATAACAATTATCTTAATAAGAACCATTCATGAATTGGAAACACCAGATATTAACTGTGAAGCAAAATATATTTCATAACCAAGTCTCGAATCAAACTTTTAATTGAAACATGGGTTAATTCAACTTCATCCAAAGTTTCAGGGATTATCTGGTGAGGACCCAAAAAAACATGTTAGAGAATTTAATGTGGTTTTCTCAACCCAAAAACCAAGAAATGTATATAAAGATCAAATCAAACTAAGAAGATTATGATTCTTACTTGGTGAAGCTAAAAAAGATTTAATGTATTATTTACAACCTGAATATGTATCCTATTGGATAGATTGGAATAGTCTTTTCATGAAGATATTTTCTCTAGAATCAATGACCACATCCATTATTAATGAGATCTCGGAGATCAATAATGCACATGGGGAGTTAATGTATGAGTAATGGAAGTGATTCTAGAAGTTGTGTGCAAGATTCCCCCATCAAAAAATTAGTGAGAAACTCCTCATACAATGATTCTATGAAGGAATCACACCTACAGAGAGAATCATGGTGGATTCCATAGCTGTAGGAGCGTTGGATTGAAAAAACACCAGCAGCTACACATGCGTTGATAGAAAAGATGGCACAAAACTTCCAACAATTTGGAGATTGAGGTCCACCACATGTTAAGGGATTACATCAAGTATGTACTTAAACTATTGAAATTCATTTGATTGATACTAATATGGAATAGTTGACCACTATTGTGAGGAAGATTGCATTGGATCAATAGACATCCCAACCTAGTCCTGTGAGGTCATGTGGATTTTTCACTGAAACTGACAACCCAATAGAATGTTTCCCCCAATTATAAGAGTCAGAGGATTGTGATGTAGTATTCCCTAGGAGACCATATCAGCAGAAAAAACAGGCACATCCGCTGACTAAATATGATTCCTTCTCTATAACATACAACCAAGTGTGGAAGGATCAATCAGACTTGAGGTATGGCTCTTGACAACAACAAAGGCCTCCTTTTCAACAAAACTTCCAATAGACTCTACCTTACCAATAGGTTTTCCAACAACACCAAAAGATATTTTAAGACAAATCATCAAAAATCTAACAACAAGGGACTTCGTAACTAAAGGTAGATTTTAAAACATATGATATTTGGAAACAAATTGTTCTTAATAATAAAAATGAGGTGGTGAGTCTTGGTTATGAGTTGAGGTAGTTGACGAGAGAAATCATCCAGATTGACACCCCCATCTATGAACTGGTAAGTATGAATTATGGAAATATACCTTCCCAAACTACCCCCAAATCCCACGAGGAATTTCAATGCCTTTACATTGAGAAGTGGGATGAAAAGAGCTGATACATCAGCGCCTTTCAATCCACCATGATTCACCTCAACTCCAGAAAATCCCCATTGCATACCAACTAATGAGAAACCCAAGGAGAATGATAAAGGAAAGTAAAATATTGACAATGTTCCTCCTAATCCACTTCCATTTCCAAACAAGGTTTTATAAACCAAGAATATGGATGAAGGGGAAATGAAAAAAAGATGTTTTGTATACATTAAAGAATGTTGAGATCATCATCCCCATACATGAAGAAATAAATAATATCCCAAGGATTGAAATTTTTTTAAAATAAAATTATACCAATCGAAGAGTGTTCAATGGAAATGAGAGGATCAATCTTGGAAGAAATGTGTCAGCACTAATTACAACAACTCCAGCAATGCCTAGAAAGTTAAAGGATCCAAGGACATTCACCATTCCATGCAGCATAGGAGAGTTTCAATTTTCTAATGAAAATTATGATTTAGGATATTTCATAAATTTAATCCCTCATTCTGTATTTTCTTTTATAAAGTTTCGTGAGTTGAAGCCGATGAGAGTAATGGTGCAGTTGGAAAATAGAGCTACAATATTTATTGCTAGAGTCCATGAGGATGTACTTGTCTAGGTAAGAGACACGATCATTCCAGAATATTTCTATGTGCTTAAAATGAAGTAAAATCAGGTAAGTTCTTGTTCTCCCATTATATTAGGTAAGAAATTACTAAGAACTTATAAAATGTTAAAAAATATCCATGAGGGTACACTTTCCAAGGAGTTTGGAGATAAAGTTGTGATATTTAATATTATGGATTACATGAAGTACCCCTCAAAGGACCATTCTACTTTTGTAATCTCCCATTTAAAACCACAAAGTAAAAAACCCAATGATTTTTATTGTCCTATGCTTAGGGAGATTATTAGAATGGGATCTATTTTGATGTCTAAGAGTACTTCCACTCTTGTTTCTAATTAAAAATACTAACTTATATTTTATTTTGGGATGGATTCATATTGTGATTTTGATCATGTTTAGTCTGATTATGTCATGGATGTTGAGTATGATGATGGATTTGATGCATTATTCTCTGATTTTGAAGTTGTATATTCTAATACTGATGTTCAGTGTGCACATATTTCAGTTCCTTCAATTTATCCATCCATACATCACTCTTACATTGGATATCATGCCATTACAAACAAATATAAAATACTCATACTTCATAGGTGGTGAGGAATCACCTATTATAATTGACAATAATAAACCTTTTGAACATGATGAAAAACTTTTTAGTATTTTAAGGGGGAATATCAGGTAAACAAGATGGACTAGGGATGAAATATCTAGTATTAGCCCATCCATTTTCTTTCATAGGATTATTTTGGAGGATGGGACCAAACTAGTTAGGCATCCATAAAGGAGACTCAATCCAACCCTTCTGGATGTTGTTAAAAAAGAGGTTGTAAAATTTCTCAAGGTAGGAATAAGTTATCTCATTTCATATTATCAGTTGGTGAGTCCTATTCAGGTTCTGAATAAGAAAAGTGTTGTCACTATTTTTAAAAATTATAATGAGGATTTAGATCTGATGGGGATGAAAAAACATTGGTGTGTGTTTATTGATTATAGGAAACTAAATCACTCTACTCACAAGTACCATTACCACCTCCGATTTATTAATAAAATGCTAGAGAGACTAGCTAGGAAAACACACTATTTAATATTGAATAGATTTTATGGATATTTTTAGTTTACTCTTTCTTATGTGTCTCAGGAGAATTAAACATTCACTTTTATATATGGTATGTTTTCCTACCAAAGGATACCATTTAGACTTTTCAATGCCCTAAGTACCTTCCAGAGTTGCATGGTGAGTATTTTATCAGATTTCATTAGGACCTACATGGAGGTATTTATGGATGATTTTATAGTGTATAGGTATTTATTTGATTATTGTGTCTCTTGTTT